>OZ023244.1:13638582-14238582 GCA_964006365.1 Trididemnum miniatum
CGCAACCAGTAACTTACTGATATCTGACTAGGCAGCTAGGTCTTAAGTCTAGTAGCTAGTAATAAAAAGACCTGCGGACTACTAGTACTTGTGGTCTTTGCAGCATTTCCAAATCTGTAGATACTGCATGCTATGATAGCTCACTTCAGCAAGTTGAACACATGAATCTGCAGATAACTTTAAAATCATTGTGTCTACATAGCCTAACTAAGTCGTTACCGGAACCTTTAGATTTTAAATTAGCTTTTTACTCCAGCGAGAAGCAGCAGTTTCAGTTCCGACGCATCAATTAATTCGAATTTCGATTATTTTGGCGCTCACTGATTGCGCTGATCACTAAACCGAAAAGTTTATTGAAGCGTAAAGTAAAATTTAATTAATTTCTGAAAAGTGCTATTTTATTAGAATGATGAATTACATCATGCACATTTAATTATTATTAAAGTCTGCCAGCAAAATTAATAAATTACGCTGACAAACGATGGTATACTGCAAGTTGAAAGCTTAGGTTGTTTGGTTTATGCGGTAGAGTGAAGGTTAGCCGCTTGCGCAACTGTCTATCATAATAATGTTGAACTTGAAATTAAAATGACTAGACACAGGTATGTAACTTAAAATTGCTATAGCATAAGTAGTGAGAAAAAAGACAACAATAGCTTATTAAATGACTTGTGAAATTGGGGTTGTCATCGGTTTTATTTCAAGTGGAAATATACTGCAAAATTTAACTAGGCCTATATCAATTTGGGGTAGATGACGCATTCTGAACCGGCCCTTAGCTCAGTTGCAAAGCGCACGCTTTCGGTGCGGGAGGTCTTGGGTTCAATTCCCGGGCCGGTCAAAACGGCACAGTGTCGCCAACGACTCGCCACCGTTGCGGCGTTTCTTCGGAGCTGTGTAGCCCAGGCGCTAAGCCGCGGAGATGGGCCCCGCAACTCGTTACACGCTTCGGCGTAATACGGCGAGTATAATGAAGATTTGATTTTGATTTTTGATGACGCATTCTGTCTCATCAAGCAAAACAGCTACACAAATGCTAGTTTATAATGCTTAGCATTTACGTCTAAGCAAAATTTAAGCGCATGCGCGTGGTAAGGCCTTGAAAAGCAATAAATCGCAGACTACTATGGCTTCCGGCTTTCCGTTTTGCTAATGTAGCAACATTTACCAATGCCCGTAGATAAATGCTATAAAAATTTAAGATGGCTTGCCCAGCTCCAATATCTGCCAAACACGCAGATAAATCTCAGAAAATTTTTAGACGGCTCGATTATCCTACAGACCAAGTGATCAACTTAGATAAAGCATGTAAGGTTTTTGGTGGTTGGCCTTAGACCAGGGGCGCCAAAGTTTTCTCCAAGAGGAACAAATTTCATAATGTAAAGTACCCGAAGGCTAATAGTCTTTTGTGGTTCTATGTGTTTTGCTGCTCTTCGTAACAAAAATGGTTTCTGTCGCAATTATGACGTAATAACGGTTTAAACTTTTCTCGCCGGTTTTTGTCGTCTCAATCAGATAGTCTTGTCGCATTTACAGCATAAAAAAGCAACCTCCAGTTAGATTGGACAGGCTATCTAACTTTACATGTGCTTGTAGGCCAAAAATAATACATTTAGCAGCAACAAGCGCGGGCCGTATGAAAACTCATCGAGTGCTATATGAAACAACTGGGTTTTGCACTCAATGTTTCCTAAACTAAGAATTGTTTAAAGTGCAACCCGTTTTTTGAGTTTGAAACCAATCTATTATTTAAAAATTTTCCCCAAAGATCTTAGTTTTAAAATTCACTTTCCCAAAATAAGTTATTTAACATTTCCCAAAAATTTTTTTGGCTTTAAAAACAATATACACAAGTTATTATTTCAGGAATTATTTCCCAAAAAAAATTAATGGGTTTAAAATCCATTGACCCAAAACAATAGTCATAACACTCACCCAAAAATTTAATTTGGGTTTGCTACCACATTACCCAAATTAATATTTGCAAAAACGATTACCCAAAATTTATTTTTGGGTATAAAATTTTTAACCCAATTTACTTGGGTGGATGTGCTTTGGGTTATGCAGAACCCAAAATCGACTTTGGGTTTTTGCTTATCATACCCAAAAAAAATTGGGTTTTTGACCGTTTTTTTTGGGTAATGCATACATTTGCCCAAAATTGGGCAATGCGATTACCCAAAATTTTTTACAGTGTACAGCAAATTATTCTTCTAACGCCTAACGTTCCCATGTGGGAACAATTGGATTCAAATTTGCATAATCAGCTGCAAATAAACTTTACCTTAAAAATATGCAATGCATGTTATAAATCAATCCCTTAAGAAATATTTTTCATAAAAAAAAATTAAAAAGAGCATTTTAAAAAACAATTTTGGTGATGACGTAATATACGGGTTAGGTAACTCGGAAACAGCAAATTTCAATTTGCTAATAATCTTGGAAATATTTTCAAAAATTTTACAAATGCAAATATTTTAATGTTAACATATCTTCAACTTTACAACAAATATCAATATTTTTTTATATTTGCAAAAAAGTTAACTATTTGCGTACGATTCAAAGTATGTTCCGGTATGGGAACGTTAGGCGGTAAAAGGTTTAGCAACTTAAGTAACAAAAACGACTTTAGGGGAGTCCGGGGGCATCCTCCCCCGAAAAATTTTTGAAAATTTGCATGCTGTAATGGTCAATCGTAGCGCTTTTTAAACAATTTTCTGGCAAAGTTTGTTCATATTTTGGCCCCTGACTTTGAGTGCTGCATCAAATATGATGCATTTTGTAAGCACAGTTTCGATTATGCGTGCTTAAAGCGACTAAGGTTTATTGTTATGAACAGGGGTGTAAATTTATGTTAAGCATTGGGGGAGAGGATTTAGCAAAATCGACCATTTTTCAATATTGGGGGCATGATTTAGCAAAAGTGACACGTCTGCAGATGTCCAATTTTTTGCCCATAATGAAGTGAGGACCAAAAAAAAGATCATAATTAACGTTCCCAGATGCCCATTAATTTTTTGCCCAAAATGAAGTGAAGACCAAAAAAAGGTCATCACCTTCACTGATGCCCAGTTTTGGGACATGAAAATATTTGGAGGGATGCTGCCGTATTATTGGGGGGATACATCCAGTGATGGGATTCAGGGGGTTAGTAAGGGTTCGCGCGAACCCGTTCTTGAAATGTCAGGATAATCAGCGAACCCGTTCTTGCTCTTTTTTTTACAGACATTAGACCTTTAAGAGGGAACCTGTTGTTAGTAAGTAGCCCACGATACAAAAAAGAACCTGTTTTTTAAATTTTGAATCTCATCACTGGATACATCCCTTCCATGCACCCATGGTTATGAAGAGGTTCGAAATTATAGAAAAAACTTTATTTATCCAAAGCATTGTTCAAAATGGCTGGTGGGGGGTGCATCCCCCACAACCCCCCTGGATCTGCCCCTGGCCCTTGGTATGCTACTAAACGTTTGTTTGCTAGTTTTGCGACTGCTGTTTTCCGAAAATTTTGCAAGGGCCCCCCATGGCCAAAAGCATAAATATGGTATGGGAGCCCCACATCGCGCGAGTTAAGACAAAAAATATATTGATTCTTAGAATAGGCTTATTTAAGGCACCTTTATCATACGTTGATTAAATAGTACTACGTACTGACTATTTACGGGGCCCCCTTTTTGTGCGGGCCCCCCCGGTTGGGGGGTTCGGGGGGCGCTAGTTTCGGCACTGCTTTCACTAGCGGTTCTAGGAAAGGTGGGGGACTCTAAAGCTTTTCTAAATTTTTAATTCCAATCCTTTGTGGATCCGCCCCTGACCCTTGATACAAGAGACGATGCTTGGTTAAAACAGCTAGTGGGAAAGTTTAAAATTTATATTATTGTAAGGTAAGGCGCTGCAGGAGTGTTTAATGAAGGAAGGTTTTAAAACGTACACGGTACTGTACATCAAACATTTTGTTGAATAAAAAAGAACCAGAAAGAAGACGACTTTTTGTGCTGAAGAATATGGATTGATTTTGTCACGCTGGAGGCCATTATTTACAAAATTACATTTTGGTTCACGAACAGTAGAATTCAACTGTCTTATGTTCGAAGGGTTGTGGTTATTGATGACCTTTCCAACTCCCAAGCAAACCCAGATGATGACTCCGAACTTCCTCCATCTCTATGGCGTGCGAAACAGATCACAGGGCGCGACTGTTTGCACTTTTACAAAGGTATGAAAAAATAACAGTTCCAAATTACGTAGCCTACTAGTGCGAGCAATCCATACAGATTTTCCTCGTTATTCACGCAGCAGTACTTAAAAACAACTTCGGTAGCTGCAAAAACTACGTCACAATTGGCTACGTATTGCTAAAATAGGCTATTGCACATGTTTAGAAAGCATAAAAAAATTATCACAGCCTAATTGTTTTTTAGCACCTTTTCTTTCTATATCAGCAGTAGGCCATAAACGCGGTGGAATTATTGCACCAGTAGACTCGTTCAGAAATAATCGGGAGCATAGAAAAGACCAGGTTTCCTAAATATTTCATTCTGGTCAAATTTGAAAACGGATGCGGTTGATGCCTATCCTTGTTGCTCAGTTTGCGCACGGGCGCAGTTTCCATTATTGCAATGTATTAGCTAAAACCATTCCTATTTCCCTAGAGTGAATACATCATTCTGTTTCGAGCTTACAGTCACCGAATCTCGTGATTAATGTGTGCCGAGCTTTCAAAGATGTAAAAGGCTTTTTGCCATTAGCTCACGTTCTGAGCTAAGAGCTGTAAAGAAAGATGTCTCCGATGACGCAAACAGCCGGAAATTTCGGGGTAGGGACAAATTTTTTTCTACCTCTGACAGTAAGGCATAGCAGCTGGTCGGCCTCTAAAAAAAGGCACTTGGAGGCATGGGTGCAAATCTAGGGGGGCATGTATCCCCCCAATAATTCGGCTACACCCCCCCAATATTTTCATGCTCCACATCAGCGAACTAGATGACCCTTTTTTTTGGTCTTCACTACAATTTGGGCAAGAAATTGGTCATCTGGGAAATGATGACTTTTTTTTTGGTCTTCACTACATTTTGGGCAAGAAATTGATATTTTTACTTCACTGTGGTGAGCAAAAATTTGGGCAACCGCGCGGGGGTGTCAAATTTGCTAAATCATCCCTCCCAATCTCGAATAATGGCAAAAAATGGTCAATTTTGCAGAATCATTCCCCCCCCCCAATGCTCAACATAGATTTGCATCCCTGATTAGAGGCAGAAACTGCCTCCTGTTGCTCCCCTAGGTACAAAGTTGAAGTAAATGTCATACAGAGCCGGCGCCAGAGCAGTCGACGTAAGGAGCCAAGCGTTTATCAGGGGAGGCCAAAGTTTCAAATTAAGCACAAAAGCTGCTGTCTTCAAAAGAGCAAGCTAGTTAATTGGGCGGCTGGCCCCCTTCGCGCCGGCCCAGATGTCATACCTTAACACTGGCAGGTAAAATATTTTGGGTGGGGCAATTGCCCACTTTGTTTCCTGGCCACGCTCTTTGATGTCTTGCACCTTTGATTAAGAACTGATGATCCAGCATGCAGTCGTACCTGCACGAAGATTCGTGAATAACAAAAACATCAACTTTTTTCAGCTAGTGTCAGTGAAAGTGGGAAGCTTGATTGGATTTTCGATACCCACAACATAGATACAGTTTTTGATTTTACCGGAAAGAAAGCAGTTGGGGAAAGCACCCATCTTCCGATACTTTATTACAAGAACAACACAAGCGGTCAGTTTACACTGAAATTAAGCTAGCATTCCTAAAACTGTGCGTCTCAGTCTCTTATATACTCGTTTTACTGATGTGCTACAGCTTTTGCCACCCGATTTTGAATTTTTGAATCTGCTGGCAATAGCTCCTTCACGGTTCCGAAAAAGTACCTCACTACCGAAGATTTACAGCAACTGATTCTTAAAAGCTCACTATTGCCATTGATTTGCGATTTTACCGCATTTTGCTATTATTTCTCAGTTCAAGAAAAAAATCGCTTCGCGCAATTTTGCATTTTGTCATTATTTGCCAATTTGAAAAAGAATTGCTTTGCGCACGCCGCACCCTTGAAAAAGAATTGCTTTGCGCACGCCGCCAATTTGAAAAAGAATTGCTTTGCGCACGCCGCACCCTTTGCGCACGCCGCCGCACTGAAAAAGAATTGAATTGCTTTGCGCACGGCAGCGTGGCGTAGTGGTTCGGAGCGTCGTTTTTACGACGACCATGATCGCAAGGTTGATGGTTCACCTCCCAACCTAGTCTCGTTATTGCGTCCTTGGACAAGATGCTTCGCGATGATTATCTCTGCTTGGTGGAATCTGGCAAGCAGCAAATAAAAAAAAAGTCAGAAGAAAATTCAAGCGGAAAACTTGGAAACAAAGGCAACTCCTAAGCGAGTCTGGATTCGTCCTACGCATAGCGCCTCCGTCGCTTTCTCGTGATAGGAGGATAAAGATGAAGAAATCAACCCTTGTACACCGGCACAAAACTCTGCGACCAAGTTTTTTTTGAGTTGCTACTTGAAATTCGCCGAGCACAAATGTAGATCGGATGTATTTGCTAGTTGCTACAAAACAATCTTGAGCCTACAATCAAGACTTTTGTGAACACGATTGCATAGTCATGCTGTTTTCAAATTCTTCTGCCAGAAAGTCGGTGAGCTACTCTCAGTACATTAGAGTTTTTTTTATTATTGGCATATTTATCCTCCTATCACGAGAAAGCGACGAAGCGCTGTGCGAGCTCGCTTAGGAGTTGTCGGCCATCTGTCTGCCACACTAAGATGGGGGAATCCCGTAAAGTGCCTTTCCCAACGGCACAACAAGTAAACTTGCCGGCTTTCTCCACACTCTCCCTTAAATGCTGAGCGTCAAGCAGGGAAGCTGTGAATACCAATTTTAAAGTCATTGGTTTGACCCGACTCGGAATCAAACCCCAAGTCTACCGATCCAGAAGCAGACGCTCCATACCACGCGGCCATCTGATCGGAGTATGAGAAGTTGCAGCCTAATATATCTACATACTTCGCGAAATTATTTTGTATCCTGATAAAACCCATGAGCATGTAACAAGTGTTGGCTTATTTTTTACAGGAACTTTGACGTTGCTAAAGTGCATGAGAAAACACGAAGTGCGGAATATCTTGTTCAGCAGTTCTTGCACAGTCTACGGAGCCCCTGGAAGTGAGAATCTTCCGGTCAAAGAAACGGATCCGGTCGGAAATTGCCATTGTCCCTACGCAAAATGCAAATATTTTATTGAATGTCTGCTCCAAGATATGGCCAGTGGAGAACCAGACTTTTGGAAAATTATTGTCATGAGGTATTTCAATCCGGTGGGCGCGCACGAAAGTGGTTTGATTGGAGAAGACCCAAAAGGAGAGCCACAGAACTTAATGCCTAAACTAGCGCAGGTTTGGGAATTTTTTTATATTTTTCAACGTTTGTAATCAGTAATACGTAAAATCAACTCGGCATGATTCTCCTTCTGGATAGAAAAACGAAATTCCACTATCTCGCTGCACGTGGTGGTTAAGTCATTAGTAATACTACACAAGTATGCCATACATAGTTAATCCATCCTTGCTTTGATTCAAGCACACGATCGGTTAAAAACGCAGGGGGCTGCTCGTGACTGCGCCCTGTGCAAAAACACTAAAAATATTATTGATTTCAGCAACTTTGTTGCGATTTACGTTAGATTTAAACATGCAAAATCACGATCAAGGATAGAATAATATCGACGTAAACCACGAAATGTTAACTCCAAAAATTCAGTTTATAAACTTAATGTAAACACACTTTTCCTGATGTAGCTAGTATAAGTATGCTAATAAAAGTGCAATACCAATTACAGCTTTTTTGAAGTATTGTCATTGCCACAAGATGAAATACATAGTATGCAAGCAAAAGGATAAATGATATGACAACAAAAAGTAACTTGTCACTCTTCCTGTATGTGTGTGTTTATGGGCCGAAATCCGGTGGGCTGGCTTTCTTGATTAAAATTAAATTTACCACCTCAATAATGAAAAAGTGATTATGACGTTAATAATGATATTGTGACGTAAAAATTGCACATGCGGACTGCAGAGGGGCATTAGTAAAAATCAGTGGTCATTGGTCAACCATCCTTTTCTTGTGACACTCACGATCGGTAATAACATATTTCATCAAAAATTGTCATGCCTAGTTCGGAAAGCAAATTAAGTTATTGATATTTCACTCTTGAAATTACGATATTTACGAGATAAGGAAATGACTCTGTAATTAAGTATAGCCTGCTGACGCAACACAAATGTTATAAAAGTTTAGCTACTTCAACTAACGCGTAGGGAAAATATAAATCAAAACAGAAAAACCGTCTTTATAACAATGCATCATAAGTTTTAAATCATTTTCGTATCAAGATTTTGATTGGTTTTATCAATCAGATGAGTGTTTCAATTGTGATTGACAATTATAAAATTCACTCTTTCAGCAAGTTATTCTACAAAAAATACACAGCAAGGGGGTTAATGTTTGAAAGAAATACATTAAAATGATATCACTTCGATTAATAAGATTACAAGAGAGACAATTCAACCTTGCACTAAGTTCATTTAATTCACCCTGATTTTGACGAAAGGTTGGTTTACGTACCAACGAGCGAATGGGACCACCAAACCAGAAGTAGGCAGGTTTACAGACTCGCGAAACCAATTTTCTCCTTTCGTACTTTTGCAAAGTCTACCTTGGTGATCAACCGCAAATAGGGTGTCGCTAACAAAGCAAGCAGAAATATAAAAGTTATGATACATGGAATGGGAAAGGCCAGAGATGTTGGTCAATCGTGTCCAAATATTCTCTGTGGTGTTCATAATTTCAACGCTTGAAACGATGGATTTTTTATTACCATATCCTCCCACCACATAAATGCAAGAATCCAACACTGTATAACCAAAGGATGCTCTGGCTTCACTTAAATTTCCTACAGGACTCCACAATTTTTTCTCTGGATCCAGAGTAGAAGTAGAGCGGTGAACAAATTTGCATAATGTTTTGTTTTCTTGACTGTCTTTAGCAGGCATAAAGCCACCAATAAGATAAATAAGGTCATTGATAGATACTGCTGCTCCATAAGAAATTGAAGGTGTCCACAATGTCGGAAAAATACTCCATTTTCGAGAAGCTTCATCGAATACTTCACACGTCGTTGAAAAATTCTGCGCATCTGGATTGCGCTGGCCTGGTGAAAACATTGCGGATGATGAAATTGGAAAGGTTTCACCTTGAAAAACATATAAACTACCTTTATGGGACACTGCTGCTGCTCCGCACCGAGCTTCATTCATGGCAGGCATCTTCATCCATTGAACAGAATCAAATCGTACTACCCGCTTGCTTGCCTTGTTAGATTTCGTTTTCCCACCGCATAATACAGTAATGGGATGATCAAACACAACCGCGCTGTCCTCCAAAATCGTGTTTTCCGTTAAGCCTTCGTACAATACATTTTGCCACGTTTTGTCTTCATTGTCATAGAAAAAATGGTGTTTTTTTCCAAATGGAAGCAACATCACACAATCAGGGTTGGGAGCGAAGCAGTGACGGCGTTTTTGAGTGGCAAACACGGTGGGCAAGATATAATACGATAGTGCATCTTCAACTAAATCTCTGCATTTAGAGTTCGCTTTAACAAGTTCGTTATTTCGAACTTCGTCAACAATCTGTTGAACTGGGACATACTGCAGTCTCACATGAGGAAATAAAGCGGGAAACTCTTGCCTTCTTTCTTCAAAATCTTCGTTGATCCAATCAATAATAAAATCAAAAACAAATTTTTCGTCTTGAACAGTTAAATCATCTGAGCTAAGAATTTCATCCATTTTGTCGGCGTCATATTGAAGAAACTCGGCTTCATCTGCAACTTCGTGGAAGTTGGTCAAAAAAAAATTGTTGACTTTTTCAACAACATCGTGGAATGAGTATAAAGTTGCGAGTTTCAAGTACAGGCAACTGTTTTCTGCTTTTAAATACGATAGCATGTAATCAACGATAACTTCAATTGTATTCGTAAGCTGCATGAGTGAGGCAGCATGCAGGATTTCAGTAATGCTTTCGTCAGAAATTGACAAGTTGCCACAGTAAATGCAGTTTAAAACCTCACCCATGGCTTTGGCCGTTACACTTTCAACCACAATGTCTTTATTGTGCTTTTCTTTCATATCAACTGTAAACATTTTCAAAAAGTATTGACTGGCGGCAGCCAAAACATTTTTATGAGCTGGAAAATTTTCTTCTTCTGCTTGCAATATCACATCACAAAATTCTTCCTCTTTTCTCTGGCGTTGCAGAAGGAGAAACGTATTGAATTGTTTAGCAGTATTGATCTTCAGAACTACCTCTGACATGACTTTTTCAGGTTAACAATTGCAAATAGCAATGCAATTTTGGTTACTACAATTTCTAAAAAATGTTTGAATTGAGCAAACAATGAGATTGATTGAAGTAAACTTTTTTGTACGACTACCTAGGTTATACAACTTCATCGACATTGGCGCAGCCAGGGCGGAAAGCGCTGTCCACCGGTGGCGACTTTGGCCATTTTAAGCGGGTAGGCTGCATGACTAGAAAAGCTGACCTGAATGAATACTCACTCTGAAATGAATAAAACTCTCTATTTCACTAGCAAGGCGGTATGCTTTAGGCTGTACACATTATACAGGTAGACAACTTCAACTTAAACATTTATTCGCTTACATGCACATTGCACAGCACATACACAGGAGAAAGCGAAAGAGCCTATGCTCGTGAAAGCTCCTACACCCACGCAATGAAATGCAACTCAACATTATCAAATGAAGTAGTCAAGTTAGTTCGATAAAAATAAGAAATAACCAAGAAACAAGTAAAACACACATATAAAACAAAACCCTAGTCTTAATAGTTTACAGCTCGCTAGCAAAATGCTTTCAGAAAATGATACGGCAATAAAAGTAAATTGCAGGTATTACTCACGTAATGTGCAGAATCAGGAGCACATATTACACGGGTGCATATATCTGGTTTGTCCATGTAACCAATAAACCGAAGTACCAACCATTAATTAGAGTTAGTTAGTTACGTTTATTTCAAAAGCAGATGACTCTTTATAGCTTTGTTAAATTTGTTGTAAGAATATTCCTTCCATTCAAACCTAAGGCCGTTCCAAATTTTGGTTTCCATAAAAGGTAAAGATTTCTTTGCACTGCTTGAGTTTACACGGGGCACGAAATAATTTTTTCGGGTTGTGTTTCTAGTTACGTGTGGATGTATGTTCTTGGTAACATTAAAATAGGGAGAGAACAAATTTGGTAGCTTATTATGGTGATACAAGTTAGTCCATAAATTTTGCTATTTCAAGGAAATAATTTTTAAGAATTTTTAGGTTAGTATAAAGTATATTATTAGCTACATGCTCATTTCTTCAAACTCCGGATATAGAACTCCGAATAATTTTGTTTTGCAGTACTTGTAAGGATTGTATATTAGTTTTGTTTGCACTTTCCCAAGCCAAAAGTCCGTATGTTAAATCGCTTGTACACAGACAGGTGTCCCATAAATTATTATTATTCAACAGGTTTTTCATCATAGCATTGTACCAGTAGCTGAGTCTGTAAGTACCTGTAACAAGGGTGGAAACCCAAACCTAAGCCTGAAAACCCGGTTTTAAAGGAAATTTTTGAAACCTAAACTGAAACTGACCCCTATTCAGCCAAATTTTTGAAAACCTAAACTTGAACCAAAACCGTTTTTTCTTGAAACGACAAAACCGAAACTTAAACTAAAACCTGTTCGAAATTTTCCAAGGTTTTGGGTTTTAAAAATTGTCATCACCATCATTACAAGAACAGTTTTTTAATGCTGAGCGTCAAATCGAGAAGCTGTGAATACTTATTTTCACTGTAAGTCTTTGCTTTCACCGGACTGGAAATTGTACCCAAGCCGACAACTTCTGAAGCAAATCAAGCAATTGCTCTCCTCACTCGGCCATCTGAGCTGCTATTTATCATCGTAATAAAACAAAAACGCCAAGAAGTTAAAGCGCTTAAATAATCCGTATTCAAAATAAAATAGTTTTCTTGGATGAAACTTAAACCGAAACTGAAGCTGTGCGTACGCAAAACTGAAACCGAAACTGGAACCTATTTTTCAACAGCCGTGAAACCAAACCAAAACTGAAACCTAACATCCCTGGTTTCAACGCACCAAAAGTCTGAAACTGAAACTCTAATGCCAAGTAGCCAGGTTTCCACCCTAGACCTGTAGTCTAAGCAACCTGCATTTGTAGTCTACTTGAACAAACACAAGTTTAGTCTAAGCAAGTTTTACTATTTGGGTAGACTATCGATACTCTGCTACTGTTCCTAGTCGACTAAGCCTGGTGAACTACAAACCACGGCTGCGAACTCGAACTTGAACTGGCTGAACTCGGTCATATTCGCCGAACTCTAACTTGAAAAAATATTTTTTCTGAACTCGAACTTGAACTCGCATAAAACTGTTCGGGCTCCTTAGAAAGATATTTAAATTGTTGAAAAGAAATAAAAGATCACTACGAAATATAGTTAGTTGCAGTGGCGTACGCAGGGGGGGAGGGGGGTTCGGGGGTCAAACCTCCCCCCAAGGGGCGATTCTAGGGGGGCCGGGGGGGCCATGGCCCCCTCAGTTTTTTGCTTGGCCCCCGGGTTGGCCCCCCCAGTTTCAACGAGCATAGGGCGTTTATGATATGTTGGTCTAGCTTTACAGTTTAATGTTGTCATTTTTTGTTACTATGCTTCACCAGTCCGTTTGCTGTGCGTGTTTAACGTCTCAGCATAGATTGTCTCAGGTGCCATGATGTGTTAGTCTAACTTTATTGCGTCATAATCAATGTCTGCTAATTCGCACCTTCAATCCATTTAAACTCCGCGCACCGGTATTGTGTATCATTATAGAAACTACCCGAGTATGGAGAAATTTGTAATAAAAAAGCGCAATACGACACAAACGCAATCTGAAGAAACGCCTACAAAAATATTAAGGAAAGATTGTGAAAGTGAAGTTGACACTACAAAAGCTTCAAGTGTAGGAGCCGGACCTAGCGTACAGACTTCTGAGATACAAAGTTCGAGCTTGCTGTGTACTGCACCAACCGACATCTCAACTTCAGGAGGTGACAAGCCTACTCAACCGCGCCTCAAAGAGTATCCTAAGCATAGTGAAGGAAAATCTCACGCTCGTTCATTTGTGGGTGCTTGGTTCGATAAATATGATTGGGCTGAATATTCTCAACAACGTGATGCAATGTTCTGCTTTGCTTGCAGGCATTTTGCACCAGCTGCTAGTGGTAATGCAGATGATGCATTCACAAAAAGTGGCTTTAGACTTTGGAAAAAAGCACATGGAAAAGATGGCTCCATTGCAAGGCACTTAAACTCTCTCTGCCACAAGAGCTCATACATTGCATGGGCCGATTATCGACGCAATAAATTGGAAAATACATCTATTGCTCAAAGTATAAGTGAGGCATACCAGAAAAAAGTACGTGAAAATCGCCATTATGTTAAAACCCTTGGTGAAATTTTACTTCTGACAGCGACTCAAGCCATTGCTCAAAGGGGGCATAGAGAAGGAGACGATGAACGAAATCCTGGAAATGTTCGTAAGTTTTTACAATTTACCGCTAAGCATGACTCTATTGTAGCTGATCGTGTCAAAAATGGTCCTAAAAATGAGAAGTACACCTGCTCTGCAATTCAAAACGAGATGATTGAAGTGATGGCATCGATGATAAAAGAAGAAATTGCCGAAAATGTGAAATCGTGCTATTGTTTTTCCATTCAGGCCGATGAAGCGAAAGATGTTAGTAAGACTGAACAATTAAAAGAAGAAATTTCCGAAAATGTGAAATCGTGCTATTGTTTTTCCATTCAGGCCGATGAAGCGAAAGATGTTAGTAAGACTGAACAATTAGCGATAGTTGTACGATTTTTTGATGAAATCACACAGTGTATTCAAGAGTGTTTTATATCATTCCACCAGATGATGCAGTTGGATGCTGCCTATATTACCGATATAATACTGAAAACGTTGGAAAAATTGGGCCTTGATAACAAATCATCTCTCGTTGGCTTAGGATTCGATAGAGCTTCAGTAATGAGTGGGGCAGTTAGTGGTGTTCAAAAACGTATTCGAGAAAAAGCCCCCTTTGCTTATTATGTACACTGTCATGGTCACAGGCTCAATTTGGTCTTGATAAGTATGGCAAAATATGTTCCCCAAGTATCGGAATTCTTTATTTTGCTAGAAGCACTTTATGTTTTTGCTAGTAACTCGGTTGTTCATGAAAAGTTTATCACTATACAACAAGAAATGTTTCCTGGTGAACAAGAGCGAGAGCTGCAACATCTAAGTGACACCCGCTGGTGGTGCAGAGCTACTTCTTGCGAAAACGCTTTACTACGACTAGAATGCATACTAAAGCTGTTAAAGGAAACTTCTGCAGATGATACTGGTGCTCGTGCTGTATCTGCTAGAGGTTTACTTGCTCAAATAGATGCCGAGTTTGTCTATTTATTACACTTTTTTACGGACATTCTGGGAAAAATAAATAAAGTATCCGTGCAGCTTCAAAAGCAAGAAGTGGACCTGGGAAGCGTAACCAACCTGATCTCGTCATTACGAGGATATTTGGCTGATATGAGAAGCTCAAATCTAATCGAACACTACTGTACAAAGGTTAATAAACTTTGTGAAAAATGTGACATTCCATCCGCAACTAGACGGAAACGGGCCAGAAAACCTAGTTGACAACTTGACGGGTTTATCGCATCAGAAACAACCTGTCAGGGATCATTTGCAGGTTCAGAACAGAGTTGCGAGCACCACATTGGCATATTCTATGAAATCCTAGACTGTCTAATTAATGAACTAGATCGTCGGTTTTCCAAACAATCGTGTGAAATATTAAATGGCATTGCAGCTCTTTGCCCTTTGCAACAATCATTCTTGCGTGAAAAAGATTTACTCCAATTTGCTGCTGCTTATTCAGTAAATCCAGAAGATTTGAAGCATGAGGTGCCCCTCATAAAAAAGCTTCTTGCGAAGGAACAGCAACAACCCCAATCGATTGTTCAATTTTTGTCGTTATTGTCTCCTTACAAGGCTGCTTTTGACTGCATGTACAAGCTACTTTTAATAGCAGTGACACTCCCTATTACCAGCGCTTCATGCGAAAGAAGCTTTTCAAAAATGAAATTAATAAAAACATATCTAAGAAACTCTATGAGCAACGGAAGGCTTAGCAACATTGCACTGCTATCGATTGAAAGTGTGCGAGCTGAAAGCATAAACCTCGACGCATTTGTTGACGAGTTTGATAGCCGACATGGCAATCGCAGAATTAAGTTACACTGATAAGGAATTTTCAATTCACACGACCAAAATGAATGGCTAAGTGCTCAAAAATGGGTTCCTCTATTTATGGAATAGTTATAGGTATATCGTATGGAATAGTAGGCGTATTCCATATATACCAACCGTACTACTCCATACTATACCTAATTATTCAACCCTAACTAACCCTAACCCCAATGTTTCATACCTACTATTCATTACTATACCTATACTATTCCATAAATAGAAGAACCGCTCAAAAATTTCACATTGTTGTTTTTTTTTATTTGTCGTACAGTATTTTTATTCTCTTTTGCGAGAAAGCGGTGGAAGCGCTATAACGAGCTCGCTTAGGAGTTGTAGGCCACAGTGTCTACCACATAAAGATGAGTGAATCCCGCTAAGTGCCCTTCCCAATGACAGAACAAGTAAACTTACCGGCTTGTTCCCCACACTCTCCCTTTAATGCTGAGCGTCAAGCAGAGTAGCCGTGAATACCAATTTTTAATAAATTGGTTAGTCGCGACTCGGAATCTAACCCGGAGTCTACAGCTCCAGGAGACGCTTTATCCACTTGGCCATGTGGACGTTTTGCTTTGTTTCGCATAGCCGTTTGCTTATGTTTTTTTCTGATGCATAAATTGCTATGTCTGGCATTATGTTGCGCTATTTCCAGTAATAAGTATGCTGTATCATGTTGCATTTAGCCTACTTACAATACAGTCTGCTTTCCTAATCTGGCGACAAAAACCCTTTAAACTTATGATTTTTCTTTCATTATGCGTTTTGTCACTTGCCCCCTCCTTAAATACTTTGGCCCCGACGTGGCCCCCTCACTTTTTGGGCTCTAGAATCGCCACTGCTCCCCCCCATTGACGATTGGAAAAAATTAAAAACCGCTCTTTTTGAACCGATTAGCGTTTTGTCATACAGAGATAGTGTTTTTTGTGCTGTACAGTATGAAATTGCCTGTATAATTTCGAGAAACTTTCATTGTGATGCAATAATACCGGTAGTCAAACTTTTGTGGTGCACAGCGCTTGAACCAATGCCTGGCTCAAAATGCAAGCCTGGACAAGGTCAATGGGCACTAAAGCTGGAGTCGTGTTGTGATGTCATAAAGACATTGTTCTCAACGGCTATGGCTGGACAAGACAACGTTTCAGCGCAGAAGGCATTGTTGGAAGAGAATGGTTGCAACGCATGCAGATATTCCGCTTGCGATGTCATAATTTTGAGCCAAACCGGCCAGTTGGCGTAGTGGTTAAACACATCGCTATCGGCGCGGGAGGTTTTGGGTTCGATTCTTGGGAGGTTTTGGGTTCGATTGTTAAGCGCTCAGGTTATCGTTGCGGAAGATCTGGGGTTCGACTCAGGTTATCGGTAAGAAGTAGGAGTTTCCTTAAATGCGGTGTATCTGCAGTAACTATGGCTGCACACAAATTTTTTAAAAAAAATGAAATGAAATCTTGATTATACTCGTTTCATTAAATTTGTTGTCGTACCCAAACGTGGTAGCGAGTGGCAGGGCCCGACCTCGCGGCTTGGCGCTTGAGCAACGCAGCTCCAAAGAAACGTCGCAGCGGTTGCGAGCCGTTGGCTACACTGTGTCCGACTTGACCGGCCTGCGAATTGAGTCCCAAACCTTATGCATCGATAGCGATATCTTTTAACACTACGCTATAATCGCCCAGTGTTTTGAGAAATTTTATTAAAATATAAAAAACTAAATTGACACTGCTTTGAGTGCCAAAAGTAAGATAAAAATACTGCCAAAGACGACCAGACCAACGAAAGATTTGAAGAGGCCTAGGGGCGGAACGAGGGGAGAGACAACATTGTTTTTTCTTACCGTAAGCTGACTATCTCAGGAGCTAGAGTTCTTCGTTTCCCATAGACACCCCGATTATGTGTTTGAAAGCATCTGATATCGACGCTGTGATTTGGCAGAAAAATGCTTAGATAATAATATGGACGCTGTTTTTGACTTTAATCGGATGATTAGGGATTCCTCTCGCGCATAATTTATTTTAGTTTAAAAACGTTTTGGTAGGGAGGGCAGTTTTTTCTTATGCTCTAATATCTTCACTTTTCAAATTTCAAGCGAGAAACTGCCCCCTTCATAATAAGTGTACCGTATATTGACTGTTTATAACAAGGTTTAGCCTATATGCGTTGTTTATATTAATGTTGGTTCTTGAAAAAAGTTTTTTTGGAGAGAAGGAATTGCTTGTTTTACCCCCTGGGTGCACCCTGTTTGTGACGTTGCGACGGCTAACCAGCCTATACTTTCGTTAGTCAATTAACCTTCCTATGGCCCAAAAATGATCTCAACTAAAAATTTTTCAGAAAAATTTTAACCACGGCCTGACAGCTTGAGTTTCTGTGAAATCTTTTCTTTCCTTGAATGAAACGCAAAGCATTAGGCAAAAGTGTGAATGAAATATCTTTGTTGTTTCCTTAGTTATGGCATTATATAGCTTAATCATGGCTAACTGCAATTTAGGCTGGAAAGATTACAATACGATGCACTTTAATACCTCTAAACTACTGTAATTGTAATGTAGTATCTTTACGTCATCACGATGTGACGTCACTGACCCCCCCCCCATTAAAAAATCCTGCGTACGCCACTGGTTAGTTGTTCAAGTAATCACAATCCGTGTAAATTGAAGTAATGATTTTACCAAAAGAAAAGCTGCATGTCGTTTATTTGTTCAGAAGCTATAAAGTCCAGGGCTGCGAACTCGAACATGAACTCGGTCATTTTCGCCGAACTCGAACTTGAAAAATAAAATTCTTGGAACTCGAACTTGAACTCGGACTTGCAAATAGCTCTTGAACTCGAACTCGGTTAAAAATCGATCGAGTTCGCAGCCCTGCTACAAACAAGCTGGTCTACAAACCTAGCTAAGCTGCGTACCAATGAATCAACAGTTTAAAAGCTTTTCTTTTCACACAAAACGCAACCTATTAGTGCAAATAAGTTAAGTCTAGTAGCCTTTACTACTATATTGCAAGCTTACGCCGTAAGCTACCCTGACCATCCCATATCTTTCATTAAACCCAATATCTCTATAAGATTGCAAATGATGCAGAGCTAATCTCTAAACTTTACACCTCAGTGACCACCAAAAGGCTACTTTGTCTTTGACGCAGCCTTAACACCAGACTTGGACAACTCTAGTTTTCTAATTACACTAATTAGAGCGAAATGCCGCTAATCTAATTCTAATCTAATTTGCGAAATGTTTCTATGCTCTAATTCTAATTCTAATCTAATTTCCGGTTTTGCCGAAAATGCTAGTTTGTCTAACGGCGTTTTTCATCAAGTTATGCAAGAATATCCCTTGTGCAAGGAAAACCAGTGCCAAGCCGCCATCGCATTGCTTAGTTATAGTAATTGTGACGAATAGTAGCCATAGTGACATAATAACTATTTTATATTGTAGTAACTTGTAGTGTAGTAAGTTAGGATATAGAATCTAGATAGTGTAGAGTAGGCTGGCAAAGCGGCTATGCATGGAAAATTACTAGGCCTACGCCTTTTCGATACACACACAGTGTTTCTGGAAGTTAGTTTTAGAACTAAATGTTTTGCATAGCCTGGCGGCGTGCATTAGCAACAATCTTCATTATCATTGCATCATGACAAGAAACTGTTCAAGATTGCTGTGGTAACGATAGTGCTAGAATAAAAACTTTTGTTCGAAGATTGTTTCAGCACCACAAGTTGGAATAAACAATAGTAGGCCTGATAGTACTTGTATGTTGTTTTACATGCTATACTAGGCTGCTATATCAGCACTAAACTACATCACTTATAACCTAGAGTTAAAAAAATTACTGTCCTTTTACTTTTTAGGCGTAGAGACAATCGCTGCATAGTGCATGTCACATCACTGATTGTCTGCACAGATATCTGATGATGAGGCTCTTCTCGAACAAACGTGAAGGCCTCATTACTGTACCTACTCAATTACTATAAATAATGTACAGTATTGGGTGGCGTTAAAAAAACAGAAAACATTTCTAGTTTTCCGTGTTCTTATCCTTCAGTTTTCGAAAGAGTAGGCGTAAGCAGCGTTCATCAATACTGATGTGTACGAATAGGTGTCAAAAACTAAGCGTTCATGTACTGTAAACCTTTATCAGCCCAAAGGCGGCGAGAATTCTTTCGTGTAGTACCGCCACTTCGCGGTTTTTCACTTATCGCAGTGGTGTCTGGACCGCATTAACCGCGATAAACGAGGGTTTACTGTATGCCTATTTCTTATTCGTTCTAATTTTAATTCGGAAGTTGATTTCATTTCCAAGTTTTTGCGAATTCACTAATTCTAGTTCTAATCTAATTCGGAAAAACTGTGTAGCTCTAATTCTAATTCTAATCTAATTTGGAAAAACTGTGTAGCTCTAATTCTAATCTAATTTGGAAAAGCCGAAATTTTTCTAGTTGTCCAAGTCTGCTTAACACGTCTCATTTAGTTTGTAAGCTGAAAGCTGTAACTTGTCACTTCGTTCCGGCTAGCGAGGGGCTAATTAATTTTTCAACAATTATGTACAAAAATGCGTGAATAACTTAAATTTAAAAGTTCTCCACTGAAATTCCTGCAGTATTTTTACAATCTTTCTTTAAATTATGCGGATGAATATAAACATTTTTGTTTTTACCAATGACGTTTTAACGACGTAACAAAGCGCTTGTCCAATGAAATAATGTGCAGTTAGGGCGTTTCCCCTTGGTTTCTATGGAACTAGTAATCAACTCGGCTTGCAAAAGTGCAAGAATGTGAAGTCAATTACACTAAGCTTAGGTTGAAAAAAAGCAGAAACGAACTTAAATCGATCAAGGCCACTTTTATGCTGTTTGAAATTAAGAACAAAATAAATACGCAGGAAGACAAGGGAATCCAGGTAGCTAGTGTACCTTGCCTACGAATGATACACTGTGCAACTGCTCTAGACTACGAGCAAGCCAATCATACCGGTACTGGTATAGACCAGTCATTGTTCAGGTGTATTCAGTTAAATCATGCTATTTCTATTAGTAGGTTTATCAAAAAATCACTTTAGTCTTATTCACCATTACCACATCCAACTTTAAACCAGTAGATTTGCCAACTAAATGTGGTGGTGAAAGGCACCTTAAACTGTTAATGCTGTTAGATAAACTGCCAGCAGTGTTTTTTTAAAGAAGTGTCTAGAGCATTGGAAAACCCTTTATATTTTATATACATATATACCGGCATTTAAGTTACTGGCAAAATAAAAGTTTTGTACGGTACTAGGCTTAGGTACCAGGACTGATTATCAGTTCTTTTGCGGGGTTCATTTTTAATTGTTTAAGGGTATGTTAAATGAAACTGAAAAGTATATACTTTTAAGCTAGTTTACCATATAATGCAAGTGTGAAGCACATTTCAATTGCCGGTACTCCCTACTAGTTGGCCATAAGTGTAGTTAGGTTGGGTCTCATAGAGTAAGCCGTCCACACCTTTCATCGCCTTACGCAGACGGCTTACTCTAGACAAGACCCGTTATGGTTGTTTAACTCAGATTATTCTATGCTTGCGTGTGGTGGTAATGTGATTTTTAAACATTATCTTGTGTTTAATTACTATTGCAGAATTTTGCTTTGTAACGATGCAACACAGCAATTGTAATCTTCAGTTTAGCCTTATTGGTCAAACGTGCATAGTTCACTATGAGAGTTTAGATATCAGTACAAACAGTGTTGTCAAGGAGCTGACTGCCATTCGGCTGAAAACTTTGAAAACCAAATGTGATGATTGGAAAAAGTTTAACCTAACGGAAACAGAAAAGGAGTGAGTTTTTCAAAATGCTGATGCTTATTTTTCGAACCAAAAGTTTTGCACAATGATATAGTCTAAGAATGAACACCTACTTATCAGAACGTCTCTTACAAGCGGTTTATTGACAACAAAAGATTACAACAACACAGAAAACAAATTGGAAACGCTGATCCCACTATTTCCCAAATGATATCATCTTCAAGAGAATTAAGATCTAGTAGTCAAATGAAACCTTTTGAACTATTGATGGAGGTTTGTGTGATCAGATTTATTGTTCATTAATTGGAAGTAAACTTAACCTCTGAATTTATTGTGTAGTTTAGCCCATATGCATTTTTTGATTCTTGCAGTATTTTATAACGACTGATAATTTTTCAGTGCCAGTATTTCATTTTGCAAATGTGTCAGCATCTGCACATGAACCAACATTCTATGTGTCACTTTGGATTCTACTAAATTGCTTTTCTTTCTATGTGTGACAACCAATTTGGCTTCAAAGCAAAGCATGGTACTGACTTGTGTGTTTTTGCTTTAAAACAGGTTGTTGGCCATTATAATGAACGAGTTAGTCCAGTGTTTTCTGTCTTTGTTGATTCGTCGAAAGCTTGGATTGAGTTAGTCACTATATTTAATTTCGTAATTCAATTGAACGTAATGCCCCTCTCTGTTTTGTTTGCTTAGTTTTTAGTAGTCACATTACAAATGGTTGTAAAATGGGTAACTTGTTTTTTATCTTTTTTATGCTCAGTAACGTTGCATAAGACGTGGTGGTACTTTGATTCCTTATTTGTATGCTCTACATACTAATAGCCTGTCTTCTGCATTAAATCAGATCAGAGCTGGTTGCTACATTGGTAACCGTATAAATAAATCTCCTAATGTTTGCTGATGACCTCTGTAACTTCTCTTGGGAGTGTTAAGGGACTACGCAAAATGCTGCAGATGTGCGAAAAATATGCTCTGACTCATGAAATCAAATTTAATCCTGATAAGACTGTGGGTATGCTTTCTTCTTCTCCTTTGCTTACTAGACTTCCAACCTAACATCAAGTTGGATAACTGTGCTATTAAATTTGTGACTGATGTAATTAAAGTATAAAAATGATGCTGACATTACCAGGCAAGCTCCTTATTTATATAGTGCTGCTAACACCATTAGATCTCGATTCCATATATGATCTTAACTAGTAAAAAATGTCATATTTTGCGCGGATATGTACTTAGCTCATTTATAGTGTAATTAATTAAGGTCAAGCAATAACAAGATGCGAGTCGCGTGTAACAATGCTTTTCGTTCATTACACGGTATACCAAGGTATGTCAGCACTAGATTGTGTTAAGTTAATGCCAATATTCCACCTTTGATGCTCATATGCGTAAGAGTGTTTATGGTTTCTATCGACAAATTATTGCTAATTCGGATGTGTTATTTCGCTTTAAAATTTTCAGTCACTTTATAACAATGTTGTGTTTCAGTCACGTTAAATTTGCTTTTGTTATTATTATTACCAGTACCATATCATTGTTTTTTGAGTATGTTTGTGTTCTGTGAATGCATACCGCATCGTTGTGCCTGATTTAAACAAATAAAATACCGTAAATAAATAAAATTTTTAATGTCAAGTAATAGATGTATTTGAACCGAACTGATTTACGTTGATTAAACCTCTTGCGAAAACGCAAGATCCAATCGAGTAAATGCACAGCCATACCTCCGCATCTAGATTTTTGAATTAATGCTTATTGAAGTGCACTTTAAATTTACTACTTAGAACTGAGGTGGTGAAAGGATAGATGTTTGGCCTCAGAGTTGCTGGGATTTGATATGGAATGAACGCTTGGTCAAATAGTAACGACGAACTTCGAAAGATTTGTTTTATCCAACCCCATCAGTATCTTCTCTGTCGCCTACTATGCCCCATATCACTTTTTGAGCTTGATATAAGTCTTGAAATGTAAGTTATTAAACGGCTTCGAATCAAAATTGATTTAAACCAAATTTGCTTTGATTAACTTGTACCTATACCTACGGATTACTATTATCGCCAATTGCTTTGGCGTTTAGTTTCCTTGGAAATATGAGGAATGCCCTAAAGTGTTCTTTTTTTTTCATTGGATAAGCGCGCTGCACGTTACTCGACTCAACTCTAACGTTTGTATTCATGCGCAATTTTTTGAAAGTTAAATCACTAAAATACTGCAGGATATTTTTTGGAGAACTTTTTACAAAAAGTTTGTGTGACCATACTCTTTAATAATTTTCTTTCGAAAAGTAGCCCCTAGAAATTCGGAACGAACTCCTGTTTCAAAGCTCGTAGAATTTTCAGCTTACAGACTAATTGAACGTAATTCAAACTGCGATGAAGCATTGATGACGTAACACTACAAGGTTAGTTCGTGCTGGAGATGTAGCGGAAAAACACAAATTTTGTCCGCAAGCTGTGCTGTTCCATAGTTTTTGTCCGCAAGCTGCGCTGCAACCATATGCTGCAACCGCAATTTCTTGAACAACTTTAGTACTGCACCGCGCGGCAAACCGCCATTTTTTAGAATGTTGGTAAGATCACACATGCGGTATAGGAAGCTTCTATTTCACCAAAAATTTCCGGTTACCAAAGTTTGAAAATCGTGCTTGCGTAACCGGAAACTTCCCCTACGGCTCTCCTACAGTGAGAATGGCATTACGGAAACAGAAAAACGGTTATGCAACTTTGATTTTCAAAGTTTGGTAACCAGAACTTCCGGTGAAATAGACACTTCTTAACATATAAAACCCAACCAAATTCTGAATTGGAGTGTAGAATTACGACGTAATTGAAACTAAAATTTATCTTTAGGGAGTTGATCTTAACAAGATCCCTGTTAAACCAACCTTTCTTGAATATACCGGTATGCATTTTGGGTGATTATTTCAAGTATATACCGATATATATTCTTTAAAAGTTAAGCAAAAGATCTTTACACGAATGAACCTCAACTTATTTAGACAACACATGCTTATATCTGAAAAAAAAATAAGCAAAACTAATACAGTAGAATTTGCCTAAGTCGACTTCGGTTAAGTCGCCAGTTCGCCTAAGTCGCCACATATCGCTTGGTCCCGGATGAGAGCCTATTGTTTTCTGTGTTATCAAGTTCGGCTAAGTTGTCTTCGCCTAACTCGTCAATTCGCCTAACTCGCCACTGTTTTTGCTCACCATGAGCAAAAAAATTGACCTAAGTCGTCAGACTGATGTAACACAACCCCACTGTGCGTCACAAACTTCCTTCATAACCCCATTATTTCATCACTTTAGATTGTTTACACCAGGTTTAGTTTCCGTTCAGTTAGCCATCTTATTGCCATGTGAAGCAGCCTGGCTATGACAGTTAGAAAAGCTATCAGCTTATTTGCAATAAATTACAGTACTTAGTGACTAGGGAATGGGCAAAAAATAAGGTTACAGCAGAGAATAGATTAATAAGAAGACAGAAAGAGCACAGAGCAAGAAGAATAAGCGCATAGAGAAGATTGTACTGTATAGAGCAGGGGTGACGAACTTATATGCTATCACGGGCCACTTTGTCAGTTACCTCTAAGTAAACGGGCCGCACAACTTTTTCGTCCAGTGCCGTAGCAGCCCAACTTTAGGCCCCCCAAAAAACACTAGCAAGGCCCCCGTAGTAAGTTTTTGGAATGCTTGCTAGGGCCCCTAAAGCCGTTAAGCCAACTGTTTCCTTATTCTTTAGGTCAGTCAGAAGTGTGAGCATCAGCACTTTTTAAAGGGAGAGGTCGGTACTTGGTAGCCCCCAGCTGCCGGAGGTCAAGGGGGTCTGGGGGCGGAGCCCCCAGCCGCCAACGGATTTTTACGGTTTTCACACAAAAAACACTAATGTTTAAAATACTTTTTATTGAAAATTCCACGACTACGGGTCTCACCTAAATGCTTCGCGGGCCGCATGAAATTCTTTAGCGGGCCGCATGCGGCCCGCGGGCCGCATGTTCGTCACCTCTTGGTATAGAGAAACAAATGTTCTTTAACGGCATTCTCGCCATTGACCAAAATCCATTCGTACATAATGGACAAGTCCTTGGCAAATACAAAACAGTCGAAAATCTCGGATTTCTTTAAGACTGCATCTTGAGTGTTTAAATAAATATTATGTTGTTGTACAGCAATCCAAAAAGTTCTTTCTGTTTATGTTCTTTATTTCTCAAATGTTCAGCTTCTGCAGAAACAAAGGGATCTAAAGTCTGTGTAGGCCTAACCATATTAATCTGTTGTTTGCCTAAGTGGCCAGTTCGCCTAAGTCGCCATTTTTTCTGTTCCCTTTGAGGTGGCGACTTAGGCAAAATCTACTGTATCAGGATTTGTGTAAAAATAATACAAACCGGTGTTACACAAGGATGCAATATAATAATACAAAACTAAATATACGATGTTGTTCCTGCAGTCATGTAAAAAATCTTTTAGTGATAGAATAGAGAGTGATAGTCTAATGAGAAAATATTTACTGTACTAGTACCGGTACATCATTAGATAGAGCAAAAACAAAACTCAAAAAGTATGCTATCTGTCACATAAAACATCCTAAGAATTGATTGTAATCAGCCAGCTCGAAAATTGATCTCATAACGGTATTGTATTTGCCATGCATGAAAACATTCTCACAAAAGTATTTATATCACCAGCTGACCAGCTTGCTTAACATTGCAGAGTATGATGTATATTTAGTAGTATATGGCCTACAGTCAGACAGTGCATACAGTACTGTAGCTAGCTAGCTAGGCTAGCTCAAAATTAAAACACATTTCGCATCTGTCACACAACACATGAAAGCATTCTCACAAAAGTATTTTCCGGTATGTACATAACTAGCGAGCTGAAAATTTAAAACACATTGTATCTGCCACATGAAAACATGCTCAGTTGCTAACAAAAGTCAGCGTCATGGCCTAACTGTACCGCTCGCAGGTGACAGATCCTACGTGACGGGTTCGATTCGCTGCTGGGGCCAATCGCATTTGACATATATAACGGGTGGCTGCTGACTCGAAAAGCGCAAGCTCACTTCGCAGTCTCCCTCAATTACTGTTGAATTTTCAGTTCAATATGATTTGAAAATAACCTCATTTATTTATTTATTTACATCGCTAATATTTTTGGGTAAACGAAGAAGCCAAAAATGGGCAGCCGTATTTTAACCCAATTATATTGGGTTGCAGTACCCAAAATATTTAGGTTAACGATTTTTTACTCAAAGTTGCATCAAAAGTTTAACCTAAACAGCTTTACGGTACCCTAGAAATATGATTGGGTAAAACGACACACATTTGGGTCAAAATTGCCCAAACCCAATAAGACTTGATATTTGGGTAGAAAACTAATTGGGTATTTTAAATTAAACCCAATTTACAATATAATTTTAGCCAATTTGGGTAGTAGAATCCCAAAATTCAATTTGGGGTATTTTTTTAAGTGGGTGTAAACCAAAATTTGAAACGTTAACAATTCAGGCAAATGAAACATATTAGTATCCGCAATTATGCAGAAAGACATGATGATTTAAAGGCATCTGCAGGCAAGACCATCTAAAGTTTATAGCACAAACGTAAAATCAAAACTATGCGTGAGCTATAATCTGACCCTAAACGAATCTAACCCTAACAGAACCTAACAATAACCAAATCTAATCCTAATCAAACCTGGGGGCTGATACTAGACGTTACCCGAGCTTGCTCAATAATTATATGTATTGACTAGGCTGTAGGCTACTGCAGAAACTTGTCACTGAAAACGGGTATTACTGAAACCAGTCTCAGGTCTACCCTATGACCACAAACAGATAATTAATTCAATGAACTACCGATAGTCCGGTACCGGAACCGTATTACCCTAAAATACTGGAAACGAAGATCTGTGCAGAGGAAACGATGTTTTGTGCTTTCGAGGAGGTATTTATTTTTCCCTCCAATTTTTTCCAGGGAAAGTAGTTCTTTTCATTAATAAATACAACTGCTTTATTAATTCGTTGGAACTTATTTTAAGACGGGGGGCTGAATCCCACAAAACCGTACCAACATCTGGGAGGAGGGCGTAGCTACCCAAAACCCTCCTTTGCAGATTAGTCAAGTTATGTGATAGACCAGGGATGGGCAAAGTGCGGCCCGTGAGACCATTTTATGCGGCCCGAGGGCAATTACTATAAACTATAAAACTCCTAAACTAAGAACTATAACTAACTAACTAACTATAACTAACTACTATAAACTAAGAACTATAAACTCCTGTCGTGAATCAAGCCGAAGACCTTTTTTTTTAGCTCCGCGCTGAACGTGCGCGAAAAAGGTCATGTGCGGACATGTAACTTATGAGCCTAAATCTTTTTTTTGCTCTTCCAATCAGTGAGGCCCTCGACTTCAAAATTTTTTCAAATGTGGCCCTTCGTGTGAACAGTATTGCCCACCCCTATGATAGACCAAGTGGTAAAACCATGATATGCTCCAAACTGGCGCAAGCTCATTGGTGTTCTGTCTTGTAAACAAAGTTTGTGAAGGAAATATTGCAATCACATTGTTTTACGTAGCCTACTGTCGCGAAAGAAATTCATAGCCACGCTTTTGTTTCTTGGGTAAAAACGGAAAGACATTCATAACTACGCTATTGTTTTTTGGGTAAAAACGGGCATAAATATCGTGGAGCCAAGTGCGCTAAATTTGAGAATTGTCTCGGGTCACTAACGTGATGACGTCACAATCGTTACACAAAATCGCCAAGAGAAAGTAAGACGCAAAGTACAACAATGTCCGCAGTACCGCATGACGATTCCAATGCAATGCATGTTTTCTCCTCGCCAATTTTCGGTAGAAATAATACGAACCAAATTGCACAAAATCTTGTGATATAGTCTACATACAAATAAAGTAGCCTACGGTGATTGCATGTATGCGGTGGCGGCTCGTGTACATTTTTAATGGGGGGGGGGCTGCAATTATTATTTTTCTGTAGAATAGTAGCCTACTATTATTTTTCTTGACAACCTATAGTTACTACACTTTTACGATTTATCATGGATTGAAGGTATCAGAGGAGGCATGGTATTAGCTTATACGTATAAGTTAAACTAATAAAACCACTATCTTTTTTGCAGCCAAATCGTGTTATGGTAAAAGTCACACGAATGAAATGAATGCTTATAAAGAAAAATATATTAAGCAATTTTACACTGCGATTTTTAGAATCGTACCAAGTATGCTGGGCGATGACGGTATCCTACGTCTTGCAATTTGCTCCAAAGCAGCTATTTTTTGCAGAGGTTTAGAAAAACGGAGGAATACCGGCCAAACTATAAAAAAATATTCTCACTTTGGAATTTGCAGATGTAGCTTTTTGGAGAATTTTAATTGATGAGCATAACAGTGAATAAAATGAGCTTTTGGATACAAAGCTTGATTAACGCCTGTACATACACCATTTCGAATCCCGTTCAATGCGGCAGCGCCGTCATACGTCTGAGCAATAAGCTTATCTGGATCATGCCCAATCAAACCCTAAAGTTCTTCCAATAAGATACTGGCCAATGATAGTGATGTCAGACTAGTGGGCTGAAAAAAGCCCAAAAACCTTTCCACCGGCTCACCACTTTTTTCGTACCTAAATACAACCACCATTTGGCTTTTGTCAAAAACATCAGTTGTTTCATCACACAAAACTGCAAGGTATTCCTACTTATTTCATCTATAATTTCTTGTTTACCTATTTCCAAAATTGATTGCAAAAGTACGTTCCGTACCATTGTGGACAAACCTTTAAAAACTGCCGCTGATTCCAAATGCGATTTTAAGCTTGTATCCAAATTTGACGTAAAGCCTAGCAATCCTCGAAAAACTCCGGGGTTAAGTGAATCTTTATGCTCGTCATGTCCTCTTAACGGCAGTTCAGAGTTATAATTTTCGATAAAACGGCACGGTTTTTCGTAGCACTCTCATTATGATGTGCTACAGATAAAGCATGCCCAGTGTTCAAAGTTAGTACAATAATAACCTGCCCAAGATGAGATTAATTGATAGCACAGTTAATGTGCTGAGAAGATTCCTCATGCTTTCTGACTGTTTTCTGGAATTTTTTTTTAGTCAGTATGCCCTATTTTGGTCCAGGCAGTGTCGCAATTATCAAATCCAAACAAGAGGCACGGAAAACAAAACACCCCATTTGTGTATTTGCATTCACATATCCACTCACACCGTTGATAAATATTAGCGCTAAACTGCCTGATATACGTCTTACTTAGACTTTTGGCAGTTTAGGTAATTTTCAAATTTGTAGTAGGCCTAGACCTTTTCACTAGCTTGATGTATAATTCTTTTTATGGTTAGTGTACCGGCACTGAATGTTATATCCTGAAGACGCTTTACAGAATAGGAAATGAACATGCAACCGTAAGTCTACTCACAGATCAGCGCAAATCGAGTGGCTTCATAATAATTATTACTCTTATAGAAAAGTAAGTTACTGTACAGCTGGAATATTTGGGGATCTGCAGTCCCGCAGTCCCCTTAGGTGAGCCGCCCCTGCATGTATGTATTGTTTAAATTTCGCATAAACCTTGCTTTTCGCGTGATAGCTGTGATCGCTAAATTGCACGTGCCCTGCGCAGTGCGCACTTACAATACTCTATACTCGCACTGTTATTTGTGTAACATGAAACAAAAAACAATCAATATACGACAATAAAACCATCGAAGTGCGTGCATTTTAAGAGGGGGGCTGAGATTTTTAAGAGGGAAGCTAAAAAAATGAAGGGTGCTTTACCCCCCCCCCCCCCCAGCACTCCACTTCCAACGCCCTTGAGCACTGCGTTTCGGCATGGTGTTCACACTGTTATTTACTGAATAGCGCGTGGCGTGTTTTGAGTGCACGATTACTGTTGAGCACTTGTCGCGTGAAACGTGGAAACACTTTCGCGCGAAATTTTACTGCGAGTTTCAAGCAAAAGTGATCCAGTCAAACGATAAAATTGATCCAGTGATCCGGAAAAGCAGCGTGCTTTTACGTTTAAAATGTTAATGTAATTTGGGACTTATAGGAAAACGATCCAGATAACCGAATAATACAGTTATCTGTGAGCCAGCTAAGCGGAGCCAACTGTATCTCCAACGTCACAGTACTTTACTTGATTAGGTATGATATTCTCTACTTTCTACTGCAAGTAATTTTGGTCTATAGTAACGATACTTTTGCATAAATAGATCTGCTTACTACTTTATGCACATCTGTATGTAAGCTATGTCTGCGTAAACAGAACTCCCATCTCGCTTGAGACATTGGTCTTTACTGCACGCACTAATTCTGAACTTTAAGATCACTTAGCACGTTAAACATATTACACTACAGTGCTGCTCTTCTCGTACCGTCAAACAAACACTTTACACAAAGAAGTTTCCTGTAGCGGTTGGTTGATTTCTATATTTCTATCGATGTGGGCAGTTGGCACAGCCAGTGTTGCCCTAAAGATAAGTGGTTTGTAGCTCGACCTAAAAATGTAGCAAATTTTTAAAAGGTTATTTTAAAATTTGCTGTTATTGCCTGGCAACAACTCAGTTCTTGTGACTAGCACCTGCAGGTTAACCTGATACAAAAATTCAGCAACGACACGCCCTTCTCTACTTTGGTAATTGCCGTAATGAATCATTTTACATTTGAAGTAGGTTCAGACCTGTTACCTAAGCTGAGAAATAATACCCTAAAAACAACTAGCCAAACTTAGCACCAACGTTTGTTCTCCAGCTACTTAGTCACTACTCACTAATTATGGTTGTTGTAAGTTCTAAAAATCTTAAAAGTTGCAAATTCTAGTAAAAGTTGCATAACTGACATTAGAACTTTTTGGCGAAGGGGCAACTCTGGACAGAGAGCGTGCTTTTAGTTTGCGCTCCGGGTAATACCCTGCTTTGAACAATAAAAAGCTTTTTTTAATGATCGTCGTTCCTGGTGGCAACTGGCAAGCAATGGTGTCAGGCAAATTACGCTGCTGCATAACTTTCAAAAAGATTTAAAAAAAGTTGACATCACAAGTTTACAACATTCTTACGATTCGAAGCCGATCCTTAAACGTGGTTAACTGCGTAGCCTATACACACTTGACCAGTGGCGTGCGGTGAGAGCCTCACGGTTGGTGCGGGACCGTGCGGCACTGTTTATTATTGCATGAGGTTACAAACAATTCTTATTCACAGCACGTAGCTACCTAACAAATAGAAGCAGCGTCCTAATAGTCAAAATACGACTTCATAGAATGCTTTTAGATTTAGTTATAAATAAAATCCATTCGTTATTCAGTAGTTGGAATTAGGGCGATTTTTGGTAACAAAAGTTACTTTTTTTTGCTAGCTCCAATTAACGTAAAAAGCGTTTAACCAAAATTTCACAGCTATGGGGTCAGTATTTAAAAAGTTATAAGGTTACAAAAAGTTACTTTTTGTCTTTTAGGTTATATTTTGGTTTTCGTGCTTTTTTGCATAATTTTTCTAGTTTTTTGTCTTGGATTGATGCAAGAAAGATAAATTTACAATCTACAAACACTAAGGTGCCTCTTCGCATCTTCCAGTAATGCTTAAATGTTTTGTGACGTAATAATTATTCATTGCGTAAACATGCTCATAATCGGTAACGAATACAACATAAACTAAGACAGATCTTGTATGGTTAGCTGTCAGTCTGTCGCAGAATAGGATAAATAGACCAAGTCTATGGCCATTGCGGTCAACTATGGTATATTTTGTTATGTTTTTCAGAAAGTAAGAGCCATTAAGCTTGCAAATATTCACTGTTTTCAGAATAAGCAAAGGACAGAAACTTTCTACCATAAAATGTAAAACACTACAAGTGTGTTCACTATAACTTAAGCACGAGGTAGAACTGGGCCTTCTTCACGTTTGGCTGCAACTATTTTCGTTTTACTTTTATTCGTTTAATAAAGTTACTTTTTAGTTACTTTTTTACAAAAATAAAGTCACATTTTTAAGTTTTTTAGGTTACAAAAAAATCGCCCTAGTTATAATAAATAAAATTTATGAAAAATATATAAATGCCAATATTACTTTATTTATTGTTTTCGAAAGTCGAAACTCCTTAAGTAACAGCTCAGGCCAGCGATAGCGGAAGCATTTCTAAAGTGGGGTGGCCCAAAAGCAATGACCAGATTTCCTTCGTCTAAAACCCATATTTAGCCTGTCCACGTGTGACATGCCCAACTTATCAGCTTATGTGGGCTTCAGACCCACGGTTTTTGTTTCCACAGTTTCTGCATCACAATTAAATTTTTGATGTCATAATCTAAAAATTTATTTGTGATGCAGAAACTAGAACCAAGAACCGTGGGTCTAGAGCCCACATAAATTGGACATGTGGACAGAATAATTGTGTAGATAAAGTTTATTGTTTTAGCAACCCCAACAGCTAGTATAAATACCATAACCGTTCGTAAAGCCTCTGCTTGAGGGTCACTATAGGGAAAGGATGGAAAAATAGAACGCCACCCTTTAATTGAACATCACTTGTAATGCCACGACTGGGGAAGATGCTGAAAATGACGAGGACGGCTACACAGGGACTTGTCACCTGATTTTCCGCATTGAATTTTTGATTGCTTATTAAGTTATCAGTGACTGTGTTACGGCAAATGTTTTTTTTTTTTTTTTGAAGATTAAATGTTAACTTTGTTATAAGTTTTTTTCTTTTCATTAATTAAATTTATCTTCCCAAAATTCTGACGAGTTAGTCAAGAAATATACTGTAGCACCATCCTACCTGAACACCTCTTCTAATAGAACGCCACAGTAGTAGAAGAAAAGGGTAGAACAATAGAGCGCTGTGGCCATGTGGCGCTCAAACAGGGTTTTACGGTAGGCCTATGTCACGTATACGGTCACGGAAACTTGTATACGGTCACAAAAACAGAGCAATGTGGTCGTATGGCGCTCAAATAGGGTTTCACGGTATGTCACGTATACGGTCACGGAGCATTAAGCTTTTCTGGAGCATACGAAAAGATAAAGCTGGTATGATCAATAAGTCTAGGTTGGGTGGAAAATCCAGACTCAAAAGCTTTCGAGAATCATAGAACACTTGTGCGCTGCAGCCATGAGTTAAGAATGATTACCGACGTCATGAAGGGTTGTTTAAAATTCAGTGAGAAGGTCGATGCTTCGCTATTAGATGCTACCCTTCAATACGGTCTAAAAGCTCATTCAATTTTCCGCAGCAGAGTGCACCAATGGCTAAAAAATAATCCCCGGGAACATTCGCGGACTGTGGTACAAAGATTAATTGCAGAGTACGATGCAACGTAAGCGACGACTTGCTCCGCTATCACAAGACAGCGCCGGTTGATCCAGAATTAAGATCTACTGCCACAGCAACGACTGCTGACCCACGTTCCCAGGTGTCGCGAATGTCACGGGAGTCTGCGATCTTAACTGAAAGTCAGAAGCGTACAATCACACAGTTAAGCCTTACGCAAGCAAGCTGATCTTAGGCGATTGGCCGCTGAGATTGAAATTCGTAAGAAAGACGCAGAGAGACAACTCATTTCCCTGAAGATGCAGGAAATGGAATTAGAGCAGAACAGTTACAAAAACCTTGTGAAAGATATGGATAGTGCTACTGAGGCTCCAGAGTTGAATGCAGTATATGGCACTTATCAGAACTTAACTAACAAGAGCGATGGCGACTCCACGGGGGAACCTGATGTTTTTCCAGAGTGGACTCCAGGGGGGACCTAATTCCTATGTCGCTAATCACCCGTTTAGGGAAGAGGAATGTGACTCCACGAGGAGATCACGGAACCTCTAACCAATTCAATATCTCCTCACTATGCACCGAAAGAGCAACCCGGTGGTAAAATGAATGATGCTGATGCATTTCGCGCACAAATGACATCACAAGCGGCGATTGCGAGAAAATGCCTTTCACTCGTTACTATTTTTAGAGGCGTAGGCATTCCAGCCAGGGATGCAAATGAAATGCCATGCTTGACGAAGGCGTATGATACGTCAATGAGAGATAATCCGTCTGCGTATCATGGACAAAGCAGTGGAACTAAAACAGCTTATGGAGCTCGAGAACATTATTCTAGTTTTAATCCGCATGCTGGTGGAAGTATTGGTCTTCCTGCTGTGTCGAGCCGTAATCTGTGATATACATTAGTACCAATGGGCCCTGGCTTTAATGGGTATTCACAGGGTTGGGAAAGATCGATTGTAATCGATGTTCGATTGCAATATTCTTTACTTTTTGTTCATCGAATGCAGTGGAGCCTTTACTTTTCTGAATGAGTATCGAATATGGCCTTGTGTTGAATTTTTTTTCGGCGCAATTCGATATTCCGTATTCGATTCTTTTTGTCCAGGTTACTTTATCTCACTTTAGTAAATTTAAAATAATCGTCAGTGTGTCATTGCCTTGTTTTTGCTGATAACGTTTTTTTGTGCCAAAAAAGAACAAAAAATTTTTTTTGATAGCAAAGTTGCTTCGCATATACCATTTTCGTCGTTTGTCTGTAAGTTATCGCATGAACGTGAGCACATCACAAAAAACGCTCGGCATACACCGCTAAATGCTCAGTGTAATATCGAATATCGATTACAATATTCTTTATTCTTTACTTTTTTAAACTACCATCGAAATCGATTATTTCTTTACTTTTTGGTGAACTATCGAATATCGATTATTTCTTTACTTTTTTGAGTATCGATTCCCAACCCTGTCAATAACTCAACTCTAATTAACGTTATCTCCTACAGTTCTACACCGATAAGGTGATGCGTAGAGAAATAGTACACAGAACCGTAGCAGCCACCCCCCAAACCCCCAATTGGGGGGGCCCACACTGCCAAAAGGGGCTCTAAATTGTCTTAAATGACCCAAAATTGCATCAATTCAAAAACAAAATTTAGCTTTGCGAATTGCGTTAAATGGGATTTTTTGCGCTCAGATTCTATGTTTTAGTTTTGAAATTCTTCGCTATTGTTTCCTTTAAAATAGCGTCATAAACAGCGTTGTGAAGTCATCAAGAATATGCTGTATGTAAGAGTGCGCGTAAAACTTGAAAAAGGAGGCCGGTGCAGAGTTGGATCCAATCATTTTTCAATTTTTATTTCAAATTCATTACTTTTGAAAAAATTAAATTCAAATTCAAAAACGTCTTGTGAGCGGATTTAAAATTTCATTTATTTTTTATTTAGGCTATTTGCATTTTTTTCCTCCTATCACCAGAAAGCGACGGGGCGCTATACGAGCTCGCTTAGGAGTTGCCGGCCATCTGTCTACCACACTTAGATGGGGAAATCCCGTTTAGTGCCTTTCCCAAAGGCGCAACAAGCAAAGTTGCCGGCTTGCTTTACACTATCCTAGCTTTAATGCTGAACGTCAAGCAAGAAAGCTGTGAATACCAATTTTAAAGTCATTGGTTCGACCGGAATCGGAATCGAACCCCGGAGTCTACCAATCCAGAAGCAGATGCTCTATCCATTCGGCCATCCGATCGGTAAATTAGATTCAATTCTACCCTAGTTTTGTGTCAGTAACCATAATCTGACACCGAATATAAAAGTCCATTAAAAGAGGTTTTGCTAGTTCGACAACGTCTGCTTTTGAAATAGCGCAGGAATTGAACATTGGTCCTTTCTTCCTCAATCAAGAAACAGAAAGAAAATGAAAATAGAAAAAGAGAATGTTTATTTACAATGCAAATGTTAAATATGTAGCTTCTGAGGATGAGATTCAGAGCAAACTTTTCTAAGCAACTGGTGGACCAGGCTATTATGTGGATACTAGAAAGTTTTAAGCTGACATGTAATGTCGCTTCTGTCTTTTCATTGCTGTTTTCACCCAGCAGCTTCGTGCATGAACAGCCATTGTCAGCAATGTGATCTGGCAGTATTGAACTCAAGTTCAGATCCTTTGCCATGGGTTCGGTTCACGGTTGGAGTGGAGCCTATTGTATTTGTTATACAGTTTATACCGGATGGTTGCTGATTGAAATAGCACAAGTTCATTTGACAGTCTCCTTTCAATACCGTTGAACTTTTAATTCAATAGTAACAAGTGCTCGCTTGTCTTGCTCCTCGAGTTTACAAAATGCGTTGTTACTGTTACCAGTGCTGAACAAAGCTTCAGCAAACTGAAACTTATCAAGGCGGTTAATAGATTTAATACGGCAAACAGCAGACTATCTTTTTACTTTTCATTTATTGGCATTTTTATCCAACTATCAAAGAAAGCAATGGGGCGCTACACGAGCCCGCGTAGGAGTTGCCGGCCATCTGTCTACCACGCTTAAATGGGAGAATCCCGTTAAGTGTCTTTCCCAACGGCACAACAAGCGAACTTGACGGCTTGCTTAACACTACCCCTTTAATGTTGAATTTCTAGTAGGGAAGCTGTGAATACCAATTTTTAAGTCATTGGTTTGACTCGACTGGGAATAAAACCCTGAGTATACCGATCCAGAAACAGACACTCTATCCACTCGGCCATCCAATTGGTTCTTCACTGGCCATGTTGTCAATCGAAAGTTAATGCACACGATCTCCAGATTATGATGCTGTCTTAAGGGCAACTGCGAACGAAAAAATGCGCTCTAGCTAGGGCTAGGCGATTGTAATGATAATGGATAGGCAGGGCCGGTGCTAGGAACTGCGGCGCCCAATTAGAAATCTAATAGCGGGGCCCCTCTTTTCATAATAAAATGGATAGACGTTTGTGTCTCATGAAAAAAACATGCGAACGAACCAAAAAAATAGACATTTAATACCTGCTATAAAACAAATCTAAGTGCCGGTAGCACCACAACAGTCGTCTTAGGGGGGCGAAGCCTTTATCAAGAGGGGTCAAACATTTAATCAATTCTGTAAACTGCAAAAAAAGCTTTCACGCCACAGTCTTCTTCATCAATGAGAACTTTGCATCGAGCTGACATTAATTTGAAGTTTAAGTCTTGAAGATACCGTTTCTGTGCAAGTGTTATATATCACAGCTATCTCATGTTGTTTTACGAGTTCGAAGACAAAAGAAAAGCAATGGAACACGCTTATAGTTGCTTGTTGTGTTGTTTATAAACGCAATTTCCATATTATTTGATATTCTTAATTCGAACGAAACGCAAAACAGTTCTAGCGAAGCTGTTTCAGCAATAGGCTACATAAAATGTTTAAAATTTGCTTAAAAGCCGCTGTCTTCAAAAAAGTAAAATTGTCGATTGGAGGTTAAGGGTGGGGGTGGGTGAGGGGCAAGCTTGCTGTGTGTGGGGGCCAGGCCAACCCTTTACGCCGACTCTGCTTTTATTGATTACTGTACTTTTAACATCTTTTATTGATTACTGTACTTTTAACATCAAGAAAGCCGGCCAATTAGTTAAATAATTTTAAATTTCAGACAAGCGTTATGGTAATATCTTGAAAATTATGCCACAACGCAATAATTTGCGAATTATATTGAAAAGGTTGCCTAATTCCTTTAGTTAATGGTATCTACTCCAAATTGATTTGAAGGTACGATCATATATGCCAACTTCCAGGTTACTCAGTCTGCTAAGAGGCTCACATCTAAAATTACTCAGGTTGACGTGATTTGGGCAAACGACTTGGAGAAAAGCCACAAATAAACCGGTAAGAGAAAATTTTGCCTGGGATAGGTTAAAAATACTCCACTTAGGCAACCCCCACCTCTAGTAGCCTACCCACATGGCCATCTACCCAATTGCAGCTGCAGACGCGTTTCGACCTTTTTAGATCTCATCAGTGCAGCATTGCAACAACCCCTATCAAAAAGCTCGTAATAAAACTAAATTCCTGTTTTCATGCTTCCTCAAATTTCTTGCTACCATTCCTCTTCTAATTCCCTGCTACTACCCCCCCCCCCCCTTCCCCCCGCTCCCTCGATTTTCAGACTAATTTCCTGCTACCATCTCCTCCAAAAAAAAAATCTCTCAATAATACGACAATTGGGTAGATGGCCTAGTAGGTACAAGAGGTGGGGGTTGCCTAAGTAGAGTATTTTTAACCTATCCCAGGCAAAATTTTCTCTTACCGGTTTATTTGTGGCTTTTCTCCAAGTCGTTTGCCCAAATCACGTCAACCTGAGTAATTTTAGTTGTGAGCCTCTTAGCAGACTGAGTAACCAGGAAGTTCGCATGGCATACATGATCCTACCTTCAAATCAATTCGGAGTAGATACCATTAGCTAAAGGAATTAGGCAACCTTTTCAATGTTATTTCAAGCATTTGACATTCTTTGAGTGATCGATCCTATTGAGTTCTTGATCTTCAATGAGGCAGTGTCATTATTTAAGTGATAATTTGCGAATACAGTATAGGCTATTTTTTTTTAATTTGAAACTCCTTCAAATATGCCTAAATATGCCAACAAACAATAAACAAAAACTACCGGAAAGATTTTTCAAAATGCACTAAAATTGCACTTGTTGTACGAAAATTTTAATAAATTTCCGGAAATGCATGGCCCCGGACTTCCTAAAGATGCTTTTGTCTGTGAATTGCTTCAAATGGACTCGAACTGATGTTGCCACTGTGCTGTTGACTTTGTTACTATAAATCTTGAAGGTTTCTCACAGCTTTTGCTTTTATTAAACAGAGTATATTTTACAATTTAACTTAAGTCTCAATTGCCTTGGTGGAGAGCATGCATCCTTATACAGACGTTAAAAAGCTGCAACCGAAATTAACATGAAACCCCCCCTACAACTATCTCCAGGCGTTTACTTGTAAACAGCAAATCCACCTGATCAAACAACAGCGTAACTTTTTTCCTTACCAAAGCTTGGTTTCAGAGCTGGATTTAGAGAATGAGAGGCCTTAGGTTTAGGTTATGTTGATATCAGGTAGGCGCTAGTTATCGTAAATTGCTGATCGGATGCAGCTCTAAGGTGACCATGGTTGATCTCGAAAACAAAAAGGTCGCTCCGTAATCGCGTCGAGCCCTTTTGCTTGTGACGAGTCCCTTGTTTCTCCAAGGCCTTAGGCTTAATTCAGCCTGCTTTGCCTAATGGTAAATCCGACCCTGCTTGGTTTGACCAGCTACCAAGTTGCCGATTTTTTCTATTTAGCTTAACCCTAATTTAAAAAATACAAATGATTCATAGATGTTATGCACCGGTTCAACTTTTGGCACTTTCACCTATTTTGTATCTCACAGTACAGAAAGGGAATCCCACTAGCGCGGGGCCCCTTAAAGTGCGGGGCCCAATTTGGTCAAATCGGTCAAACCGGCCCTATGGATAGGCATAAATGGGTGTAACAAACTTGTGTTAAAATTTTACCTTTCATTTTTGCACAGTGACAACGCGTAGGTATTACTACAGTATTCGCATTGTGGTGAGACACTGAGCTGTTACCCCTGGAAAAACCGAAAACAATTTATACCGAAAGCTTAGTATAGAGGCCCTTGAAAGGATTTGGGGGGGGGGCAAAGTTGAGCTGCTACGGCACTGATAGTAGAACCTTATAAATCGCATCGCCACAAGTAAAAGTAGAATCGAAACGTTTTGATTGCTTTCTCTGACTAGAAAAATCAAGTTTGTTGACAAAGGAATTGCTTGAATTAGCACGGCACAGCAAAAACAAAGTGAATTAAAAAATTTAATTAATTCAAAAAAACTTAAAAACTAGACTACGGTATAGATATTTTGCTCAGTGCGCCGCTTTTATTTAATGACAGCTGGTTATTTTAGTGATTTTGAAGGTTAGTTGCTATTGTTTACTATAAACGACACTTACGACAAGTACTGTATTGTACCTCGCCTTATCTCGAAACGTACTGTAAAACACTTTTTCCATACTGAAAGCTTAGATCAGTGATTCTCAATCTTTTCTGAGCCGTGGCCCCTTGACTGTACCTCTAAAAGAGACCGTGGCTCTATAGTGTGTAAGTTTAAAAGCCCCGGTCGGTTTTAATTCATTAATGAATTCTACTAATCGTGGCTCCCAAGTGGGGCGTGCTATGGAATAGGGTGGAATGGAAAATGATAAGGAGAATTTTGATATGGAATATGGAAGAAACTCAGAATGGAATGGGATGGAAGATTTGAAAAATGGAATGGAAGATCGTGTTCCATATTTCCATACTCACTTCATATATTCAAACTTACAACAAATATAAAGTAATGCCATAGGTACTGCATACCAGCTCGTTGTAACATCCTTGGATAAGATGTTTCACGATAATTATATCTGCTTGGTAGAGATCGCATGGGCCGCTAAGTAACCAGCCAACGAGCCGTTAACCGGCCTTTTTACTGGTCCGCTAACGGCCCGGTTCTATCTTTGTTTATTACTGAGCCGCTGACGAGCCGCTAACACTTTTTAAATCCCTTTAAGAGTGATTAATGGGATTAAAGGTTCATAAAAAATGGGCTTTGGGTGGGCTGGGCTATATTTTTGGTATGAGTTGCCAGGCCGGTTACGGTTACCGGGCTAAAGGTTTCGGGCCGTAGGCGGTCCGGGCCTGAAAAAAGTCAGCCCGAACCATCTCCACTGCTTGGTGGAATCTGGCTAGCAGCAGAAAGAAGTCAGAAGAAAATTCAACCGGAAAACTTGGAAACAAAGGCCACTCCTAAGCGAGTCTGGATTCGTCCTACGCATATTTGCGCCTCCGCCACTTTCTCGTGGTAGGAGAATAAAGAAATTAAAATCAAAAATTATGTAGTCTAAGAATGGAACCACTCGCTGTGTTCAATATCCGTAACAAAAATCATAGTTACGTCATAATAAACAAAGTTTTGTAAAAATTTTAATCTGTGATAATTGATGATAATTACATAATAACATCGTGAAAGCCTCTCTGAGGTATTAATTGCTGCTGTCTGCTTTTTGATTTAGTGTTAATTATTTCTCGTCTAAAGCCCTTGCATCGTTCATTGCAAGCGCTGTGGACTGAGCTTGAGGTGGTGGCGTGGCAGTACGATAAGTTTTTGACTTGGGAAGTTCATCAAGTTAGAAGCCTAGCTGCAGCTTAGGGTCATTGGTTTTAGTAGGATTTCCATTTTTTCCCACATTTTCAACTTCCTGGGAAACGGGAGATTTTTCAAAAAATTTTCGGGAATCTCTAGATTTTTCGAAACACTGCAACAAGAAAGGATTTACTTAAACGCTTTTTAATGCAGTGCCATTCGTAATTTAACATTACGTACAGACTAAAGACGAAGCAACACATTTCTCTGATTCAAGACAAAATGGCAACGTAAAAAGTCGCATATTTTACTGTAGACTGTAAACTAAATACGCTTTCAGTTTCATCCAGTGATTCCAGTCTAAACCGAAACGAGTAACAATGCGACGAAAAAGGATTTCGTTTCTAATCCTTTGGCGATCGTTAGCCAAGGATTAGAAACCGGCCGTTAGCTCAATTACTAAGCGCACGCTATCGGTGCGGGAGGTCTGGGGTTCAATTCCCGAGCCGGTCAAACCGGCACAGTGTCGCCAACGACTCGCCACCGTTGCGACGTTTCTTCAGAGCTGTGTTGCCTAGGCGCTAAGCCGCGGAGATGGGCCCCGCAACTCGTTACACGCTTCGACTTAATACGGCGAGTATAATCAATCAATCAATCGAGGTCGCGTCCGCCATGCGGGTTGCGGTTCACAATGGCACGATATCTTCCTCTGTCTCTGGCCACCTCCACCAACTCCTCCACTCTATTGATGTTCAACCAGTCTTTGATATTGTCCAACCACATAGTTCGTTGTCTTCCTCTTCCCTTTTTCCTTTCTATCTTCCCCATCAATAATACATTTAGAAGACCTTCTCTTCGTATTAAGTGCCCAAGGTATCTTGTTTTCCTTTTCTTTATCTTATCCATCAGTACTTCATTCCTTCCGATTTTCTCCAGCACATATTCATTTGTGCGCTTCTCCTTCCATGATATTTTCAACATTCTTCGATAACACCAAAGTTCGAATGCCATCAGCTTACTTGACTCTTTCTTTCTCAACGTCCATGTTTCACAACCATAGCAAGCCGTCGACCAGATGTAGCATTCACATAATCTTAATCGTTTCTCCTCATTCAGCTTTTGGTTTGTCAGAAGAGATCTCATCTCATTGAATTTTTGCTTTGCCATACCAATTCTCTTTCGAATCTCAATTTCACATCTTCCATCATCAGAAATTGTGGACCCAAGATAAGGAAAACTGCGCTTTTGCTCTACAACTTTTCCATCTAGTTTCAAAGATATTTCAACATTTTTTTCATTTGTGTTTTCTTTCGAAACCACCATACATTTCGTTTTCCTTATATTGATATTGAGACCATATTCTTTGCTCTTGACATTCATCTCGTTCAACATCCGTTCTAGTTGTTCCTTTGTTTCCGCAATCAGCACCGTATCATCTGCATATCTGATGTTGTTAAACTTGATTCCTCCAATCGCTATGCCTTCTTCATCATTCTTCATGTCACATTCTCTGAAAATCCATTCACTATAAAGATTAAAAAGAGTGGGCGACAAAACGCATCCTTGTCTCACACCTCGGTTTATCTGTGCATAATCAGTTAATTCATTTTCCAATCTTATTGCTGCTTTTTGTTTCCAGTAGAATTCCGCAATCATTTGAATGTTTTCTTTTCCAAGTTGGCATTTGTTGAGCAACTCCATCATTTTGTCATGTTGAACCTTATCGAAGGCTTTTGAATAGTCTATGAAGCACAAGTAGACCTCTCTTTGCATTTGTATGCACCGTTCACATATTGTTCGCAATGCAAAGATAGCTTCTCTTGTGCCTGAATGCTTTCTATATCCGAATTGTGTTTCAGCAATTTCCTGCTCCAATTTGTTCCGAATTCTTGCCAATACAATTTTTAGCAGCAACTTGGTAGTGTGCGCCATTAAGCTAATTGTTCGATGGTCCCCACACTCAGTTGCATTCGCTTTCTTAGCCAGAGCAATAAACGTGCATTTTAGTAAGTCTTCGGGGATCTTTCCTTGTTTATACATCTCGTTGAGTAATCTCAGCATCCACTCTTTCCCTTTTGTTCCCATCGCTTTTATCATTTCTGCTGTTACTCCATCCTCTCCAGATGCTTTGTTCAGGGGCAGATGATTTATCGCTTCTTCCATTTCACACATCAGAATATCCGGTTCACCTGCTTGTTGCAAAGAACTGACGAATGGTAGCACACTCTTTGTTTTGTCTTCAAATAGGTCATTTATGTATTCTTGCCATCTTTTTTTAATTTCACAATTTTCATTCAGTAGCTTACCTTCTTTGTTTTTAATTCCACCTACCGAAATATGACCTTTCTTTAAGTGTGTAATATCCTTCACTTTCTGATGCATTTCTTTGCCTTCCAGCTGTTCAACCTCTTCACATTGTTTGTTCATCCATTCCTCCTTTGCATTACGACATAATTTTTGAATCTCTTTGCGAGTATAATGAAGATTTGATTTGATACTTTGGCGAAGTGAAAATGAAGTGATTTAACTACGCGACGAGTAAGGCCTAGACTCAAGATCACTTTCGGCGGCCAGTAAAATAATGCCGCGTGTAAAATAGTGCAGATCATAAAATCCATTCGGAAGCGATCGGAAAACTTACGTCATTCAGTGGCGCGAGCGATATTCGCGAGCCGCCGAGCGTTATTGGCGGCTACTGAATGACGTAGCGTTATTGGCGGCTACTGAATGACGTAAGTTTTCCGATCGCTTCCGAATGGATTTTATGATCTGCACTATTTTACATACGGCAACTATTTTACTGGCCCCGAAAGTGGTCTTGAGTCTAGGCCTTACTCGTCGCGTAGTTAAATCAAGCTACCAACATTTTCGGGTGCTGCAACCATGCTTCTCATGTTACTTTTCTTGATCTTCTATTCTCCCCTTGCATGTTACAACCTTTATCGTTTTGTTGCTTTATCGTCTTCCCTTTTCTCGTGCTGTCCAATTATACTATATGTTATTTATGCATATTATTCTTGTGTTGACGGTACGGAAATAAATGACACTAACTAACTAACTTCATTTTCACTTCGCCAAAGGATTAGAAACGAAATCCTTTCTCGTCGCATTGTTACTCGTTTCGGGTTTTGTCTTAGACTGGATGAAAGTTCACACTTTAGTTTAGAGTTCGCAAAATGTGCGACTTTTTACGTTGCCATTTTGTCTTGAAACAGAGAAATGTGTTGATTAGTCTTTAGTCTGTATGTAATTTTAATTTTACGAATGGCACTGCATTAAAAAGCGTTTAAGTAAATCCTTTCTTGTTGCAATGTTTCTTTGCAGTCCGCAGAATGCAGTCCAACTTTTTTCGTTACCATTTTGGCTTAGAATGGGAAAAGCGTAAAATTATCCGTAGAGTGCATGCAAAACGTATTTTACAAACGGCACCTCATATTAAGCATCAATTGTTTTTTTGCGTTAATCTCGCCACGAACAACTAAGACCTTTTTTGTTTGGAGATCGGCCATCCAGACGGGACCGTAGCCAGCCTTTCTATTTTGGGGGGGCTGAATATATTTTAGGAGGGGCTGAAAAATCAACCTAAATTTTTTCTGATTTTTCATTTTTTTGCTTCCCACACCTTTTACGCGAAGAGATTTTCGCTGACTCTTCGTGGTTTTAAGGCAAAGTTCTTCAACGGGGGCAATATCGCTCCCCAGAGGTTCAATTGTAACAATTCTTGAAAATGGGGGGCGATTTTACTTTTTAGGGGGGCGACTTTAAAGCTACCAACATTGTTGACAATTGATTTCTGAACAGAAATAAATTCAGATTTTTTAGCAATATATTTAGTGATCTTTCAAAAAATTTTACAGATGTATTGCAAATAACAAAATTTTACAAAAATTATAAAGAACGCCAGGTCTGGACAAACTGCGGCCCACGGGCCCCATGCAGACCTTGTTTTGTTCGTCGCCGATTTTCAGTGAAAGCAGTAGTAGATCTGCGGATGTGTAAACCTTTTTTTTTGCTCATCAATGCTTTGTGGGCGCAATTTGGACCCACACTTTCCGAAAAAGGGCGATGGCGTAAAAAAGGTTGAAGACCACAGTTTCAAAGAAAAACGCGGCGTAGTTTGCCTATTATTTGTAGAAAGAAGCGAGCCCACAAATAATCTACATCTTTCTTCTTTTACTTTTCCAGTTTATCACTGCAAAAGTCTGATAAGCTCGTTTATGTTTTAACTTTAGTTTAAGCCAGCACAGTAAGCTTATACTTGGTCTAATTGGCTTTCAGACCATCACATTTGAATGATAGAGCTCTGAATACATTGTCTCGCAATAATGGCTGCGGTTGCTTATTATCCAGCGGTTGTGTTTTCGTATCACAAAATTTTATTAACTGCGTTTATGTAGGCTACATTTGCACAACACTCAGACATCAGTCTGTCTAACGGCAATAATTCAAAGTATATTATGCTTCTAGTATTAGGATGCGAATCAGAAATTAGTCTCGAGATTCAAACTTAACATCGATTTAAGCAGCTATTTTGAAAAAAAAAAAAATATAAACCATTGGGTTTATATACAGTGGCGTGGCCAGGGGGGGGGGGGAGGGTAGGGGGCACCGGTGCACTGCCCCCCTTTTTTTGGCAAAGCTTAATCTGAAGTGTAAATAAATCATTCTTAAAAAATACCGCGAACTTCGTTTCAAAAGCTCTCTCATCTTGACCACTTTTTCATTTACGACTAAATTTAGCGCCATTTGAATTTCGTAATAATTTCATCACACAAAGCTTTTGCTAAGTATTATTGCATCATAACAGCGCAATAGGATCCAATATTTAAGTGCAACCACAAAGAAAGAGCAAGATTGTATCGCAAAAAAGCAATCGAATATGGCGAGCAAAAAGAAAGACTGTTCAATTGAAAATTATTTTGAGAATCTATATTTTGTAGCATATTTATCTTCCTATCACGAGAAAGCGATCAATGCGCTATACAAGCTCGCTTAGGAGTTGCCACCTATCTGTCTACGCAGGCGCGGATTAAACAGTTTTTTTCGGGAAGGGCCCAGAAAATTTAATATGTTAAGGCCTTTTTAGGGAGCTGAAGGAAAAAGTCTATCATTAAAGTACGTTATCTAGCAGTGGCGTACGCAGGATTTTTCAATGGAGGAAGTTTCAGTGACGTCACATTGTGATGACGCAACAATACGACAATTACGGTACGGTGGTTCAGAGGTATTAAAGTGCATCGGATCGTAATGTATCTAATTTAAATTATTACGCAATTGCAGTTGACCATGATTAAGCTATATAATGCCATAACTAATAAAAAAAAACAAGATATATTTCATTCACACTTTTGCTTGATGCTTTGCGCTTCATTTAAGGGGAGAAAAGGCAGAGATGAGAAAAGGTTTCACAGAAACTCCTGCTGTTAAGCCGTGGTTAAAAATTTACGGAAAAAATTTTAGTTTTCCTCATTTTTGGGCCATAGGAAGGTTAACCGACTAAAGTAGGCCAGCTTTCGCAACGTCACAAACAGGGTGTAGTCAGGGGGGGAAAACAGTTAATTGCTTCCCTCCAAAAATTTTTTTCAAGAGCCAACATTGATGTAAACAACGCATATAAACCTTGATGTAAATATTTAATATGCACTCATTTTGAAGGGGAAAGTTTCTCCCATAACTATCTTGAAAAGTGAAGATAGTGAAGCAAGCCCTCTCTGCCGCAACATTTTAAAGCTAAAATGAATTGCGCGAGAGAAGAATCCCTAATCATGCGATCATGGTCAAAAACAGCGTCGATATTGTCTAAGCATTTTTTACCCATATCACAGCGTCGATATCATCACATACTTTTAAACACATAATCGGGATGTCTGAAAAACGGAGCACTTCAGCTTGCCCCCTCCCCTCGTTCCGCCCCTGGGCCTCTTCAAATCTTTTGTTGGTCTGGTCTTTCTTGGAAGTATTTTTATTTTATTTTTAGCACTTACGGCAGGGTCAATTTAGTTTTTTATATTTTAATAATTTTTCAACAAACCGGCCGATTATAGCGCAGTGTTGAAGATGTCGCTATCGATGCGGAAGATATGGCGTTCAGTTCCCAGGCCGGTCGAATCGGATGCACTATAGCCAACGGCTCGCCACCGCTGCAACGTTTCTTCGTGGCTGCGTTGCCCAGGCGCTATAAGTCGCGGGGTCGGGCCCCGCCACTCGTTACCGCGCTTTTGTACTACAGCGAATGTAATGAAACGAATATAATGAAGATTTGATTCAATTTTATAAAAAGATGTTTGTGTGCAGTAATAGTTTCTGCAGATACACCGCATTTAAGGAAACTCCTACTTAATAAGTACTTCACAGTAGCATCAATGACACAAATGCAGTTCAAGCAAAGCACATCAAAAAAGTTGGACTTCCGGTATTGTTGATCGCGTCGAAAGGAAAGTTTCTCGAGATTAAACTACAAAGTTGAGCCAAAAAGAAAAACACGATAGCAATTGCGGCAAGCTCCGCACGAAGAAAAGTCGGTTCGTTTTAAAAATAAAAAGCTTCTTTTTTCTGCAATCGTCAAGGGGTGTTGACTGTTTGTGTTGGCTGTTGACAGTAAGTGTAGTCCATGTCAACAGTTCAATTTCATTAGTTTGTTTTTATATCTTGGACTAATTTTTGCCCGAGGAAGGGAGTAACTGCCCTCTTTCGGTTAACGCATGCTAGTTAACAAAAGTAAGGTTGGATCCTAATTGGCAGAAATAGGGCTTGTCGGCTCTAAACACTCGGCTTATAGTATCGTATTACAAGAACGCTACTGAGCTGTACTACAGTTCCTAGATTTCCAAAGCACAATGGCATATCAGTAGGCTAATTCAATACCTTACACAGAACCGGCGGCAGAGGAGTCGACTTGGGTGGGGGGGGGCAAGAGTTTATTAAGTGGGGCCAAAGTTTGAAATTAAGCACAACAGCCATTGTCTTCAAAAGAGTAAGCTTGTTAATTGAGGGGGCCAAGCATGTCGATTTGGAGGTCAGGCCCCCCCCTTGGCGCCGGCCTTGGCCTTACAACTAAAATAAGCGAACTCTTCATCTGTATTATGTTTTTCCGCAATACTGATTCACCGAATAGGCAGTCCAAGCAACCTTTTCATCATGAATTTATTTCTGACTTTCATATGGATTATGATGCAGGCCTAACAAGTAACAATAGCAGCCTAGCCGTTATTAAGAAAGGACTTTGATCACAGAAAACGCTGCTACTCAAACGACCTTCCTGAATCTTAGGTTAAAGCATTCCAGATTTTGATACTAATTATGACACCTGCTAACAAATAAAAATTTATAAAAATTTTGGAAATTTTGATGGGGGGCCGGCCCCCCCCCCCCCCCATAAATCCGCTCATGTGTCTACCACACCAAAATGCGGGAATTCCGCTAATTGCCTTTCCCAACGGCACAAGTAAACTTGCCGGCTTGTTCTTCACACTGTCGCTATGATGCTGAGCGTCAAGCAGGGAAGCTGTGAATACCAATTTTAAAGTCATTGCTTCGACCGGAATCGGAATTAAACCGGAACCTACAGCTCCCGAGGCGGACACTCTTACCACTCGGCCATAGAAGAAGAATAGGCAGCTTGATTAGTATTTGGGTAGCGATTAGCGAACTTAAGGTTTGCCTGCTTAGGTCTACCGTACACAATTAACTGCATATTCATCCGTAAACAAAATAAATACCGGTACCAATAACTTGAGGCAAAAATCGAAATACGGGAAGACAGCGTGAGTAGTGATGTAAATCGTTTTTTTTTTGCTTTCGTTTTTAAAAAAAAACTTTTTTTTTGGCAAAAAAACATGGCTTACAAAAAACTTGTTTTTTTTTAACATATATTCTGAAGTAGCCTAATTATCTGTATTGGCCACGGAACTGTTTATTGTTTGGTCTTTTCCTGGAGATGGATCAAATATGTAGCGAATGGAGCGGCGTTTAATTCTGCCCCTAAATCTGTTACTGAAAGTACCTTTCACCAAATTTAAAGCGGAAAGTACCGTGTTCTTGCTTAGTTCTACAGGCTTAGGTTTTATAGGTTAACACTACGAAGCCATACACCGCAAAAAGTTTCACCGCTATGAAAGACAATAAAAACCCTTTTTTATTTTAGGACATCCTTGTTTACTCCACTATGCGATAGCGGTCGCTCACCATCACTGAACACACTTCCAACGAAAGTATATGCAAACTTGCAGAAACCTCAATGATTGTTTAATTTAACAAAGATTGAAAAATAAATCATAAAGTTGCCACACATAACTGCCACGAAGAAAATTGCAAACGCAAGAACAAATTCCTCAGTGAATGTAAACTAAAGTTGCATATTGTGTAACTGCCACATTCATTTTTCCCAATAATGCAAGTAGGCCTATAGCGTAAGTGCACTGGCGTCAATAGCACTGACAGTCATGTTTTATTAAGCTCTCGTATCGTAAAAATAATCGTAACTAAACCAGAAAAAGTTTTTTTTAAGTTGAACTTTTAGCCAAAATATGTGCAATATACTACTTTGATTCAAATAAAAACCAATATTACGTCCGGTACAGTCTACACAGAGCCGGTGGCAGATCAGTCGACTCAGGGTGGTCAAGCGTTTATCAGTGGGGTGGGGCAAAGTTTGAAATTAAGCACAAACGCTGCCGTCTTCAAAAGAGTAAGCTTGTTGATTGGGGGGGGGGGCCGAGCACGTCGATTGGGTGGCCAGGCCCCCTTTTCCACCTTGACGCCTGCCCTGAGTCTACATCTAGTGGTTGGGCTACGGAACTTAAAATTTAGCGCAGCCAAACCGTGCAAATCGAAAAATAGGCTTACATGGTAAGCGTTAGGTAAGGTTCACACTAATCTAGGCTACAAATAAAAGACTACATAAATATAAGATAATAAAAATAAGCAATATCATTCTACCACCTTCTGTCTTGTTCAATATGTTAATGCAATTTCATGCTACTCACCAAGCTGTGTATTAAAAACAAACTTGTTTAGACTTATCAGGTAGGAATGCATGAAAAAAACATTAAAAAACAAAAAAACACAAAAAAAACGAGGCCAAAAAAACAACTGCAAAAAAAAAACGTTTTTTTACATCACTAATCCTGACTAACAGTCGCTGCGTCATAAGCACACATGCAGCTGGATATCGCCATCGAAAGATAAGCGTTTCATTTATGCCGCCGCAGTTTTGACTTATCGATTTTTTGATTCAAGACTTCGAGTAAGGGCTACATTACTTTCTTGGATCATTTTTTGCTACTAACTCCTACAGTCAGGGTTGGGAATCGATACTCAAAAAAGTAAAGAAATAATCGATATTCGATAGTTCACCAAAAAGTAAAGAAATAATCGATTTCGACGGTAGTTTAAAAAAGTAAAGAATAAAGAATATTGTAATCAATATTCGATATTACACTGAGTGATTTTAGCTGTTTCGAAATACTGCAAACCTAGTGTTGACACCAAATGCACTTTTGCAAGCAAAGTTACTGATACTCGCCAGAATCACAAATTTTGTCAGATGCTAGTTCTCAACTCTCTGGCAACTCTCCCATTTTGGCTTTGCAATTTGCTTTTGTCCACAGTTAAAATTAAGAGAGAAATACGATAGTTTTGCTGGTACAGGTTTGCGGAATGAATACATTATTGCGAGCATTAGCGCCAAATAATTGAAATGACAAATGCAATGATGCTGATGAAACATTTTAAAGCAAACGGATGGTTAAACATTTAAAAAACAGCAGTGACATTTTGGTCTTTGATCATAATCGAACATGATGGACCCGGATAGTAGAGATTTTATAGTAGATAGTTACTTTTGAGTAACGGTTACTTTTTTTGTTACTTTTGAGTAACTTTTACTTTCGAGTAACGGTTCCAAGTGATTACTTTAAAAAAGATATTCGATACTTTATATCTGTTACTTGTATTCGTTTAGGTAATCACGATTTAAAGACCTTTTTTTTATTTTGGTTTCCACCCGATGTTTGGGGGAAAATTAGGCGTCGGAAACGTGAAGACCATTTTTTTTTTACAGTCTTGATTGTCTTCAATATTTATCAAAATCAGCAACTATACGTTTGGATATCTATCTGCTGATTGATATGCTCATAAAAATTGACTTGGGAGTTCTAAGGCTATGTGGAGATCGTTAAAATCTTTAGAAGGGTAAATAAGCTTGTGTTTATACAAGCAGAAACCAGGCAAGAAAAAAAATTTGTTCAAACGAGGGAGGTGTACAGAATATGACGTTACCAGTATATGCTATTTTGCACTTTCATGCTGCTTTAGCTCAGTTGCTAAGCGCACGCTTTCGGTGCGGGAGGTCTGGGGTTCGATTCCCGGACCTGTCAAATCGGCACAGTGTCGCCAACGGCTCGCCACCGCTGCGACGTTTCTTCGGAGCTGTGCAGCCCAGGCGCTAAGCCGCGGAGATGGGCCCCGCCACTCGTTACACGCTTCGGCGTAATACCGCGAGTATAATGAAGATTTGATTTTTTGATTTCATGCTGCTTTATTATTTTTAACACCAAGTTTTGGACTTTACTGCAAATGAAAAAGTCATGAGCCCCACAGGCAGTGATGGAATCGAGTAGGCTACTCAACTTCCGAGTTATTGAAAAATGTACTCGAGTACGAGTACCGTAAAGAAGTTCGAATACGAGTACTTTTACAAATTTAGCAAAAGAACAATTTTTAAGTTGTAACAGCTCAAAGTTTGTCGCAAAAACATAAACGAGTACTTTGCAAGGGACAAATTAATGTTTCGACTATAACCAAAGTCTCGTCAGCCTTGCTACGCACAGCCAATCCAGGCTAAACTCATTCCAGACTGTGAAGACTCTGTTTTTGCTTTGCTTTACCTGTACATCTCGACCTAGAAAAGAGATGAGGTCGAGATGTACAGGTAAAGCAATGCAAAAACAGAGTCTTCACAGTCTGGAATGAGTTTAGCCTGGATTGGCTGTGCGTAGCAAGGCTGACGAGACTTTGGTTATAGTATAAACGAGTACGTTTTTTCAGTGTTTGGGATGTTGAGAAGGCGCATCAATTTATTTACGGGTTTTATTGGCTGTAGTTTGCTATCGAAAGTTCATCTTGTTTGTTAGTTCGTTACTTCTAGCGAAAGCCAAATGTACTCGTGTACTCGGCGCTTTTTTTGACCGAGTACCGAGTACATTGACCTTCGAGTACGAGTACTAACCGAGTACCAGGGGTTGCGAGTACGAGTACCCCAAAAGTAGTACTCGAGTACGAGCACAGTACTCGAGTACTCCTGCACTGCCTACAGGCTGGCTCAAAGCTCGTAGTGACACCATAACCCTTGCACACCGCATCCCTGTCCCCAAGGGCTACAAGCCCCCAAAATTGTTAGACTAACTTGTTTCCATACATTGAGCACTTGACTGTAGGTGTCTATTATTAACAGTACACGCCGAGTGTGTGTGACTTGATTTTAGATGATGTCTTTTAACAACGTTTTTGGAGGACTCCCCTTAACAACTTTTTTGTAGCCCCCCTCCCACACTCCGGACGTGCCTGCAAGACCAGCTTCGGCTATTACTTTTTGCTCAACTTCAAGTACTGAGTAGTTATAGAGCACAGGCCTCCCAGCACAATGACAGATCGAACAAAAACTGGAGTTTCTTAAGCAATTTTATTGATAAATTCAATAGTCAAGCGGTCTCACTGCTGAGCTTTATGCACTAGTAGCAACTCATATCAACTTTGAGTTTCCGTCTACGTTACTTCTCGTACCGGTACTGGGTAGGCCTATGATTGTTTTTCAGGAAACCAAATTACAGCAGGCTACCAGCTGATCACTAATTCAGTAGGCCACCAATAAAGCAGTAAAATTACCGGTACCTATATACTTACACTACCACTAAACTGCTAACTTTGCATCCATAACGCAATACAAGGCCTAGCTACCTACAGCCTAACCAATTGAGCATATAGCCGCATGCGCTAAGCCTTTTCTGGAATTTGCTCACGGTCACGCAGTAGCTTAAAGACAAGCACCGGACGTTGCATGCAGGTGCGACCACAGATGCGAAACGACTTTGTTCTGGCACCTCTGTTTTATTTTTATTTTCAGTCGGGGTTTTGGCACAATAAATGACATACCGACAAAAAATGACATACCGACAAACATTTCAAATTTACTAAAGTGAGATAAAATAATCTCGACGAAAAGAATCGATAATCGAATATTGATTTAAGTCGAAAAAAAGTAAAGACAAGGCCATATTCGATACTCATTCAAAAAAATAAAGGCTCCAATGCATTCGATGAACAAAAAGTAAAGAATATCGAATATCGATTACAATCGATTTTTCCCAACCCTGCCTACAGTGCAAAGCTGTTGCCCACTCAGGGAAAAATGCGAAATTATTTACGCTGATGCTTGAAAAGTGGGCACACATACGACATTCATGCCAATGCGATCAAAGACATGCAAAGAAAGAGTGATAATGACAACAACTGAAAATAGATCCAACTTCGTTAAAGTATTTGCGTGTGTATATATTCAATTAGAGGTGTTCACTTTAGCATAATGAGGGATAGCAATCGAATCTAACAATTTTTCCGTAAAATAAAGCAACGAAAAACCTAAAAAGTCATAAAAATAATTGCATGAAAAAAATCTGCCTTTTTTTGTAGGTCAAAAGCCTCCAAATTCTCACTGTTTCATAGTAAAGGAACCATTTGTCGCAGAGAAATTTAATCAATTTTCCAGCTCTCTTGCAAAAACAGGCAGTCAATCAAATAAAATTTTTTTGAAGAACTAGCGTCGTCCTGCCTGCAACTTGTGACAGAAGAACTTTTACACTTTTGGTATTGCTAAATTTTGTTTCACTCCGACTACGATTTTCATTTTACACCTTTAATATCTCTTTGATTGTAATTACGCGTAGGCCCAAAGAGTATTGTGAGGTGCAAATTGCATAGCGAACTCACTCAGCGTGAAGAAGTAGACAGAAAGCCGGCAGATAAGAGTTATTAATCCCATTTTTTCTCATGGTTCAAATTTCAAAATCAATTCTTCGATATACTCGCCGCTGTTCGCGGAAGCATGTAACAAATGGCGGCCCGTTCCGCGGCGTAGCGTCTGGGCATTGGGCAACCCAGCTCCGAAGAAACGTCGCAGTAGTGGCGAGCCGGAAATGGAACCTTAAACCTCCCGCACCGGCAACAATGTCTTAAACCAATGCGGCAATTAACTTAGAGTGCAGGGACGTAGCCAGGGGAAGCAAAAGGGACAATTGCCCCCCCCCTGAAATATTTTCAGTGACCACTAGCCTACAAACAAAGATACTAATGCTATAACCTAAATCTACTAACAACGCAAGCAGAGGCGGATTAAGACCACTTTTCGACAAAAAAAACTACGCAAAAATGAGTATTTTTCTGGCAAAAGCCCTAAAAATCCGTGGTGGCTGGGGACTCTGCCCCCAGACCCAGTGCCGGATTAACCACGTAGCAGAAGTAGCAATTGCTACGGGCCCCGCGCTTTTTAGGGCCCCGCGCTTTTCAAAATCATGATTTAAATTACAGAAAAAATTACACTTTTGTAAAAAAGTTTCGGCTAGAACTGGCTAATAGAATTTTTGCGGATTGTTAGCCTCCTTAAATGTTTTTAAATCATAAGCTTCCTCAAAATAAAACTTACAGTATTTCTGAGTCTGACCGCAAACTGATTTCTGACCGCATATCGCGTTCGTTGCAAGAAAATGAAAAGTCAACTTGCAGTCGCGCATATAATTGCGAATGTTTATGGTATTTTTGTGTATACAGTAGGTCACAGTGAGTCGATACGACAGAAGTACGGTACGGTAAAAATGCCAGTGGCTAAGCAACCAACGAAACAGTGAACAAGCATGAGAAGCTATTCCCTAATAGTGTTCTGTTGCGTCTGGGATTTTGATATGAACGGAAAAGACCTTTACTATTATTGTCTACAACAAAAACTTTGATCTTAATTTTGTTTTGCTGTGTCAATGCTTGCGTTGTTTCTCCTTTGTTCTTAAATTTTCACAAAATTTGAGTCTCGCGTCTTTAAAAAATAGTTTCCATTAAAAGAAAACAAGAGTTTTACTGCGAATTTAAGCCATCTACGCATCTTCTGTTGTGTTTGTTACATCATAATGATTTTGTCTATCTTTTATACTGAAAGGTTTTCTCTCTCTTTTGAACTTTATTTGCGCTCGAGACCAGCGCTTAGCTTTCGTGCAAAAATGAGTGATGGTAGCAGTAGATTGAGAGACATAGGTCGCCATTATCCCTCTGGATGGAGGAAACGTAAAACGAAAAAGACAAACTGAAAAAGGCGGAACTCGCGGCTTCAAAATCTCGAAAAATGACGGAATTCTTTACGGAGCAAAGAGATGATGGAGATACCAGCAGCAGCAGCAGCAGGTCAGAATGCGAAGAAACTTCAAAAAACCAAGAGTTGTTGAAGAAGAAGACGCCTGAGAGGGAAACTGTCAATGAAGAAGATGCAAGTGTCACGATCAAGTACCCGAGTGACCTTGGCATGTGGCCAAAAGTATTAAGCGAGACCGACCGTGAGTACTGGATACAAACGGGAAGTAAGGATTGCCAGCATTCTGACAGCAATTTTTCAAAATCTACTCACTTTTACGAAGGCGAAACGACTCCTAGAACTTGCTGAAATTCTTACTTTCAAACTATTCATAAACTCACACAAAAACGATATGCACGAAATTGGTTGTGCTATTCTGAAAGCAAAGGTAAACTTTTCTGTTTTCCCTGCAAAGTAATGGCTGGCTCGGGTTCGGGATCACTAAATAAGCTTGTCGGAGAAGGTTTTGATGACTGGAAAAACGCTAATAACTTGATACGAAGACATGAGGAAAGTAATTCTCATCAGCTACATTTGATTGAGCTTTTGATGCGTAAAAGAAGCGGTGGTTGCGTGGATTCCCAGCTAGTGAGCCAAATAGAAGAAGAAAAAAAGTACTGGAGTGTTCTTTTCGAGCAAATTATAGAGGTTGTCAAGTTTTTAGCTGAACGAGGTCTTGCTTTCCGTGGTAGCAATGAAACTATCGGGTTTCATAACAACGGTAATTATCTAGGCTTGTTGGAACTTTTGGCAAAGTTTGACCCATTTTAGCGGAACATATCAAGGCTCATGCCAACAAGGGAAAGGGGCACACATCATATCTTTCCAAAACTACTTGCGAGGAATTCATTGGCTTAATCGGATCTAGCATTCACGACAGCATTATCTGCGAATTGAAGAAGAGCAAGTATTATACCATTTCTCTAGATTCTACACCTGACATAGCAAACGTTGACCAGTTGACTTTAATCGTACGCTATGTTTTACCAGCTGGGCCAGAAGAAAGATTTATTAAATTTTTGGATATGAATAGTCATAATGCTGAACATCTGCAGGATAAAATGTTGGCGTTTCTAAATGAAAACGGCATAGGCATTGAAAACTGCCGCGGTCAAAGCTATGATAATGCCAGCAACATGAGTGGCAGATACAATGGCTTGCAAGCGCGAATTAAGCAATTGAACAAGTTTGCGGAATACGTTCCTCGCTTTGCACATTCATTGAATTTGGTAGGAAAATGTGCAGCTGAATGTTGTGAAGAAGCAAGTATTTTTTTGCTTTTGTCGAAAATATCTACACTTTTTTTTCTGCATCCACCAATCGCTGGAGTTTGCTGACGACTGCTCTATCTAATGACGACCAAACCCTTCCGATAAAACATCTGTCGGATACCAGGTGGTCGGCTCGCTCAGATGCCACTAAAGCCCTTTTTTGCGGTTATTCTTCTATAATGCAAGTGCTAGACAACATTGTACAAGACAACCAACAAAAGGCGGAGTGTCGTCAACAGGCTCGTGGGTTACTTTCAACAATGACGAAGTTAGAGACTGGAATTATGGTTATTTTCTGGAATCAAATATTGCAGCGTTTTCAACTTACCAGTGCTTTTTTTACAATCTTCTAAACAAGACCTGAATTCTGCTTGTGCACTTTACGAATCAATCTATGGCTACGTTCAGTCTCTTCGTTCCACCTACTCAGACATTGAAGAAAAGGCAATTGACCTGACTAAAACTGAAGAGTATGAACAACAACGGCAAAGGAAGCGCAAGAGAAATCGCATATATGACGATGATTGCGGGACATGTTTTGGCGCTGGTCCTTCGTCTCCAATTCAAACACCTTCTCAGAGGTTCGAAAGAACAGTATTTTTTGTCATAATTGATAACTTGCTGGTCGCTTTATCAAAACGCTAAGCAGCTTATGAAAAGTTGAACAGTGTTTTGGGGTTTCTACGCCGCTTATCACAATCCACCCGTGGGGAAATTGTTAAAAGCTCTGCATACCTTGTCAAAACATATCCAGAAGACTTAGAACTAAGCCTATCTGAAGAGCTATTACAGTTTACTGAGCTTCTGAAATCCCGCTTTTTTTCAAGTATGAATAAGACTGATGTTGCAGTTGAATTGCTATACTATCGATTGCTTTCACAAAATTCTTTGGATGTTTGCTTTCCCAACTTGGACATAGCGTTGCGGATATACTTATCCATGATGGTCACAAACTGCAGTGCCGAGCGCTCTTTTTCCAAACTAAACAGGATCAAAAATGAACTCCGTAGTTCCATGGGCAAACAGCGGTTGAACCATCTTTCTCTAATCAGCATTGAAAATCAGTTAATGCATGAAATAGATGTTAAACAAATAATTGGTCAATTTGCTCATCAGAAATCCAGAAAAAGTATTGTGTAGGCCTACAAATAAAACTGAATTCCGGTAAGAGCCCTTGGTATAAAACAATGAGACCGAAAGCAGAAACAATCATTTTGACGTTTTTGAATGCTAACGCGTACTGTTTACAAGAGTGTTGAGACGATAAATAGAATGGCCAGCGGAGTTGCACTGTATTTGAACATTTTAAAAACGTTGTGTATTTTTTCGAAAAAAAATGAAATCAGGTTTAATCGTCCTCCGGCCGGGTTTCCAAAAACTAGGGCCCCGCACTAGCTTAATCCGGCCCTGCCCAGACCCCCTAGGTTCCGGCGGCTGGGGGCTTCGCCTCCACACCCCCGGTTGGGGCACCCCATTTGCCGAATCCTGGGTGCGCCACTGGAAAAGCCTATAAAGTTTTGCCCCTTCCCCGAAATTTTGGACTGGCTGCGCCACTGGTAGAGTGGCCTGTGTTTCTCTCTAGAAGTACTTTTTTGCGTTTGGTAAATTAAGCATGCTTTATTATGCTTACCATCGCACTCGCAACTTCGCTTAGTATCGCAACGCAGTTTGACTGACGTAACAAAAATTGCAAAACCAGGGGCGTATTCGCGGCCCCCCCCCACTGAAATATAAGACGTCGAAAGAAGTAAAGACTTTTTTTAGTCTTCACTTAATTTCGGGCGGTAATTTGGACGTCAAAAATTGCGGCCCCCCCTTTTCAAATTTCTGGGCACGGCCCCTGAAAACCTCTTCGCTGCGATTGCTATCCCTGGCCCTGCTGTCATCCTTGCTTGAACTGGCAAACACGACATCAATCGATATAATGAGGAACTAAATTTTTGTAAAAAATGGAGCATTCGGCGCAAAGCTTCTTTTTCCACGTAAATCTTTCAGACAAAAGCTCTGACAATAATTCAGAAAGTTTTGACCGGATCGATTTTTCTCAAGACCGTTTGATGTTAATCATGGCTTTTCACAAAATCATCAGCTTCTAGATTTTTAAAGCAGCGGCAGCGCCCGCTATTTTTGCCAGCGGTAGTGGCAGCTGAAACGCTGCTACTGCTTTAATTCAAGTAGCAGTTGCGCCGCTGCTTTATACATCAAACAGCGGCAGCGTTAGTGGCGCTACTATCAAGTAGCGGCTGCACAGCTCTTCTTTTGGTTATTTTCAAAATTTACCAGCCTGTACATATTGAAATACGGTACAGTAATGTCTAGAAAGTGAAGTCGACTCGCAGCACCTAAAGATCCATCATTGTTCAGCGTTTTAGGCTGAAAACTTCTGCAGCACCACCTGCGCATAATATTCTTATGACAAGCAATTATAAGGTAGTAGGCCTAGAATGTATTTTAGGGTAATAAATAATACAGATTTTATTTGACCAAAATTGCTCTGCTTTTAGACTGCGGTAGGCAAATGTCAACTGCTGGAAGTGTTTGGAGAAGATTACGGAACAACTGATGGTTCTGCTATAAGAGACTATGTTCATGTGGTAGATGTCGCCAAAGCTCATACGAAAGCAGTCAAAAAATTTCAGGTACTTAACCAACAAACACGAAACACGTATCTTAAGCCCTCTACTCCAATAGGCAGTTCAACTCATACGTCGATAACCAGTTATAGCAACCTCATCAAACTGATTCGAGGTTTGAAGAAAAACTCAAAAGGACGTAGCGCTGGCGGTAAGTCGAGGTAAAAATCAGCCTGCGCAATACAGCTTTAAATTTGTGCGCTAAGCAAAATATTTGCAGTAGTTTTATAGATTTGAAGTTCAGAGAAGTTCAAAAAATAAATATTGTTTAGGAAATGATCAAAGCACTTGAAGTTTACAACATTGGCAGTGGAAAAGGAACTTCAACTTGGGATCTTATTAAAACGTTTGAACGAGTTTGCCAAAAGCAGATTCCCATCCGTGTTTGTTCACGTCGACCAGGAGACGTTCCAGCTATTTACTGCGACCCTTCAAAAGCGGAAAGGGATCTTGGTTGGAAGTCAGAGAGAACAAACGAACAAATGTGCTCGGATTTGTGGAAGTTTTACCTCCTAAATCCAAACGGATATCAAGATTCAACAGTAATACGAAATACAGTGTTAAACATTGAGTATTGACAATACTTCCAAGAGGGAAGCGTAATGATTCTTGTGCCTTTTTTTGTAAAAAGTACTGTAACAGTAGGAAGAGTAATTTGTTTGGAGTGGCAGTTGTTCAGCGATTCCGGGTGAAATTTTAGTTTTGGCCTACCCGAGTTTGTGATCCACTACGACCCTCAATGTTTCGCTTCAGTAGACATTGACTACAGCTACTTAAATGTACACGGGGACAGGGACACCTTTCACTGGAAAGTCAAACTGAAAAAATGCGGTGCTCAACCAAAAATATCGTTAATAGTGTGTGCTTGTATCTAGTAAAATTCTTACGCCAACGTTGGACAAACTAAGTTTTTGTTTAGGCCTATTCACGGCATTTTAAAACAGCTCAAAACTGAAAATTGTGTGCAGTGTCATTGATGATCGTTTCGAAAAATGACTGCTTGTAGAATTGGGCTGAGCCATACTACACAAGCCTTGATAGTAGTTGATCGAAAGAATTAATCAAAGCCATGGTGATAAGACGTAATAAAAAGGGATGTAAAACCTGTTAACTGTTGTTTTTTACCAGTCATGGACTCACAGCAAATCGTTTTCGTGTTTGCACAATATTAAAATTTTAACTTGGTACACAAAATAGTACTGATTGGTTCACGCTTTCTCCAGCATAACACTCTTATGAAAGAACTGCTTTCTATAGCTATCACACCACTGCACTAGCTTAAATGAAAGTTGATTTTATTTAAAAACTGATTGCATAAAACAGCTCGCACAACAGTATAATAATCAAATATATTTAAATTCGAATTACGTTTGGTAGTTCATGAATCCCCTGATTTGTTCACCTCACCACCTGGCCAGCAACATCTCTTAGCCTCAAAAACATTATGGCCGATAAAAAAAATCAAGATATTGGCAATGAGAAATGAATTTATTGGGTTGCCATGCAGAAGCAAATTGTGATGTTACAATTATTTTTCTGTCGAAACTCGATTTGTGATCTTTCCAATGTTTTCAATTTCACATTCCACCGTATCACCATCCTGAAAATGAAAGGCTGTTATTGCGTCGTTTTCCACGCTTCCTTGCATGCACAAAGCGAATTTAGGAAAATATTGCACCTTTACCGCGTCTGATTTTGGTGCAACTTTAAAACATGTCGCTTAAGCTACCTTATTCTTCAAAAACTATCATTTTTGAAACAAAAACAAGCGTTTGGGAACGTAAAGACGCAAACAACTGGTTTCCATTTAAAATTTCAGGGAACCCTTTGATGTGAACTTCGGTGCTGCTAACTAAGCAGAAGTCTGTAATATTACCTACTGTATTTGAAACCAAGCTCTATTGGCGCAGCAAATAACGCTTTAAGATCAGACGAACTGTTATTACTCAGCTCAAAGCAGCACGTTCAATATTATAAAATAACCGTAAATTATTATCCGTATCATTGCAAGAAACATTCCACTTATACCTTTAAATATACGGGAGGTTTCCTGAAAACACCAACTCCAGGTGGGGTGCCTGTTAGCAGAATGTCCCCAGGTTTCCACGTACAGAACCTTGATACCCAGGCGATACATTCTTCAACATTGTACACAAGTTGATTGGTGTTGCTACTCTGCATCACTACGCCGTTTACAGTGCATTTTAAATCTAAGTTTCCAGGATCTGCAACAAAACACTTTTTCGTCGGATGCGGATATCATACACGGTTGGTTGATGCTGCCAAACTCATATTTGTGGCAAAAAAGTGAAAAAATTGTGGATATCTTTTCGTAAAGCCAGGCAAAATTTTTCGAGTATAATTAAAATTTACTATTATGATTGTGGACATCAGGGGCAGATCCAGAAAGTTTTGGTGGGGGGGGGGGGTGTGATTTTAAATTAGGTTGAATGTTAACTAAACACAAAGACGTTCAGACACAGAAACGGGCGTAAATCAGCCCTTTCAAAATGTTTCATGTCAGGGGCGTATCCAGAATTTTTTTCAGGGAGAGGGCACCAAATTTCGTCGCTTTTTCAAGCGCAGTTTCTCCCTAAGCAACTTAAGTAACAAAATAGACTCTAGCGGGTCCGGGGGCATGCCCACCGAAAAATTTTTGAAAATTCGCGTACTGTAATGATCATTTTAGCGTTTTTCCAACAATTTTCAGGCAAAGTTTGTTCATATTTTTGACCCCTAACTTTGAGTACTTCATCAGATATGATGCATTTTGTAAGCACAGTTTCGATTAGGCGTGCTTACGGTGACTTAGGTTTATTGTTATCAACAGGGGTGCAAATCTATGTTGAGCATAGGGGAAGATGATTCAGCAAAATCGACCATTTTTCGATATTGGGGGGGGGGGGGGGGGTTGATTGGATGATTTAGCAAAATTGACACGTCTGCAGATGTCCAATTTTTGGCCCAAAATGAAGTGACGACCAAAAAAAAGATCATCACGTTCGCTGATGCCCAGTTTTGGGACAGGAAAATATTGGGGGAGATGCTGCCGGATTACTGGGGGGGATACATCCCTCCATGGATTTGCATCCATGGTCATGAAAAGGTTCGAAATTATAGAAAAACTTTATTTATCCAAAGCATTGTTCAGAATGGCTGGTGGGGGGATGCATCCCCCACTGGTGGACAGGTGGGCAAAGTCATTTTTGCGGAGAGAATTTAATACTCTGATCAAAAAGCGGATCAGATGGCCCAGTAAGAGAGCCGTCTGCTCCTGGATCGGTAGACTTGGGGTTTGATTCCGAATCGGGTCATACCAATGACTTAAAAACTAGTATTCACAGTTTTCCTGCTTGACGTTCAGCATTAAAAGGACAGTGAGTAGCACAAGCCAGCAAGTTTACTTGCTGTGCCGTTGGGAAGGGCACTTAACGGGATTCCCCCATCTTCGTGTGGTAGACAGATGGCCGGCAACTCCTAAGCGAGCTCGTACAGCGTTTCGTCGCTTTCTCGTGATAGGAAGATAAATATGCCAATAATAATAATAATAATGATAAAGATAGGAAACGAGCCGATTATAAAAGCTAAAACCCGCATTAACTTACACAGTTTCTACACCTATTTTCAGGCGCCATATTGAAAAGCGTATCAACATTCTGTTAAGTAGGTAACGGAGATGCATTGACGCGCTTGAGTAGAGTTACTTCGAACGAACTAAGATTAGTATGTGGTTGAGCGCTGCCGTTCGTTCGCCATCACGTTCCTGTACAGGCCACACTCACAGTCCTCAAAAGCGGCGACGGCCATGGACAACTTTTGACGCTAGTTTAAAAAGTCAGAAGCGAATTTACTAGCAATAGTTTTAGTCGGATTTACTGTGGCATTTGCACTAAGCTTTTGCAACGACTTACAGTCATCTTTCAACCGCAACTACTAATGCTTGCCGTGACATCAGTGTAGCACAAGAAATTAGTTTTCTTTGACAACCAAGAAATTAATAAGCTTAACCAAAACCTAACGCAGTTATTTTAAAGTTCCTACAGAATTACGTGAATACAGCACATTAACTTACTGGGAATACTGTCTTTCGTTACCAAAACTGGACCAATAGGACAGAAAGTGTCGAAGGTTTTTCCAAGCAACCATTGTTTTGCGTTCTTTTGCATTTGCCAGTCTCTTGCACTCACATCGTTCGCAACTGTGTATCCGGCGATGTAGTCGCTTGCTTCTTCGGCCTACAGTATTTATATTTACTAAATCACATTTAACATAAATAAAAAAAAAAAAACGTTGCTTAGGATTACAGCTCAGCGAAGTCGACCAGGGGGGTTATTACAGGATTTTATGTGTTAGTGAACGATTTCTCTCGCTAATTCTCCTCGAAGGAGAAATTCTCCGAGCGGCAGCCGAGATAACGAGCTCACAAAGTTGGGATTACAGGCTGCGCTTGCAGAAAGAGCAGCTACTCGGTAAAGCCGAGTGTCTCGCTAACTGCTCGGTATGTGTAGGCTTGTTGTGAGGTCCTAGACTGGCAGCTGCTGTTTGCTGGCTAGCGCTTAGTTTAGTGCTAAAACTGTGCTAGTATTACATAATTGGGATGGCTTTAACTTGGTTATAGTTATAGGTAAGAGTGTGTGCAGTAATGGTGTCTACAGATGCATAGGCTTGTTGTGAGGTGCTAGACTAGCAGTTGCTGGCCATGGCCTCACACAGTTATAGGTGGAAGATACCATTACTACATACTCTCCGACTAACGCGTGTTTGCAACAGGCCTACTAACACAGTTTTAGCACTATAGTAGGCGCTAGCCAGCAAACAACAGCTGCTAGTCTAGCACCTCACAGCAATCCCATACCGGTACATCTGTACACACCATTACAACATACACTCTTATCTGTAACCAAGTTAAAACCATTCAAACTTTGTCATACTAGCACAGTTTTAGCACTAGACTAGGCGCTAGCCAGTAATCAGCAGCTAGCCTACTACTGGTCAAAAACAAAACAAAAAAGAAAAATGCAAAGCATAGTCAAAATACAAATACATAGTTTGATGTGTATGTATTTGTATGTTAACTATGCTTTGCATTTTCCTTTTTTGTTTTAATTTTATTTTTGAAAATCTGATTTTTTCTTTTGACATGTCATGTTTGAGATAAAGTGTAGCGACTTGATGAGCCTTAGGCTCTTTCGCATGCATGAATAAACTTGAACTTGAGTCTACCGTTTCACAACAGGCCAGGGAATTGTGTAAAGCTCTAGTTGTGTCATATACAAGGTAATAGCTATAGTGCATAAACTATGACCTACAAAACTGCGCTCTGCCATGGCTAGTTGTGTATGAAATTGTCGTTCGGTAACTTAACGAGCTCATTTTTTTCTCACTATTTGCCGAGCGAGTTCGCCAGCTCGGAAAATCCTGCAATCCCGAAAAGCGCGTTAGCGAGGAAAAAATTTTTACCAAGCGGTTTGAACGAGCATCCTGTAATAACCCCCCAGGTCAAAACGCAATTTTTCGACATCAGTAAAAAAGAGGTCATAACTAGACCTAGTAATAACGCAGAAGCTTACACCAACTTAATATAGATAGCAATAAAAAATCAACATTCAAGTCAGAAGTTACCCTTTCGAGTACTTATCACCTACTAAAATTTGTTGTGCGTAAAGGTTCACCAAAACCATGCACAAATTAACACTTATCAAACTCGTTTTTGTCGCAATACGTGAATAACAATCAGTATTTCTTAGAATTGCTTTGGATTCGTATACATTGGACATAAGTGAAAAAAAAACGTTTACGCAAGAAAGATTTCTTCTTTAATCCACAACCTTTGCGTTTACTTGCCTTGATGTGTTTTCCTTCTTTTCCCATGACAACAACTAGTTCAACTTCCCAATCAACGGCGTCAGAAGCTTTTGGAAGAATAATATTGTCGCCATCACCTTATGACGAAAAGCAATTCAGTACAGCACTTAATTGTGGTTCAAGTTCTTTAAAAAATTAAGTCATTTTGATTCACATAACACGAAGCGAAGTGTCACACATACATTACACCATTTTATCCAACCTAACCCATAGTATAACCCTGCTACGAAAATTTAATACGTCAAGGTTAAAAATTTTTGTGTTAAGGAGAAAAATGGTCATATAGCTAACCAGACAGAGCGTGTATATTAAACTAATTAATACCAACAACTCGACAAATCCACTGTTCAATAGCTGCTTCACTACATATCCAAAATTACCTATGATTGCGCTTGGAAATTTACTAAATATAACAGGCTCTTCAGGAATAGGAAGGTTTTGCTCGAGACAATGGTCTTTATAATTCAGGCCAACACACACAACCTAAAAAGAACCTGAGTAAGCTTTTACAACTTAGACGTTACGAACAACGTTCCTTCCTAATCAGTGATCACATGAGCGCAAGTTCAAGCGCGGATGCAAAACAACATAAACAATTAAACATGTACACATAACTGCAGACATTGAACTCAGAACACTGTTTCGACCTTTCAAGTCTCATAAATGCAATTGGGTGAATATTACTCCAGGCAATATGCAGGCAACAGAAGGATTTTTTCTGGAGTTTTTAGATACATCAGTCACAAAAAACTGCAAAAGCCCTCTCTGCCAAATCCGTTCGCCCGTGAAGAAGCGGGAGACGAGGCAGGCACCATGGATGTGCATTAAAGTGATGACTACGAAAAAAAAAAATTCTGCCTGATTAGGGATGGGATGAACTTTTTTATACACAAAACGAAAATGGGGTTCATTTTTAATTTTGTTAAAAAAAGTTCCCCCACCAAACGACTTTTTTGCACCCCATTTTTCATTTTTTGGCCATCTTCTGCCAACTGTAAGTTATTGCAGAAAATTATGCACTAACAAGTTTATGGGGAAGATGCTCCTTGTCATTTGACGGCTTTTTAAAAAAAATTTTGTTCAAAACGGACAATCAGGGCCGGAGATATAAGCAATTTGGTGTTCAAATATCAAACATCGCCCTCCAGTGGAGGAATTGAATATCAACTGTTTCAGAGAGTACTAGAGCGATTTAAATAATTTTTAATGGTGGTTAACCATTTTTAGCGATAAGGGGTTCGTTTATCCACTCAGATAAGAGGTAATTTCAGCCACTAGATAACAGCAGCATCGTTTCTTTTCTTTTGCAGTCTATTGGTGAACTAATATAATAACTGCGAAGTAGACAGCTCATCAAAAAAGTGCTAAATAACAGAGTTAGAGCGTATTATCTTCACTTCAGCACATCAGTAAACCCGACAGCCTGCTTCACTCGGTAGGATTCGTCAGGGGTATCTTTTTCAAATTGAAATTAATCTAAAAATACCCAATTTTTTGGGCTTCTATATTTGTTTAAATCGTTACGGCATTCTGTGATTAAAAAAGTCTTTTCATAAATTTGGAACATCTGCGGAGACGTCCAAAAGTTTGCCGAAATCTAGGTTCAACAAATGCAATCCACTGCCTTCAATAAGAGTTTTATGCAAATGTGTTCGGCTACCGGTACCATAAAAAATCAAATTTTAAGTCAATAGCGAGTGTTGATGGAACATGAAAAGCAAAAGCTAAAAAATCTCGTCAGCTTTACTTTACACAGCCAATCCAGGCTAGAGTCATTTCAGACTGTAAGGACTCTTTGTTACAGTGCCAACCTAAACTTTTCAGCTTCATTTCTTTTCCAGGGGGTTCTCTCCTATTAGTAGGCGACTAGCCAGAAACAAAAACTTCCAGTAAAAAGTCTGTTAAGTCAAACCCACAACTAAGTTACCGGTAGCCTCACTATTCAGTACAGGCCCATAGGGTAACCGAATCATTTGCAGCTGCATACGCGCTTTGACCCTGCTATGGTCTGAACTGTGCAGCATAGCAACCTCCCATCCCTTTAAAAAAAATTCCTCAGTTTTAAAAGAACTACAAACCCTAATTCTAGCATCTACTGATTCTTCTCAAGGTAAAACGTTGAAAATGAAAAAAATAAGGGAATGATACAGGTAGTCTTTGGGTTAAGATGTCACAAGGGTCCCTCAAAAAAATCGAAAAAGCTGGAAATGATTGCTTAGTCCCGACATCATTCTCCCGGAAAGTTAAAAAAAAACTAAAAAATGCCAGAACTCCATCCAAATTTCCGTTTACAGGATCCAGTAAGAGGACACAATCTTCAGAACTTGCAAAACAAAACTCCAATGTCACCATAATGGAAGTGTAGTTCAATGGGAATTCCAGCATTCTGCACGTCTTTGATTTGCATTTGCAAACCCAGCCAACAACAAAGCCCATCAGTCCGTCAGGGTTAAAATAGGTACTACTAATCGATTAGTTCATAATAAAGAAGAACCAACTTTCGTCTTCTCACGGTCACTTGCTCAGACAGCCATCGTTAAAAAGCCCTGATGACATGAAGGATCTTCTACTATGAAGTCATTTTTCCACGTAATATTGGAATGCTATCGTTTAATGGAATGAAATATAGTACTCCCCCCCATACAGGTAAAAAACTGAGAATCGAACCATCCAATTTGTAACATCAATTGCAAGTTTGATGAAAAAATTGGATTGCTGAAAGAGCAGTGAAATTAATGGAAGAGCTACATAAAAAGTGCACTAATGAAAAATATCTCACTCTTAAACTTCTATTGTGCAGCAAGCTATCTTAATAACAAGTTTTTAGTGTTTTGAAGGAGAACTGTGATGGTTTTAAGTTTCTGTTTGGGGCAAGTTTTTGTATCTGAAAATTTGAATGCACAAGTTATGTTTTCTTTCAATAGATTTGATAGTCGCTATCGTGATGAGTGTTCCTATTGATGAGAAATGAAATCATTCGAAAAGTCACGCATGTACAGTAGAAAGCATATTCATTAAAAACTAAAAAATGATGCTGCTGCCACCTAGTGGCAGAAATTACCTCTTATCTGAGTGGATAAACGAACCCCTTATCGCTAAAAATGGTTAACCACCATTAAAAATTATTTAAATCGCTCTAGTACTCTCTGAAACAGTTGATATTCAATTCCTCCACTGGAGGGCGATGTTTGATATTTGAACACCAAATTGCTTATATCTCCGGCCCTGATTGTCCGTTTTGAACAAAATTTTTTTTAAAAAGCCGTCAAATGACAAGGAGCATCTTCCCCATAAACTTATCAGTGCATAATTTTCTGCAATAACTTACAGTTGGCAGAAGATGGCCAAAAAATGAAAAATGGGGTGCAAAAAAGTCGTTTGGTGGGGGAACTTTTTTTAACAAAATTAAAAATGAACCCCATTTTCGTTTTGTGTATAAAAAAGTTTATCCCATCCCACATCAGGAGTTTTGAAATTCCCAAAAAACTTTTTTGGTCATCACCCTACTGTGCATACAGCCCAAAAAACATAGTTAATGTCAGCGCTGAAGTCTCAAGTCAAGCTAAGGTGCAAACAGTATTCAATGTCTGCAGTTATCATACATCCTTGAGCTTTTGCACTTGTGTAACAGAAACATGATTTGCGACATAATTCTTATACTAGGACACATAACATGTCAACGAAGTGTGATTAATTAAAATAAACTCACTTAATAAGATTAAAAAAGGCTTTTTAACAAAAGTTTATATCAGCTTTCAAATAGCAAAGTACGTTTTTAGTAACTTATCTTGTTGTGTCATCCAAAAATCTAAGAAGCAATGCTTAAAAATAAAAAAGTTTACACCAGAGCAAAATGATATGAAGTAGTAAGAGTATCTATTATTACCAGGTAAATAATTATAAAATTATAGAATGCATGATACAGTTGTTTAACTCTAAAAATGATTACGCAAGATAAATAGCTCTTTTGCAACCACAAACAACATTCCATTCTAACAATACTGAGCATATTTACTTTCTCGCAACCAGTAACAGGAGGAAGCATCATCACCTCATCCTCTTTTAATAATTTTGCAGAAGAGGATATCCTAAGCAAAAAAGTGACAATTTGAGATCACAACAAAAACCAAAAAAAAACTACAAAATTGAAAAAGAAAGTTGATTTTATTAAACAGAGATGCAGCCCAGCAATTTATAAAGTTGCTCAATTTATAAGTCAATGATCTTTAGCAAGGTTTTTAAGATAGCTGTACAAAGAAGTTTAACTACCACCACCAGAAATATAACTTTATTGCAATGACTTGAGGCAATATAGCAATAACTTTACAGTGAGCCTTAGACTACCTTAGTGCTTTCCAGGGGAAAAAAAATTGGAAGAAAAAAAGCAAACAATAAAATTCTATCATAAGCACTGTTCCCCCTAAGATTTTAACTAGTGCGAATTTGCCCAAATGCGAGAATCACTAAAAATTTGCCAAAACATTTATGATAAAGGATGTAATTCAAAGTTTAGAATCATTTTTGTTTAAATAAGAGTTTCCATTGTAAAACACTTTCATCTGACACAAAAAAAACTTGAGCACTTTCAGCTAATTTGCTTTTAAATCATTATAGCAATGTGCGAAAATTGAAAAATTTTGCCAAAAATTTCTCATTTTTCTCAAATTTCGCACCTTCGGGGGAACATTTTACATGCATTTCCATACTTACTCTTTAGCAATATCAAGAAGCTTTTGACCTCCTTTTAAAAAGTCAACTACGTTGTTTGGAATGGCAGGGCTTGCTTCTGTCAAATTAACAATGCCTCCATTTTCAGTTTGAACACCAACACTGCAAAAAGTAAAACAATAAGCAATCACAGTCCAAGCGAAAAACTATAAATCTAAAAAAACTAAGCTAACATGAAAACTACTTAACTACTTACGCTGTATCTTTTAGCGCTACCTTTGCACGTATTTATGGAACTTTAACTAACTAGCAACACTACTAGGCTTGCTGAATGTAGTGCTGATTTTTGGTCAAATTTGAATCAAAGATTTTTTTATTTTGATGCAAAACAAAAGTTTTATACTGTGGACCGTACTCAAATTTTAGGCAAAAATAGAATCAAACTTTCTTTAAACCCACTAAATCTTTGGGCAAATATGCATTTGCTGAACAGTTGAAGGAAACAGTTACTACTACCATGTCATTTTTAAGCACTACATTCCATCTTTTTTAATGTTACAATTGATAGCAAAATTCCTTAATTACAGCAAAGTTATATATGTACTGGGAAACCAAAGTGCAGTAGGCAGTGGTGGTTTTATGCATGGGCAAGCTGGGCGGTCGCCCAGGGCCCCCCACCTTATTTCACGCGCTGTTGGGCCCCCCACCTCAGTTTACACGCAACATGGCCATCTGAAATATTATTATGCACTAAGATATCATGCAATCTTACTAGGTTCTCTGATCTTTGCTTCGCTTATTGTAGGGGTTCTTAAACTTTTTTTCACATGTCCCCCCAAATCAATTTTTTTCGTTCGCATAGACCCCTTTTAGAAAATTTTCTGTCAGTCTTCGCAGTAAGTAACCTTTTCATTCGGTCTTCATGGACCTTTCACATTTTGTCCATGGTTTCTTTAGGGGTTTGTGCACCCCAGTTTAAGAACCCCTGACTTATTGCTTTTGTCCTGCTCTGAAGTGGTTGCTGCTTGGTACTGTAGTTTTGATTTTTGTTCCAAACGTTGGCAGTCAAAAACTAAGTATCTGGTTTAGATGCTAGCCAGTAAGTTACAGTGGTATAATTAATTTTCAGCTTTTTAGTTCTTTTCATCAGCTAGCCCACAGTGTAACAATGTACCTATAGTACCGGTACTAGTACAAATTTGTTAAATTTGACCTACCCTTTTGGTTGAAATAAAAGTGCTTGGAATTTGTGGTTAGTTGAAATTTAGTATTGGATTGCCTACTAGCAGGTAACTGGGAAAGAGGCTCCATTTGGATGAAAAAAAAGCCTACCATAGGCTATGCTTTGGTTTAGAGCTGAAGATTATGGTAAAACTGGTACTGGCAGCAGAGGCGGATCCAGGAGGGATGCACCTCCTCATCAGCCATTTTCAACAATGCTTTGAATAAATAAAGTTTTTCTATAATTTTGAACCTCTTCATAACCATGGGTGCAAATCCACGAAGGGATGTATCCCTACCAATAATCTGGCAGCATCCCCCCCAATATTTTCATGTCCCAAAACTGGACGTCAGCAAACGTAATCTGTTTTTTTGGTCTTCACTTCATTTTGGCAAAAAATTGGGCATCTGCAGACATGTCACTTTTGCTAAATCATCCCCGCAATACCGAAAAATGGTCGATTTTGCTAAATCATGTCCCCCGATGCTCAACATGGATTTGCACCCCTGTTCATAACAATAAGCCTTAGTTGCTTTAAGCACGCATAATAAAAACTGTGCTTAGAAAATGCATCATATTTGATAAAGCACTCGAAGTTAGGGGCCAAAAATATGAACAAACTTTGCCTGAAAATTGTTCGAAAAGCGCTTAAATAGCCATTATCAAAAATTTTTTAGGGGAGCATGCCCCCGGACCCCCTAAAGTCATTTTTGTTACTGGAGTTACCTAAAATTAATTCTGCCGGGAAAAAATTGTGCTTGAAAAAGTAACAAAATTTGCTGCGTCTTTGTATTTAGTTAACATTCAACCTTATTTCAAATCACATCCTCCCCCACCAAAACTTTATGGATCCGCCCCTGGGTACTGGTAGCAATTTATAGAGTCATTCCATGCATAATCAACTAATTTAATTTGTAACCATCACAGATCACCTTTATATTTTGGTGATGAAAATATGGTATAGAGCTTGAAGTGACAAGAAGATTAAAAGAAAAATTCTTAACGGCCTTCCGAGTTATTGCAATTTGAAATTTCAGCCACTTGAGGGAGTTTACGTTTGTGAGCACTGATCACGCTTAGTGATTTTGTTGAATATCTTTATTTTTGGTTATAAAATAATGGAACAAATGTCAATTTTACCATTTTTGGGGTTTAGAGATTCATTTTTTCACATTAGAACTGTCCAAAGCATCTTGGCGGAGTAAATTTAAGTGTAATCGCAGTCAAAGGCTAAGTTTCTGACACAACTAAAAAAATAGCAAACGTTTCTCGGAAATAGTTTTTGCATTTTTGTGTAGCATCAATCACTTGTGTTTACATATCAAAAAACGTGAAAATTGGCAACTTGGTTTTTGTGCTTTTGGAGTGAATTTGGTTTTAAAATTCCAATTTTTTATGATTCTCAGGTTGGCAATTTTGCCATTTCATCTATAAGAAATATTTCTGCGTAAACATCAGCATTAGATTTTAGTCTTGGTGACGTCACAGAAGCATTTTCATTTGTTCATACAAATATTATAATTATTATGAAGTCACGTTAAGTTTTCTAACATTACCGAAAGTGTTTTTGGCTTGCAACTTGCAAACTACTACTGTTCCCAGGTACCCCACTGAAGTGGAAGTTAAGTATTCAGTGCAATGGGTTTGACTTGGAACTAGGCGTAACTGTCAGTCAGTCAGTAGCAATTTATTTAGTTGATGTCTTAAAAGAAAACAAACACAAGTTAGGGCAACACAAGGGACAAGTAATAAAGTTCAATATTAACGAGAAAAAAATTTTTACATCAACAAGGAGACTGCGAAGAACTGATTAAGGTCTACAAGTCAAGCAGCCACCCTGGGATCATACTGCAGTAATTTCAGTTGGTAAGATTACCATAGTTCATTGAGATTAGAAGCAATCTCTTAATTGTGCTGCAAAATTGTAAATATATATTTAACGGTAACTTTCTAAAAATTTGTTTTTTAGAAGTGTTTTAAATCGCGAATAGGATAGAGTTTTTAGTTCTGATGAGAGAGAATTCCAAACCTTAGCCCCTTGAAACTTGAAAGATTTTTGACAACGATTTGTGCTGTATTTAGGAAGATAGAGATTATTTTGCGTTTTTGATCGAGTATGTCGATCGTGTATTGCTGTAAGGCTGTTAAAACAGGAAAGGAGACCAGGAGGAAGTAATTGCTTCGAGTGTTGGTGCATTAATTTAGAAATTTCATACGTATACAAATCGTGTATTTTCAAAATGCCAAGTTTATAAAATTGCGGCGTGATAGAAGAAGAAAATGAGTTTGAGATGATTCTGATTGCTTTATTTTGAAGTCGTTGTAGTTTAGCAAGGTAAGAAGAGAATGTGCTACCCCAAAGCGGGAGACCGTAAAGTAAGTGGGGATGTACAAGAGAAAAGTAAAGGAGATGCAGAGTAGAAGACGGAAGAACATAATGAAGCTTGCTCAAGATTCCTATAGATTTAGAAAGTTTTGAGACCATATTTTCAATGTGTATCTTGAAATCAAGTTTCTTGTCTAAAGATACTCCTAGATACTTAATGGGGTCTAGACTGGTTATTGTAGAATCACCATAGGAAAGTTTGATTTTGGGATTTAGGTTATTTAATTTTGGGGGAATTAAAATGAAAGCAGATTTTTTCGGATTAATTTGAAGTTTGTTCGCATTACACCAATTTTGTAACTTCTTTAGTTCCAAATTGCAGTTTGTTTCTAAAGCAGTTAGAGAAGGATTGCTCAAGACAAGACAAGTGTGATCCGCAAAAAGACGAGGTTTGGTTACGGCATTGTGGAGATCATTTATATAAATAAGAAACAGAAGGGGGCCTAATATAGAACCCTGTGGTACACCTATATTTATGGGTTTTGCTTGGGACTGACAGTTATTAATAGAAACGAATTGGGTACGTGAATTTAGATAACTTTCGATAAAGTCATATGCTCGCCCTCTGATGTCGTAATGAGACAATTTTTTTAGCAGAATTTCATGAGAAACGGTATCAAACGCTTTTCGAAGGTCTATTAACAGAAGAGCAGTAAAATTTTTATTCTGGATCGCATCATACGAGGTAGTTGTTACGTCAAGGAGGGCATGAACGACACTATGGTTTTCTCTAAAACCATATTGATACTCGTAGAGAACATTATTATTTTTGAAAAAAGCAAAATAGCAAGAACGTTTCTAATCAATTGCATACCAATAATTGAGCACCTGCCTTTAACTGTTTAATAGTAGTGATTAACTGCTTATAATGTGCTTCCTACTTACAGTAGTATTGGTGCAGAGTTTGGTATACTGATTACTGAACTCCTGCTGTGAGCTAAAATATTATGCAATTTGCAAGCTATTACAATGTTCAAGATCCACCTGATGAGAATTAATTTGAGAGCAGTAATAGTTGTGTTGTGACTAGTGATTGACTGCTTACAAGTTGCTAGCTACCCAAATATCAATGAGCAGAATTTGGTATACTGATGTAAGTTGAATTGTTTTGCGTGCTATATAGTTTTAACTTCTGCGTCCGTAGTGCTACCAAGTAGGAAATGTTTGTGGCATATCTTTCTCAGTGTTTTGCAGACAACAATTATGTAACAGTGTGGCTTTCAGTGAACTTTGCTTATACAGGGTGATCCGAAAGTAACTCCTTATTCTAAAATAAAAATGGTTTGTTTTTGAAGTGTAATTTCTTCATTTATCAAACATGGGAAAAAAGTGCATTGCATGGACTTCCATTTAAAATTCAATATCTTTTTATTGGTTTATTTAAATGTGGTTGAATTTTTTTGAAAATTATTATTCATCACAATTAGTATGTTAATTTACAAAACATGATTTAACTTTATTTCAAATTTAAGTTAAAATTATTAAAATATAGAAACAAGAGCATAGATGTAATTGCTGCAGACTGAGTAATTTACACGCAAGAACTGAGAAAGTTGTCAGCAAATTTGAATAAGTCATAGATATTTTAGAATAGGGAGTTATTTTCGGATCACCCTGTATATGAATTTCTTTCTGCTCGGGTTTATTTACTTTTTATATATCTAGAAACTAATGTTGTACACAATGTACTGCCAGCTGCTATGGCATAATGGCACTGTTTTTACTTAGTGGTAGATAGAGTTGACATAACGCATAGATTAAAAAGTTTTGTGAAACATAATGTTGTTATTTTTCCTTATAAAACTCTAAGGCGTTGCCAGCACTTCAGCAATATATCTTCCATATCTTGAAATCTTTCTGTGGTAGGTAGTTTATACATTTACCTATTTTGGGATTTACGACCAGTAGTAAAATTTGTTAGTAAGTGTGTTGATCCTATAATTCAGGGAAGTGGCTATTTTTACGGAATGTAACATTTGTTTTTTTGGTTTATTTTATTACTTCGTCACGCTTTGTGAAACTGGGAAGAGCATAAAAAAGCAAAGGGTTAATTTGTAATTGTATGTAATTGTAATTTGTATGGGCCCATACAAATAACCACTGCCATATATATCAGACTTCGTGTGGTCCAGTGGTCCTAGTTGCAAAAGCATGTTGCGTTGTGTTGCGCAGGGGGCCCATTTTCACTGTCTTGCCTGAGGCCCCCTCTAATCAATGACCACCACTGGCAGTAGGCCTACCTAAGTAGAATCCTATGCACTTGCAGTGATTGAGTAGTTACAGATATCTGCACAAAGCATTGTTATTTGTTAGTATATGCATAAACAATTAGCATGAGTCTGGAAGGATGAAAAAAATGATAAGCGATAATGATACCCTTTTTTGTTCACTAAGCAATAGTGTACACCTGGCCCATGTCGTGCTTGCATTGCTCGATGTCGCAAACAATAATTATCACTAATATCATAAACAATTAGTATACCGGTATATATAGTTTCAAAGACAACTAATTTTCCTGCACAAACCCCAAAAAACATTTTCAAGTTCAAAAAATTTCTATATTTATTGTTCAGGTAAAATAAGCAGAAACAAAAGTAGTAATACCAGCGTTATTTGTTCCCTCCGCAGCATGCATTTCCGTAGCACAGTTGCAAATATGTTCAAGAAATAGTAGCAAATTTACTCAACAATTGTGTAGTCAATTATGGAAGTGATACAATTTATGTCCTTAAATAAAACTTGTAAGAGTACAGCTACCACCAATAATTTGTTACCCCAAACATTATAAACAGGAAGAGTCAGAAACAGCCAGCTTTCATGGTTTAGTTTTAAGGCATATGCAACTGGCAACATCATTTTCATTCTGACAACTTTTTATGACAGCATTATGACAACTGTTTCCAAATTCAAAAAATATATAAACAAGACATTGGAACTAATTTAGATTTGCAGCCTATACTCCCAAATTTCAAAATTTTACCGTAAATAATTAGCCAGCTTTAGGTGGTTTTGCAAGAATCAATGCTAACAAAACATGAACTTAATCTTAAACGATCAACCAGGGAGAATTTTAATCAACTGGTGTGTAACCAAATCAACACTGATACAAAGCAGACAGCCAAATAAACTAGCTTTGTGCTGATATCAGTAATTCTGAGTTGCAAATGTCCATTGTTGATGCAAGCTTAAGCCGTTCCAAATACCTAAATACCCAAGGGCTTTCTGCATTACACACCGGTATTTAACTTAAGATACAACACAAAGGTGCTAGGTCATAAACCAAAGCACACTAACATGTGAGGAAAAAATACCACAACATCAAAATAAACAGTTATATAATTAGGATGCGTCTATTTTACCAGAAATTTTGGTTACTGAAGTTCGAAAATCGTGGTTTGCGACACCGGAAACATCCCCTAACGGTTCCCCTACTGTGAGAGTCGCACTACAGGAACCGAAAACGGTTACGCAACTACGATTTTTTAAACTTCGGTAACCGAAATTTTCGGTGAAAGACACTTCGATATAAATAACACATTAAAAAAATAATATGTTAGTACCAGGATACAGCATACACAAGTAAATTTCCTAAATTCATAGGCTAATCACTTTTTAATTATGACATCGAAAAATTGATTATTTTGCAAAAAGTCGGTGAGATTTTGTTAGTCTAAATTGGACATGTGAACAGAGTAACGATAAATTGTTTAGAATAGACTCTATAGTCCAGATACATGCAGGGCTTTGCAGACTCTAACCTGCAAGCCTAACACAATCTATTGAGATTTCTATCACATGTGAATTTACAAATACCGGTACCATTATTTGCGTAAATACAATATATTACCAACCTTTGCCTGCCATTGTTCAAAAATTGAACTAATCTCATGTTGCAAACAGATGTAGTCCTAAAACCTCTTGATATTGTTGTAAGCAGCAATGGTAACTTTTTAACCACTGGTACTAACTTCATATGCCTAACAGCCTAACTCAGCTCTTTGCCATAAAACAAACTGATGTGCTAATTAGTTAATGATTAATTTACAGAGAGGTGTTGGTAACAACCAGGGCTGCAAACTCGAAAGAACTCGATCATTTTGCCGAACTCAAACTTGAAAAAATATTTTTTCTGAACTCGAACTTGCATAAAACTGTTCGAGTTCATTCGAGAGATATTACGGTAAAATTGTTGAAAAGAAATAGAAGAACATTACGAAATATACAGTAGTTTGTTGTTCAAGTAGTCACAAATCGGTGTAAATTGAAGTTATGATTTTACCAAAAGAAAAGCTGCATGCATGTCTTTTCGACTATTAAATAAAGTCTCTTCAGTGGTGCTATGAGCTTCAAATCCATGAAGTACATCCATCAACCTACAATGCATTCTTCCAGATAACCTTTATTCTACCTAATACCTATAAAGGTTATCTGTATAGATATAAAGGTTATGTGTAATACCTATAAAGGTTATAGGTATTAGGTAGAATAAAGGTTATCTGGAAAAATGCATTGTAGGTTGATGGATGTACTTCATGAGTTCATGGATTTGAAGCTCATAGCACCACTAAAGAGACTTAATTTAATAGTCGAAACGTATCCCGTCTGGTGCATGTCTTTTATTTGTTCATGCCATTGCGACCCACAAAATCCAGAGCTGCAAACTCGAACTTGCCGAACTCGGTCATTTTTGCAGAACTCGAAAAATAAAATTCTTAGAACTCGAACTTGCAAATATCTCTAGAACTCGGTAAAAAATCAATCGAGTTCGCAGCCCTGGTAACAACACAAGAATATCTTCAGGGTTTGGTAGTCTAGACTAGACTAGGTCTGCGTGCAGGTCTATCAGCAACTAACGCATTCATGTTGAAACGAAATGTTGTGTGGTTTTATGGCGCTTTATGACTACTAACGGACGGTCCTTTAGCGCCAGGACTAAATTTTGTCATGAATTCACTGACGTAGTTTTATTCTCTGTTTATTTCATTCTCCGCGCTACACTTAATTGCAGTGTTGCCAGATCTCAATTCACTAAAGTATCTAGATTGTTTACCAAATGTATCTAGAAAGTAGCTAGATTTTTGATTAAACCACATCTAAACAACAAAAATCCTCTAAAATCCACTAAATGCAAGGTTGAAATCCGCCAAGAAATTCCCTTAAAATAAAATTTGCTGTACCACCAAACTTCATTTGTTGGTCACGAATTCTTTCATCCAAACAAGACCTAGAGCAGGAGTTTTAACTTTTTTTCTCTCGTTTACCCCTTGCCGAATGAAAAAAAGTATAATTTACCCCCAGTGCAACACTATTACTTTTTAATACATAAAATTGAAGTTTGCTTCAGCTTATTAGTAGCTAGGATCTAGACAAAAAAATTGGTATCTAAGGGGACTGAAAAAGTACCTGCATCTAGATACTAAGTAGCTAAGTTGGCAACACTTCCTAATTGCTGAGCGTTTAGCAAGTGTAACAGCAGATACCAGTTTTAAAGTCTTTGGTTTGACCCGACAGAAAATAGAACCCAGCCTACGAGCTTCCAAGGCGAACGCTCTTAAGCTATATCATCAAAAATTACAAAAATTAAAAATAATATTTGTTTTTCAAAAAAGAGGTTGGGGGTCCACCCTCATCCTTTTTTTTTTTCAAGAAAACCTCAATAACACATAAACATTGAATGATAATGTTGAAAAAAATAATTATAATTCATAAATTTTCGTTGAGATTTTTTTGGGGGTGCTGCAGCTCCTCTAGACGAGCCGCCCTTGCTGTTATGGCCATTACAGTACAGTAGTAGTAGTAGGTACAGTAGTAGTAGTAATTACAGTACAGTAGTAGCACAGTCTCTAAATTAGAGACTGTGGTAGTAGTAGTAGTAGCATTACAGTAGTAGTAGTAGCTCCTCTAGACGAGCCTGGGTGGCTGCTTGACTTGAAGACCTTTATCGGTCACTTCGCAATCTCCCTCGAGATGCGTTATCTTTTTTTTATATGTCTGTGAAAGTGTATTGTGTTGCTTGTTTGCTTTTCGTAAAATTTTTTTTTTGCATCTCGTGAATAAATTTGAACTACTAGAAGTAGAACTACTACATTACAGAGCTTTTTGAACAATTTTCAGGCAAATTTTGTTTATAGTTTTGGCCCCTAATTTCGAGTGCTTCACCAAATATGGTACATGTTGTTCTCATATTGTAATGAAGAGGTTCAAAATTATGGAAAATTTTTATTTATGCCAAGCACTGTTGAAAATGGCAGGTGGAGGGTGCATACCCGACATCCCAGGGGCGGATCCAGAAAGTTTTGGTGGAGGGGTGTGATTTTGAATTAGGTTGAATGTTAACTAAATACAAAGACGTTTAGACCCGGAAACGGGCGTAAATAAGTCCTTTCAAAATGTTTCATGTCAAGGGCGTGTCCAGAATTATTTTCAGGGAGAGGGCACCAAATTTCGTCACTTTTTCAAGCGCAGTTTTTTTCCCGGCAGAGTTAATATTAAGCAACTTAAGTAACAAAATAGACTCTAGCGGGTTCGGGGGCATGCTCCCCCGGAAAATTTTTGAAAATTTGCGTACTGCAATGGTCATTTTAGCGTTTTTCCAACAATTTTCAGGCAAAGTTTGTTCATATTTTTGGCCCCTAACTTTGAGTCCTTTATCAGTTATGATGCATTTTGTAAGCACAGTTTCGATTATGCGTGCTTAAGGCGATTAAGGTTTATTGTTATGAACAGGGGTGCAAATCTATGTTAAGCATTGGGGGAGATGATTTAGCAAAATCGACCATTTTTCGATATTGGTGGGGATGCTGATTTGGCAAAATTGACACGTATGCAGATAACCAATTTTTCGCCCAAAATGAAGTGAAGACCAAAAAAAGGTCATTACGTTCGCTGATGCCCAGTTTTGGGACATGAAGATAATGGGGAAGATGCTTCCGGATTGTTGGGGGGATACATCCCTCCATGGATTTGCACCCATGGTTTTGAAGAGGTTCGAAATTATAGAAAAACTTTATTTATCCAAAGCATTGTTGAAAATGGCTGGTGGGGGGGGACGCATCCCCACATCCCCCCCTTGGATCCGCCCCTGCCATATCCCCCCTACATCCGCCCCTGCACCCAAGCTGCATTGTCCCACCCCCGGAAAAAATGCTTCACTATGAGAAATCGCTGCTTGGTCGATTCCTAACAAGCGGCAATTTGAAGCAAATATTAACCGGAAAGTTAGAATCACCGAGGTCTAATGTATGACGAATTGACGATTGAGTCGTTTTTATCGTAAGTGGAGACAAAAATGAAATTATCAATCCAACGCTGTCGGTATATCACTGACAAAAATGTTATTTACGTAAGTAGGATATACGACGAGGGGTTGCAGAAGAGAACTTTCAACCAATTCATCGGTATCTAGGGTTTCTTAATGTCCGTTTTCACCGACCTCAACATGAGTGATTTTAATTAATCTGCTCTGAGACATCGTGCTTCGCAGTCTCGTTTTTATGACTTATTTTGAAAAAGTTCGCTCGAGAATTCTGTGGATTCGAATAACAGCCTACCTAGATTCAATTCAGCTTGTTTATTAGCGAAGGTGCCTTGACCTGGAGACAGCGTTCAAAATGACCTTTTAGTCTTCGATTTAAGCTGTCACCTGCCACCTGTCTGTCTACCAGGGATGTGGAAGCGGTATATTTGCAAACAGCTTCCGCTTCCACACCTATCGCTTCCGCTTCCAAAAAAATTCACCAAAATTTTGCCAGTAAAATACGACCAGTGCGTTGGTATCCGATAGCGTAAACCGTAGTTTTTTTTTCAACACGCTGAAAGCTCTTCATCAAGCAACGCCCCCCTTGATACGCTCCTGACAGTACTCCATCTATTTTGTGTCATGATCATTATTGGAAAAGAATCAAGTATTGCTTTTAGCGCATTTTAAAACTTGAAAAAACTAAAAGAAAAAGCGATTTTACGTTGGTACTATCTGAAAGTTAGGCGAAGAGTAATGCCCTATGGTGAGATTAGGCATCCATGTGAAGCTAGCATTGCAAAATAATCACCAAAATTTTGATGATTATTTTGCAATGCTAGCTTTTGTGGCAGGGGCGGATTCAAATTGCAAAATAATGTCTAATAAATCGGATAAAATATCTAATAAGTTATTTACAGTATGCTTTTTTGAATGATGTGGAAGCGGAAGCGGCATATTTTTCGCGCTTCCGCTTCCATCAAAATATGACCGCTTCTACCGCTTCCGTTTCCACATCCCTGCTGTCTACCACATCAAGGTGGAATCTTTACTCTCCCTTCAATGCTAAGCGTTAAGCAAGAAAGCTGTGAATACCACTTTTTCAAAGTCTTTTGGTATGACTCGCAATAGTCCGTACCCGGAGTTTTCCACTTAATGTATCGGGTACATTAACTGGAAAATAACAAAATTTTAAAATAAGTTTAGTTCAGGATAATGTACCATGGTACATTAAGTGGAAACACACAATATGTGCTTATTCCTTTTTTTTGCGGAATAAAAGTTTGCTCTAAATTTTATCACGTCACAATGTTGGAATAATGGCCCTTTTAAACACCTCATACGCATGTTTTTATCACAAACTTTACATGCGCTAATCATGCAGGGACCAAAATTGTTTCGTCACAATGGCTTTTGTAACAAAAACCTATTAATTGACATTCAAACTAAACAAAACTTTGGCGCCTATTAATGTACCATGGTACATTAATAGGCGCCTGTTTCCAGTTAATATACCCATGGTACATTAACTGGGGGGGTACATTAAGTGGAAAACTCCGGTACTATTATAATCCTATTCCTTATTATCCTAACTCCCCGGCCCAGTGGCCCTGATATAGGCTTATTAAACCAAAAAGTGTCTTTTTTACTCCAGCTACCGCTGAACAAGTTCGAACGACGCAACTATTTAATCTGAACTGATTTGACCCGATGTTCTGCTTGATGTTCCACGGTTCCACCAATGGCACATACGGTACTTTTGTTCAAACTGATTGAGGAAATGAGGATATCATAAAACTTATTTTTTTGATTGCATAAAACTTAAATTCTAGATAGCCTATAACTACTTATCGCTTGGCAATTAAGTAATAAACTTTGTAATAAATTTAAGCACTGAAAAACATTACTGTTCTGTTTATCAGCAAAAGATATTTGGGAAAAACTTTGAGATTTAGCGCATAAAAGACTTATAATTTTATGATGACGTTGACGTAAGAATACTACCCCTATAAAAGCGAAAAAAAGTCAAAGTGATATTTTGCAACGTAACTGAACTCTGGCTTTTTAGTTTTTCTTCCTCAGTAAACTGACTCAATGGTTTTGCGGTTACGTGAGGCAAACATTACTGTAGAATACATTTGAGTTTTGTTAGGCTAGCTTGCATCTGTAACGTAACAAAGGCCATTGACGCATTCCGTATAATCCGGACAGTAAGCCTGGGTTGTTTGACGATAGGTGTTTAGATTTCTGTCAGTACCCGCGGGCCGCATAAAACGGTCTCGCGGGCCGCACTTTCTCCACCCCCAGAGATGGCCATTTATCGAGATAATTTATCGGCGATAATTTATTACCGATTATTGTTATCGCTCAAAACAGTTTTGATTTATCGCTTACCGATGTCGCTTTTGTAATTATTTCGTTATCGCCGATAAATTATCGCGATAAACGATTCTTTATGCAAACAGTGGTCAAAGTTAGTGAGTTAGCGCTGTGGAAAAAACACACGGTGTTCCTAAGGTGCTGTTGCAATTTAAAAACATCTCTTTTTGTTTTATTTAATGCCACGACAGAGTCCATGAACCGCTCTCTTTTCCTGAAAAATCTAGAAACACATTTTTGCAACGTGACTTGCGAAAAAAACTTTGTCAAAACCATTGAAAATTTAGCGCAACATTTATCGGAAAAATTTATCGGCGATAATTTATCGATTACCGATATCGCTTTAAAAAATTGAGATTTATCGATTATCGGTATCGTCCAGGGCTTTTTTGAAGTTATCGATTATCGCTATCGCTTTAGTACCAAAAGGCTTATCGTGGCCATCTCTGTCCACCCCTGGTCTACACCTTTGATATCGCTTGGCTTTGAATTAAAGATATTGATACGTTGACGGGCAATAACCAAATTCATGCAGCGCGAAGAGACTGGAGGAACAGACAAAAAGCCGGTAGAGCTATCACTCACAATCTTTTTTGTTGCTTTTTCTCATGATTCAGGTTCTTGCACTATAATGCGAAGTAAACGAAATACAATTTTCAAAAACTCATGAACGTGCAAAACACGAAACTGACGAAAGTGTCGTTGAGGTCGAGTGGCGTTGCGGAGGTTATTCTTTTAGGCATAAGCAATTGCATCATTTATTTTAAGTTTTTTGAGACTCTGCAGATTTCAGAAGTTTGTTAATTATAAAAAAGAATTTTTTTTTGAAGTAGGCCTACTACAGTTTTATTAGTAGAGAATGCAGCCGACGGTTCGAAACTACAGCAGAGAATACAGCCCACGGTTCAAACGTTTCGGAGTTTCCAAGATTTTTGCTAATTATGCCAGCAAAAGACAACTAGGAAACCAAGAAACGTCAAAAGCAACACCGAGGGCACAGCTCACGAAATATTTGAATGAAATAGCAACAATAACCCTGCCTTCAAATGGTTTTAAATTTTGGAAACTGAGAAGTGGTAAATTTCTCTGCTCTTTTTAAACTATCCAAGCATAAACTATGCACACCACCTTCTTCGGCTCCGGTAGAAAGAATTTTTAGCACAAGCGGGTTGATAATGCGACCACAGAGAGCAAGGCTCTTTTCAGAAATGTTAGAAGTTCACGTTTTCTTGAAATGTAATTATAATTTTTTGAAAAAATAAAAAATAAATTGATTGGGTAGGATTAAACTTGGTGGTATACTGTCGGTATATTTTTAGAGGCCGAATAATTGCCGGTCTCGGTCTTGGTCTCAATTACTCCTGGTCTCGGTCTCGAACCCAAGGTCTCGAAAGACGACCGGTCTTGGTCTCGAAAAAAGTTTCCGGTCTTGATCTCGAAGCAGGTGGTCTCGACTACAACACTGATAAATAGGCGTGAATTTTCGAGCGTATTTATTTGAGTGTAGATTTAGTGTGAGTAGAGTAAGCAATATTGTTGTATGCTGAAGGGTATAGATAGCCCTTGTTGTATTGTGTTACTGAAGTGAGCAGTGGTGCTTGTGTTTATTGAAAAGCAGTACGGTGAGTACCGTAGTTAAGTGAGTTAAGTTGGGTCGATTATTATATTTGTTTGGTGAAGAAGGTCTTGATTTTTTTCGTGAGGTCAGGTCTAAGAACGAATTAATTTCCACGGTTTTTCATACAATTCTTATCAATCGTCCTGTCAGCGAAGTAATTCCATTTTCCTATTTCGCGACAGTGTCTTATATACTTCAATACGGTTTTTACTGGATTAATAATAGAGCAAATGCACAAAATATAGCGGCACTCTGCGCCTGGAGCGCTAAACATTGTTATAAAGAAACGCACTATTGCAACGATGACTCGAGGGAGAAAATATTACATTCTACTACAGTAGCCTACTTGCATATTACATTTTTAATGATTACTGGACTTGTAGTGTCTTAGTTAAAATTCACAAAAATATTTTTGGAAGGTTGATCCCCATATCTTCTCCTAAATACGGCCTTGATTAACCATATGGCAGATGTACCAAATGCTACGGCACCCCCCGCCTGAAGCGCTGACCTTTATGATTTATCAAGAAACGCATACTGCAACAATGACCTGCGGGTCACAAATACTACATGCTACTGCGTAGCATGCTATATTTTGACAATTGCAGGGCTTGGACTGTCGTAGTTCAAACTTATGAAAATATTTCAGGGGGGTTTGAACCCCCCTCATCCCCTCCTAAATACGGCCTTATCGTAGATATTCAAAACAATGAGTGGGAGGAAAAGGACTTCTTGAACGAGACAATTTCCCGCCATTACTAACTTCCACTTGCGACTTTCGATGAGTATAGCCTATGTACTGTATAATTATACGAAGGATAGCAGGTAGTCTTTTCGATGAATTGCGACACGAATGACAATCGATGAATAGCCTAGGTTAAGTGACTAATCTAAATTTGCTAACTCGATACATGCGCAATATGCATGTCAGCATTTGTGCAGCTGCTGTGAAGATGCGTAAAGGAAAATATCAATAAGGTAGAAGATATACAGAGCTAGAAGTTCTCATGACATTGTACATAATGCCGATGATACGCGTAGACTTAGAAGCTAGAACTAAGGCTTATATTGAGGCAATCATAAGTTAAGAAGCATGAAAAGGTATCGATTTCGATTTTAATAGGTGGGAGTATACCACAAATAGGTATCATATAGTTATTAACTGCCTGTAAGGTATCACTTTTTCAAAAATAGACAGGAATAGTGCACTAGCGCAGCTTCTTTGGGTCACCTTGCCCCTGGTTATTGGCTTTTGTGAAGTGAATCTGACAGTTTCTCACCGTAACATTGGTATCTATACAGTCGATTAGAACTTAGTCATAGCCGATGCGTGTTGGTGTTGTCTGAATAACTACCGGCAGTGTGCCAATGTAGTCAAATCAAAAACAAAGCACATACGTACACACATAATAATGAATTACTGGGTGGTTTTAAATTTATTGATGATGCTATTGGGACAGGGAGATAATGTACTTTCAAATTTCAAATTATATTGAACTGAAGGTTCAACAGTGCTTGAGGGAAACTGCGAAGTGAGCTTGCGCTCTTCGAGTCAGCAACCACCCCTTACATATGTCAATTGCGATCGGCTCCAGCCGCGAATCGAACCCGTCGCGTAGGATCTGTCACCTGCGCGCGGTACCGCTTGGCCATGTCGCTGACATTACCCTAGTTTAATTAAGATCTCTCTTTCGCCTTCGCAGTACTACAGTATAGAACGGTGCGTACGTACAGCCCTGTGAAGTCACGTCGAGCTGCAGGAAGCAATTGAATTGAATATGCAACTACTATCCGATTTCCTGCAAAATTACCGCAACTTAAGCGTGTTATAATGGGGTGGGCCAAAATTAGGCTTACAGTTATAAAAAGTAGGGTTTGGGTCCGAAAGTAGGTTTATTGTTTCTACGCAGGTACCAAGTAGGCCTACTTTTAAATTTCAAGAATGCTGAATTTGTTACCTAACAAATATACAATGGTTGTCGTATTTAACAGGTAACATAAAGTATACCGCAGGTCAATTTAAAGCAGTGGTTTTTAACCTGGGGTCCGCGGACTCCCAAGTGACCCTCGGATGACTTTAAGGGAGCCGCGAGGGGTCCGCTAAAGTATTGAAAGTTTCATTAAAAATAGTGCAGTTTATTGAAGTACCGGTGTTTATTAATCATTATTAATGTGCTTTAAAAAATAATCTTTTCCTGAATAATATTAGAATATAAAATAGATAGGCCTACTGGTAATTTTAGGGCCCAAGCAACTTTTTCCGATCTTTTTTTGGTAAGACTAAAGCATCGAAACTCTGCAAACTCACACATAAGGAAGCACTGCTGAATTTGCAACAGTTGGGGCTGAAACTTACGTAGGAATGGTTGTTATTATGTCAAATTTTGGATTGAGAAACGACAGACAACTTGGAACTATCGCCGGCTATGATACAATCTTGCCTTTCACAAAGACATACTTATCTGAAAATGCTTTCAGTGTTCGGACACACTTTAAGAACGAAAGCGAAAAATCGTTTGTTACTTCATGATGATTTGCGCCTTGCATTCACAAATTTTGATCCAGATATCAAGTCATTGGGCAAAAATTTGCAGAGCTTAGGTTAGGCGTCAGAACAGAACATACGTCGGCAATCTGCGGCCTTGATCCAGTCAGTTAAAATTTTTCGGCTCATGGCCTCTTTAAAATTTTTATGTTAAATCGCCGGCAGTTGAAGCGTTAGTAAATTCCAATATTTATTTCCTCTTATTACGCACTGCAATACAACAAAAATCGATATAACTACGAAGTTACACCGACTTTGCAATACAGTATATATAACTCCACTTTTTTAAACTTATTGCTTATAAATTTCTGGTGTTAATAATGATGTGTGAGAAACAGACCAGTGTAGTGACATGAAACGATCTAAATGTGATTTAAGAAGGTTAAGTAGTGAATAGGATCTTTTGTAAAAAGCCACAAAACATCCAACTTGTGCGCCTTGTGTCTTCATTCCAGTTATGTGGGTACCAAACTCGTGTCAGACCTTTGCATTAAAAAGGTTATAAGCGCATTAACAGCGCTCGGCACTTAGCTCTATTCTAGAATAGCTGAACACCAACAATCTGCATATTAAGAAGGTCAGTGGCGCAATTATTTGCAGGCTATCAATGTTAATGGAGTTTCTGAGATACCGGTAATTAGTAGTTTAAGTAAACAATATTGGTCCTTTATCAAAATACAAAAAAGCCAATGCCAAAAAGTGAGCTGTTGTTGAGTAAGCAGCGCTAATCGTGATTAGCGCAGTTATAAAGATTTTTACTTGAAAAAATAAGTGCGGCCCATCATATCCTCAAGTGGTCAGCTTTCAGCAAGCAGTAACAAAAAGGCATTCTCGGTGAAGGTGGCCTTTAATTTTTACTCAAATTACTTTCAATAACAATTCTAAAATCGTGTACTTTTTGTGTGGGGTCCGCAACAACAAATTGCTTGCTTAATTTAGGGGTCCGCGACTTGAAAAAGGTTGAAAACCACTGATTTAAAGCATACAAAAAAGTTTAATAACTGTAAGCCTACTTTTGCCACACCCTGTATTTCGATAAATCACCAGCGGTAGTCTACATTACCAATAGCAGTGAAGTAAGTAAACCAGTGGATTATGCGTGCAGAAATGTAGATGCAAATGGAAAAGGATTTGCGCAAGCAGTTTATTGTCCGACCACAAATATTCTACTCCTTGGCAGGGGCGTATCCAAGGGGGGAGCCACTGGGATTGCGGCCTTCTCCCCCCCCCCCCGCTGAAATATAAGCTGATATATATCTGCAGTCAGCGAAACAGTAAACAGTGAAAACAGGACATCTGAGGACATGTTGACCTTTTTTTTTGGTCTTCACCCATATTTTCAGTGGAAGCGTGTAAACAAGAAATTGCGGCCCCCCTTTTCAAATTTCTGGGCACGGCCCTGCTTTGTGAAAGTTGTATTCAAGAATAAGCGATAATTTCGGACACTGCAAACCCACTCTCGTTGGATTTGTATAGCGGTATAGCTGCCGCAAAACAACGGTTAGATAGGGGAACGGTAAGTCTACAATCCGTCGACAAAACGATATGATCGAAATCTTTGCCAAAAATGGTATAACTAGCAAAGGCGATAGTGTGGCTTGGATAAAGATTCTCAAAGGAGTAAGCTAATAATTAAATATCTTGCTCCCGAAATATGCTTTATTTAGTCGCTTACCCGTGTTGCTGCGTAGATGCTTTTTGCAGGGCCATAGCATTATTCGTTACGGTACGGTAAAGTTTCGGGGAGCGAAAAGAAATTTTTAACTGAGTCAAGAGCGCTTTGCGGCAGGGGAAAAGTGTTCAACGGGGCGAATATGTTGAGCCCGATCCGAACGAACCCGATTTTTCAAACCCGAATCCGACCCGAATCCTAATTTATCAGTCTGTCTGGGCCCCATTTAAACCCGAAATCAAAAACATTTCTTTAAATTTTGAAGGAATTTTAATAACAAAAGAAAAAGAGTTTTACCCATCCTCGGTCACACCTGTTACGAACAGCCACGGTCACACCTATTACGAACTGCAATATTTATACAGTCAGGAAAATGGAATCTCGATTTTGCTCCGGCTTCCGGCTCGATTGAAGACCGACAATTTTTTGAAATTCAAGTGTGAGTTCGGCCCGAACCCGACCTGAAAAGCCCGAGCCCGATTGACAATTCAGGGCAGGAGCTCATTCACGGGTGGCATTTGTGCCATGTCTCTCCCTTTTGACGTCGCTTTTCAGTAAAAAATACCAAGTGTTGCTGAGTGGCTGAAATATACCAGATTTTTTTGATGGCTTTTGTAGTTTATGGCCCAGCACCCTTTTGAAATTTCTCGCTACGCCACTGCTTTGCGGTAGGGATGCTGAGTCAGCGCATTTGCTGCCACTAATTTACCATCGCTGCAGCAAGTCGCTCTACGGTTACATTACATCTTGGTTACCCATCGATACTAATTGCGAATATTAGCGATCTAAACTGATAACACGCAATTCACGCATAGATTCGAGCGGGAAGTATGATTAAAATGCGGCAGTTTTAGAGCATTCCGAGAGCTTAAAGTTGGTTATGATCAACCTCGTCGAAAATTAGGTCATTAAATCCATGGCATTAACATAAGTTTTTCAAACTGAACTAGCGTTGTTATGTTCTTCATCTCATGGCATCAAAACATTTTTCTTGTGATACAAATGCAAAAGCGCAAGTCTTACAGAACTGCAGACAGTGAACACTGTTTCGACCTATCAGGTTTCATCAGTGCGGTTGGTGTGACCGACATTTACTCAAGTCAATAGCTAAGAGAGAAATTTTTCGCTTGTGGTTTGTAACTAGCCTACCAGTTACCAGAACCTGATGAGACCTGATGGGTCGAAACAGTGTTCACTGTCTATTTTCCTTTTGTTTTGTATCCCAAAATTTGCATTGGGATTGTTAAATTTACAATTACGTCACTAGTATAACTTTAATCTATTTCTAAAAAGCATTGATAATTGTTTAAAAATTACATCACAATAGTCACTAAAAGATCTAAAGGGATGTAGTTTTGGTTAATCTCCAAAAGTGCGTGATAGATAAGACCATTGCCTTATCAGCCAGTAAAACAAAAATTAACTAGGCTACCGGTACTGTAGATGTGCGTAATATTGCTCAGCATCAGTACTTTAAGCCCAGCGGTAGAATAACTGAAAGAAATAACAATATCTAAGCGTCGTCACAGCAAACGGCTCGTTTCAATGTATTTTGAAACAAAAATTATTTCGGTAAATTCTATGAAAAACTATGTAGGCCTATGACCCGGTTGTTGAGATAGCGAAAAAGTGACTGATCTAAGCTTCAGGTCTGGCGATGCATGGATTTCGAGTATAATTTGTTGAATCTTTTGTACATTGATTTTAATAGGTGTGATAAAGATCAGATAGGTTAGTAGAACCTACTAGAACCACTCCAAAATGTAGAACCAGAAAAGTGATAAACTTCAAGCCTCATGAATAAATTTTTATACGGCTGGAACCTCCCATTCAATTCCTCAATAGTTGGCTGTGGCTACGTTTGCAAATATCCTGTCGTGGTGCAAGTTACGGAGTGCATTAGTTCAATAACGCATACTTGCAATAGGCTATGTCTAGATGGCCGAAGCAAAAATAAACTAGCTCCAGCATTTGCCGATATAATTATGTATGAATTGGATAGTAGATGAAGTGATCAACTTTTTTTTTGATTCCTTCCTCCACTACCCAATTCATGCATATAGGCCTAACGGCAAAGGTTGGAGCTGGTGGCAAGCCCATTCAAACAAACATATAGGCCTAAATTTTTATTCTTACTTTTTCAATTTTAGGCTAGGCTTTGTAAGTCTGATTAATAGAGTGAAAAGCAATATGTTTATTTGTTTACATTTGTTATTTATGTGATATCTATTGTTGCATTTCCAACGTGTTTTTTTCTTGGAGCAACTATGCATCTAAAAAAGGATTTATGTAATTTTGCACGTTCTATTTTAAAAATTTGTTTCCTCTGCCTTCTTCCTGTGACGTCGTCCCGTAACATCGCTACCGAGCACGTGACTTATCTGCGGGATCCTCGTGTAACGTCAGCGCACTTTGGATATTCACTTGTTGCCCAGCAACGTCAAGACGTACTAACGTAAGTAGTGCGGAGCAAATTTCCAACGTATGCAGTGCTGAATAGTTAGAAGTTAGTTCTATGTTCCACCGAAATTGCATAATTCAACTTAAAAAGCTACGAGAAACTTGGAAGTTATTTTAAAAACTTAGTAACATACAGTGGCCTACAGCCCTACACAATTAGACTTGAAACCATCCCTATAGTGCCTACTCTTACTTTTTTTTCTGCCCGCATGTTACACATTTTGTCGTTTTGTTACCTATAATAAGCTTTTTTTGTGACGTCAAATACGAGAAATAAACGAATCGCTTCTGTTACGAACATATTCGCTTCGTCGCATTGACGTTGGTGGAACAAACCACACAAGGCTTATAGGCTACTTCTGCACATAAGAACTTCTGATTTTGAAACCACGACTTTGATATTTTCGCCGAAAAAGATTTAACTAATAACCTACTTTGCTCTGAAGATTATGGGTTGGTGCTCCGAAATATTCTGCGAAATCTACGTCATCTACAGCCAAAGAAGGAGCAGTTTTTCAATGTGAAATATCAACTGTTGCAAAAAAAGTAATTTCTGCTAAAAATTTTCGCTGCTCAGCGCTTGATTTTAGAGCATTGGAGAAAGAATATAGCGACAGAAGTTCAGGTAGTACGATTATTCCTACAGTAATTTGCGTGGCATATATAAAATAATAAGCTACGCTATTTTCAATACAATATCGCATTACTTATGAATTTTTCAATGCAAGCCGATTTTGAATACGTAAGCATCTGATATACAACAAAAAATCTGTATGCACTGCCAAAGTAGCGTCGGCATATTGGCGGCTTTAGTGGTACAAGTTATTGGTATTTGATAACAATTGGTCTTTGCTACAAGCATTGAAGCCTCACCTCACAGGTTCAAGTTAATGCCTTACTACCTGTATTTTACAAACGCATATAACTCCATAAGCCCACGCGTGTAGGATTTCCCTTTTTCCCAGATTTTCAACTTACCGGGAAACGGAAAATTTTTGAAAATTTTCCCGCGAAAGTTTTTCGATCTTGATTGTTCAGCCTTTTTTTCGGGTTTTCAACATTTCAGATCTCATTTTTAGCATTTTGCTATGTTATTTTGACAAACTTTGTTGGAGTTTTTCAATTTTTTCGACAAGTTAAGAAAAAAATTTTGATCTCACAAGGGTTTTGTCTTAAAAAATTTTTCGAATTTTGTAGGCAAAAAAAAATTTTGAATTTGCAGTAACGCATTTTTTTTGTGGGAATGATAGATATCAGTACCAATGAAATCCTTGCTGATGTAAAAAAAATTCGCGGGATCCCGACATAAATTTCCCGGGAAACGGGTAATTTTAAAACTTCAAATTTCCCGGGAAATTTCCCGTTTCGACTTCCCGGTAGGAAACACTACACTCGTGCACAAAAGCAGTTTTCTTTTCCTTGCCTTCGGATGTAAACTACTGGCTAAATTGTTTTTGTTTTGTCGGCCTGTTAGTAGTTAAGCAAATGGCTGTCGGCGCGACAGGTCTGAAGTTCGATTCCCAAGCCGCTCAAATTAGACCATGTCGACAAAGGTTCGCTACCCCAGCGACGTTTTTTCGTAGCAGTGTTGCTCAGGTGATTCAGCTACGGAGATTGGCCTCCACCCGTTACACACGCTTCGGCGTAATACTGCGAGTATAATGAAAATTTGAAATTTAGTTTTACTTTTGTGACTTTAATTACAGTAAATCCTGATGAAAAATTCGAAAATAATTTCACCACGACTGATGCAGCACTTATTACAAATGAATGCTTAAAAAATAGCAGCTCATGTGGGATGGGTTTACCGAACCATTCGTCAATCAATCCAGATGAAAAACTCCAAACTAATTTTACCAGTTCTGGAACCGCGCTGAGTACAAGCGGATGCTTGGTAAACAACAGCTTATGTGGATTCAGTTTACCGAACAATTCGACGAATTTTTGGATAAGCACAAAGATGTAAGATAAGTTCTGTGGATTTATTTATATACCGAGGACTAGTCTATTATTGAGACATTTTTTAACGCGGACGACCATTATGGCGATCAAATGACTTTGATTGATGCCTAGTTCGGGCGCAACACTGGGACGTTGAATCAAATATTATCTGCAGTAGTACAGTTATATTTTCTATTTTTGGCAGTGCTGTTTGGACGTTGGGCAAGCCGTTACGCCTTGAATTTAGTTGTATACCATAGTCAATGCTGAATATTTCGTTCCTTTGCAGAAACACTGCACAATTGTCATAATTTACAAAATAGTGCACCCTATATGTAGTAAAGTAGTAGTATAAAGTTTATTATTTCTCGGGTTAATTCCCGCTGCTAAACAATGGAAGCGGCTTGATAGTTGCATTTCTGCTTTTAAAGAGTTTGGGTAGAGGTGAATCAAATTATTTTTTTCAGAATTGTTTAGGGTTTTAAGTTTCTTACTGGCTTCAATCTTAAGTTGGAAGAAAAATTGCTTGTGGAGGATTGGTAGGAATGGGTTTCGGGTTTGGTTTGGACGTGAAGAACTTTATTAAGTCTGCGTAGTTTGGTCGCTAGCTATTCAAGCCTAAACTATAGCAAATCGTAGTGTTAGTCTCGCCTTACTGTAGTATGAATTTAAAAATTGGCTGGTTAGCTCAGTTGTTAAGCGCCCGCTATCAGTACGGGAGGTCTTGCGTCGATTCCCGGGTCGGTCAAACCGGCACTGTGTCGTCAACGGCTCGCCACCGTTGCGACGTTTCTTCGGAGCTGTGTTACTCAGGCGCTAAGCCGCGAAAATGATTCCCGCCACTCGTTACACGCTTCGGCGTAATACCGCGAGTGTAATAAAGATTTGATTTCAGTTTTTGCAGTAAATCCCTTGTTTAGTTATGAAATAATTATGCTTGTGGTTTTCAAGCTCTGTTGCAATTTATGTAGTCTATTTTTAATATCGTAGATAGGTCTTACAATAATTTGTGGTTTACAAATAATTTGTGGCTTACAATATTTTTAGATCGAAAGGAATGACGGTGAGAAAAAGATATAATTTGTGCCACCGCAAAGATTCCATCATTCGACCAAACTCGCAGAAAAAAGTTATTTTGCTGACTGGGCCACCTCAAACTAATGGTGATTAAAACTCAAGGAAATTTCGGAATGCAATAAATATGGGACGTTAAAGAGGAAAAACAAAGCCAGATTAGTTCAAAAAACCGGACGTTTCTTTTCAGTTTTATGCTATCTTGTTTAAGCTTCTGATGATGACAGCTGAATCTATGCTGTCGAAACGTCCTCTTGTAAAAATTATTGCGGCTTCATTTTTTCTCCTCAAAAAAATATCTTTAGAAATTAAAATTGAATTCCAGGTAGAATATTTTGAGACTGATTGTTTCGGAACTGTAGAAAACACAATCCTCGTATCGGTTGCCGCTGTGGTAGCCTAACAGATTGTTGATAAATGAGGCCTATTTTCTTTTTGTGAGGCTGATAGCATAATAGGTTTCGTGGTGACGAAAAACAATTATTGGACCTAGAACACACGCAATTTTTCAATAAAAAAGTAGGCCTACAGCCAGCACTCTTTTTTTTGAAATCCGGGTAGATTGGCATTTCTCATTTTTTCTGTGCTTTATATTTTGAATTGTTTTTTCGTAGATCTTCACTTTCTTGCGATCTTGAATAAGAACGTTAAAGAAGACGTACCACATGTCAGCATACTTGTTTCCCCTTTAATCCAAACCAGAAAACGTCATGTGCAGTGCTTGAGGTTCTGTTTCAACGCCTTTCTTCGAGTCAAAAATTCAAAGCGTTTTTTACGAGTGTGGATGCAGTACGATGATCCCACAATTCACAACCGCAAATACCAGCTGTTCAATTTTTCCTCCCCAACCCAGGAATGGAGTTTATTTTGGAATCACACGGAAATTAATATTCACGGATTGTATGACAATCCCTACAAAGTACGTTAGTCTGACGGCTTGATGCAGTTTCTAAGCAGGGCTGTGAACTCGTACTCGCTGAATTCGGTCTTTTTTGCCAAACTCGAATTTAAATTCAAAAAACAAATATCCCTGAACTCGAACTTGAACTCGACCTCGTAAAAAGTTGATTGTGTTTTGAACTTATCCTAAACTTGTCAAAAATTGCTTGAACTTAGCTTAAACCCGATAAAAACTACTAAACTCGAACTTAACTCGCAAAAATTAAAAATGAAGAACTCAAACTCGACTTGCAATTTTTGGTGAACTCGATGAAAAACGCTGGCGAGATCGCAGCCCTGCTTCCAAGTCAATACAATATGGCGAAGGTCGATGTTTTCCAACAAAATTGATGAAAAAAACTTGAGGCTGAATGTCTTGTTCAAATTTTCAAGCCAGGGCCATTTTTACTCAGTATACGCTGAATTTCAATGTCTTGCTTTTCTCTTTCACTTTGCTAGGTCATTGCAACGTCAAAATGCGGATTGCAATCGCTTAGAAAACATACTATGTGCAAGTGGTAATAGTTTTTACTACAGCATTACCGGCAGAAATGTAGGGATGTGCAGGGGCGTACCCAGTGGGGACTGCTGGGTCCGCGGCCCCCTCGCTGAAATATAGCTGATATATACCTCCAGTTAGCGGAACAGTGGAAACAGGACATCCGAGGACGCGATGACCTTTTTTTACTGTTTTTTGGTCTTCACTTGATTTCGGGGGGTAAATTGGACGTCGGAAGACGTGAAGACCTTTTTTTTTGGTCTTTACTTGATTTTGGGGGGTAAATTGGACGTCGAAAGATGCGATGACTTTTTTTTGGTCTTCACTCGATTTTGAGGGGTAAATTGGACGTAGAAAGACGTGAAGACCTTTTTTTTGGTCTTCACCCATATTTTCAGTGGAAATGGAAACAGAAAATTGCGACCCTCCCCCTTTTTCAAACTTCTGGGCACGCCCCTGATGTGCCTTAAGGAAAATTACTCGGACTCCCGGAGTAACGAGTGTTTACGACATTACTCGGTGAGTCCGAGTATCTATGACGTCATGCGCGATGGGAAGTACGCTTTCGCCTTTTTGTTTTCCTATATTTGGCTGCTTCAGAGTCATTGGGTTAATCAGTAACAATGGTATTTGGCCTAGGTATACTCAGCTTACAGTCCAATGGCAACATCTGGGCAATACAATGCAATAATGACAATGTACCCCATAGGTTAGGTACCTTATCAAGTGAAAAAGACATTAATGTTCATGAATTAACAGTCGTGTTTTGTGCTGTACGGTAAATTATTACCGTTGAGTTGGTAACTTGGGTTTAAGTGAAAAAAAAACTTTATATTTTTGCAAACTAGTACGCAATCGAGTGTAAATTAATACTCGGCCAAGTCCGAGTAATGAAAATACCTTAATACTCGGCCGAATACTCGGACTCGACTTGGCACATCCCAACAGAAATGGGCATTTATTGAAATAATTTATCGGCGATAAATTATTACGTACCGATTATCGTTATCGCTCAATATAGTTTTGATTTTTCGATTACCGATATCGCTTTTGCAATATATTTTGTCATCGCCGATAAATTATCGCGATAAACGATTCTTTACGCACACAGTGTTCAAAGTCACTGAGTTGGTGCTATGGAAAAAATACACTGCGTCCATAAAGTCTTGTTGCAATTTAAACAACTTCTCTTTGTTTTGTTTGAAGCTACAGCAGAGTCCGTGAACTGCTCTCTTTTGAAAAATATATAAAAACATTTTTGCAATTTGACTTACAAAAAAGCTTCGTAAAACATATTGAAAATTTACCGCAACGTTTATCGGAAAAATTTACCGGCGATAATTTATCGATTACCGATATCGTTTTAAGAATTTGAGATTTATCGACTACCGGTATCGCCCAGGGCTTTTTTAAAATTATCGATTGTTATCGGTTTCGCTTTAATGCAGAAAGTTTTATCGTGCCCATCACTGATTACCGATACATTAAATCCTTACTATCTTCATATGTCATTATTTTAAGTTCATACCAAATTCATTCTTTGTTTAGATAAGTAAAGATGTTAAATGATTTGGTTTGAATTTATAGTTGAAAGACAAACGCACAGCATAACACTTGTTGGGATCTGTACCAATGCCTTGTTCTACCATCCCTCCACTAAATATTCTCTGCTCAGGAGTTCGGAAAATGTTGTGAAGTAAAATGTTTTTTTGTTAAAGATTAATAGGTGTAACCACTAACAAATTAGTGAGGTGGCTTGAACTTTCATTGAATACGCTAATGTTGACTGCGTATAGTGCGTATAGACCACCGTACTCTAATTTTTACAGCATTTTAATATCTTTGTATAGATCTATTTTGAAGCTACAGTTTTTGGTATTAAATCATCTTCTTCGAATATGAGGTGCAGAGCCAAGAAAACAGCAGCTATTGCCATTTCGGATATAAATGTCAGCAATCTTCCTTGTGAAGGTGAGTCACTGCATCGTTTTTGTCTTCGGTAAAAAGAGACGTTCTTGTACCTTGGCTGCAGAGGAGATGTCTGAATTTCTATGTAGCTATCTATGTACCACCGACGCAAAATTTTCTTGGGTGTATAGTAGTTTAGAAATGATTGTTCCTACTTAGGTCAATCTTTTCGAAGGATAAAACTTTTCCTGTCCTTGTCCCGTCCTATGAAACAATTTTGTTTCGGCCGGTTCACCGGTTAGCAAAAGACTGCAAAACTTGAACTAACATAACTTTTGTGTAGTGCTAGAAACTCTTAACCTGGGGTCCATGAACCCAGTGGTGGCCTTAAGGTTTTGCGGGCCCCAGGCAAAAAACAATATGCGGGCCCCTTTCAGCAGTGCTGGAAAAAAGACCAAATTCTATTGTACGGTAGCATTGTTTAGGTTAATCAATATACACTTTCATTGACGGAGTGTGGTGTACTCGACTCGCACTTAAACAATATCCAGTTACATGAAACCACGGTAGTTGTGATAAGCAATAAATAACACGAGACACGAGCAATGGCTACGATAAGCATCAAGCAACCGTGGCGATGATAAGCCTTGTCATGAAAAGCGTGGCTATGAAAAGCATCAAGCAACAATAGCAACGGTAGATCAGAAGCGATGATAAGCGAGCGTACTACACTGTGCAACACACATCAACCGGTCGGCACTTTTATGCAAAATGCACCTTTAATAATATTAGGAAAAACTAAAAGTGCTTCACAACATGACTACAATATTCACCTCACAAGCCAGTTCCTCAGTACTAGTCTAGCCTGGTATGTTATTGCAGCAGCAGCTCAATGGCATTTTCTTTGCCTGCCATGCCATGTTCCGTGTCAGAGAATCACCGAAAACAGTTGATTAATTAACCGAAAATAGTTACCAAAATCAGCTGAAAATTAAAAACTTTTTTGTTGAGAAATATCGACGACTGTACCACACTTTATGTATCATATTCAAGTGCAGGCTTTTTCCAAGTGTCTGAAGAAATATTCAAGCTACCTGCTGCTGCGTAACATAGGTATCTATTGTTTAATTTCGGGATTGATAATTCCAGAAAAAAGGTTTCGGTGACTAGTTGTAAATTTTGCATTCGGTATCCAGCTTTATTGCTATGGCTACCTGATTGGTTGGTTTTCATTTTGCTGATTGCTGTGGCTATATTTACAGCTAGTCGAAACTTTTCATAGCTTTTCCATATTTACGACTAGTCGTAACTTACAAGTTACAACAGCAATCTGTGTAATTTTTTTCTTTGATGTAAATTCTATTAAATTATATTGCGCGTATTTTGCTAATGTGCGGGCCCGAGGCGGTCGCCTGTTTCGCCTGCCCCAAAGGCCACTTTTGCATCAACCCCCAAGTAAGGGGTTCGCAAATCTGCTTCAAAGTTCCATAACCCCCCAAAAAAACACGGCATGATTATCTACTTGTACAACTATTTATTATCATAACTACCCATAGGTTTCGTTAAAATGTTTGAGGAAATGCGCAGATAAAAAATGTTAAGAAACGTTTCGCAAGAGCGATATATCGTAACTGTATTTTTCAGCCTAATTCTTGATTCGCAGTTACAGTTCAGAATCTAAATTACGACCGATTTCAACATTTTATTAAAAGTAAAACATCACTACTCAATGGGTCGCTTTCATTACTGTAATTTTTTAAAATTTACTCCAACTTTTTAAAATATTATGCAGAAGAAGAATCAAACGTTGATGAGATAATCGAAGAGCAGTCCATTGGAATCACCCTAAAATCCAAAGATGAAGAAAATGATCAATTGTCATTGACAGTGAGTTATCTATCTTTTATCGGGTCTGCAAGTACAGTGCGTTCAAATTTACACCCTTCAAATGCAGTGCATGAAGATCGGTTTTCATTTTTCATGTTACGTTAAACCTGGCTCTAATGTATGATGGTGTTATTTTACCAAATAGAGCTTTTAAGGTGACTATGCGCTTTTGTATAATTCATTAGAGCTGCACACTTTCGACAGAAATATATTGTGCAAACGCTTTTTTTCTTTTTACTTGAGGCTTGCGAATATGCTAAGGACGAGTAGGTCGTCACTAATTTATCATCTGGCCAGCTGCCATCTGTCACAGATTGCATGGCGCTAACAGTAGACGACTTCGCTGTTGAATTGATTACTGACTCAGTTGCGTTTCAGAGGGTCAAATCGACCCCCAGCCGCATGTTTTGATAAAATTTGTGAGATTTGAGACTTTCAGCAGATAATGCGTTTGAAACACTACGGTGGAAACAGTCTCAACTTCATTTTCCATATTTACTGTAGACTTGCTTTTTTGGTTCATTTTCCCGTCGGAGAAGTTGTGTTATAAGTTATAATTTCCCTCTGTGTTCTTCGCAATAGCACCGTAGTGCGGATTACTTTGTGATGCTTAGATATTATTCTAATTGGCTGAGGCAAAGTAACGTTGAATATGCAAGTTTACTATCTCACTCTTTTTCCTGAGGTCCAATATCTCGGTTTTTAGCAATGCAAGATGCATACTAATGCTAGTAGTAGGCCTATAACAGGTTAGGACTAGGTCTAACTGCGCAGTCAACAGTGGATAGAGCTCTACAGTATGAATGGTTGCAGTTGTAGCCATTTGTTAACAAACTTGAAATGCATTCAGAGTTGCGCTCCACTTTGGCAACAGAATTGTGGCTATGCTCGTGAAGCAAATGGAATTTGTTTCGAACTTCTGGTTAATGGAACACAAGTGAAAAACGTCAAAAGTCTTAAGCCACCATCACAAAGTATGTCTTATCACAGTATAGCTTTTGTAACTGGACATTTAGTCTATATCAGGGGTTTGCAACCCACGGCCCGCGGGCCACAATCTGGCCCTCCAGGCCAGTCAATGTGGCCCTCGACGATGGCAGGACAAAAAAATTTTTTTTTAAATCGATTTATTTAGCTATTTGTACCGTCTATAATACACGGGTTGTGTTTAGCATTTTATAATTTTATACATATTTGACGGTGACTGGCCCTCGACGTTGTTAAAATTTTCGAAAGTGGCCCCCCAGTGAAAAAGGTTGCACACCCCTGGTCTACATCAATTCAGCTGTCATCATCAGCAATATATACAGTGTGGTATAAAGCTGTGAAAACGTCCAGTTGCAAGAGTTAACACGGCTTTATTTTTTATAGTAAAACCAAATCTTTGAGAGTAAAATTACATGTGGGAGTAACATGTTGCGTGTGCTATACGTTTTTTTTTTAAATCGATCCAAAGATTTTATTTTCAATTGTGAAGTAATGCATTCTAAATATGGACTGATATCTTTGTCCACTACACTCTTGTTCTTCGCGAAAAAATAATCTGTTTACCAATACCAGTTTGTGTGCAAGCTGATGAAAACTAGCCTATACTTGCAATGTATTCAAGCACAAGTATACAAGTCTCAAGTCTATGTTAGAATCTCTTGTTGGAATGGTTAACCGAAAGTTACCTTTTAATTTGTGAATTGATCAAGAAAGCGACAAGTGTGTCCGGAGAATTTAGATATAACTTACAGATTGGTCTATAAGTGAGTCATTCCCAATTGCTATTGCTGTACAGGCGCATTGTTTCTCGGCACCTCCTTGCCAATTAAACTCAGTTATTTTACATGTATTATTATGAAAGGTTTGTTGTTTAGAATGTATTCGTGGAAAGATTGATATTGTATTGGTCGTGGACCAGTCTGGAAGTGTAAACCAATGCAACTTTCAAAAAGTTAAACGTTGGCTCAGAAACATCGTACGAAGTTTTAACATAGGAAAAGATGAGCAAGATGTAGGAGTCGTTGTTTACAGTTCAAAAGGTACGTCTCTTTTACGAATATTTAAAAAAAATGTAGAAATTAGTTTGAGATTGTGTGCATTTCGGATGGCTTATAACAAGCGTAACGAATTTGAAGGTACTGTACAACTATATGCCATGCTGAATACTGAGCAACGTCCTCGAATCGGTGAGGATCTGGTTGTCAGGTGGTCAGCGACTAACCATATCTTATGCATTAATTGAAGGGGCAAAAATAATTATTGCAGAAGGTCATTTTACCTTTTTAAACATGCAGCGCGGCATTAGCTTGATTACAGCTAAGGAAATGTATTTTTGTGCGAGGGGCAAGCAGACGCATCTTGCTCCATTTTTGTGCGCACATGGTAACGAAGCAACGTGGCGCGGCTGTCTGCCTCGTCCCGTCCTTTCCTCTTCGAGGTCGACATGCGGTAGCGTTGATGGATTGCGTAGCTTTTTTGTCAATCTTTTTTCCGATCATAATTCTTAGATAACTGCTTCAGCTTGATTGATATTAAACAGTATGGATATCCATGTTATAATTCTGAGAAGCTTATTTATTTTTGTTTAAACATGTAGTTTAACCCCATCATAGCTTGAAGCTTGAAGTGTTAAAGTATAAGCTAGAAAATATTATTTTTGACACCTTGACGTACTGTTGACACAAATTTCTGTTTGTTGGACAGACGCTACAGAGGTAGTCGTGCACCTTGGATTTCAAAATATTTCTAATGGAAACAAAAAAGAAAACACAATAAATAAATTGAAAAACTTGCCTTACGCTGCTGGTTCAACTTTTACAGGTCTGTCGTTGTTCTTTAACAGCGTGTTACTCGTTGTAGTTCTATATTGTCGTTAACAACTCCGATGGCCGAGTGATAAGAGCGTACGCTTCTGGAGCTGTAGACGCGGGTTTGAGTCCGAGTCGGGTCAAACCAATGACTTTAAAATTGGTATTCACAGCTTCCTTCCTTGACGTTTAGCATTAAAGGGACAGTGAGGAGAACATGCCGGCAAGCTTAGTTGTTGTGCCGTTGGTAAGGGCACTTAACGGGATTTTCCATCTTGTTGCGGTAGGCAGGTGGCCGGCAACTCCTAAGCGAGCTCGTTGCAGCGCATTGATCGCTTTCTCGTGATAGTAGGATAAATATGCAACCAATATATAAAAGTACTTATATATAAACAATATACTGTTGCATGGTGCTTTAGGCCTGTAATTTGCTGTATTTTGGTTTATACTGCACTTTGTTTATATTTTGTTACATTTAGAATAAAAGTGAAACAGTGCTTGGCCTGGCCACGCTGCTCAGAATGCTGTGATCCACTAAAATTCTACCCAGAGGAGGGCCTAATTTTCTGGCGCACAAAGCGTATTTCTGAGAATATGCCCCTGTAAGGCACGCCATAATCGCTTTGCTTTTTTGCATTCTCGAAAAAACGTTGTTTGCAAAAATGTTTTACAAGTAGCATATTGAACAAACAGAATACATCAGATATTGTGAGTCGCTCCCAAACAAGACTGGATTCCTCCCACGGATTTTGTCACTTTTCGTGACGGGATGATAAAAACATTTTGTCACTTTTCGTGATAAGATAATGAAATTAAAAAAATTTGTCGACACTAAATGAAGTTTAGATAAAATTTTAAAAAAATTCCGAGGTTTCCTTACAGGCTAAGTAAAAGTATTAATACTACCCAGTCAAGTGAAGGCCTACATTAGGCCTACTGCATTAGACTATTTGAAATTGTCTTACAGATGAATTGTCACTTTTTTGTTACAGGATATGCCTTTGCGCGTGCAAATGAAGAGCTAAGCAATGCAAGAAAAGATTCCAAAAAGATTATTATCTTGCTGACAGATGGAGAGACATCGAAAATCGACCAACCGCAGTTGAAGTTTGTTGATGCTTATACTTCTTTTTAGCATGTTCATTGTAATGTGGTGAAATAATTCTAAGTCATTGGGTGAGCTACGGCTGTTTGGTGAAGTGATAAACGACATCGCTGTCGGTACTGAAGGCCTGAGGGTTGATTCCCATGCCGCTTGAAACGTACACACTCGCCACCACGTAGACATTTCTTCAGAAATGAGGTGGTGCCCATGCAGGCCCTAAGCCGCTGAGATGGCCCCCGTTACTCGTTACGCGCTTCAGCGTAGTATTGCGAGTATAATAACGATTTGATTTTGTTGGGTGTATTTTCTTAGTCATACTTTCAAAAATTTTGAGGTTTAGCGAATTGTTGCTAAGTTGCATATGCCTACCATTCTCAAAGGGACGGTGTAAATGCAGAGCGCAGCACTCAAAGAATGCAGTGGCATGCCATTGAATTTTTTATACAAAGACTGTTAATGGCGAAGCCGTAACCTTTGCTGTGTTGTTAAAACCGATGCTGGTTTCGCTACTCATAAAAGGCTACTCAAGTTTTACGACTGCTCAAATTTCACGATTATGCATTCGGTTAAGGCTAGAGTTAAGCTGTCAAGTCGAAAATTCCAAGGCTGTTGAATTTACTGCTGTGTTTTAGCTTGTCATGTAAAGGAAATAAGTCGTCTTGATCAAATTTCTATAGTAGCTGTTGTTATAGCACTGAAAGAAATTTCAAATCGTTTTACCAACGTTTAAAATTGGTAATGAAAAAAAAAAAAAACACCATTATACAAAAACATACTGATTGGAATGTTTTTATAGACCCTATCGCACAACTCATAGCATAGTAAACGGAAGTCATTCTCATACATCAAATGATGATTTTGGCAAAGGTGTATAAAGTGAATTGATTCATCGACTTGGTAGTGACCAATAAGAACTTTTAGTTTTGTGTGCAGTGGCTTAGCGAGAAATTTTAAAAGAGGGGAGAGATCATAAACTTGTTCAATTTTTACTAAAAGACCAAATCAAAAGGCAGAGACTTTGGCACAAATTGCCCATGCTCCCCTACCCACTCTCGTAATTACATTCCTGATTGTGTGTTTATTACCGACAATTTTTCAATTTTTTCAAAAATTATTTTCAGATATCAAAGTAAAATTGCTAGAAATCGAAACGTTACAATACTGGCGGTCGGAGTTGGTAATTTCAAGAAGGAAGAACTTGATGAAATTGCTGGTAATCCCAAAAACGTATTTTCAGTGAGAAAATTTTCAGAGCTGGAGAAGGTTCGCGATAAACTGAAAGGATTTTTCAAATTGGAAGCGTTAGAAGGTAGTTAGTGATTATAGATCAATTTATATAGCCTATAGCCAAATGGTACATACATGTATGTGTCAGCCCAAATGTTTATTTATTTAGTAGGTCAAAATTCTGTAAGGTTTTCTGCCTTCAAAACGTTTTCCATGTCATAACCGATAATTCGGCAGTTTCAAATTTGATCGTGCGGGAAGCCTAAAGACGAAAATCGGACATGCGGGCAAAGGAAGGGGTTGCAAAAAATGGCCGACCTAGTAAGACGAGTTTTTGCGAGTTTTTGTATGATCATCGTATTTCGAAAGAACAAAATGTGGTTTTTATTCATATCATAAAACGCCGCTTTGCAACATTTTTTCAATTTTTCTGAAGTTATGTTCAGGAAAAAACCGGCCGTTAGCTCAGTTGCTAAGCGCACGCTCTCGGTGCGAGAGGTCTGGGGTTCAATTCCTGGACCGGTCGAATCGGCGCAGTGTCGCCGACGGCTCGCCACCGCTGCGACGTTTCTTCGGAGCTGTGTAGCCCAGGCTTTAGCCGCGGAGATGGGCCCCGCCACTCATTACACGCTTCGGCGTAATACCGTGAGTATAATGAAGATTTGATTTGATGTTCAGGAAAAGAAAGACTTGAAGGACCAGGCCATTGACCGAGCCTAAGCTGATCAACCTACAGAGTTTACGTAGACTAAAAAGATTGCTATGCGTGTGTAACGAGGTATTACTGTAGGCCTCTGTGTTACGAGTGTTTTCTGTAGGCTACATAAGTTTTTATTTAGGTTAAATAACAAAAACACAACTAACTTTTATGAACTGTAGGTGGAAACACCCTTTCCAACACTTCGGATGCGGCGAAAACCCAACAGTGTCAGATGGGATTTTCAATACACTATTCACAGGTAAGATTGTAACTTTGATTTTTCTTAACGTCAACTTAAAAAATACTTTTCAGGATAGTCTTCTTTTGGGATCACCTGGTTGCTACCATATGAGTGGCAATGTGATTTTGTATCAAAAATACAATAACGACTCCGCACAAGTAAGAAAAGACTCTGCACTACTACTGATTTTAGGACTAGTTCTTATTTCCTGAGCGTCCGCAAAACCATGAAGGTAATGGGAGTCAAAATTCTGACAAAATATTTGCCCTAATCAATCCTTGCAATTATAAGTCCATATGCCTCATGCGCTTAGGTTTGGTAAACGTGTTATTAACTGGTATAAAAAGAGCTTTCAGTTGTGATGTTTTACATTTCTTTGTGTAAGATCGAACATGTAACGTAAAACATTTAGAAAATAATCCTGACGAAAACAATTTAAAAAAAATGTAATATGAGAATCTTCTTCTTCTAATGAGAATGCAGCCTCTTAATTGAAGGGAAAATGGTATTACCCAAGCAGGTGTGAATTGAAGAACCTATTTTAAGAACATCAATTTACCGCTCAGATGGCCGAGTGGTAAGAGCGTCTGCTTCTGAAGCTGTAGCTTAATTCCGAGTCGAGTCAAACCAATGACTTTAAAATTGGTATTCACAGCTTCCATGCTTGACGCTCAGCATTAAAGGGACAGTGTGGAGAACAGGCCGGCAAGTTTAGTTGTTGTGCCGTTGGGAAAAAAGCACTTAGCAGGATTACCTCATCACGATGTGGTAGACAAATGGCTATCAACTCCTTGGCGAGCATATTGTAGCGCTTTAATCGCTTTCTTCCATTTTTGTACATCTGGAACAGTACTATAGAAATATTAATTTACAAATGTGCATTCTTGAAGGAAGGTTCGGCTTACGTGGAATCTCAAAATGGAAATGAACAATCTGGGGGAACTACCTATAATCCTGTAACTGGTAGGCACGCTTGGAACAGACTTAAGTGACAAAAAAAAACTTGCAAACTGCTCTACAGGGGCTAATCCTCCGGACTCAACCACAAGTGAAACAATTGGAAACAACGAAGATGCTTCAGTTGACGGTGAATTTATAATTCCATCTCTGATTGAGCTTCAAAATGCATTTTCTAGTGAACTATCCGACAGTTATCTAGGTATGTGACTATATGGAATGTTGTATGTAAATTCAGTGTGATTTAAACTCATAAAGTTCATTTGCTTCAAGCCTAAGTTTTTTCCTTTCTTGATATGACTCTTTTGGGTCAATACGAAACAACATCATGTTAATCTGTAGATCAGTTAAACCCAACATTTAGAAATGGTTGGATCAAAAAGAGGTGTAAGTTCATAAACAGGTACCTTTGAGCCAGCTTAACCAAATAGTTTTATCAGTAAGATGTTCATCCCGAAACAGGATGGCTCAGGTCTTATCTTGTGTGAGTAAGATGTTATGTTAGTGTTGGAGCTATAGCAATAATCCTGTCTTTGACGTATGTTCTGGTTTTAGGTTATGCTATAACCAGTGGGTATTTTTATGGTGTTAACAAAACCCAGTTGACTGCTGCAAGTGCCCCCAAATATAAAGGACGAGGTGCGGTGTTTCTTTACGAATCAATAAAGGATCAACCAATCAAAGAACAACTACATATTTCTGCTCAACAGGTAGAGGATAATCGTGGGGGCATAGCCAGCAGAAAATTATGAGGGAGGGGGGAAGGGTGGGGGTGGCGCAAATTACAACACGCTAAAGATGACGCAGATTGCGGTATTTTGTAAGATGTTGGAAACTCCCTTTAGACTAGGGTTTGTCAAATAAGCGTCAATGCCCCCCCCCCCCCCCGCCTGCGCAGCTGGATAATTGTAAACTTCCAGTAATCGTTGTGTCATTATAAAAGTAATTGATCGCTCAGTACTTACTCGTCCATTCTAGTTTCGACGATAAAAAATTAACCAGTTTTGAACGGTCATGTACAGGTTTAAGCTAATGCGCCATTCTGGGCTTCCTTTAATCCGGTTTAATTATTTTAGTTTGGAGAGTACTTTGGCGCTGTTCTGTGTGCAGATGACTTGAATTTCGATGGTTTTACTGATCTGTTGATTGGAGCTCCTTTGCATACTGGTTTTCAACCAGATGAAGGCGTTGTATATGTGTACATGGGTGCATTGAACATGGTAAATAAGCTTTTTGTGCATTTCAAAAATTTAGAAAAGTTTATGGCTAGACGTTGGGTTAGCAGTTTTTGTTAGATTGGAATTTAATAATCAATTTTAAGCTTGGAAAAAGCGCTTAATGTTTTTTCCTAACGTTGTTGACGCGTGGTAATTAAAGCATCGCTTAGCAGTTTGTTGAATCCGTTATAACAGCCGTCTCAGAATAGATAACCTTGGGAGTTTAATCTTTTGCTGTGAGATGTGAAACGTTATGTATGTAGGCCTGTTGGAAAGAAAATTCATGTAACTTTGCTTTTAATTTGTGGTTCTCTTTTTTCATAGTCATTGCGTGCTCCGTTCATTTGTAGCAATTAATCTTAAGCTTTGGATTTTGTAGAGTTCAACGCCAAATTTCATTTTGAAAGGTGATAAAGTGTCGTTTTCTCGATTCGGCAGCTACGTTAGTGCAGCTGGAGATTTAAATAGAGACGGATACAAAGGTACCGGTAATGTATTGTGGGTCCTAAATCTCCCTTTCTTTCACTATTGAAGCAAATCCAAGTTCTGCTGTGGAAAAAGTGTTTCGGCCTCAACTCATATGCAGAAATCTTGGTTACGACTATCAGTTGTAATAACCTATGCAAAACATTGTAATTGTCTATCGTAAATAACCTATCATAGCAACCAAAAACCGACTGTTGTCAAAACATAAACTTTTGTTATGCTTTGAATGTTAATAATTAGATATTTCCAATTCTATAAGTTATCATTCATCGAATATCAAGAAAAATGCTTTTTGTATTGTTTCAGATATTGCAGTGTCAGCACCACTAGAAGAAAAAGGTGCCGTATATATTTTCCATGGAAATGCTTATGGAATAAACGAAAGATATGCACAAAAAATAAACCCTCAACACTTGAATCCTTTACCGCCATTCTCTTGGATGAGATTCGGCCCTACTGTAGTTGGAAATATTGACGTTGATCAAAATGGTTATCCAGGTTAAAATTTAATCTCAAAAGTTTACACCACTAAAAGCCATCTTATAGCAAATAAATTCTGGGTGTTGCAACCATGCCCACTCTTGTATTTTATTAACTCCTCCTGTTCTTCCTGCATGCCATGAACGTTAATCGTTTTGTTGCCTCTTCCCTTTCCTAGTATCGAGTTGCATTTCCTGAATCTTATCGTATTCTTTATCGCATTAACGATGCGGAAATAAAAGACACTACCAGACCAATGGTCGGCAATCTGTGGGCCTTAAGGCAATTTTTCGTCGGCCGCTGGCTATTCGGTTTTACAAAGTTTTTGTGGGCAGCGGGCTAGCCGAAAATAAAAAGTACGCCCATAAAAATAAAACAGTCTTTTCCGGCAATGAAAGGTATGAAATCAGCTTATAGAAACTGCTTGTTTATCAAAGAACTTAGCCTACTACTACTTGTTGCGACAACGACAAAATTTCTGCCTGATTTTGTTTCAAATGAATGCAAGCAGTATCAAAAATCGCTTTGATTGATTGATCCGATTTGTAACATTGCTTGCGTGCATGATTGTTTGATAAGAAAAGCCAATGACGTTTTTGTTCAACAGTTATTCATTTTGTAAGCCTAGTTGCGGTTTCAAGTGCAATGTGCAATGGGCCTTCAATAGCTATTGAAGGAGTGATCTTGGCCGCGTTAAAAAAGATTGCGAACCACCGTTATAGACCCTTCGCTAGATCGTGGGTGGTTGATTGCTATGCAACACTCATATTGAGCAGTAATTAGTTGTAACGGGATAGCTACGAATATAGTGTTTACGCCAAAGGGGAAACCCCATTCGTGTGTAAAAACTAACCGAGCAATAACTAGGCAACACGAATGAGCCATTTTAATAAATGGACTTCGGCTTTCCGGTCCGGTCCTTGTCCTTCATTTTCATAAAATGTTTTGAAAACTGTAGCGATTTAGACTTAAAAATTGACCCTTTTCAAATGTGTTGTACAGTTAAGTGAATGTCACTTTAGTAGAGCTATCTGTGTATGGCCAGTATTACTGAACATCATAGTTCACTTGTCGAGGGACATCACCAGCTCGAATTAATTGCATGTGTTCTTTGAATTGCTTTAGATCTGCTTATTGGCTCCCCAAAAGATGATGCTGTGTGCATTTTATTGTCTCGCCCAGTAGTACACATCGATGCAAACTTGAACACTACCCAGGAAATAGATGCCCTAAGCCCCGAGTGTCGGTTTTCGAAACGGTCGAACTCATCATGTTTCAATTGTTCGATTTGTTTTTCTTACAGCGGAATGTCCATACATTCCGATGTTGGTAGGTATTGCCAAAACAAATTATTTTGTACTATGTTTACGCCAGTGAAGTTATTCTTGTACCCAGTAACTTTTCAATCCGCAATATAGGTTTTGAAAACGTTGATTTCATCGCTCTAATTTCGTCCAATGACCAATGAGGTCGGAACAAATTTTGAAATCAACTAAAAGCTCGAGAAAACATCAGCACTTTGTAGAGCAAGCCTGAATTTGTCTTCAGTTTAGTTTTTTAGTAGCTTTTTTGCCACTGAAGGTATGCATGAAGAATTCAAAAAATCTCAGAAAAAACGTCTTTTTAGGTGTTGATTTTTCATTAATTGTTGACGCCGATCAGCGTCCCTCCCGATTCGGATTGCGGCGTTCTCTTTCCTCATCGATAACTTCAAGCATGTTGCTTACATCTCCAAACACAAGGAAATGTCAAGACTTCGCTTTTATTTTGAAGGTAACATAAAAATTGACTGATGACGTCAATTGAGTGGGCAATTATGCAACCAAGAGCTGGTAAAAGTGAGGATGACATTGCCGCGAAGCCTCCTCTTATAGTGGCACTCAGCTCCCTATTTTGACTACTAACCAGCATAGCAGTGGTGTTTCTAAAATTTAAGACGGGCATGCTCGCGGTTAGCTCCATGACTATGCCAGTGCGTGTACATATGCTTCGAATTTATAGTGTCGTAATCCTTGTGCTGACTATACAGTCATTAAAAATGAAACGAATGCTTGACTTTTTTTTGTTTTGCGGTAGTCGAGCAGTTGCGTGCTGAACTGATATCAAAATAGTACTAACAGCCATTTTATAGATATAGGATTCGGTTATGGAGTCGAAATTCTGGATTCGAAAAAAAAAAATTCGGAATTATTCTAGAATACTTAATTATTCTGAAATGGACATCCCCACTTGTATTATAACTATGCACGTTAGACGACAGATCGAAATAATTTGTGAATGCTTCTGGTAATTTTTTAAACTGAGCTTTTACCATAAATTTGATTATTTCTAATTGATATATGCTGTTTAACTTTAATAAATTGAGTTTGTTATATAAGGGAGGAAGTCTAACTTTTCTTGTGTTTACTTGAGAAAGAATTTTGATGATCCAGTTTTGTGTGATCTGTAGTTTGCCAAGTAACGTTTTCGAAGAATTTCCCCAACTGATTATTGCATAGTTCGAATGTGAATAGGCTATTCCGTAATAAGTTTATTCAAGTATGCTTTGAGGTACGTAATATTTCTCTTTATCAAGAATACCAACAGCAGTGGAAAGTTTTTTAGTCACATTTATGTTCTTTCTACGTTAGCGTATGGTCAAGTGTAACTCCCAGAAGGTAATTGAAATTGTTGACTCTTTCAATTTCATCGTTTTGCAGATTGATAGTAAAATTGTAGTCATACTGTAATTCCTGTCGGAAAATATCATGTGTTTTGACTTTTTATGATTTAATGTAAGTTCATTCGACGTCATCCACCTGACTACCTTGTCAAGTGCATGTTTACTTTGACCTGAGATAGATTTTTTCCGGATGTTGTGAGTACCGTGTCATCAGCGTATAGAGTTGAAGCAAAGTCGCGACACTTTGGCTGGTCATTAATGTAAATTAAAAAAGGAAGGGACCGAGTACGCTACCCTGGGGCACTCCTATAAAAATATTACTCATTGGTGATTTATGATGGTTCCCAAGAATGTATTGCCTTTTATTGGTAGGATACGGTTTGAAGAGTTGATAAGTGACCCCTCGAACTCCATAGTGTTCGAGTTTACCTAGTAAAATTAAATGGTTAACACAGTCGAACGCTTTTGCCAAGCCTAAAAATTGCACATGCTATTTCGCTATTATTTTTGTATTTAAGAAGTCTTTCATGAACATGCGTTATCGCTAAGTCTGTTGAACGTTGTTTTCGGAAACCCAGTTGATTATTAGATAAAAGTGCAAATTTTTTCCAATAATTTGTTAATCTTTTACGTTTTAAGCATTCAAATATTTTTTTAAGGCTAGGCGTTATCGTGCGCAGGTGACAAATTGCTCGGGACGGGTTCTATTCACGGTTGTGGTTGATCGCATTTGACGCGTATTTCGGGTAACTGTTGATTGGAAGAGAGCTAGCTGGCTTCGCAGTTTCCCGCAATCACTGTTGAATTTTCCGTTCAATTACATCATGAGATTCGTGACCAGTTAAAGCTGTTTAACTGCAGGGATGAAAACTTAAAAAACGACAACACTTTGCAGGCGAAAACTCGAGATTTGATGACTTCAGTAAAACTAAAACTGGCTTTTCACTTGGCATCCTCGCATAAACATCACATTCATAATACAACAAATTCAAACGATGATGGCGCGTTGGAAACAAGTGGGGACACGGCTTCCGTCGAGAGTTACACCGTGATTTATAACAACTACACAATCATACTTGATGATGATAAGCCATCAGCAGATGAACTGGTACTGGATCCAATCATGGACAGGTTAATGACGATCTATGCTATTTTGTGAAAACTTTTACCGTTACCTTACATTTCGAAGATGTTGTTGCTATTTGACTTCTACTAAAGCTAGGCCCATAAAATCTTCAAATCGTTTTAGCTTACTTATTTAGCCTGTCCACATGTGAAATTGTGCCTTTAGGCCAGCTGTTCTTGGTTTTACTTTCCCATCATAATCAGTTTTATGATGTCACCATTCATCCATTCTTTTATTTTTGTTTGAAGAGCAAGCACATAATAGGCGGTAACAAAATGATATAAAACAAATATAACGATATAAAGCTCATTTATGTATTTGCACCTTCGATGAGAGAGCACAAAAGACCATAGGTTCTGGCCCAAATAAAACCAGGCGCGGTCGCCTAGTCTGCGTTCTCTCATTGTACATATTTATAATAATTGTAAGAAAGAATAAATAAAACTTGGAGGTTGAGAAAACGGTAAACTAATCACTGATAAACGAAAACAAAAACGCAGTTATCCTCAAACATCAATGCAACATAATTCAGGATGATCTAGTTTCAATTTTTATTTTTTAAATTTTATACCATTGTTACATTTTAGGTATTCTAATTGATCAAAGTCTTGGTATATGGCTTCTTAAGTATTGTATTATTGCTTGTAAGCAATGGGTGGTTTTTAGGTGTTTAATGAAAACTAAGTCTAACTTTTTGTGTGTTTACTTGAGAAAGAATTTTGATGATCCAGTTTTGTGTGACTTGTAGTTGGCTTAATAAAGTTTTTGTAGAATTTCCCTACTGGTTATTGCATAGTTCGGATGTGAATAGGCTATTCCGTAATAAGTTTATTCAAGTATACTTTGAGGTACGTAATATTTCACTTTATTAAGAATACCAGTACCAGTGGAAAGTTTTTTAGTCACATTTTCAGTATGTTTTTTCCACGATAACTTATGGTCAGGTGTAACTCCCAAAAGGTAATTAGAATTGATTACTCTTTCAATTTCATCGTTTTGCAGATTGATAGTAAAATTATAGTCATACTGTAATTCCTGTCGGAAAATATCATATATTTTGACTTTTTATGGTTTAATGTAAGTTCATTCGATGTCATCCACCTGACTACCTTGTCAAGTGCATGTTTACTTTGACCTGAGATAGATTTTTTCCGGATGTTGTGAGTACCGTGTCATCAGCGTATAGAGTTGAAGCAAAGTCGCAATAGTTTGGCAGGGTATTAATGTAAATTAAAAAAGGAAGGGACCGAGTACGCTTCCCTGGGGCACTCCTATAAAAATATTACTCATTGGTGATTTATAATTGTTCCCAAGAATGTATTGCCTTCTATCGGTAAGATACGGTTTGAAGAGTTGATAAGTGACCCCTCGAACTCCATAGTGTTCGAGGTTACTTAGTAAATTTATGATGTTATTAAGATGTAAAAAATATAGATGTACATTATGATGTAGAAACTGGAACCAAAAACGGCGGGCCTAAAACCCACCAAAATTGGATATGTAAACAGGGTGAATGACGATTATTTCGTTTTGGAGAACTTTTTGCCGGATAATCTATATTTCAATCTCATGGTTCGTCGACAGCAACAGAAAAGCTGTTTACATGATGAGACTCCAGTGCAGGGGTTCTTAACCTTTTTTTCTTCATTACCCACTTCCACTACCTAATAAATCGATATTCCCCACTACCCTACGCACTTTTAAAAGTGGCTGAAAAATCAAAATGAGTTCTGATGACCTGTTGTGACATAATTTTATCCATTATCCAAAAGCACAACGGAATGTAACAAAAAAAACAATTTATTGAGAAGAATAACGTTTACTTTGGTTCAAATTCGTCAATGTGAATTTGGTTGTTACTTTTCAGCGACAATCAAGTTAATCTCAGGTTTTATTTGATAGATTATGATGTCATTATGTAGCTTTTTTTCATTACCATGATATCAAAGTACTACTGAGAAATATTCTCTTTTATCACCTATCGTGAACTGCCCCTGATGGTGAAAACAGTTAAGTTTTCAAAACGTCATGCTTATCTATTTCCTAACATCGTATTGGCTCTTACATTCCAGCTTAAAGTTTTTACTGCCCATGTCTTTTGTGTTCCAAAACTTCAAATTACCCACCTAAAAACCTTAAATTCCTCACTAGTGGGTAATTACCCTTAGGTTAAGAACCTCTTGCTCCAGTGCGTGTAATCATGGTGTAATCGCACCATTTTTGTAAGGTTCATTTTGTAAAAACAGCGTGCAAATTTAAAATTGAGAGCTCATTTAGAACTAGGTACTTGGGCATTTTATGTGCCCCTTGTGGTAGATTTAGTTGCTTTTTGGTGTGGTGCAAAAGCAATAACTTTTTACTGAAATTTTTGTGAAGTACGTATTATAATTTTTATAAACATGGTAATGATTTGCAATTAAACTCAAAGTTTTGTTTTAGTGATGACAAACAGTTGTTGGTGGAGACAATAAACTTTAAAACTTACTGCAATGCTGTGAACAAATGCAAAGCGGACATATCACTTGCGACGAAAATAATTGGCAACTCTGGGTAAGAGAATAACAATGTCCAGCTGCGTTTGACATGAATACGCAATTATTTTTTTATCGTGATGTGAAAAACCGTTGCCGGATGCGGTGAGGGGGAGGGCTAGGAGGCTTAAGCCCCCCTCTACATTTTTAGTTAGGCAATACATACTAATATATCTCTGCTTTGTCACTTTTATACGAGTAAAAGTACAAAATATACATTTTTTTTATCATCATCCCCCCTCCAAATAAAAACTTTATGGATCCACTCTGCAATGCAGTTGCATGAAAATGCAAACCACTGCAGGGCTGTGGGACTGTGGGGGGATGAATAAGTGCCCTACTTTTTTCCTAGAAAGTTTTTTTGTGAAAAACGGTTATTGTTGACCAGAGAACAAATTCACGAAATAATCATTGGAACAATTAAAACGATTCAACTGCGAGTTGCGCTCACAAATCTTGGACCTGAAAATGCTTATGATGTGGAACTCAACGTCAGCTTTCCCTCCAATCTCTACATAAACACATTGAATCAGGTAGAAGCCAGCGCAACAAAATACGGAATGGTACGTTACTACGTTTTAATATTCAATATTACATCGTATTGGGTTGTATTAGATTAAAAAAAAATCAAATCTTTATTATACTCGCAATTTTACACCGAAGTGCGTAACGAGTGGCGGGCTTATCTCCGCAATGAGTGGCGGGCCTCTCTTCGCAATGAGTGACGGGCTTATCTTCGCTACTTAAAGCGCCTCGGCATCACAGCTCCGAAGGAATGTCGCCGGTTTCCTTGCGTTACTTATTGCATGAACTAAAATTACTGGGCGGGTGTTCCACTCGAAAACCTTGGTCTGTCGTTCCCAGTCTCGTTACAAGTACTAAACATTACTGTGCCAGCAAGCTGCCTTGTTTTTTAGTAATTATGCTTTTTTCTAACCTTGCTGTTGAAACTTTGTTTTTTCTCTCGGAATACAAGGCGAACTGTTATTTAGTGTATGATTATATTTCGTATTCAGTTTATTACGTTAAAATCAGAGCTGATTTGTTGTTTTTTAGCATTTCAAAAATTTGTTTAGAATGTGTTAATTGTGTTGTTTACAGAAAAGCAGCAACGATTTGAAGTGTTTTGAATTCAATGACGTAAAAGCACACACCTTTCATACGAAACGAAGATTCATGACAGTTTTTCTAAAACCAACTATGCAAGAAATGGTAAGAACACCACTATTTTATACTTGAGGAAGATAGCATTTGATATACGATTATTATTCGTGTAAAATTTGCAAGCATGGAAAAAAGTAGTGTGGTTTGATGCTATTATAAAAGTTATGCAATGTATAATCATGAAATTGGCCGAGTTGTTGGGGCGCAGAACTCCAGAGATAGTTCCGCGGTTTCAGAGATGTCCACGGATTTGGATTAGGATTTAATTGAACCGGATTTTCGTAACTTTACCGGATTTAGACCGGATTAGGATTTTAAAGCTTTTTGCTACGAGAAGCTAAATACGCAAAAAATCATTTTCAACAAAATCGCTACAGCGACTTCAGTATGGTGCGCTGACAAAAAAATCAAAACCTAGGAGAGCGTAGAACTCACGCTCTACGAGTGGCAGCAGTGGCGTAACCAGATTCATTCTACAGGAGGGCAAGTCTTGCTCAAGGGGAGCAACAGTTTAATGGCATCATAAATATTGACGTTATCAGTGGCGTAGCGAGGAATTTTAACAAGGGGGGCCATAATTTCCACATTTCTTTCGAGGGTATTTTTTTTGGCAGAACTAATTTGAAGCTGATTGAGAAACAAGAAAGACTCTAGGGGGTCCGGGGGCATGCTCCCCCAGAAAAATTTTGAAAATTTACATGCTGGAATGGCTATTTTAGTGCGTTTTGAATAATTTTCAGGCAAATTTTGTTTAAATTTCCGACCCTAATTTTGAATGCTTTGCTAAATATGATGCATTGGTACGCACACTTCGATTATGCGACTATGCGTGCTTACAGCGTAAGACTTGTCGCTGTCGAAGAGGTTCGAAATTGCGGAAAAATTGCGTACATTAAAAACGTTTTTGAAAATGGCAGGTGGGAGCTGGATGCATACCCCTCATCCTACCCTCCCTCCCCCTCCCCCCCCCCCGGCCATAAGCTACAGAAACCATCAAAAGAGTCTGGCATGTTTCAGTCACTTGGCACCGTTAACTTTGTTGTTTTTTACTAAAAGGCAGAGTCAAAAGGGGGGTCATGGCACAATGATCCCCCTAAATAAGCTCCTTGACGTCACAATATAACGCGCTGGCTTGGATTACAGTCATTAATACCGTTCTGACCGTACCTGCTATTGTTGCAATAATTGTTCTTGTAATGATTGTAGAATTGTATTGAAAGAAAAGTAAGGCAATTTCAGACCGACTATGACTTTTTATCAAAAGACATGATAGCATGACGGATCACGTGAAAATTTAAAGTCACGACAAAATTGAAGACAGAAAGAAAGCACATTAACTGATGAAAGAAAGCCTGCTTAAAGTTTTTGCGGTTCATTTACATTACAAAAAACGACAAACAAGACTTCAAGATGCAGCGGTAATTAGATAAATCCACAACAAAACAACGTTGACAACAACTCCACGCAGCACGGCAGTGACGACTACCACTATTTTTATCACTTTTACAGCGGGAAACCTGCGCTCGCATGGTTTACACACTGTTACACAGAGGAAATAAAAAACTTTTTCTTCCGAAACTTGATTAATCTGGCAAGTTTTAAGGAAACGCGAAAAATATAACTTTTATGTACAATTTCACAGGGGGGGCAATTGCCCCCCCTTGGTTACGCCACTGAGTTGCAGTCCAGCATACTATCCTCTACGGCCTACACCACGTCACTGTTGCCACTCCACCGTAAAATCTTTGCTCTTGATAGTTTCCTTACGCATCACGTGACTCTCAAAAACGCTGTAGCGGTTTTGTTGAAAATGATTTTTCGCGTATTTAGCTTCTCGTCTTTTTGCCTTTTGGATTTGGACCGGATTTAGACTTAGAAGTGTATACTAGTTACAATTTTTAAGGACAAATCTGAATTCAACCGAAATAATGTTACTGTTGTTTTCTTGGTTTCGGATTATTTAGGATTCGGATTTTGTGCTTGAGAAATTTAGTATTAGGATTTGGTTTTGGATTTAAGCTATAGTGGATTTGGATCAGATTAGGAATTTAAAAATATTCAATCCGAACATCTCTGATGTATTTTACAATTATAGTTGCTTACAGAATGTACGTTGCTTAAAACAAAATTAAGCAATGTTTGCTAAATTTGTGGAGAGTTTGCGGTTTAAATGTTCGGTCTAGGCGGCCCGCTTTCGGTCCTCTAGTCGTAGGTTGCCAACCTTGCTGTAAAATCAAGTAGGCCTACGTCGGACGAAAATTAACTGGTATAGAGTGTAAATTTTAAATTATTATAACATACGCTAGTTTATTTATTCAATTTGTTTGAAGAACCAATCTTGTACCTTTGATATCGTATTTGGAATTTTACCGATTGTGGATTCTTATGAGGACAAAACGTTTCATTTCAATCTTAACGCTTCCTCAATCAGTGAAGACATAAATCTTGAAAATGGTCATGCTGACTTGCACATTCCTGTTCGTTATCAAGGCGAACTATTGGTTGACGGGTAAAAACTTTAGGTCTAAGTATGAAAAGGCAATTACCCTGACCACGTTTCGAATTAAAGTGGGCCAAACGCCACGGGTTTTCTGCATCATAATCAAATTTTTGATGTCACAATCACTTTTTTATATTACGACATCAAAAATTTAATTATGATGCAGAAAGCGCGTGGACTTTTGTCTCACTTTTAATTGGACATGTGGACAGGGAAATTAAAGCTTACTCTTGAAAAAAAAAATTCATTGCATGAAGTCGAAAAAAATGCTTGGGGAGAAACTGATTAAAAAACAAGTTTTTTGTAGCAACTTAATAAAACACATATTTTTTATTTTATTGCATATTTATCCTCCTGTCACGAGAAAGCGATCAAAGCGCTATAACGAGCTCGTTTGGAAGTTGCCTACCGCCTGTCTACCACTCTAAAATGGGGTAATCTCGTTAAGTACCCTTTCCAACGGCATAAGTAAACTTGCCGGCTTGTGCTCCACACTGTCCCTTTGATGCTGAGCATTAAGCAGGAAATTTTAGTGTCATTGTTTTGATCAGACTCGGAATCAAACCCGAGTGTACGGCTCTAGAGGCGGACGCTCTTACCACTCGGCCAACTGAGCTGTTGATTAATTTATTGATATCATTTTCTTTAGAATTTCGCTTGCCACTTTAGCTTGAGAAATGCTTAGAATAAATTAGAAAGATAAACATCTTCCACTGTCGTTTATTTTTAGAGTTCCAAGACACCAACTTGTGTGGGCAAGAAAAAACATCACTGATGATTTTCAGAAAGATTTGCGGCGATATTCCTCGCCGGTCCAAAATAACTTTATAGTAACGTCGCTGATGTTTAAAATTTTGATATCGTTTTGGTTAAAAGTTATTTTTTGCGGTCTACTCTTACCATTACTGCGTAACTTAATATATCCTTGTTGGATGGTCCAAATTAGGGATTTGCAACAGTTATAATTTAGTGGGCGAAAGCGCCGAATGTAAATGGAACTTTCCACTTCAGAATGCATTTTATAACTTAATTCCCTAGTTATTTTCAGCAATGTTGGAGCAAGATATCGCTCTTTAATTTACCTCTGCCTTATATATCACTTATGTTTGGATGAAACAAACTACTTCTGCCTGTATGAAATTAATCATCTTAGATGATACCTGTATCTTTTTTTGGTTTCTGTGTGTATGTCGTTTTTGTTTTGTTGATTTTTTTCTTTTTTTGTTCATATGGACCGACATAGGCCTAGTCTAAAATCAATCAATCAACTTTTATTTTATTTCCGTACCGCCAATACCGTCCTAGATAAAATGTAGGCCCGCATTCTTAAGTTAAACAAAATTGGCATGGAAAAAGGAACATGCAGCAAAACGAGGAACCTTTGACTGAAATAAACTTGTTGATTGATTTATTGCATCTAATATATTATACTGTACTCAAATTTTGCCATCATTAACATTGGTTATTATAGGTGATGAACACTGGCAATCTGGCATTACCCGGCCTGAAGTTTGTAATGAAGTGGCCAGCGTATGTTTGGATTACAGAGCAACACAAATTTGACTTATTCTATGTACAAAATTTAAGTTGCTCAAGTTCGTCTGAGGAGGTGACTTTATTTGATTTACTTTACTTTGATATTGCGTAGAAGTTACGTACTCCATTATGATCTTAGTGTTTTTGGTATGCTTTATTTCTTTTTATGTGTGCTTAAAATGCATTTACGCAGATAGATTAATTCCTTACAAATGGTTTAGGAATTTTGCGACTGTAATTCCGGCGATGTTTTTGACTCACACGAAATGTTTAGTTATTCCAATCCGACATCAGTTCAAAATGTATCTTTTCGTGACATTTCTGAGGCGATTGAGGTGAGAGATTAAAAGCAAATTTGACGCAAGGTTAATGCAATTTATGTGTGATAGCTTTTAAGAAGCCGCCTAATAATAATCGATTTTCATCAACAGTCTGTAAAATCATGAAATTTCATGGGCATAAACTTAAAAAGAGGAACCTTAGAGTTCACCCTAAACATTCATAAAAGGTTTTCATTCTTCAATGGATACGAAAAAGCCTATGTGAATTTAAAAGAATTGAAATACTACAGTAGTCACTGGTGCTCAAATACCCCGTCCACTAATCCAATTTTCGTGGACTGTAGACCCACGGTTTTTGGTTCTAGATTTTGCATCATAATCAAATTTTTGATGTCGTAGTAAAAAAAAAATGGGCCTAAAGCCCCCATTTACCCTGTCAACATTTCCAGGGTAAATGTGCATTGTACCGGAATTAGCATGGTCCGCGAACAGTCAAACACCTTTGTAGAACCAATGAAAAATATGTGTCTGCAAATTTGGCTCGAAGTAATTTGCTTTTCAAATAAAATCGGCCGGTTAGCTGATTTGTTGAGACATTGCTATCGACGCGGAAGGTATGGGGTTCAAATCCCGGGTCGGTCAAATTGGACACATTGTCGCTTACGGCTCGCCACCGCTGCGACGCTTTTTTGGAATTGTGTTTCCTAGGCGTTATAAGCCCCGGAGATGGAGACCGCCACTTGTTATCCGCTTCGGCGTAATAACGCGACTATAATGACTTGATCTGAATAAAAGGGGATTGTGTCCTAATTGCAATTTAAATTTTTTTAGGAATGTGCGGATACCAATTCCAAGTGCTATATTGACATCACTTGCGACATGGGAAACATGTTATCTCATGCAAAAGTCAATATTTCAATAAAATCTCTGGTGTCTCCACATATAATGTTAAATATTAAGGTCAGTAACAATGGCTGCTGTGTTCAGAATCGTCACGTAAACTTAGGATGACCTCCAAAACTATAGAGATTAATAATCAAGATCTAAACCAGTGGTTCTCAACCTTTCATGGTTTATGGCTACAGCAGTGCGCTGTCTTATAAGTGGTTATAACTACCATTAATAATTCCGGCGCTTGCGGCTCTCAGGTTAATATACCGTGGCTCCTAGGGGAGTTGATGACTACCGGTTGAGAAGCCCTGGTGTGAGCCCTAGTTGCTTCCATGAATGTTCACTTATTATATCTTCTGACAAGTGACAATGTAAACCAATTTCAGCAGAAGTATTGGGACTACGCTGGCGTCTAATTCAGTTCAAGCATATTATAATTTGAATATTTAATTTTCCTCCAAGATTTTCGATTGCTTTGTTAAAAACTTGACTTGAGCTAAGGTAAAACTTTTCTGTCAAAAACTAACTACGCTACTAAACCATACAGTTTTTACAACAGCAAGACTGATAGTTCTGCTTTAGGTTTCCTTACAGCTAATGGATTATCTCCACGATATTCATGATTCATTTCTTATGCCAGAAAACTTGAAGTAGCTTGTAATTTTTGTTAATGCTTTTGTAAGGTTGTATTATTGTTGCAGAAACCGGCTCCGCTGATTGTTGAAGCTTATGTTTCCTTGGACGCTAATTATCCGATCAATATCGTATCATCTAGATTGGCCATTAAAGCAAGTCTCCCTTGCAATTGCTTTTAAAAACTAACTAGCTCTTTCTGTGACGTGTCTTACGTAATTAAGCTCTACCTACTTATGTACCGTATACAATTATAGGGATAGGCCTATCACAGACGATTTTTGTCTCACCCTTTTTAGTCCATTTGTTTACCTCGGACGGTGGCCTACGCCTTTTTGCGTCCTGTGTTATCGCAAAAAATCAAATGTCAATGACAGCTTTTTCAAACTTACTCATCCGTATCCTATGCACTTTTGAGCAACTTTATCTTATCTATCAGTTTAAATGTAAGGAATTTTTTCCCAGGAGATACACTGCTTCGTATGATGCTTGCAACTGATCTTACAGTATAAGCAATAGACCAACTGCATGGTTTACGCAATGAAAAAAAAAAAAACTAAGTAGATTTTAGGCTTCATTTTTAAAAATCTAGGTTTGTCGAACTTCCAATGGAATGTTTTTTTGTTTAGGTTACCAACAAACTTAAACCCATCAGCAAGCACGACTCGACTGGTGATGATGCCAATTTTTACAAGTTGCCTTGGTGGGTGATTCTGATCAGCGTCCTCGCCTCCTTATTCTTTTTAGCATGTTTAATACTTTTATTAAAGAAGGTAAGGCAATAATAACTGTCAAAATAATTATCAATAAAGTTTTGGCCTTCAGCATTTTCTGCTTGTAATCACAATCTTGTTAAACTTATTTCGCAACTCAGTTGGCAGAGTAATAAAATCATTTGCCTCTAGAGCTGCAGAGGAGTTTGAATCTGAGTCGGGTCAAACCAATGACTGTAAAATTGGTATTCACAGCTTCTCTGCTTGACGCTCATCACTGAAGGTATACTGTAATGTGGAGAACAAGCCGGCAAGTTGACTGTCTTAATGCGATGCGAGAAGCACTCGGCGGGATTAGGTTACCCCATCTTGGAGTGGCACACAGATGGCGGCAACTCCTACGCGAGCTCGCTATAGCGCTTCGATTCCTTCTAGTGGTAGGAGGATAATTAATATGCAACTAAATACAAAGTTTTATGCTTTATGTTCTGCAAATAATTTGTTTTGTCCTCGGTCTTTCCTAAAAAAAAAAAGAAGAGACAAGGGTGCTTGTAGAAATAATGTGAATAGAGGTAGGCCTACGCCTAAGTGAATGTTTCAATAGGCTAACATCGCTGTTGGATGAAAAATTCGAAATGGGGAGTAGCCCTATCTAATTTGTTGGAATGCGGATAGCGTTTTTATAGGCCAATTATAGGCTACGGTACCTAATGTGGCTTTGCTAACTCGTACGGTATGGTAACTAAACATTGGGCTATTTTTGAATTAGGCATATACACACCATATAGTCGACTTTTATCTCGTAAAACCCCGAGCCGGATTCATGTGCGTTTCTTGAGTATTTTACAAAGATTTCGTGATTAAATTCAGAAATAAACAATTTCTTTTTTACTTCAAAGTTTAAACACTACCATCCAGAGTTGCTTATCCTTTGTTAATGTTTATAGGTCTACCGATAAGTTTTGGTTTGTTTTTGCTTATGTAAAGCATTTTTAAAATTTACTGTAGTTCGTTAGTAGCCGATGCTCACTGACTTCGATAAATATTGTTTCAGGGCGGATTTTTTACAAGTAAATACAAGCTTAAGATTGAAGAAGCTGAAAAACAGCGTGAGGAAGCAACTCCGCTCAACAAATGATTTTATGTTCAGCTTACAGGAAATTTTAACTTTGGTTACTAATCCGTGGTAGGCCTACCGGTAGTCTGTTCTAAACTAATTCGTGTTCTAAACTAATTCGTGTTCTAAACTGTTCTAAACTAATTCTAAACTAATTGGTTACTAATTCGTGGTAGGCCTACCGGGTCTTTTTTTTTTTTTTTATCTCACTACAGCATATGTATTACTCACAAGTTCGTCCTCTCATCGTTTGTCAATGCAAACAATAATCAAACAGGGCACGTTGGTTTTGTCGAATCAAAGACAAAAATAACGTCAACGTTCATAAGGCAAGGTGGTCGAAAAGGACCCGGGGGCCGCACAAGGCCCACAAACCTTTAAAATGAGGCCCGCATAGTCATTGCCGTTTCAATTTCAGAGAACTTTGTTTGAAAAATTTCACATTAAACTCTGTTAATATAGCTGGGCTATCCTATATTATTTAACCTACTGCGGCCTAATCATGCTTAATAGTGCTAATAGTCCACAAGTACAACGAGAATGCTGATTTTTTTTCGAATTTAACAAAATTACGACTTTTGGGATGGTTTTGCCCGCACTTGTATTGCTGAGGAAAAGTAACCTGCTACGTACTTAAATGCCACCACCCTTCTCCAACTAGGCCCAAGCCTACTGACCAACTGTGACTTGAGCCTTTTAGGTTCAAAAATAGCGTAATATCTTATGCAGTTTGTTCACTGTTAAGTAGTAGATCAATTTGGTGATGACTTAATGTGCTGTAACAGTAATTTTAGTGTAATAATTTTGTATTGTACTTGTTCGTCGTGAGCTACAAAATTTCATTTGGCCGTCATTTTTTTAGTTTTGAAACATTCCTTTACGTGTAGCCGGTTCACTTTGTTGAATAAGATTGTTTTTTGTCGCACTGCCATTACTTTATAGGATTTGTATTTTTTGTCCGATGTGCGGAAAAAATAAAGCGTAACAACTGCGTGAAAGCAAATCTACCTACAAATTCCAAGTAGAGATAATAGGGTTATCGTCACCACAAACGACAACTGTCACAGGAGACAAAATGCAGCCCAAACTGAACTTCATAACTTAAGAAGGAAAAGTAAATTTAGTTTTGTGTTACCTTGCTTATACTACTGATGTTGACAGCTGAATCTATGTTGTCGAAACGTCCAGTTATGACATTTACAGTGCCTTTACTTCCCAGATTTATTGTATTCTGAACCTAATAAATTTTTACTTCGCCAGAGAGACTATGCAATCTGTGAACGGAGAAAGTTTCTTCTGCATTTGTTCTTTACCACATCATGCTTGGACTTTAGGAAGTCCAGCTATATTGCTTGGTAAACGTAGGTCCGGGTCCCCATTCTCTGGATCGTCAAAATCAAAGTAAGGGGTCGCCTCGCTTTCTTGTCCAGTTTCTAGAGCTCAACTCCACCCATTAAGTCGAACATAACATTTCAGATTGATATTTGCTAGTATTTTGTACGGCGTTCAGCACTAACGGGTGCATAAGTTTTTTAAATTTTAGGTTCAGTGGGTCTTTGCATTGGCTTAAAAAAGCATCATTCATTAATCATATAAAAAAGCAGCGCATTCTCCGCTATTCCAGCTGTGTAGTGATTATCCTACATGAGAATGATATTTTTGCCTCATCAGCGTTATGACAGCGAAATGTGCTTTCATTAAACATTGCCAGGTTATAATTAAACTAAGAACAGGATTGGGAAAAATCGATATTCCATTGCGATATTCTTTACTTTTTGTTTATCGAATGCATTGGAGCCTTTACTTTTTTGAATGAGTATCAAATACAGAGCTGGGCACTCGGTACTTTAAAGGAGAATGTTTTCATTCTTAATGCCACTTTCAGTAGAGGTTGGTGTATCAGTAGCAGCATACTCAGATCTTACAGCTCAGATTACAGGTTAATTTTACAGCTCAGATGGCCGAGTGGTAAAAGCGTCTGTCTTTTGAGCTGTAGACTCGGGTTTAATTCCGAGACTTTAAAATTGGTATTCACAGCTTCCCTGCTTGATGCTCAGCATCAAAAGGACAGTGTGGAGAACGAGCCGGCAAGTGTAATTGTTGTGCCGTTGGGAAAGGCACTTAGCGGGATTCCCCCATCTTGGTGTGGTAGACAAATGGCTGGCAACTCCTAAGCGAGCTCGTATAGCGCATTGATCGCTTTCTCGTGATAGGAGGATAAATATGCAACTAACTAAACTAACTTTTAGATGAGTCAAAATCTACATTTTTCTCAGAATTTGCAGGTCTATAGTTTTACTTTGATTCAATGACACAGAAATAAATTTTTTCGTATAGGTGTAGTCTAAACCAGCGGTCTTCAACCTTTTTTACACAATCGCCACTTTTTGATGAGTCGAGATTGCCCCCACAAAGCATTGATGAGCAAAAATAAAAAAAGGTTTACACGTCCGCAGATCTACTATTCTTCCTCTGAAAACACTGTACAACACAAAAAATAAACTCAAAAAAAAAGTGAGTTGATAATTGTAAATTTGGGGGCGCTGAACACGAATATGCAATTAGTTTTTTTCTAGCACGTCGATTTATTCAGTATTTTACATTTTATTCTGAAAACGCAGGCCTGAATTTTCTCTTCTTTATTTATGAGTCATCTTAGGCAATATTGCTGACATTTTATATATTTTTATTTTAGCTGCATATCTATCCTCCTATCACAAGAAAGCGATCAAGCGCTGTAACGAGCTCGCTTGGAGTTGCCAGCCATCTGTCTACCACACTAAGATGGGGGAATCCCGCTAAGTGCGTTTCCCAACTACACAAGTAAACTTGCCGCCTTGTTCTCCAAACTGTCCCTTTAATGCTGAGCGTCAAGCAGGGAAGCTGTAGGCTACATACCAATTTTAAAGTCATTGGTTTGACCAGAATCGGAATCAAATCCTAGTCTACAGCTCCAGAAGCGGACGCTCTTACCACTCGGCAATCTGAGCCGTTAAATCTATCAAAAAATAGCGATTCTGGTCACCCATGATTCAGTCAGTTAAACAGATACAGACTGTCACAGTTGTTGTTGCTTACAAGTAGTTAGAAATCAACAGTCCTACTGATTTGGCTACAGCAGATATTCTTTTAATCATAATTTTTGCATTTAAGTGTGTTGTAAGCAAGCTACAAAAGACAAGTGTACTCATAGTAGCCTATTGCAGGTATTAGGCTATACAGTATGAATAAAACATTGATTTTGCCAATAAGAAGCTAAAATGCCAAAAAAGAGACGATCCTGTAAGAATGATCCCGACACATACACTACTACTACTACATTTTGCTGTATTTGTGGACAATTGACTCCGCTAAAATATCTAAGGAAATTAACTGACAAGATCAAGCGTTTGTATTATGCTTATTGTGGATGCGCGGTTGGAGACCAAGATAAAGCTTGGTCTCCTTTATTTTGATTTTAGATAATGCTGAAACTTGTAGTTGGTGGAAGAGTAAAAAAAACTATAATAAAGACTAACAATGTTGCTTTTAAACCTTAACTAAATTGCTTTGGTAAAATGCTACTAAGTGGCTGAAACATTTCGGTCGAAATTTGAATATTTTATCACCAATTATGCCAGGTTTTTTCAAACAAGGGGAACTACAATCAATAAAATATAACAGACTTGTTGCAACTCATTAAAAGACCTAATTAGAAGGTATATTAAATAAATTTGTTATGGGCAATTAGTGTTCAAAATGTAAAAAGCATCTATTTTAACCAAAAATTCAAATGCTTTTTTCGGAAAATCCTGACGTCTACGTAAAAAAACAAGTTCAAATTCGGGCTCAGTGACCAAAAATTACCCTAAAGCACACCTGTTTGTTCTTTTTTTTTTCTGAAAATTTGTTGCACCGTCAAATTGGTGAAGAGCAAAAAAAGATCTGCATGCGGCCCGCAGTTTGCCCAGCTCTGGCGTTGGAGAATTTTCTTACAATTTTTTTTTAAATTTCGTTATTTGCAACTCGGGATGTGCCGGATAGGAAATTTGCTGGATACCGGATATCCGGCAAATCTACCTTACCAGATATCCGGCAGGGGGCCGCAGCCCGGTGGTTTCCGACCACTGATCTAGAACAACGTGGTTTTGCGATACTTTTTGAAGATGCTTTTCGCGGAAAATCCCGAAAAATTTTTGGCTTTTGCTCTCTCAAGTTTATTCAAAAAAGTTACCGAAATATCGAGTAAAACGGTCTAAAAAGTAACGACAGTACCAAAAACGGTACATTTTTTAAAAAGTATCGACAGTACCGATAACGGTACTAAAAAAGTACCGCGCTACTGCCCAACTCTGCAAATACGGCCTTGTCTTTACTTTTTTTTCGGCGCAATTCGATATTTCATATTCTATTCTTTTTGTCCAGGTTACTTTATCTCACTTTAGTAAATTAAAAATAATTGTCGGTATGCCATTACCTGGTTTTTACTAATAACTTTTTTGTGCCAAAAAAAACAGAAAAAAAAGATTTTATTAGCGAAGTTGCTTCGCATCAGTTATGTCGTATGCTATGTCCGCCGTTTGTCTCCAAGGTTACAGCATGAATGCGAGGACATCACAAAAAACGCTTGGCGTACACGTCCGTTAAATGCTCAGTGTAATATCAAATATCGATTACAGTATTCTTTACTGTTTCAAACTACCATCGAAATCGATTATTTCTTTACTTTTTTGGGTATCCATTCCCAACCCTAAGAATATCAAAAAAATTACGATAATGAACTACAAAAATTTTAACAAATTGTATTGTGACAATAAAAACGATCGAAAGTTTTAAAGCGCACCATTAAGAACGCGAATCGCATAAATAGCGTTCAACATTTTAATGCACTTAATAGCGACCACCACCAATACAAATCGGGCAGGACTTTTCAGCGTGACCGACTCGTCGTGGAAAGGTGTGATTTGTGAGCGGACGTAATTATCGCGTTTCGCGCTAAAATATGCGAAAACACGTTATCATCACGTGTTAGAAGTGCTAAAAGTAAACAACAAGCGACTTTATGTCTGCGGCTTTGCAAAAGTTTCGCGAGATATTATTTTAAAAAAGATAAAATTGTTCGACTTAAGTTTAACCTAAAAGTGGTGAGAAAATCGTTTTACAACTTTTAGTATCTGATTTCGTGTTTTAACATGAAATACCATTGTGCGTTTAACATGCAATCAATAAGCGCTGCGACTGCATTTTGATTTTCATTTTTTTGATGAATATGTAGCAAAAAATGTATATTAACTGAACGCAAAAAGATTTAAATAAACACAAGAAATTTTTGTTGACGAAAAATATACCCGCGTAAAGGTCAAGGCCTCGGCTTGGTCGGCTGTGGCTTAGTGAAGTAAACTAAATCGAAAGCAAAATGCTTGATTATTATGCGAAAAGCCCTACACGGCATTTAATTTTAATCGCAAGCACATGGTTTCTCAGATAGATGGTTCATTTTTTTTCACATGGAAATTGAGGTGAATTTTACTCTTGATCTCAATTGATCACGCTGTTATGCTTGGTAGGTGAGAAACCATGTGCTGGCGATTAAACTTACATGCCGAGTAAGTGTGCTCGCTCAATAATCAAGCATTTTGCTTTCGATTTAGTTTACTCCAATAAGCCGCAGCTGACCAAGCCGAGGCCTTGACCTTTACTCGGGTACATTTTTCGTCAACAAAAATTTCTTGTGTTTTTATTTAATCTTTTTTACGTTAAGTTAATATACATTTTTTGCAGCATATTCATCAAAAAATGAAAATCATAGTGCAGCCGCAGCGCTAATTAATTGCTTGTTAAATGCACAATGGTATTTCATGTTATAACACGAAATCATATACTAACAGTTGTAAAACGATTTTCTCACCACTTTTAGGTTAAACTTACGTCGAACAATTTTAACTTTTTTAAAATAATATCTCGCGAAACTTTTGTAAAGCCGCAGACATAAAGTCGCTTATTGTTTACTTTTAGCACTTCTAAAACGTAATGATTCCGTCTTTTCGCACATTTTCGCGCGAAACGCGATAATTACGTCCGCTCACAAATCACACCTTTCCACGCCGAATCGTCCCGACGACGAGACGTCCCGACGACGAGACGTCCCGACGACGAGTCGTCCCGACGACGAGTCGTCCCAACGACGAGTCGGTCACGCCGAAAAGTCGCGTACTGAATACAAATAACCCAAGATTTATTTCACTTTGATTCCAGTTAAAAGATATCCTGAATTTCCAGGCATCATGATCCGAGGATGCGTTCTGTCTGGTAATACCTAAGCAATACAATTTAAAGTAGATATTGTTAGTTTAGTTGCTAAGCACACAAGCTATCGGTGCGCGAGGTCTAGTGTCAGATTCCCGGGCAGGTCAAACAGGACACAGTATCGCCAATGGCTCGCCACCGCTGCGACGTTTTTTTGGAGCAGTGTTGCCCACGCGCTAAGCGGCAGAGATGGGCCCCGCCACTCGATGCACGCTTCGGCGTAGTAACGTGAGTATGATGAAGATTTGATTTTTTTGATTAGCTTGGTTGAAATAAATGAAATGCCGGATAAACAAAAAAGTAGTCAAAAAATAACATTAAAAATGAAGATTGCGACTTTTACGGAATGATGGATGATAAACTCGAAAAGGCCAGGCACAGTGGCACACATCACATGAATCAAGGTAGAAAACCTGCGGCCTGGGTCAGAACTTTGTTAAGTTTACAATACAGTGGTAGAATAAAAAACATTAACCTTTCTTTACAGCTGCTTCACATTCAACTTCAGGCTATTATTGTGACCTAAAAACCGCGCAAAAGTTTCTGATTTTACGGTAAAAAGACAACTCACCATGAATGCTAATAAATTTGCGACATAATATTGTGTATTTTTCAAGCGGAATTTAAAAAATAAAAAGCAAATGCTCAGGCGGGCTGAAAATATTATGCAATTGATGTGGCCCGCTCTGCTCAGCCGGTTCCCCATTCCTGATATATAATTAGATGCAGTGCGTATAATTACACTGCTAAACTTTAATATTACATCAAAGAAATTTGCATACCTGGTAGTGTCTCATAAATGTATCGGATAGTTGTAGATTGATGGCAGCGTTAGATGTTGACAAACGTACAAATAACTCCATTAAAGGTTCTTTGTGTTCAAAATAAACAGCAAAAGGCTTGGACAGCGCTAAGACATCAAGTAGAGCGATTACTACGGGAGTAGGATGATATCTGTAAAAATAAGATACAAATGTAATAATGTAAAGCATGGGTGTGCAACATCTTTTGTTGGTGGATACATAGATAGATACGTTAATTCATGACCATTTACAACGGCAGGAAGAAAAAAAAATTAACGCACATTGAAATATGGTACATAGGGTTACCGCGAAAGAGCCAAAACGCTCGCCCAGTCGCGGACACCGTTTCCTTCTTAGGCCTATTTGTCTTTTCAATCTAACACAAAACGAAAAAAGCAACAACATCACAGAAAGCAAAAGGCAAAATCGCACTTCACAGATTATGTACACTTAGTACAGTATTATGACAACAACACATTTTCTGCAAACTAGTATCTTGTATAAATTAGCAATCAATCATTAATATAAAAAACAAAAATTCTGTCCCCACTGCCAAGTATTCAGACGTATTAGAGTATTAGGTTAGATAGAGCAGATTGGTAACAAGATTTAGCTATAATTCGCAACTAGGTAACTTTTGATAGTTTTTTTTAAATCTGTAGTAAGAGAAATCCTTTCATTCTGGGAGTAGGTTGTTCCAAATTTGTGCACCACTGAATGGCAGTGCTTTTTTAGCAGTATTAGAATGAATTGAATATAACTGGTAATTTTTTCGACAAGCATGTCTTGTGTTGTAACTATGCACAGAGTTTATGGATTTAAAGTGATTGTTAAATAGTTTTGGGAGCTTGTTGTTATGATATAAATACATAAATTTGGCCATCTCTAAGTGATAAATATCTTTAATTTTTAGTATGCTCAATTTATGATATAAGGAATTATTTGTGATATGATCAAGTTTTCTTACACAACATATAATTCTTATACGTCTATTTTGCAAGACTTAAAAGGGATGTAGCACTGAATTATTCGGTGGGCCATATAACCAACTATTAACTTTAGAAACTAGCTGAGGCGCGCGAAAAACTTAGTTTTTCCATGTTCACAACGGGTAACAGATTGTATCTAACGTAATTTGCCAAACACAGCTCTTAACTGAACGAGTTTAAATCACAGAGCAAGAGAATGCTTAGGTCACGTACTATCATAATCAAATCACTGTTTGTAAGCTACAAAAAAATACACGAAGACTACATCGTCTCTCTAATAACGTTGCCGGGCTAGGATTCTATGCTTGATGGGAAATTAGAGTGTTGACGAGGGCCACACTAAATAGCTCGGCGGGTAGTGGCCAACGGACCGACTGTTGCACGCACCTGGAGTGAAGGAGTTCTTTGGTTTGTTAAATCTGTACCATTAAATAAACCAACGTGCATAATAAGCAAGCATACTGGATGTTGAACGATGTGACGCGAATCAGAGATACGCAAATCACACTGAAACACATGTAAAAAACAGTCACACAACGTTCGTCACACTTACTTTGTTGCTACAATTAAAGCATCGATATCCCTACTCTCCAAATGCTTCCATGCTTGTCTTTGGTGGTTAATTCTTTTCTGTTGCCTTTCTGCTCTTACTGCAAGCTTTTCTTCATCACTTAACGCATGTTTTCGTTTGGTTCCTCTTGCACAAGATAAAGCATCATCAACTTTTGTGTCATCGGCTTCGTTAGTTAATACATCAACTTTTTTAGTTATAGAATCGGCTTTATTAGAACCACAAGTTTTTATTGTTACTTCAGTTGAAGAAGTTGTTTCTAAATGCGGAAATGTGGATTCAAATGATTGGGATGCTAAAAATGGAGCAAGCTTGTGCAGAGGAAGAGGATGCATGATGTTCCAGTACGAATCCGGGAAGTTGAAATGGGAGATGGCAAATATGTTGGCAGGGGTTTCTCCCACATGAAAATTAATAACACAACCTAAAAAAATACAAGGTTAAATAAATGTATTGAGATTAAAAGTCTTTCTCTGCATTGTTAACTAAGAAAGTCGTCGATTCAATCTAGTTAGAAAGTCATTTAACATTAGTCGTAGTTGCATATTTAGCTTTCCATATCACAAAAAAGCGATCAAAACCAGCTCGCTCAGGAGTTGCTGACCCATCTGTCTACCACTGTAAGATGAGAAACTCCGCTAAGTGCCTTTCCCAACGGCACAAGTAAACTTGCCGACTAGTTCTCAACACTGTCTTTATAATGCTGAGCGTCAAGAGAAATCCCGTAAATACCAATTTTAAAGTCATTGGTTTCACCCGACTGGGAATCAAACCCGAGTTACAGCTCCAGACACAGACACTCTAATCCACTCGGCGATCTAAACTGCATGAATTGCAAAGTTAAGCATAATGCTCAAATTGCAAATTACGTCGATAGTAGGTTTCGAAAAAGACAGTCAAGACGTTTTTTTCTTGATTGGGGCCAAGTCACTTATTCTCAGTTCGATTCAACATCAACAAATCCCCAAACACAGATATTAGCCTGGGTGGAAGCGGAAGACTTTTTCTTCAGTTTCATCACTGGAAGACTTAAATTTCTAATTAAAGTCAATCTATCGCACCACTCAGTGGTAGGCATAATTGAGTTTTACAGAGTATTCCATTGAACAAAAAAGATATTTCAAGAAACAATGCATTTCTGAAAAAGGATACTTTAATTCATATGCAGTAGAGTTTTCTACCGTGGACCTATTTTTCTAACCAACCTTTCTCATGGATTTTCGGTCCTTAAAAAAGGCAGAATAAAAAAACTTACCATGTCCACCTAACCTTTCCAATACCATTCCCATTATCACTCCGGAGCAGGTTTCAAATACAGCAACTTTTGAACCGGATCTAACGTTGGTGCTGTTTATCAATTGAGACATAGAATCTGTTCGCATATGACATATTTTGGCTGGTTCCCGGTCTTCGTAGAGTTTACAAATCAAACGAGACGTAGGTCTAAAAACAATTCGCATCAATGTTAATTTTTTTTTATTAAGTCAAATCATTTACATAAATCTTTTCTTGTATAATTCTCATGGTGGCTTTCAGACCGACCACCAGCTAAACATAATCAAACATTTTAGTGGCACATTCGCCTACAATGAAATCGAACAGAATCATATGTCTGATGTCTGCGTGAGCTGCAAGTTTATTACAGTGTACGTATCTCTCGTTTCGATTATAATTCTATCAAAAAGGATCGTATTTCAATACTTGCAATTGCGACCAAATAATATTACTGCGTATGATTTTAAAAATTTTTATTTAATCTCACTTGTGAATTTTCAAATATGAAAAATATTTTCTTTGTTTCTTTTTAAGATATTTATTTTGAGAAAAAATTGTCTTTTGTGAAAAGGACGAGCTGTTATCGACAAGATTTTGTACTATTTCTTCACCAGTAGCACCATCTGCTTTGAGCTGCAGTAAATCACCTCTCTTCAAAGCTTGTGATTTTCCGAAGGTGTCAGTCAAGCTTCTGCAAATGCAAAAAGACCAGGTCAGTTACACGCATCTCTACTGCATTAGAAGTAATTCGAAGCATTTTATCTGTGGCTAATACCGAATGTTCAGCATAAGTTTCAATCAAGCTTTGCAGTGATTTATTGCACATAATGTTTCAAAAGATGATTGCTATCTTTGTTCGAGATGTTTAACAGAACAAACATAAAATTGAAAGTAATTTTCAAAAATGAAATGGAAATTTTGAATTAGTGGATTTTTTGCATGTCTGAATGCATTCTATGTGCAGCACTTCAGTCATTTTCAAGCGAGGAAAATATTAAAAACATACAAAAAAACAATCAAAGCTATAAGCAGCACTACAGAAACGAATTTTATGTGCATATTGCTAGATTTCAGCAATTACTGACTAAAACATACAAAGTATGGGTATGGGATAAAGCGACAAATATTATCTGGTATGCAACATTTTCACCGGCACAAAATTTTACTTTCCGAAAAAACGGGCTTCAAATTTCAAAAAAGTACTTTTATTTCAAAGTTCATTAGGCATTCCTTATTTATGTAAGAAAAAGTTGTTAATTTATGATTAAAAATTTTGTTCAACTATTCAAACATCATATATTTTTCAGGAAGATCATTGAAGAATAATCAGGGAATTTTGAGAAACCTCAAAGATGTACTGAAAACTTTAATGATAATACATTCCGAAAATTCTACGTATCAGTAAGGTTATGACTTCGAACATGTGGAAACGGGAAGCTAACAATATAACAGAATTAGCAAATGCAATTGAATGCAGTATGCTTCTAATAAGCCTTTGGGTAAAATATGCTTATAATTTTGTAATATAAATGAAGTCTAAAGAATTTCAATAATGAATTGACCTTTGAATCTAACCCAGGGGTGGGAAACTTCTTCAGTCGGCGGGCCATATGTGGAAAGACGAAGTCCTTACCGGGCCTGATTAATCCATGGATAACAGCGAAGAGCCAAAAAAAGGTCATCACGTCCACAGATGACCTGTTTTCCACCGAAAACATCAGTGTAGAGCAAAAAAAAGGTCTTCACTCCCTCAGATGTTTTGTTTATTTCTATAACTGCCGACGGGTCGCATAAAAATGGTCTCGCGAATCGTATGTTGCCCACCCCTGATCTAACCCACCAAGATCTTACGCTAAATCAAACATAATCAAAAAATCTAATTACGAGTAGGATTCGAAGCACCGTTTGCCAGAACTGCGAACTTGAACTCGAAAGAACTCGATTATTTTGCCGAACTTGAACTCGAAAAAATACTTTTTCTGAACTCGAATAAAACTGTTCGAGTTCACCAGAAAGATATTTACATAAATTGTTGAAAAAATTGAAAGATCACTACGAAATATAGTTTGTTGTTCAATTGTGACCACAACACTGGCTATTTCGATGGTACCAAACAACTGAGGTAAGTCTTGAACCTACTGCACGAGCGAAATATTTTTATCTTTTTAATTGCATGAGCACCGGCGGTGAAAAAGTTGTCATAATTTTGGATATTCATCTGCCTAAACTCGAACTTGCTACAATAGGTTGAACTCGAATAAAATTCGATCGAGTTCGCAGTCCTGCCGTCTGCACCGACTAGTAACGTGTTACCAGCCCAATGATTGGGAAGTCTTCATTGAAGACATAGCCTCATTTACTGAATTTCGTTATATTGATTTATAAACTTGAATTACTCCCTTATCCTAATAGCTACACTGGGTAGACTTACAGACTTTGATATAACAGCTTTCGTTGCCTAATCTCATTATAGAAGTCTATTATTTTCACACCATCAACACATTTAGCATTAGTAGTGAGTTCAATTAAATGGCAAACACATAAGTACGATAGACAAAAAAAAAAAATAACTATTATATACAAAACTGTAATTTGCTGTTGTGGGCAATACTGCAGCATCAATGCCAATACCAACTAAGTCTTGAATAATAATTTTATCACCTGTTGTCTTTTCCTGAAGAACCGATCACTTCTTGCTTGGTGGTGTTAATGACAGGAACTAGTTCACCATTTTTCACTAAAAAAATTCTTACTAAACGCATGATATTACATAATGAACACATCTCAAGTAACAATTTGTATTTTACCAACCCAATGCTCTTGACAGGTTTTCGGATGCATGCTCTGTTGCCGGAATGAAAATCAGTACAACAAAACAGAAACCATGTGCCTGTCCAGACAACCAAAGCAGTGCTCTCTCCAAATTGATGGAGTACCACTAAAACAATCAGAGAAATTCAAGTACCTCGGCGTCTCATTCACAAGTGACGGCAGACAAAATAGCGAGTTGGATATCCGCATCGGAAAAGCAAGTGCAGTAATGCGCCAGCTCCACCGATCTGTGGTACTGAAACGGGAGCTTTCCACCAAGGCAAAGCTATCCATTTTCAGATCGGTCTATGTTCCTATTTTGACTTATGGCCATGAGTGTTGGATCATGAATGAGAAAGTGAGGTCTCGAGTTCAAGCAGCCGAAATGGGATTCTTGCGAAGAATTAGCGGTTTGACCTTCTTGGACAAGGTTAAAAGTGCAGATATTCGTGAATCTCTAAACATTGAAGCGCTGCTTCTCCGACTAGAAAGATCGCAATTGCGTTGGTATAGACATGCGACACGAATGTCCCACGAAAGAACAGCCAAAGAACTGCTCTGTTCAACACCGATTGGTCGAAGGCCTAGAGGCCGTCCCAGAACTTGATGACGAGATTACGTAGATCTTAGTTGGTCTCGCCTTGGCATCCCAGCAGAGTATCTGTCCTTTGTTGCAGAGGATCGAGATGCTTGGAGGCTCCAACTCGAGCTGCTGCCCCTGCGACCCCCCAAGGATAAGCGGGTCCAGAAAATTGATTGATTGATATTGCTTGACTTGTCACAACTATACAACTTCCTCTAAGCTCTGAAAGCTCAACATTCTGCTTTGATAATTTGTAGCCATTGCATGATACTACACAAAAAAGTACATAATATGAACTGATTCACATGCAAATGACTTTACTGAATTGCAGGTATAAATATAAGCAAGTATCGGTATCTTAATAAAACACAATATTTGATAATGATCGCAACTTCTAAATTTTATAAAAATTTGGCAGAACCTTATTTACGAGAAAAAACAGAAAATATTAAAACAGCTCAGATGGCTAAGTGGTATAGAGCATCTGTCTCTTGAGCTGTAGATTCGAGTTTGATTCCGAGTCGGGTCAAACCAATGACTTTAAAATTGGTATTCACAGCTTCCCTGCTTGACGCTTAGCATTAAAAGGACAGTGTGGAGAACAATCCAGCAAGTTTACTTGTGCCGTTGGGAAAGGCACTTACTGGAGTTCCCCCATCTTGGTGTGGTAGAGAGATGGCTGGCAACTCCTAAGCGAGCTCGCATAGCGCTTTGATTGCTTTCTCGTGATAAGAGGATATGCAACAAAATAAAAAAAAAAACAATCAGCCAATATTGCGTGCATAGGACTAAAAATTGCCCTATAGTAGTTTATTGAAGGTAATGCGTAGGCTCTGCCATCAGTGCAAAGGTGTACGCAATGTAATTGAGATGTTATAAATTCACAATGTCCATGACCAACAGGGAACATTGCTCTGCATTGACGTAAAATAAAATCTTGTATAGCCTAAACCAACACTACCAAAGGTACGTAGTATACAATGCTAGTAATCCCACTTACCGTTGAACATAGTTCCAAATTTTTGTCCAACAGCATTTTCAGGCTTGAATCGCAACTTTTCGAAGACAATCAGCTTTTGCGGCACAAGTTTTACAGCTTTTAAAACATTTCCTTTTTGTAATATCACAGACTCATTTAATCTGATTTTGCTTTCATTAGAATCCATCGCACATTCACCCAGAACTGATTTGATCAGTTATTGTATTCTAGTCACAACTCACAAACATTTAACAGGCTGCAGAGGAGACCAGTGAGCTGTTAATGTCATATTGGTAGATTAGGCTTAAAATGAAAGTGTAATGATGTTATATACCAGTAAGATATACTATATAATATACCGGTTCACAGTACATTGGTGTAGCATAGTAAAAATAAACTGTGTTTAACAAGAAATTGGAAAAAGGCATTCCACAACACAGTATGCAACTTAGATACCATAATGAGACACAGGACAATAAATTCTTACCCTGTTCACATGTTCAGTAGGCTACAAGTGGTTCCACAAGCCTATTTGAAGCTTGTTTGAATTAAGTCATATCTTATAACAGGTGGATATATCACGAACACAAGGACCACTAGAGAGTAGGGGTTAGCTGGTTAGGGCTTAACCCTAACCACAGCTTAATTCAAACAAGCCCTGCCTATTTGGAACCTCAGAAACTATGAAATGAAAGGTGTGGTTTTATGGCGCTTTATAATTAGGCTACTAAGGTCCTTTAGCGCCAGAACTAAATTTTGTCAAGAATTCACCGACATATTTTTAATCTCTGTTTATTTCATCCTCCGCGCTACACTTAAATGCTGAGCGTTTAGCAAGTGTTTAAGTCTTTGATTTGACCTGACTGAGAATAGAACCCACTCTACCAGCTTCCAAGGCAAACACTCTTAACCACTAGGCCATGGCGCTAGACAATGGACCTGTGGACAGCGTACCAGTACACATCTGATATTACTACCGGCACTGCAAAAGGCAGCAGGCCTACCAGTATTGATACAAACTGATACAGTGCCCTTACCCACAACAATCCTCACCACTTCAACAAGAACCTTACACAACTCAGATCAGATGCTCAGATGGCTGAGAAGTAGGCCTAAGCTGTAAGAGCGTCCACCTCTGGAGCTGTAGACTCGGAATTGATTCCAAATCCGATAAAATCAAAGACTTTAAGATTGCTATTCTCAGCTTTCCTGCTTGGAACGCAGCAGTCAGCACTGCAGGCACAGTGTGGAGAACAAGTGGGCAAGTTTACTTGTTGTGTTGTTGGGAAAGGCACTTACCGAGATTCCCCCATCTTGGTGTGGTGGACAGATTGTTGGCAACTCTTAAGTGAGCTCGTAATAGCTGCTCCTTGATCACTTTTTCGTGATAGGAGGATAAACTGACAATTTAATAAGAAATTAATTACAAAAATACAAATACCGGTAGGCTATGCAACTAATACATACCGTAATAGTCCACAACCTGTTGTCCAGTGTCACTGGTACAGGGAAAACTTAGTCAGAGATGGGCAGTTATCACGATAATTTTTTTTACCGTTTATCGTTATCACTCAAAATAGTTTTGATTTATCGATTACCAATATCCCTTTTGTTAGTCAAGGCTTGAGGGTCTGTAGTTGACAAAAGTGCTCGATGACGTAGTCAGAGCGGAGCATATGATTTAATAACAGATTAAAAGCATAAAAATTATAAAAACTCACTACAGACTGTTTTCCCCTAATGGGTTCGTCAGGTGAGGTTCTAAAGATTAATTGAAAGTTAAAAAAATTAATAAAGGTTAAAAATTTTCTCGCACTGACTCCTCTCAAAAACACCTCCGTCTCGCTGCCCAAACTCAGTACGCTGTGTTGACTTTGAAGTCAGCAAGCGGGAAATGCTTTTCAAAAAAACAGTGTTCGAAAAAACAGCAAGCGAAAAAACAAAATCAGCTGGAGCATCGAAAAACATGCAAATGCCTACCAAAGCGGAACAAACAAAAGCCAATTATGCCTGGCCGAGAAAGTTTTGATCCTGCAAGCGAACCCAAGCACAACAATAAACCGAAGATTGGAACTAGTATCAAAATGCCGTCATAAAAACAAATTTAAACTCAAAAACTTCAAACCAGACTAATACGGCTCATTCGTTCATTCGTAATATTTTATTTTTTATCCGACATTATATCCGCCATACTCCGTTCGCAACTTGTATAAATCTGGAAACACTGTTTTTTCAAAAAGCATTTCCCGCTTGCTGACTTCAAAGTCAACACAGCGTGCTGAGTTTGGGCAGCGAGACGCAGGTGTTTTTGAGAGGAGTCAGTGCGAGAAAGTTTTTAACCTTTTTTAATTTTTTAACTTTCAATTAATCTTTTATAATTTTTATGCTAATTCATAATTATATCCCTTTTGTTACCGCTGATAAATTATCGCGATAAACGATTTTTTTTCTGGACCGTAAAAGCAAACAAATTGCAGCAAAAGTACCATTTAATCTAATTTAAGATACAACACAATGGTGCTAGGTCATAAACCAAAGCACACTAACATGTGAGGAAAAAAAACACAGCATCAAAATAGAATAAATAACTTGCAAATTAACAGCACAGATGTAGCAAAATAGCCTATAATAAGAATAAAGGCAACTGTGCAATAAGGTTAATTTGATTAATGAACTCTTATTTTTACAGAATTCCATTCAGTCAGATATGATAGCTCATCTCTATAGTACCGTAATAATGGGTCTAGTGTACTCTCTGCCTTCATTATGGACAGTTGCAATTGTGGCATCATGCTATAACAATGCGAACTGCCGATCAGTGGTATCACCCAGTAGTAAGATCCCATAAGATTTTCAGTAAAACTTGTATTGCGCTAACAAATAAAAAGCTTGTTGCAACGAAAGCATTTCGTGATTGTTTTTGCATTGATGCCATAAAGTAGTTACATAAGTTATCATAGTTGGCCTAGCATATTGCTTACAAACAGACAACCAGTGGTGTAAAAAGTATTTTCAAACTGTACTAAAGTAAAAGTATTGTTACTGACGGCAAAACTACTCAAAGTAAAGCAGAAAGTATTGACTAAACAAAGCACTTAAGTAAAAGTAAAAAAGTAGTCATTTAAAAACTACTCAAGTAAAAGTATAGTGTTCTCAATCGTTAAAGTGTCAAATGCACACTTGCCGATGATGACTTGCTCTGAAGGTGGCAAAATGGTAAACCAAAAGAAACCGCTCAGATGGCCCAGTGGATAGAGCGTCTGCTTCTGGAACGGGAGACTCGGGGTTCGATTTAGAGTAGGGTTAAACCAATGACTTACAAGTTGGTATTTATAGCTTCCCTGCTTGACGCTTAGCATCAAAGGCGACAGCGTGAAGAACAAGCCGGCAAGTTCATTTGTTGTGCCGTTCGGAACCACGCTTAGCAAGATTTCCCCATCTCATAGTGGCAGACAGGTAGCTCGAAACTCCTAATCAAACTCGTTATAGCGCCTCTATCGCAAAGACGGATAAACATATGAATAAATCAGCATTAACTCCAAGCGGAAACCTGCTTATTTCTGTAAACACTTCAATTTTAGCTTTGCAATTTGATTTTTTCTATAATTAAGGTTGAAAGAGAAACGCGACAGTTTTGCTGCTAGGCCTACAGGTTTATGGAATAGAACATATTATTGTGAAAATATTGAGCATTTTCTGTAACTTGTGGTCATGCGGTTACGGTCATGCAGTAACTGCAGACAACAAGTGACATTGCATGCGACGCAACTTTGCAACGCAAGATTTCAGGTGCAACGAGGGATTTCAAGTGAGCCTATTACGTAACTCAACGATTACTTTGTGCTTATCTAAAATAAAAACTACCCAAGTATAATTACTTTATACTAAAAGTACTTAAGTAAACGTAAAAGTAGCCAAAAAAAACTGCTCAAAAAAGTACTCGTTACCGAAAAAAACTACTCAAGTAAAAGTATTTCGTTACTTCACACACCACTGCAGACAGCTAACATACCAGTATATCACCAGACCTACTACAAGAAATTTTAACAGAAGGGGTCATAATTTTACCATTTTTTTCCAAGCGTAGTTATTTTTTAGCAGAGCTAAGTGAAGCAAGTTGAAAAACAGAAAAGGCTTTAGGGGGTCCGGGGAAACACTCCCCCGGGAAAATTTTGAAACATTACATGCTGTAATGGTTATTTTAGTGCTTTTTGAACATTTTTCAGGCAAACTTTGTTTCAAATTTTTGACCCTAAATCTGAGTAGGTTACTTCACCGAATATGATGCATTTTGTTCGCACATTTTTAATTATGCGTGCTTAAGGCGTAAGGCTTATTGTTATTGAAGAAGTTTGAAATTATGGAAAAATTGTATTTATCAAAAACATAGTTGAAAAAGGCTAGTGAGGTGAATACATACCCCTAGCCATAAGCTACAAAAGCCATCAAAAAAATCTGGCATATTTCAGTTACTTGGCACCATTTGTTCTTTTTACTAAACTTTAGGCGAAGTCAAAAGGGGGGTGGCATGGCACAACGCCTCCCTAAATACGCTCCTGGGGCGATGACATTGGTCAATGACCAAATTAAAACATTGGTGGAGGGTGTACTATGGGGTGCCATTCGTACACCCTTTTTTTCTTGTGTATTATAGCCTTTTTAACGATCCCATGTGCTATATCACATAGGGATGAGCTAACTTTTCATTTCTATGTGCTATATCACATAGGTATGAACTAACTTTTCATTCCTATGTGCTAAATCGCATAGGTATGAACTAAGTCTCGTTCGTATGTGCTATATCACATAGGTATGAACTAACTTTTCATTCCTATGTGCTATATCACATAGGTATGAACTAAGTCTCGTTCCTATGTGCTATATCACCATGGTAACACATTGGTATGAACTAAGTCTCGTTCTTATGTGCTGTATCACCATGGCAACTTATTGATATGAGCTAAGTCTCGTTCTTATGTGCTATATCACCATGGTAACACATTAGTATGAACTAAGTCTCGTTCCTATGTGCTGTATCACCATGGTAACACATAGGTATAAGCTAAGTCTCGTTCCTTTCTACTATAGCGATCATGCGTGACGAATGCGCGATTGGCGGGAAATACTCAGCATTTTTGCCTGGAAGTTGTTCCAGGGATTGCTGATACTGTTCAGTTCCCGTAAGCGAAAAGTTGAGAAATGTTTGAAATGTAGGCTTAGTCTTGGTGCGTTGATTGGCAAAGCAGAGACAGGTAAAGGTTAAAGTACCTTTTAGTTTTAAGTCCATTGCAATACTCGTGCTATCGTCCTTATTCTAAGCCTACAGATCAATTACCGGTAACTCTCAAGTATTGAACTTAAAACTAAAAGGTACTTTAACCTTTACCTATCTCTGCTTTGCCAATGAAAACACACCAAGACTAAGCCTACATTTCAAACATTTCTCAACTTTTCGCTTACGGGAACTGAACAGTACCAGCAATCCCTGGAACAACTTCCAGGCAAAAATGCTGAGTATTTCCCGCCAATCACGCATTCATCACGCATGATCGCTATAGTAGAAAGGAACGAGACTTAGCTCATACCTATGTGTTACCATGGTGATACAGCACATAGGAACGAGACTTAGTTCATACTAATGTGTTACCATGGTGATATAGCACATAGGAACGAGACTTAGCTCATACCAATGTGTTACCATGGTGATACAGCACATAGGTCCGTATTTTACGGACCATAAGGCGCATTCAAAATTCTTTTTTTTTTCCAGAATTGATCGTGCGTGTTATAAGCCGGTGCGCCTAATGTATGGATCAGGTAGTGCTTTATGCTTACACTCAAAACCAGTACCGGTACCCTTACCATTACTAAATGAGCATTAAATGGCAACCCGATGCTCCTTAAAAAACGTAGCGTCTTATAGTCCGGTGCGCCTTATGTATAGAAGAAAAACGAATCAAAGCAATTTACTGATAGTGCGCCTTATAGTCGGGTGCGCCTTATGGTCCGTAAAATACGGTAACTCAAACCTATATGATATAGCACATAGGAATGAAAAGTTAGTTCATACCTATGTGATATAGCACATAGGAACGAGACTTAGTTCATACCTACGTGATATAGCACATAGGAATGAAAAGTTAGTTCATACCTATGTGATATAGCACATAGGAACGAGACTTAGTTCATACCTATGTGATATAGCTCATAGAAATGAAAAGTTAGCTCATACCTATGTGATATAGCACATAGGAATGAAAAGTTAGTTCGTACCTATGTGATATAGCACATAGGCATGAAAAGTTAGCTCATACCTATGTGATATAGCACATAGGAATGAAAAGTTAGTTTATACCAATGTTCCTTCTAATTTTTTGTAGTCTGTGTGCGCAGAAACTTTGGCGAGTGCGCACTTTTTTAGAAATGACTAACGTTTGTGCAACAACCCATGAATGAATAAAAAAGGTCATCACGTCCGCAGATGTCCAATTTTTTGTTCATCAACCCCGCACTCCTGGTTAAGAAGCCCTGTTTTCGCAAGTACAAAAACAATTTTCCCCAACTTGCCAACCGAGAACATTGCTTCATCATGATAATGTTTGTGCGCAGTAAATTTATGCGTGTGCGCAGTCTCTGATAGCCGTGTGCGCGCGCACACGCGCACAGCTTAAAGGGAACACTGGCTCATACCTATGTGATATAGCACATGGGATCGTTAAAAAGGCTGTAATACATAGGAAAGTAAGGGTTTACGAATGGCACCCCATAAACCGCTGCTTTAACGTATTCTTGGTGCTTTCACCAACGCTTATAAAAAACTGCTAACGTGTTGTAATGTTGATGAAAAATAAACTGTTCTGTAATGGGTGCACTGAAAAGGTTGTTCCTGATTAGTTTGTAAAGGAAACCATAATGGCTACAAGATATGCTGGAAAGTATCGCCGCAGTCGAATATCCACAAGCTAATGTATAAAAAACATTTAACTTCTTACGGTACTTATCACTGGGGGAAGACGTTTTGACATGTCCCCCAGGACAAATTTTCTTTCTTTGCTGGGGACGACGACTATTTTTACTGGGGGGGACATATCCACCCATCCCCCCTACTTCGCTCACTGCTTCGCACTATTAATTTTTGTAATGTATTGCATTTTTCATTCTGGGGTCTTAGTTTGTGTATTGATTTTTTCTTGTTGCTGTTGTTGAATTTTCATTCCAAGTTGCGGATACATACCGATTCTGTCGGACTACTGATTTATCAGTATATAAATAAATCATGAATGCTTGCTAAAACCTAAGAGATTTCTGATTCTGAAAAGCCCTCACTTGACTGCTTCTACTTTAAATTTCTCAAAACGTAACACTAGCTTCGTGAAATTACAATACGTCAAGCCAGGTATGATTTTGGAAGGTATTGAGATATATTAGGTGGCTTTTATGATACAACAGCTGGTCATTGATATGAATTGTAACCATTGTCTTTTACAGTAAGCAGTGATTGCTTCTGTTACATGCGTTTGCAAATTGCGAAATTAGGAATGTCGAAGAATATTAGAACACGAGATGGAGCTACACATTTCGTTACAAAAATTATATAGCCGAAAGCATCTGACGTGTGAGGTGTGCTCAACGTGGTATGGTCGTAGAAAAAAAAAAAAAAAAAAAAAAGAAAGCATCTGACGTCACTCCTTCTACCCCTTGAAAAAAAACTCTGCGGTTCTAGGCGATTTGGAAAAATGGTCAAAAAATCATTGGGGGGGGGCGCTCCCTCTCGCCCCCCTGCTTAGGAGTTGCCAACAATCTGTCCACCTCACCAAGATGGGGGAATCCCGCTAAGTGCCTTTCCCAACAACATAACAAGTAAACTTGCCCACTTGTTCTCCTCACTGTCCCTTCAGTGCTGACTGCCGAGTGCCAAGCAGGAAAGCTGTGAACAGCAATCTTAAAATCATTACATTTGACACTTACAAAAAAATGAGTATTTCTAATAATCGCATCCCCCTTCCTTACAAATTTTCTGCGTACGCCACTGAATGTAGCCTAATCTATAGAGTGTCAGTCCGGGTCCGATCCAATTCAACACCAAGCTACAATTCGGATAATCCGGCTCCAACAAAAAAACGGCGCAATCCGGCTCCGAATTCGATCCATGCCCATCTCCTGAGTGCACCAGGCCTAGTGTGACGCATTTTCAGTTAACCTCAGCGTTGCATTGATACCGGAACGCACCGGAACGGCGTTCCGGTCAGTCAGCCATGCTACTTAGTTTGTGTATAAGATAATATATTGCGTTACGCAACGTGTTTTGTCCTGTTTTTAGATTATTTCATCGTTCCTTGCCTCTACGTTTTCGGTACTACGTTACGTAACGTTTACGTACTTATTGGCATTATGGCCGAGAGATTGTAGAGACGATTCGATTCGTATACCTACAGTAAGTATAATGGACACTGTGACATAACAATTTATTTAACTGTTCGAGCAGCCTAGTTGTGCAAACGTGGAAGTACATAATTACCACTGCAGCAAGCAGTGGCGGCTCGTGCACATTTTCAATGGGGGGGGGCTGCAATTTTCCTGTAGAATAGTAGCCTACTATTATTTTTCTTGACAACCTCTAGGCTATAATTGTTACTACACCTTTACGATTTATTATGGATTGAAGGTATCAGAGGTAGCATGGTATTAGCTTATACGTATTAATAGGCCTAATAAAACTAAAAAAACGGCCATCTTTTTTGCATCCAAATCGTGTTATGGTAAGAGTCACAGGAATAAAATGAATGCTTATAAAGAAAAATACATTACGCAGTTTTACAGTACGACTTTGAAAATTCCACCAAGTATGTTGGGCGATGACGGTATCTTACGTTTTACAATTTGCTCCAAAGCAGCCATTCGTTGCAGAGATTTAGAAAAATATAGCCAAACTATAGAAAAATATTCTCACTTTGGAATTTGCGGATGTAGTATTTTTGAGAATTTAATTTAATTGATGAGCATAGCAGTGAATAAAATGAGCTTTTGGATATAAAGCTTTGATTAACACCTGTTCATTTTTTTTTTTTATTTCAAGCCACTTAATTCCAGCTTAGGATTTTTGTGGTAGTGAAGTACATGCATCATGGAGATGACCTAGTTGAGCATCAAACCTGCGAAGCCAGCTTCGGAGCCCAATGCACCAACCACTCGGCCAACTCCATGTGCATTAACGCCTGTTCATACACCATTTCGAATGCCACTCAATGCGGCAGCGCCATCATACGTCAGAGCAATAAGCTTGCCTGGATCATGCCCAACCAAACCCTTAAGTTGTTCCAATAAGATACTGGCTGATGATGGTGCTGTCAGACGAGTGGGCTGAAAAAAGCCCAAAAATCTTTCAACCGGCTCACCACTTTTTTCGTACCTAAATGCAACTACCATTTGGCTTTTGTCAAAAACATCAGTTGTTTCATCACACAAAACTGCAAGGTATTTAGATTTACTTATTTTATCTGTAATTTCTTGTTTGCCAATTTCCAAAATTGATTGCAAAAGTTCATTCCGTACCATTGTGGACGAACCTTTAAAAACTGCCGCTGATACCAAATGGGATTTTAAGCTTGTATCCAAATTTGACGTAAAGCCTAGCAATCCTCGAAAGTCCCCGGGGTTAAGTGAATCTTTATGCTCGTCATGTCCCCTTAACGGCAGTTCAGAGTTACCACAAAATTTTAAACAATTGATAATTTTCGATAAAACGGCACGGTTTTTCGTAACACTCTCATTGTGATGTGCTACATATAAGGCATGCCCAGTGTCCAAAGATAGTGCAATAATGGCCTGCCCAAGATGAGATAAATTGATGGCACAGTTAATGTGCCAAGAAGATTCCTCGTGCTTTCTAATTTTTTTCGGGAAGTTTTTTTAGTCAGTATGCCCTATTTTGGTCCAGGCAGTCTCGCCATTATCAAATCCAATTAAGAGACACGGAAAACAAAACACCCCATTTGTGTATTCGCATTCACATATCCACTCACACCGTTGATAACTATTAGCGCTAAACTGCCTGGTATACGTCTTACCTAGACTTTTGGCAGTTTGGGTAATTTTCAAATTTGTGGAGGACCTTCCCGCTAGCTTGATGTATAATTTTTTTTTTTTTGTGAAGTTAGTGTACCGGTACTGAATTTTATATCCTGAAGACGCTTTACAGGATAGGAAATGGACATTCGACAGTAAGTCTACTCACAGATTAGCGCAAAGCAAGTGGCTTCTTCATGTAAAACCTCGCACATCTAACTGAGTTTCGCGCGAGGGACTGCAGAAATTTCGGCCTAGATGACGTTTTGCTCTTGAAAAAAGAAACCAAAGTAAGTGAAGCGAAAAACTACCTTTTTCTATTCTTACGTATGATGTCATAAAAATATTATTGTATCGTGTGAACATAGATTGCTTGGTGTGAAGACTGCGAACTGGTAGTCCCGCTCGAAGTGTTAAGTTAACGTACTTTGCAGTGTTTGCATTGTTGCCCAATTCCTTCGAAGTTTCAGTTCAAAACTTTTGTGATCAATAATAATTATTATTCTTAAACAAAAGTAAGTTACAGCTGGAATATTTGGGGGGGCTGCAGTCCCACAGTCCCCTTAGGCGAGTCGCCCCTGGCAGCAAGCTAATACAGTCAAATCTCTTTGCTATACCACTTCGTTGCTATGCCACTGTCGATACTATACCACTTTTGATCATCCCCAACAGAATTCAATTCAAATTGAATAAGGAATAAACTTACTATGCCACTCCTTACACTCGCTACCATGCCACGTGAGATTTATGGATGGCTGGATGCTACTGTATACAGTTCTGTGGATAAAAACAGCCTTGTTGCATGACATTGCACTGTACAAGAGTGCAGCCTGCAAAAACAGAGCGTGGAATAGACTACTTGTATCCTAATTGATGCGGCAGGGAAGCAAGAAATTAGGTGTGATGCAATCAAGTGATCGCCTGGAAAATGAAATGCATGAGAACATGCGACAGCTGGCGATTAATTCTTCAGAGTTTTGGCCTGAGTTACATAACTTGGGGAATACATTACGTGTACTGCACAACGTGTGCTGTACATTATACTATAGCCGTTCATCCTTTTGTTCGTTGTGTTAATTGTTTCCTCAATGCTGCAGCAAGCTCTTGTTACTATGCCACTTTACCTCAGACCCAATGGGTGGCATAACATCGATTTCTTCATCTTCATCCTCCTATCACGAGAAAGCTTTGACTGTATTATGCCCTAATTAGGCTCCAAGTGCTCGCCGCATCGCTAATAACAACCAATATAGTGGGTTGAGATTGGCTGTGACACATCAAATTTCTAGAATTATAGACCTCGTTTTTTCCTGATTTAACGTGCAAAGTGTTTAGCTATATTTGGTGAAGTAACTGAAAGACTTTTATTACTCTGACCAGTTTATGTATGCTAGTTCAGAGTTATAGCCTAATAGGCTATGCGATGCACTGTGTGTCTACAACCCGCCAGCTGCTTCGTGAATTTAATTTCATTAGCATAAAAACTGAGTTCACTTTTGATATTGAACATGTGACTATATCAACAACACAGGCGATGATTGTTTGATTCGAGTTTGCAGCAGTAGGATCGGTAACGACCAGACAATCATTTCGCTTTTTTGCACCTCCTATCACTTGTAGGGGTATGTCACTCAGCCGTAGGACAGCATTTCATAATAACTTATAATTAAATGAGGACAAAAGTACGATGACGTGACAAAACTAGGACATATTACGTCTTGAGCTTGCGTTCCGGCTTTAAAAAAATTGCCAATGCATCCCTGTCAACCATATCTCATATTTCTAGCTGTTACAGCAAAAAAAATTTGTTTTGTATATAGGAGGAACAGGCAGTGATCCACCCTAAATGTGAAAAGCTAAAATAAGAAGCTGAAGGACTTTAAGGAAAAGAAATTAAGTCACAGTAAATCTTAAAGGGGAGGTTCGGTGGCAACAAATAAACAGTTAAAAAAGTGTTATGTCACGAAAAACATTTTCCCAACTTTACTCTGACGAACAGATTTCGCCAAGGCAGCAATTGCAATTTTAAAAAATAGTGATAGGTGGCGCAAGAGAGATATTTGACGTCATTGAGTGGCAGCTGCTGAATTCTAGCAATGCGCAAAGATGGAGATAACATCGAGTTACAACCAGGTGCCATACAAAAATGAACCATTTTGGTGGTTATTACCTAACTAAAAGTTTTCTCTCAATGCGACCAGGGACGTGGAAGCGGAAGCTGGAAGCGGTCATATTTTGATGGAAGCCGAAGCGCGAAAAACATACCGCTTCCACATCATTCAAAAAAGCATACTGTAAATAACTTATCAGATATTATATTTTATTCAAATTATTAGACATTATTTTGCAATGCTAGCTTCACATGGATGCCAAATCTCACCATAGGAAATTACTCTTCACTTGACTTTCAGATAGTACTAACGTAAAATCGCTTTTTTTAGTTTTTTCAGGTTTTAAAAAGCGCTAAAAGCATTCTAATTATAATCATGTCACAAAACAGATCCCCCCCCCCGGTCCTCTCCTCTTGACTTTGTCTTTTAGTAAAGAATTAACAAAATTAGTGGTGCCATGTGACTGAAATATGCCAGCCTCTTTTGACGGTTTTTGTAGTTTATGGCTAGGAGCGGACCTAAGGGGGTAGGAGGAGGGGTATGCCTCCTCCCACCAGCCGTTTTGGAAAATGTTGTTGATGTATACAATTTTTTCATAATAGCAATGAGTTTTTCGCCATAAGCACGCATAAATCGAAAATGTGCGAACAAAATGCATCACATTTGGCGAAGCACTCAGAATTAGGGTGAAAAAATTAAAACAAAATTTAGCTGAAAATTATTCAAAAAGCACTAAAATAGCCATTAGATCATGTACGTTTTCAAAAATTTTCCGGGGAAGCATGTCCCCGTACCCTCCGAAAACCTTTCTTGTTTTTCAATGAGCTTCAAATTAGTTTTGCTGAAAAAAATACGCTTGAACACAATGTGGAAATTATGCTCCCTCCCACCCTTTAAAAATTCTTGCTATGCCACTGAGTGCTGTGTATCAACATTTTCCTAATGAAGGGAGTAAGTTTCGTGGCAAAGTTGTTGTAAAAGACTACCAGGATTGTAACTCAATCATTCCTTTACACTTTTGTTTGCTTTTTGCTAATTATTATCTTTAAAAAAACGCTTGCTAAAGCTTGATCAAGAGTTTTCAGCTTGTTGGAAAAAAAGCTACGGTTTACGCTATCGGCTACCAACGCACTGGTCGGGGGTGGTCGCATTTTACTGGCAAAATTTTGGAATTTTTTTGGAAGCGGAAGCGCTGGAAGCGGAAACGGAAGCTGTTTGCAAATATACCGCTTCCACATCCCTGTATGCGACATACCATAGGTTAACATATAATATACATGGCACATTAGAAGGCAAACGTAAGCCTTTGAGACTGGAGAAGCGAAAGCCAGTTCTGGCTATCTGTGATCAATCTCTCCAAATGAATCAAAGGTCGTATGCCTGATGAAGAAAACAGTTATAAATTATTTAACACCTATCCTGCTAGCTGACTGACCGGTTGTCCGTATTTACAGCATTCAGGCACTAATCTGGTGGCATAATATGAGTAGGCTGCCGTCTGTAGCTTATATAGCTTGCATGGGTCAACCTATGGTGAAGCCTACCTACAAATATAGAGGCCAACCCACAAAGCCTCTACTTGCTATTTGACAGAATCCATAGTCACCCTGTCCACATGTACAATTTTACGTTTTTTGGCTTTAGTTTCTGCATCATAACTATTGACTAATTTCTTCATATCATAGTTTAACAAAGGTACAGCCTAAATAGCTATCATTGTAGGCCAGAAAAACTTACTACAAAAATGATGAGGTGCGCATTCATGAGGTACGCGAGTTGATCACTCTTCAGATGCGAACCCGGGACCTTGAGAAATCGCAGCATGCGTACAACTTCATACGGCCACCTAGCTCACTGTACATCATGTGCGATTTTAGCTATAAATACCCAAAGCCCTACGATACTGCAGGCTTCAGCAGCAAGCAGATAGCCTTAGTTGGCACGTCGGCAATGGCAGGCCTGATTTTACTGGGCCTAGTGTTGAAATATGTGGGGCCGATGTAAGTCTATATATGAAATCTGTATGTAAGCTTCGATTTTTGTTCGTTTAGTTGGAGCCAGCTTTGGCTCTCGTAGTTGTGCACTTGATGAGTCTGGAAGGACGAAAAAATGATAACCGGTTACCTTTTTTCGTGCACTAAGCGTTAGTGTACACCCGGCCCATGTCGTGCTTGCATTGCTCAGTGTCGCAAACAATCGCTATGAAATATAAATAGATATTATGGAAGGCCAAAAGACTTGCAAAATATACGCTGTAAAAACCAGTATTACAACTAGCTTTCAGGTTCGACCACTCGACTAGGCCGACACAGGTTCGAACGCGAGATCTTGTGAAGCAGAGCTTACCTCCTTAACCACTCGGTCATCGAGCTAACAGCAACTGCAATGCAGTTTTTCTATACACTGCCCAAGCTCCTGTAACTGCAGGCTTTAGCATTCAGCAGTTCCAAGTACTGGTATGCCAACAAGACTAACTGCTCAATGCCAAAGCCTGCAGTTGCAGGGGCTTGGGTATGTATAAAAAAGTTGAACGATGCAGATAGTATAAACATCAGAGAAGTCATAAACTTTAAAAACAACAGAGAAGTTGAATGACGCAGGGAGTATAAACAATTAAACATCACAGAGAGTATTAACATCAAGAAGTTGATTCTGATGCAGAAACTAAAACCAAGAACCGTGGGCCTTAAGCCCACAAAAATTGGGTATGTGATCAGAGTAATTGTACTTTCCACCGCTAAAATAGAAGAGTTCATTATTTTTGCTAGGCACCGTTTACCAGTAAATACCTCGCAGTAACTACAAAACTTCTAGGTTAGAGCTGGCTGATTGAATAGCTCAACCAGTGGCGTACGCAGGATTTTTCAATGGGGGGGTTTCAGTGACGTCAGATCGTGATGACGTAAAGCTACTACATAACTATTACAGTAGTTTAGAGGTAAAGTGCATCGTATTGCAATGTTTCCAGCCTAAATTGCAGTTAACCATAATTAAGCTATATAATGTCATAACTAAGGAAACAACAAAGATATTTCATTCACACTTTTGCTTAATGCTTTACGTTTCATTTAAGGAGAGAAAAGGTTTCACAGAAACTCAAGCTATCAGGCTGTGGTTAAATCTTTTTTGAAAAAATTTTAGTTGAAATCATTTTTGGGCCATAGGAAGGTTAATTGACTAAAGTAGGCTGGCTAGCTGTCGCAACGTCACAAACAGGGTGCACCCAGGGGGTAAAACAAGCAATTCCTTCTCTCCAAAAAAACTTTTCTCAAGAACCAACATTAATATAAACAACGCATATAGGCTAAACCTTGTTATAAACAGTCAATATACGGTACACTCATTATGAAGGAGGCAGTTTCTTGCATGAAATTTGGAAAGTGAAGATATTGGAGCATAAGAAAAAACTGCCCTCCCTACCAAAACGTTTTTCAACTAAAATAAATTATGCGCGAGAGGAATTCCTAATCATCCGATTAAAGTCAAAAACAGCGTCGATATTATCTAAGCATTTTTCTGCCAAATCACAGCGTCGATGTCAAATGCTTTCAAACACATAATTGGGGTGTCTATGGGAAACGAAGAACTCTAGCTCCTGAGGTAGTCAGCCTACGGTACGAAAAAACAATGCTGTCTCTCCCCTCGTTCCGCCCCTAGGTCTCTTCAAATCTTTCGTTGGTCTATGGTCGTCTTTGGCAGTATTTTTATCTTACTTTTGGCACTTACAGCAGTGTCAATTTAGTTTTATATATTTTAATAAAATTTCTCAAAAAACCGGGCGATTATAGCGTAGTGTTAAAAGATTTCGCTATCGATGCGGAAGGTTTGGGACTCAATTCCCAGGCCGGTCAAGTCGGACACAGTGTAGCCAACGGCTCGCAACCGCTGCGAGCGACGTTTCTTTGGAGCTGCGTTGCCCAGGCGCTAAGCCGCGGGGTCGGGCCCCGCCACTCGCTACCACGTTTCGATGCAACAACGAATTTAATGAAACGAGTATAATCAAGATTTGATTTGATTAAAACAAAAATTTGCGTGCTGCCATAGTTACTGCAGATACACCGCATTTATGGAAATTCCTGCTTCTTAATTGTTTCACAGCAACATCAATGACAAAAATGCACTTCAAGCAAAACACAACAGAAAAGTTGGACTACCGGGTACCGGTATTGTAGCATTGCATCGTAATCAGTGCTCGAGTTGTAAAAACACGTATGGGGGGATGGTACAACTTTTCACCCAGACGTAAGGAGGGATGATCATTGGACTTGTAAGGAAATGGTTTACGCTAAAATGTTTTGTGGGGGGATGGTGTTGTTTGGGATAAAAACATGATAGCAATTTCGGCAAGTTCCGCATGAAGATAAGTCGGTTGGTTTTAAAAAAGAAACGTTTCATTTTTTCTGCAATTGTCAAGGGGGAAGGGGAGTGCTGAATCCCAACCCCTGCGAACGTCACTGGGGCCCATCTCATAGCGCTTGGATAACACAGAAGCGTCGCAGCGGTGGCGAGCCGTTGGCGACACTGTGCCGATTTGACCATCCCGGGAATCGAACCCCAGACCTTCCGCACCGATAACCCTTGCGCTTAACAACTGAGGTAACGGCCGGTACGAACCCAAAACCTCCCGCGCCGATAGCGATGTGTTTAACCACTACGCCAACTAGTCGGTTTGGCTCAAAATTATGACATCACAAGCGGATTATCTGCATGCGTTGCAACCATTCTCTTCCAAGAATGCCTTCAGCGCTGAAACGTTGTCTTGTCCAGCTATAGCCGTTGAGAACAATGTCTTTATGACATCACAACACGACTCCCGCTTTAGTGCCCATTGACCTTGTCTAGGATTGCATTTTGAGTCAGCCATTGGTTCAAGCGCTGCACACCAAAAAAGTTTGACTACCGGTATTATTGCATCACAATGAAAGTTTCTTGAGATTATATAGGCAATCTGATACAGCACAGAAAAACACAATCTCTGTATGAAAAAAGGCTAATCCGTCCAAAAAGAGCGGTTTTTAATTTTTTCCAGTAGTCAATGGGAGGGGGTTTGACCCCCGAAACCCCCCTCCGTGCGTACGCCACTGAGCTCTACGGACAAACCTGCCCCCCAACTACGCCACAAATAAATTGACCAATCACAAGTCAGTGTTTTTCGGACTTTCTTTTTAAGATAACTGCTTAACCAAAGCGAATTTCGCGATCGGACCAACGCTACTCGGTAAGTTGAAACCCATTTCAACTATTTTTTAAATATTTTTTGCCGCCTAATCCTGCCTTTAACACTGAGCGTTGGAAAACATAGATTCAGCTGTCATCGTAGAGCGAGACAGCGCTGTTTCAGGCTGTTAGCCTTCATTTCCCATCCGGTAGGCCAGGAAGGACATTGCTTTTTTAGTTCAGCTGTCATCATCAGCAGCACTCAGCAGTGTAAGCAAGGCAATAAAACTGAATAACACTACTGATGATGACAGCTGAATCTGAGGTGGCACAGACTTGGTGACTTTGCAGTCTCTGTGACTGCTTTCATGGTCTTTCGTGCCTCCTCGTCGTTTTGTGTTTTTGTTTGAAGCTTGTTATGTTTTATCGACAAATAAATGAACTAGCCTACTACTACTGTCGAAACATTTAGATTTATGACTCATTGTACCTTTATTTTTCCTTCTTAAGCTATTTTTGTCCCATATTTACTGCATTCTAACCAAAGCAAAAAGAATTTGACTTTAAAATTGGTATATATTGAAGAATGAAGATAATATGATATCGCAAAAAACAATTTTTGGAAAATGAGCAATATTTCTAGAAATATGAGCAATATTTCTAGAAATACTTCGCTTCAACCATTGACTCCTTACTGATTTGGCACTAGCATTTCACGCTTACTAGGGCAGCCTCTGAACGCGTCGTGTTAACCGTCATTCATCTCACCACTTCGAAGCAAATTGCGCATTTGTTCGGAGATGCATGTTACTTCTTCCTTTGGAGCGACGTTGGACGTTCGATTATGATATGAACTAAATCTGTATTATGTTTACTTTATGTTCGTTAGGCTTACCATACGTCCTCTTTTTGGAGGACATGTCCTCCAGTTTAACAAAAAATAATTCGTCCTCCGAGGACGCTAAACGCCCACATGTCCTCCTTTTTGGCATTATGAACAGCGAAAACATGTCAAATCATTGTTGCACGAAAATTTTGGGAAGTTTCAGCACTAACTTCGACCTGCGGACGCGATGACATTTTTTTTGCTCTTCACTTTATTTTTGGCTGAACATCGGGCATCTGCGGACGTGATAGCCTTTTTCTTGGTCTTCACTTGATTTTGGGCGGAAAATTAAGCATCTGCGGACGTAATAACTTTTTTGTTTTTTTGTTCTTCACTTGATTTTGGGCGGAAAATTGGGAATATGCGGAAGTGTTGACCTTCAAAAAACCCGTCCTCCTTTTGCGCAATGAAAATATGGTAAACCCTACTGTTCATGCATCTTAGAAACCCATTTGTTTGTAACTTTCCTCCTGTTTCATGAAGTAGTTACTTTTTATTACATGATTAGTATTCGAGCAGCAGCAGTCATATTTTAGGGGTATAATTCAATTAAAACTTTTTCCTAATATCTCACGCCCAACTCTCCTGTGTAAACTAGGCAGTGTTCCCGACAGTCAGTGACAGGGCCGGATTCACCAATAAGCTAAGCAGGGTGAAGCCTAGGGCAGGCCTGCACAACCTGTTTTGGCGCAAGGGCCATATCAACTGAGACCTACTTGCAGTGGCGTACGGTGAGCATTTTTTACAGGGGTGCTTCTTCATAATATTTGCTGCCGCATGTAGGCGTTTATCAAGCAAATGTGTGGAAGTGCTCGAAAGTTTAATGCAATTATTACGCGAACTAACATCAAGCACTTTTCAAGCAGCCTAATTTGCTACTTAATATATCTAATTTTTGGTGTTGGCTTTTTAGCTTTTGCTATTTCCAATTTTTCGTCGTAATTTCCCCTACAAAATGGCTATTTAATTATGCTGTCAACACGTACTTCCATTCCACTAATTTTACCTACAACTTGAATTTGACCTACAACTTTAAAATGTATATAGGCTATATGGACCGCCACACTTTCGAAAATCACAAGCTATCACTCACAACCGCATGCCACAACCGTGGTTTAAACTCGTGTGACCTGGCATGATTGAGCATATTATTATGTGACGCTGCACCTGGGTTCAAGCGTAAAATAGGACATTTTTGGCATTTGAATCGTGTGGAAAGAGAAAAGGTCACTCTCCGCTATATAATGCGATATAAAATACATTGGACAATGTCTGGCTCGCTTGTGTTCACCGATATCTGTTGAACCTGCCATAAGAGAGAAACGATTGTATTGCATCATTTGTCTGCGATGAAAAAAGCAATTTGCTGTGGCGTTATTGAGCATGTATTGTGACGTTGCGTCCGGGTTCAACTTTCAACTAGGACATTTTTGTCATTTGAATCGTGTGGAAAGAGAAAAAGTCATTCTCCGCTATTATAATAAGATTCAAAATACGATGGAAAAGGTCTGGCTCACTTGTGTCCATGCTCATGTATACCAAATTTCGCGTAAAACTAAACGGCGATTGTAGTGCAATAAACAATAAATAGTTCGCGCAGATTTATGTTGATTATTCGCGGAGCATTACTAATGCGTCTCCTATAATGAGAAGACACTGCTTTAATTAATAAAAAATTGACTTAAAATGTTTCGTTTTGCTGTATTTTTTAAGCATTCATGGAGACCTCAAATTTTCGAAACAATTGCGTTTGTTTGAAACAAAAGGTTCTTTGTTTAAAACAAACACAGAATAATTAGCGTTTGTTGATTCAGAAAAAATAGGCAAGTTTTTTAGTGATAAGATTACCGATAAATTAAGGAAAATGAAGTCAAGATACGGAAAAGATTTTGCTAATAAAATCTAAGCTATTGTGTTGATTTAAACTCAAGACATCTTTGCAAAAAACGAATGGAAGCCATCCTTCGGGATCGAACAGAGACTAAACCATACAAACAGTCACACAAAAACAAAAAATGACAAAGGTCCCAACAATGTTAAAACCTTCCGGTATTTTGATTTTGAGAGTGAGCTTGTATTTGCTTGTATACGCTCTAATTTGCTCTATTATAATTGATAAACCATTCTTCAAAACTGGTTTAGCGATGAAAAATGGTGCAGCAACAGTAAGTAAGTAAATCAACTTCATTTTTCGCGTTTGATATATCTAGTCTAAACCGGTATTGCTTGGAGGGGAAAGTATGCAACAGTTGAGCCCGTTCCGTAGTTAACCCATGTCAGTTTTCATCTAAAATCTGCACGCCAGCTGAAACTTAATGTTTCAACTATTAAAAAAAAATTAACTTCGCGACGAAAATTGTGTTTTTGTAAAAAAAAACTTGCTCGAGTTATTGCAGATAGAAACAATAACTTTTTTGTCAGTGACTGTCGCGAAATAGGAAATTGTATTACTTCGCTAACAGGACGATTGATAAGAATTGTATGACAAACCGTACGAATTAATTCGTTCTTAGATCTGACCTCACGAAAAAACTAAGACCTTCTTCACCAAACGAATATAATAATTGACCCAACTTAACTCACTTAGCTACGGTACTCACCGTATCACTTTTCAATAAGCACAAGCTCCACTGCTCACTTCAGTAACACCATAGTCCATAAATAACTAGTCTGGAAACTTGTGTAGAAAAGGTCTTGTTTTTACCGCCATCTAGTGGGAGTGACCTAGCCAACTTACTGGAGTACTGGATTTACTGCATGCGCTACTGACAGTGAGCTACTGTAGAATCAGATGCTGACATACAGTTGGTTGACAGTAGAACTAAAAACCGTATGGGACCACATGGAACTATTTATAAGACAGTATTGGACCAAATGGAGCCGAATGAGACCTTAAGGAACCAAAGGGGAACCACATGGAATAATTTATGAGATCAAATCGGACCACATGAAACCATTTACAAGACCGTATGGGACCGAATGTAACCATATGGAAACATGTATAAGACCGTATGAAACTATTTATAAGATTCTAGGACAAATGGGTCCTGGACAGTCGGGCACCAGACAAATGGGTCTCAGGAAAATGGTTCCCGGACAAATAGGTCTCGGACAAATGGGCTCCAGGACGAATGGGTCCCGGACAAATGGGTGCGGGACCATTGGATTTCGGACAAATGGGTCCCGGACGATTGAGCACCAGGATCAATGGGTCCCAGACAAATGAGTCCCGGACAAATGGGCACCTGGACAAATGGATCCCGGACAATTGGGTCCCGGACATATAGGTCCTGCACAAATGGAGGCGGGGTCAAACCAGAAAGTGGCGCCACTTCAGTGTGAAGTGGAGCCTCTTGAGGAAGTGAATTTGCTGTAAATGGACACTTGGGGCAAATGGGCATTTAGGGGAAATGGGCACCGGAGCATATGGGCACCGGGGCAAATGGGCACCGAAGTATAAATGGGGACTTGGGGCAAATTAGCACTTGGAAAAAATGAATATTTGGGGAAATGAGTATTAGAGGAAAATATATATTTAGGGGAATCGGGCACCGGGGAAATGGGTTCCAAGGCAAATGGACATTTGGGGAAAGGGGTACCCTAAATGCCCTAAAATTCCTGTGCCCATTTCCCCTCAAACGTTTGCAAATGGGCAGTGGGGCAAATGGGCACTTGAGAAAAATGGACATTTGGGGGAAAGGGGTACCCCAAGTGCCCTATAGGGGTATTTCAAGTGCCCTGAGCCTATTAACCCAAAATGTTCACAAACGGGTACCAAGGCAAATGGGCATTTGGGGCAAATGGACATTTGGGGGAAAGGGGTACCCCAAGTGCCTTGTGCCTTTTTCCCCCAAATGTTTACAAATGGGCACTGAGGTAAATAGGCACTTGGGGCAAATGTACATCTGGGGGAAAGGGGTACTCCAAGTGCCCTAAAGGGGTATTCCAAGTGCCTTTGGGACCATTTTCCCGAAATTTTCACAAATAGGCACCGGGGCAAATGAGCACTTGAGGAAAATGGACATTTGCATAAGGGATACTACCCCAAGTGCCCTAATATTCCGGTACCCATTTCCCCTCAAATGTTTGCAAAATGGGCTGTGGGGCAAATGGGCACTTGGAAAAATGGACTTTGGGAGGAAAGGGGAACCTCAAGTGCCCTAAAGATATGCCCCAAGTGCCCTATACCCATTACCCCTAAATGTTTAGAAATGAGCACTGGGGCAAATGGGCACTTGGGGCAAATGAACATTTGGGGAAGGAGTACCCTAAGTGTCTTGTGCCCATCCCCCAATTTTTTCAAATAGGCATTTGGGACCCCAAGTGCCCATTTACCTCTGTGCCCATTTGGAAAAAATGAGCACAGTTAAGGTGCTTAGGGTACCTCTTTCACCCAAAAGTCCTCTTTTCCCCAAAACCACAAGTGCCAATTTTACCCTCTGCCCATTTGCAAAAACTTTTGGTGAATGGGCACAGAGCATTTGGGGTACCCCTTTAGGCCACTTAGGGTACCCCCTTCCTTCAAATGCCCATTTTCCCCACAGTCCATTTTCAAAAATTTGAGGGAAATGGGCACAGGGCACTTGTGGTACTCCGTTAGGGCACCTAAGGTACCCCTTTCCCCCAAACGTTTAAATGCTCATTAGCCACGGTGGTCATATGCAAACATTTGGGGAAATGGACACAGAACACTCGGGGTACCCCTTTAGGGAACTGGGGTAGCCTACCCTTTTTCCCCAAATGTCCATTTTTCCCAAATGCCCATTTGCCCATTTCTCCAGGTGCCCATTTGCCCCAAGTCCCTATTTATTTCGATGCCCATTTGCCCCGAGTGCTTTTTTGCCATTTGCTCAGTGCCCATGTGCCCCGGTGCCCATTTGCCTCAAGTGCCCATTTGCCCCAAGTGTACGTTTACTCCAAATTCTCCATATCTCCAAATGCCCATTTGCCACATAGTGCCCATCATTTCCCCAAATCCCCATTTGCCCCGGTGCCCATTTTCTCCAAATGCCCATTTGCCCCAAGTGCCCAATTTTCCGGGACCCAAATGTCTGGGACCCAGCATTTGTCCGGGACCAATACTGTCTAATTCGGTCCCATGCAGTCTTATAAACGGTTTCTTGCGATTCTACTCAGTCTAATGCGGTCTCGTATAAACGGATCCTGGCGGTACCACATGGTCTTATAAATGGTTCCATGTGGTATCATTTAGTCCCATAGATCTCATGCGGTCTTACAAATAGTTCCATTCGGTCCCATGCGGTTTTTGGTTCTACCGCAGTTTGTACCCTGCCGTTATTAATGCAATGCAACCACATAGATTTTGACTGCACCTACTCAGTGTGAGCCACCGTCACTAGATGGCGGTAAAAACAAGACCTGTGTGGCGTTTTTGAATTTAGTCTCCAGACTAGTTACTTACAGTATATACGGACAATGGTAACACTATTCAACAAGGGCTATACCCTTTAGCATACAACAATATTGCTTACTCTACGCGCACTAAATCTACACTCGAATAACTACGCTCGAAAATTCACGCCTATTTATACTCTAAATTCAAGTTCAAGAACGTCAGTCAGTAGCCAGTCAGTCAGTAGCAATTTATTTAGTTGATGTCTTAAAAGAAAACAAACACAAGTTAGGCCAACACAAGGGACAAGTAATAAAGTTCAATATTAACGAGAAAAAAATTTTTTACATCAACAAGGAAACTGCGAAGAACCGATTAAGGTCTACAAGTCAAGCAGCCACCCTGGGATCATACTGCAGTAGTTGGTAAGATTTCCGTAGTTCATCGAGATTAGAAGCAATCTCTTAATTGTGCTGCAAAATTGTAAATATGTATTTAACGGTAACTTTCCAAAATTTTGTTTTTTAGAAGCGATTTAAATCGCGAATAGGATAGAGTTTTTAGTTCTGATGAGAGAGAATTCCAAACCTTAGCCCCTTGAAACTTGAAAGATTTTTGACTACGGTTTGTGCTGTATTTAGGAAGATAGAGATTATTTTGCGTTTTTGATCGAGTATGTCGATCGTGTATTGCTGCAAGGCTGTTAAAACAGGAAAGGAGACCAGAAAGAAGTAATTGCTTCGAGTGTTGGTGCATTAATTTAGAAATTTCATACGTATACAAATCGTGTATTTTCAAAATGCCAAGTTTATGAAATTGCGGCGTGATAGAAGAAGAAAATGAGCTTGAGATGATTCTGATTGCTTTATTTTGAAGTCGTTGTAGTTTAGCAAGGTAAGAAGAGAATGTGCTACCCCAAAGCGGGAGACCGTAAAGTAAGTGGGGATGTACAAGAGAAAAGTAAAGGAGATGCAGAGTAGAAGACGGAAGAACATATCGAAGTTTGCTCAAGATTCCTATAGATTTAGAAAGTTTTGAGACCATATTTTCAACGTGTATCTTAAAATCAAGTTTCTTGTCTAAAGATACTCCTAGATACTTAATAGAGTCTAGACCGGTTATTGTAGAATCACCATAGGAAAGTTTGATTTCGGAATTTAAGTTATTTAATTTTGGGGGATTTAAAATGAAAGCAGATTTTTTCGGATTAATTTGAAGTGTGTTCGCATTACACCAATTTTGTAACTTCTTTAGTTCCAAATAGCAGTTTGTTTCTAAAGCAGTTAGAGAAGGATTGCTCAAGACAAGACAAGTGTCATCCGCAAAAAGACGAGGTTTGGTTACGGCATTGTGGAGATCATTTATATTAAATAAGAAACAGAAGGGGGCCTAATATAGAACCCTGTGGTACACCTAAATTTATGGGTTTTGTTTGGGACTGACAGTTATTAATAGAAACGAATTGGGTACGTGAATTTAGATAACTTTCAATAAAGTCATATGCTCGCCCTCTGATGCCGTAATGAGACAATTTTTTTCGCAGAATTTCATGAGAAACGATATCAAACGCTTTTCGAAGGTCCATTAACAGAAGAGCAGTAAAATTTTTATTCTGGATCGCATCATACGAGGTAGTTGTTACGTCAAGGAGGGCATGAACGACACTATGGTTTTTTCTAAAACCATATTGATACTCGTAGAGAACATTACTATTTTTGAAAAAATTTACAAGTCTGGTTTTTATCAGTTTTTCTTGGACTTTAGATAGGCACGGAAGTAGAGAAATGGGTCGATAGTTGTTGGCTTGTTGTTTACTCCCAGATTTAAAAATTGGTATGACTTTCGCGGTTTTGAAAATTTGAGGAAAAAGGCCAATATCAAAGGCCAGGCCAAAATATGCAGACAGAACGGGGGCTAACACTTCGTTTCCTAGGCGCAAGAAGAAAGAGGGTATATCATCATGTCCACTAGCTTTGTGCAAGTTTAAAAGACTTAATTATATTATAAACTTCGATAGGTTCGGGATTGTGCAAAGCTATGGTTTGAGGTACAGATTTTGAAAGGTAATTCTTAAATTCATATTTACCTGTTTGCGGGACGCTTTCAGCAATTGATTGCCCAATCTGTGTAAAATATTCATTAAAGTAATGAGTAATTTTGTTGGAAGTGTTTAAAGTGGAATTATCAGTGTTAAGTGTTGAGGGAAAAGTAGAACAGTTTTTAGAAGGCAATAACGAGTTAATGAATTTCCATAATTATTTGGGATTATCTTTGTGCTTAGAAATGGTCTCATTATAACTCAATTTTTTTGAAAAATTTATCACTCTTTTTAATTTATTAGCATACTGTTTATAAAAAGATTTTTCAAAGTTATTGCCGTTTATATAAAAATTTTTATGCAATTTTTGCTTATTCTTGATTGAGGTCAGTAATCCTTTGGTCAGCCAAGGTTTTTGCATAATACGCTTTTGCTTTTGTGAAGCCTTTTGTAAAGGAGCATGCTTTTCGATCACCTTAGATAAAGTTTGAACAAGCTTGCTAAAGCTATCATCTAGGGATTCACGCGTTACAGAACTGTGTGTGAGTTCATAGACCAGCGGGGCCAGAGATGAATCAAGATCTTTGCAGAAATTTTCTCTGTTAATTGACTTAGTGTTACGAAACATAAAAGAGGAATTGGTTTTGGAGTTATTAAATCTCAGGCTGGCTATATTACACGATATTGCATTATGGTCTGAAATTTTGTTCAAAATTACACCAGGTGTTAAGATGCTTTCGCTGTCATTAGTGAGAATAAGATCAATAATAGTGTGGGAATTAAGGGTAACACGAGTTGGAATGGATACTAAGTTAAAAAAAAGCATTGCTTTCACATACATTGACATAGTCAGAAATTGGAGAAACATACCGGTGTTTTAAGGACAAATCGTAATTCATATCACCGAATAACAAAGCTTTTTTAGCAAGATTTGTATTTAAAAATTGCATTTTTTCGTCAAGTGCTGCCAAAAAGGCATTTGTGTTATTGCAGGGGTGACGGTAAATTACCGCAATTATATACTTATTTTGTTTGCCTGGAAATTCAACCTCAAACCAAAGATTTTCACAATCCCGAACTTGTAAATGCAAGGATTCAATCTCAGTATATATTAAATCAGTTGAGAGATAAGCACCGACACCGCCAGCTTTAGCTGGCGAGGGGAGGTGTACAAATGTATAACCAGGAATGTTGATGTTAATGCACGGGTTGACATTTATACGAGTTTCAGAAAGAAGGATAATTGAAGGAGGGTTTGAAAAACGAGTAAGAAAATCATTTAGTTCATCAAAATGGGCTTGTAAGGAGCTTATATTAAGATGAATTATTAAGTTTGTGGAAGTGTTATCGAAATTAAGTTTTTGATTGCTAAGGTCAAATGATTTACATGGCTTAAGATTTTGTTGAAAATTTTGAAAAATGGCATCAGTTAAGTTATCAGGATCTATAGCTACCGTATTTAGGGTGGTGGATGCTTGACTTGAGCAGCTAGGGGCATCGCAGCTAAAAGTTGCCACCATTATGAGCACAAAAGCAATGTGACAACACAGCTTATGGCTTGCCATCAAAATTGCAATTGAACTGAAAGAGGCAAGCAACACGCAAGTTAAGAATTCCACAAACTACAAGTTATTACACAATTCAACAAATCCTGACAAGAAGAAAAAGCGTAAGCACACAGCAAAGAAGACAGATATCATACCAGTGTTAAGTGCTACAAAGCATAATAATACATCATAGAAAATTTGAGAAGAAAAAAATTGTTTTGTAAATGGAAAAAAAAAAAGCATGATACATGATATAGATTGTAAGACTACGAAACAATAGTCCGATTCAAAGTAGCAGGGGACTATTATTAAATACTTTTTAATCAATTCGGGGAGGATCGACTTTATGACCATCAATAAACAGAGCATAATGACCGTTGACGGGTTTTCACTGAGCTCTTTGGTTGCGTTTCCTGGCTTCATTGAAAAAGGGAAGCAATAGCTTGCGTTCGTCTTAAAATTTCTTTGGCAGGTGTTCTGTGACATAAGTTGACCCCTGATTCAGCTTACGTCTAGCTTCATTGTACGCTTTTAAGTTCTCAAGTCCAGCGAATATACGGCCTTTATCAGTTGCATTTGTTAATTTTATAATAATTGGTCTATTTTGTCTAGTCTTACCGTTGAATACTGGTCGTTGAGGTAGGCGATGATAATCTACTAGGTTAATCATTGTCGGGTCAGTTATTAGTAGAGCTTCTTTCATGAATTTATGAATGAACCCAAGGGTTTGAAGTGGGGTTTCCCAAGAGTTAAGTGGGTCTTCCGGTAAGCCACGAATCAATACGTTGAAACGTTTGTCGTAGGATTCTCGCATAACTTCTGATATTTTCTGTTCTTCGGCACTTCTTTCCAGTTTTTTAACCAGAGCACGAAGCTCTTCAAGTTCTCTAGTATCAGCTTTCGCATTTAATTCCTCATCAATTTCTTCAAATTTGGTTTCACAATGCTCTTCTAATTTACTTATTCGGGTGCTAATTTTTTCCAACTTTAGGTCAAGTCGATCTACTTTTTTAGTTAATGTTGACTCCATAGTTTCAATTTTTTCACTTAGTAACGTTATCGAATTCAGAATTGTATTGAATTTGTCTGTCGCCATTTTCTTCGATTGCAGATAAATTTTGTAACTGACCAATTACTCAGAGCTGTGCTACAATTACAGTTTTTGCGTTGTAACTTGCCTCGCTGGTTTGAGATTACTTCGACTCAGATGGTAAGCCAATTCAGCTTAGTACTACGTACGTCCGCTCAACAACATTACTCGTTCAAAAATGATTAAAAAAAAAACGTTCTACATCATTCTCAAAAAGAAACAAGAAGAGAAATCACATGACATGCAAAAACTCACACCAAACCACAGTAAACGCGATTGTGGCGTCACAAGCACAAATTTTGACTCAGTGAAATTACGTAAGTAGAAAATTATGACTTCATAATGCAACTTTACGAAACAATCCCACGAATAATCCTTCGAAAAACAACGCATCGATCTAGAACAGTGGTCGGCAACCTGTGGGCCGCGGCCCAACTATGGGCCTCTTAGCAATTTTTCGTGGGCCGCGGGCTATTCGGTTTTACAAAGTCTTTGTGGGCCGCATGCTAGCTGCAAATAAAGAGTAAGCCCATACAAATAATAATAAAAACCTTCTTCTTGATGCTTTGCGCATAAAACAATTTAATTCTTTTTCTCCCGGCAGTAGGCTACATGGCTACAAAAGCAAAACTTGTAGTACCACGCGCAAAAACGGGTACCGTGTGTCCAGTGTTGCAACCAGGATTTAGCAAAGAGGGGGGGCACAGCCTGAGGTCTGGGCAGGGGCGGAATAAACAATGGGAAAACTGGGCAGTTGCCCCGGGCCCCGCGCATTTACTAATCTCTAGCTGCTAGATTGTGAAACGATACTAGTTTCAGCTCTAACTATACACCCCGCGGATGTGATGACCTTTTTTTTTGTTCTTCACCCGATTTTTGGCGGAAAAGTGGACATCAACGCTAACTGTCCAAGGCCCCGCAATCTCTTAATCCGCCCCTGGGTTTGGGGGCGTAGCCCTCAGTCGTCACGAATTTTTGCGGTTTTCACATAAAAAACACTCATTTTAGCACATATTTTATCGAAAAGGGGCATGCAGTGGGTGCAGTCACTACAGACAACGCAAAAATATTTTCGCAACTCATGTCTAAAAGCAGAAGCTTGGCTAAAATAAGTGAAAGGAGGCTGCAACCATTATTAGTTTGAGAAATTATAGCCTAAAAGTTTGGTTTTAACACCTTATTACAGGGCCAAAAAGGGGGCCATGGTACCGTGCCCCCTCCCTGCGTGCGCCTATGTGTGTGTCTGTATCTCTTTCATGTAATGCTCGCTTTGTTTCTTTTGTTCTATCAATGCGAGCGAGTGAGTAGAAAAAAAAGCACGCGCTTTGCATTTTCTCTGCTTTTAAGACAACGCACCGTTTTTTTCATTTTGTACTTTGTAGTCGCGTTGTATATTCGTTTTGTAGTCGTGGTTTTAAATGTAGTGGGCCTTCAATAGCTATTGAAAGAATGATCTGGGCCGCGTTAAAAAAAGATTGCCTACCACTGGTCTAGAACCTTCTACAGTAGACAAAGCATTTACAACAAAATCATATTAAACCAGTGGTTTTCAAACTTTGCGTTTCCACGCCTCCCTTAAGAATAATCGTTAACATTCGCGCCTCCCCTAAGAGAAGTCCAGTAGGTAGTCCCCTAAGAATAGTCCAGCAGGAAGGTTTTCGGTTACCATTCGCGCCTCCCCTAAGAATAATCCGCGCCTCCCTGGGGAGGCGCGCCTCCCAGTTTGAAAAACGCTGTATTAAACAGTTATATCGTTACAATGACTAATAGACAATGTTGTTTGAGAACAATCATTTTTTCAAATATCAGACAAGTTAGGTAGAATTTTAAGCTTTGTATACATTTAAGCTAATTTCACGGTTGAGCCTCCATCCATACCTTTTTACAGTCGAGCCACAGTCTCAATATAAGGGCCTGTGGCAACTTCAAGTGCCATGGATTAAAAATGCGCAGCAGAACTGAATTTGATATCGCTGAGGAAATCGAGATCGAGAACACCTAACCTCAGGGCGTCACAAGCGCTTCGAATATGAACGGCGTTCTTTTGTCATATTCCACCTCAAATTATCGCTTCAAAACAAAATCTTTCTCCTACCGAGGGACACAATTTGGAATGTGGTGAAACTGAAACAGTTCAACAGTTTGAGCATGTTCTGTGTCTCAGTCAAACCATATTTCTCTTCATCTATTCCTGCCTGCAGAAGGCTCAAATTCGAAAACAAAATCCACCAAGAAAAAAAAATCGACCCTAGTTACAATTCTGTCCAAAAAAGCGCTTCCTACAAAGAGGCAGATTTGGCTTCAAAAACAACAAAAAGCTATGCGAAAGGAGGCTGAAAAAAAAAAAAAGAAAAACGAACAGATCAGCCAACCAAACAAATGGAAAAGAAAATTTGCCAAAAATTGTTTGAATTTTCAAGCTCTTCCGAAAAATCAAATGACACGACACCAGAATTTGACGATAGCTGGGACTCGGAAGAGATATTTCGCCGTGTTTTTTTCGAAACGTATGTTAAAGGTGTAAAATATTGGGTTAAGTGTAGCTGCTTAAGTTGTAAGCGCTTCAACCTCTTAAATTATCTATGCAGCAAAATAGTCTTGCGTGTAGTAAGTTATTAATATTATTATGGATTTTTACTTCGTTTGAATTGTAATCTCGCTAGCCTTGCTAGCCTAGCTAGCCTTGCTGAGTTAGCCTAGCTAGCCTAGACTACGATGCCCGGTATACAAGTCCAACAAAATCTTCCCCACTATGCAGTGTTGTAATCTTACTGCTAACCAGGGGCGTATTCTCCATAGATTCAAGGTGTTCAGCGCACACCCTGCGAGTACGATATCACAGACACACACGTTAACAGCTCAGATGGCCGAGTGGTATAGAGCGTCTGTCTCTTGAGCTGTAGACTCGGGTTTGATTCCGAGTCGGGTCAAACCAATGACTTTAAAATTGGTATTCACAGCTTCCCTGCTTGACGCTCAGCATCAAAGGGACAATGTGGAGAACAAGCCGGCAAGTTTACTTGTTATACCGTTGGAAAAGGCACTTAGCGGGATTCCCCCATCTTGGTGTGGTAGATAGATGGCTGGCAACTCCTAAGCGAGCTCGTATAGCGCATTGATCGCTTTCTCGTGATTGGAGGATAAATATGCAACTAAATAAAATAATAATAAAAAAAATTACATTTGATCAAAACATTTGGATTTTCTCATCTTTAATCTTCGTAATATCAGCGTCATCTGAGTTCTTTTTTTTCGATAAACGACAAGTTGCTTTTTTTTCAACGCTGACCGATGACGCAATATTCTCTTGTATGATGGGCAGAGATGTGCTTAACCGTTACTTTTGAGTAACAGTTACTTGTATTCGTTTGGGGAATCTATTTCATAGACCTTTTTTTTTGGTTTTCACTCGATGGTTGGGGAAAATTGGACGTCGGGGCCCCGGAAGCTGATTTCGGGGGGGCCATGCATTGCCTAATTTCGGCTCTGGATAGCGAACGAATACAATTTGGAATCGGTATTTTGACAAAACGAATCTGTTACTATCCCTTACTTCTTGTCAACCGTTACTTTTTAACGAATGATTACTATTCCCCATCTCTAATGATAGGTTCAACAGATATCGTTTAACACAAGCGAGCCAGGCATTGTCCAATGTATTTTATATCGCATTATATAGCGGAGAGTGACCTTTTCTCTTTCCACACGATTCAAATGCCAAAAATGTCCTATTTTACGCTTGAACCCAGGTGCAGCGTCACATAATAATATGCTCAATCATGCCAGGTCACACGAGTTTAAACCACGGTTGTAGCATGCGGTTGTGAGTAATAGCTTGTGATTTTCGAAAGTGTGGCGGTCCATATAGCCTATATACATTTTAAAGTTGTAGGTCAAATTCAAGTTGTAGGTAAAATTAGTGGAATGGAAGTACGTGTTGACAGTATAATTAAATAGCCATTTTGTAGGGGAAATTACGACGAAAAATTGGAAATAGCAAAAGCTAAAAAGCCAACACCAAAATTAGATATGTTAAGCAGCAAATTAGGCTGCTTGAAAAGCGCTTGATGTTGGTTCGCGTAATCGCATTAAACTTTCGAGCACTTCCACACATTTGCTTTAACAAATGCCTTCATGCGGCAGCAAATATTGTAGAGGAGCACCCCTGTAAAAAATGCTCACCGTACGCCACTGCTGCTAAGCCTGCTAACACCCTATAATGTGCTTTGATGCACCAAAATGAGAAAAGCAAAAATTACGGGCCCAATTACAGCGTGGGAGCAGAAGGCGGATCAACTATGAAGACCCGTTTCTACCATTGAGCCAATCGAGTACCTGATTTACTGTAAAATGACTGAAGAAACTAAGCCAAAAAATGATAAAGCTACCACCTCAAAGCTTTCAGTTTCGTATAAACCAGGGATGTGGAGGCGGAAGCTGGAAGCGGACATATTTTAACGGAAACGGAAGCTCGAAAAATATGCCGCTTCTGCTTCCACATCATTCAAAAAGGCATACTGTAAATAACTTATTAAATATTATATTTTATTCAATTTATTAGACATTATTTTACAATGCTAAATTCGCATGGATGCCAGATCTCACTATAGGCAGAGATGGGCATTTATCGCGATAATTTATCGGCGATAGTTATCGGCGATAACTTTTTATCGATTACCGTTATCGCTTTTGTTATCGCCGATAAATTATCGCGATAAAACGATTTTTTATGAACGCAGTGTTTAAACTTTAAAGTTGGTGAGTTGGCGCTATGGAAAAAACATGTGTCCATTAAGATTTGTTGTAATATTTAAAAATTATTTCTTTGTTTGGCTTCATTTCACGGCAGAGTCCGTGAACTGCTCTCTTTTCTTGGAAAATTTAGAAAAAACGTTTTTGCAATTCGACTTCCAAAAAAAAAAACTTCGTCGAACACATCGAAAATTTACCGCAACATTTATCGGAACAATTTATCGGCGATAATTTATCGATTATCGATATCGCTTTAAGAAATTGAGATTTATCGATTATAGGTATCGCCCATGCATAGGCGCGGGAAGTAGGGTGCCAGGGGGGTTCAAGCCCCCCCTGAACTTTTTTTAGCCCCCCCTGAACCATTTGAGCCCCCCCTGACAATTGAAAAAATTATGCACTGAGTGCAACGGTATTAATGCTCGCAACGTACATACGTAATGAAGCAAATATTTTTTAAAGTGCTTTTAACCAACGAAGAATCACTATTCTTTTAAAAATCAGTTAGTTATTATTCACTAGGTCAACGTAAAATTTGGTAAAATTTTCAATTTTTGAATTTTATTTTTAACCGTGTTTTATATCAGCGTTTGCAAACCTTTGCAGCAGTCATGGACGATGGACCAGTAAAAGTATAATGGCTGCCAATTCTTGTAGCTGCCAAACACTTTACGCCAAACTACTCTGAATGCTCGAATGAAAGTCGCTACTGATCATGGGAATTACGTAAATCGTAAACGAAAATACGGTGAAGTGCAAAAAAACGGTCCTCAATCCTTCAGATGTTCCGAATTCCACCAAAATTTTTGTGAAGAGCTAAAAAAAAGGTCTTCATGGCCCGGACGCGTTACATGAACTGGAAATGTTGGTGGCCAACCTGATTTGTGCACATGCCAAATTAACCCGGGATCGACAGCCAAGCATCCAAAGATCGACCGGTACATCGCGATCGACTGGTTGGGCACCCCTAATCAAGCTTATATGAGCTGGTGCAAGTTCTCTTCTGGTTGAGTTTTTTAATGGTTTTGAATTTTTTCTACCAACCCAATGAAGCGGCTAAATCACTACTAAACTGGCACCGATGATCAGTAGGCTACTCGATTTGAGGGGGATGCCATCCCCCCTGAAAACAACACCATCCCCCCATAAAACATTTTAGCGTAAACCAATTCTTACAACTATAATGACCATTTCTTTTTAGGTCTGCGTGAAAAGTTGTAGCCTACCACCCCCCATAAGTGTTTTCACAACTCGAGCACTGCCGATGATTGTTACTAAAATTGAGCTAGTACGCCTACCTAAATACCTATATCTACACATCTCATTATGTTAAAAAATGGTTCAGTGCTTTATTTTGATTGTGTGTTTTTTGTTATTTTTAAACCTCAATGGGGCATTGTTTGTTGCATGTAACTCTGATCAGCAAAGCAAAAGTTAGATCGGACAAATTTTGTTTGCCTACTTTTTGGTTTTGTGATTGAGGTATTTGCATTTTACAAATACATGAGTAGTGATTCGAGCATGGTTAGAAAAGCCTAATGGTAGTAAGCAATCTTGTTTTCCACGATAAAAAATTATCCTGAAAAAGTTCCGGTCACTTGAGCGGGCATGCAATTGATGTCTATCAAAATAGGTCTGCTGAGTGTCCTGCTCATAAAAACGTGCGTTCGAAAAAAGGGGGGTCTGGGGGGCTTCGCCCCCCAGACGTTGACACGATCTTACTATTTTGAGCCCCCCCTGTCCAAAAAACGTTCCCGCGCCACTGCGCCCATGGCTTTTTTGAAGTTATCGATTTCGTTATCGCTTTCGTACAGAAAAGTTTGTCGTGCCCATCACTGACTATAGGCCATTACTGTTTGCTTGATTTTCAGATAGTAGGCCTTATCTAGGCTTGATTTTCAGATAGTAGGCCTAATAGAATCGCTTCATCTTTCAGCTTTCTCTAAGTTTTAAAATAAAGCAACTAATTTAGCAATAGCGCTAAAAACAGTAGTTGACTCTTTTCCAATTATAATCATATCACGAAATAGATGGAGCGCTGTCAAAAGCGTATTTAGGGGAGCATTGTGCCAACCCCCCCTTCCGGTCCTCCCCTCTTAACTCTGTCTTTTAGTAACAAGTAACAAAAAATTAATGGTGCCAAGTGACTGAAATATGCCAGACTTATTTGATGGTTTTTGTAGCTTATGGCCAGGGGCGGATCCAAGGGGGTAAAATGAGGGGTATGCCTCCTCCCACCAGCCATCTTGGAAAATGTTTTTGATGTATACAATTTTTCCATAGTTTCGAACCTCTTCGATAGCAATGAGTCTTACGCCATAAGCATGCATAATCGAACATGTGCGAACAAAATGCATCATATTTGACGAAGCACTCAGAATTAGGGTCAAAAAAGTTAAACAAAATTTGGCTGAAAAAATATTCAAAAAGCACTAAAATATCCATTAGAGCATGTACATTTTCAAAAATTTTCCGGGGGAGCATGCCCCCGTACCTTCCCATAGCCTTTCTTCTTTCTCAATCAGCTTCAAATTAGTTCTGCTGAAAAAAATATGCTTGAAAACATTGAGGTTATTATGCCCCCCTCCCCCTTTAAAAATTCTTGCCACGCCACTGATTGCTGTGTATCAAGATTTTTCTAATGAAGGGAGTAAGTTTTGTAGCAACGTTGCAGTAAAAGACTTCCAGGAATGTGACGCAATATTGTGACTCAATCATTCCTTTACACTTTTGTTTGCTTGTTGCAAATTATTATCTTTAAAAAAACGCTTGCTAAAGCACATGGAGTTGGCCGAGTGGTTGGTGCATTGGGCTCCGAAGCTGCATTCGATCCTAAACTAGGTCATCTCCATGATGCATGTACTTCACTATCACAAAAATCCGAAGCTGCAATTAAGTAGCTTGAAATAACAAAAAAAAACGCTTGCTAAAGTTTGATCAAGAGCTTTTAGCGTGTTGGAAAAAAGCTACGGTTTACACCATCGGCTACCAACGCACTGGTCGTATTTTAGCCTACCAGCAAAATTTCGATGAATCTTTTTGGAAGCGGAAGCGCTGGAAGCGGAAGCGATAGGTGCGGAAGCTGTTTGCAAATATACCGCTTCCACATCCCTGGTATAAACACTTTGTTTTTTTTGTTTTTGCGACTATAATTAGGTTGCAAAAGTTAAGATTAAAAATGCAATGTTTGGCTCTAATATAGACACTTTCTCATCCTCACGTTCGACAAATTGAACACGGCACCACAGTGGCTCTAAAATTGCAAGTAGCGAAACGCTGTTTGTGTGTACATTAAAATACGTACCAGTGTTCGTGGACTTCAACACAAAGAATTCCGGTGGAGGTCAATCAAATTTTTTACGGGTCGGGGAAATCAACGGTCAGCAAATCGATCACTGTTCAGTGCACCAGTATGTTGTAAAAATAAAGTAGCTTATACCAATTTCAAAAAGAGGCAACGCCCTTTACAGCCGACTTCCATCCCATTCGTTGGCAAATACAGGGGAAGCTTCACCCTCTTTAAATGTTTATTTTTACGTATTAATACATAGTAGCTGTACTTCAATATTTTTACTCGGGCAAAACTGTAAGGCAAGCTTTTTTCGACAGTTAGCCTAACCAGAGGAATCCCAAAAATTTTTTAGGGAAGATGAAGTATCCAAAAAATGCTTAAAGTTGATTGCCTAGATTTGGAGTGTCTATAGATCCCTGGTTCCCAACCGATGGGGAATTTCCCACTAGTGGGAAATTTAGGGTTTTCAGGTGGGGAATTAAACATCCCCTGAGAAATTATTCTGTCCTCACCCGGATTTTTATTGCCAGCACTGGAATGCAGGACGTGTGTTGTAGATTTTAATCCTTTAACAAGGTTTTAAATCACTTACATTACAGGATCTAAATAATATAACAAATAATAACTGAACTTAAATCACAAACGCCTCCACTTGAACGTAACTTAACACAATCTTAGATTTTAATACACAAGAACTACACAGCGCACCGCAGCCGCTCTACTATCAACTAAATGAAATGTTGTGTGGTTTTATGGCGCTTTATAACTACTAAAATCCTTCAGCGCCAGGACTAAATTTTGTCGAGAATTCACTAATGTATTTTTATTCTCTGTTTATTTCATCCTCCGCGCTACTACTTTTCGCATTTAGCACTTAACTGCGCTACTACTTTAACTGAGCGTTTAGCAAGTGTAACAGCAGATACCAGTTTTAAAGTCTTTGGTTTGACCCGACTGAGAATAGAACTCAGTCTACCAGCTTCCAAGGCGAACGCTCTTAACCACTATTAACTAAAAAGGTTGCAACAGATTCGAACACAACTTGTCGGAGATAATGACGTAGTGAACTGGAAGCACGCTAGAGGCGCACAAGATATGCAATCAACGACTTCACAAGAACATGTGAATTTTTTTTTCTCTCCACCGATGTTTTCACTGGAATACAGGACATCTGAAGCAGGGTTGCCTTGGTGAAGGGAGGGCTCAGTCTCCCTAGTTCTAAAAAATTGTTTGTAGGAGGGGCCCAAGGGGGCTCTTAAAATCGGCCGAGTTCTTGTGAACGTATTTCGTAAAAGGTTTGCAAGGGGGGCGTGAGCATGCAGTGACTTAATGATTGAACGTGTATTTAAATTTTTTTTTTTTTTTCGTCAAACATGAAAACTTGTTTCCCCCAAACAACTGCATCCTTCCTATATTTAAGTCGATTAGGTTTAGCAAATAAATTGTTATATTTTTTGCATGTATTTTGAAGCGTGGTGGACAGTGCCGTATCAAGGCACCTCCGAAGTTCGGCCCTCCTGGTCGGGTAGGGAGACATTTGTAGGGGCTCCTTGATATTGTTGCTTAAGACTCACAATTAGAAGCAAAATATTTTAGAGAAAATTTCGTCAAAAAGTTGCTGAAAAAGCACTATAATTGTAACTAGGCTACATAATGTAAATTGCAATTAAATTTTCAAAAGTTTTCCGGGGTAGCATGCCCCCAGACCCCCCTAGAGTCATCATTGATTTTTATTGTTATTCAAATTTGCTTTGGTTTTACAACATACCGAAAGAAACTGCGTGTACGAAAGTTTGGGGTGCCCCTACTAAGGAAATTTCTGGATACGTCCCTTAAAATAATACAGCTGATGAGGAAAGTTAGTAACCGAGCCGAAAAAGCGCGAAACTGCCCAAATGCTTGTAGATATTAAAGGGTCCCATCTGGAGCTTTTTAGGGGGAGAGGGGCAACAGTTTTCACACGGCACTGGTGGTGGGACGTGGACAAAATTAACTAACGCCAAAGGGGGCATGACTGAAAAAGTTTAAGAACATCTGGTATAAAATAATAGATTTTTTGCATTATACAGGGCCCCCCTAGTTTAAATTTTTCCAAAGCACCCGTGATCTGAAGACCTTTTATTTGCTCTTCATCGATGTTTTCACTGGAATACAGGACATGTGAAAACGTGAAGACCTTTTTTTTTGCTCTTCACAGATGTTTTCACTGCAATACACGACATCTGAAGACTTTTTTTTTTGCTTTGTACCGATGTTTTCACTGGAATTCAGAACATGTGAAAATATGAAGACTTATTTTTGCTCTTCACCAATGTTTTCACTGGAATACAAAACATCTGAACACGTGAAGACCTTTTTTTTGCTATTGGGTAATTAAGAATCAGTCACATCAAAAGTGGGTAGCCTAATGAAGATAAAAGGTTGGGAACTGCTGCAAGAAACATCAAAAACTAAAGCATTAGAATATATACCTCGATTACTAAAAATTGGGGAGGGGTTGAGCTTGCTGAATTCGTCATTGCTCCCACCCTGAAAGACTCTGGATACGCCCTAGCCACTTCACCTAGCCTACCAAGTATGCCACAGGTCAACAATAATTCGCTTGTCTCTACCATTGCTGATTGCAATTGGTTCGAAATCAACAATACTAAACGCATGTTTTTTGTTTCAGATGTCCTCCGTCGCGTACTGCACCAAAGCCAAATGAGTCCTCCCGTAAACACTCTATACGGTGAAATATTTTTTGTTCTACCAGATGTATTTTTTTCACATGTAGACAAGTGTTCGAAGCACTGTCATGCTAGAACTGTTGGTATTTACAATCCAGAGATAAAAGATCTACTTCAAAAAACTCTGGACTTTTATATAAAGTTAGGTAGGCCAACACTCTTGGAACAATGTGATTGATTGCGCTATACAGTAATTCAATTATGATTACAGTCAGGATCGCGTTTAGAGAGGCCATAGGCTATTTGATCAATGAGGCCCTAGTGAGCAACGATCAGACTAATCTCTACGTATATAAAAAGGTCTTGATGGTCGATTTCTAAATAAAGGAAAGGTTTTGATGGTCGTCGATCTCCAAAAAAAGGTCTTCGTTGTTCGTGTCGAGGTCCTTGGTTTCAGTCTGCCTAGCCTATAGGTAAATTCGGCCCTGATTACAGTCCATCAATGAAAACAAAAATAATTATGCTGTGCTTGACGGCAATGACACAATAGATCAGAGCTTAGTTTCAATGATGTCCTTAATCGCAAGGGTTGTTCTGTGCAGTAATGGAACTCCTAGTAGTTTGGCTACGTCCTTTTAGTTTGTGTTTATCAATAATTGCTAACTCCGTGTTCAATACCCAAACCAGTAATGTGTGCTTGACAGTCTAACAAGCTGAGGAGTTTTTTGAGATCAGATATAAGAAACTGATGTTGTGGCAATGAGAAAAAAACCTACTAGAAAGAATTGGCAGGTTACGACCTAAAAATGCGAGCTACACAAACTTGTCTAGAGTAGCGTACGGAGCAATAATCTTTCATAATTTTTATAGCTCAGACTCAGTTTCACCTTATTAATTTGCTTCAGCCGCAAACAAACATATCAGTTAGGCTGCTTTCAGGTTTGCATCCCTTAATTTGACGTACCATAGTTTCGTAGGCTTTAGCAGAGACAAACTCTTTTATGAGAATGATGACCCACAGCGTCCTGTAATATGAAGAAAGAAAAGGTAATTTGGAAAGAGTTTTCTAAAGGATAGAAGATTTTCAAGAAACGTCATCTAAAAAAGCCTTTAACCTCTATTTCTCGCCCCTTATATCGTGCTGCCCGGGGCAAGTGCCCCTTCTTTTACGGCTTGGCTGCAGCTAATTTTGAAAACTTTCTTCAACTGAAATTCCCTGACTGTTTACAAATCGGGACGGGACACTGTAACTTTAAATCGGGACGTATGGTAGATATAATTTTCATCTTGATGAGAAGCACATGCATTTGGGTTTTTTCAGGTTCACTTGACTCTGATGCATGCGTTTACATTGGCTTAAGAAAACTTTACTCTTATGGCCATCATGCTCTGTTTGTTTGGACTGATAACGGTTATCATTTCTTCGAGGATGGAGAAGGATTTCCATGGATTGTTAATGAACCGAACGGAGGAGAAAAAGAAGAATGTGTTTGCGTGCGCAGTATTGCTAATGGTAGTTATGCAATGAAAGACATTTCATGCAACGAACGTCTTCATCTGGCTTGTATCTATAATGGTGAGATTATTGTTTTACATCGGAACAGTTTTTGAAGCATGTTTGAATTTTTTGTTTTGCATTAATCGCGAGGGTGGCCAGCGGAAAAACATTTTTTGGGAGGGACGAATTACAATAGGCTTTAGATTGCAAATCTTACCGTATTTTATAAATGTTTTAAGCATTGTTCAGGTTAGGGTTCTTCAAAAAGAGGAGCCGTACCACGCTTTATGCTTTTGGCATTGCTCGCTTTCTGATTTCACATTAACTTTCCTGTCTCGAAAAAGCGACGAAGACATTATGGAACGAGTGCAGGCATGCAATTGTTTTTTTGTTTTTTTTTTCTGACAAATTTGAATTTTAATTCGCCAAGCACTCGTTCAGCTGATAAAATGCGACAACTAATTTACGAATGAAAGTTGAACCAAGCTTAGGCAACAAGCAGGGGCGGATCCATAGGGGAAGTGGGATGCATCCCCCAACCAGCCCTTTTCAACAGTGTTTTGATGAAAATTTTTTTCATAATTTCGAGCCTCTTCGATAACAATAATCCTTAGGCTTATGGACGCATAATTCGAAAATGTGCCAACAAAACGCATCTATTCGGTGAAGGATTCAAAATCAAGGGAAAAACATTTAAAACAAAAGCAAAATTAATGCAGTGGAACAATGATACTTCGAATCGAAATTGCGTGTTTTGGAAAAGGGGTGACAAGGTTTTGAAAAAAGGGTGATAGGAACTCAAGAAGTATGTGAAAATATAAAAATTCAAGTTAAAGACCTTTACATATTTTTTGCGTGTGATAGGCCTACCTACCATGAAGCAAAATAATCTTCACCCTTGCCCAAGCGCTCAAATCGCAGAGCGAATGGCTGTGCGCTAATACATTAATCAATCAATTTTCTGGACCCGCTTATCCTTGAGGGGTCGTGGGGGCAGCAGCTCGAGTTGGAGCCTCCAAGCATCTCAATTCTCTGCAACAAAGGATAGATGCTCTGCTGGGATGCCAAGGCGAGACCAACTAAGATCTTCTACGTAATCTCGCCATCGAGTTCTGGGACGGCCTCTAGGCCTGCGACCAATCGGTGTTGAACAGAGCAGTTCTTTGGCTGTTCTTTCCTGGGACATTCGTTTCACATGTCCATTCCAACGCAATTGCGATCTTTCTAGTCGGAGAAGCAGCGCTTCAATGTTTAGAGATTCACGAATATCTGCACTTTTAACCTTGTCCAACAAGGTCAAACCGCTAATTCTTCGCAAGAATCCCATTTCGGCTGCTTGAACTCGAGACCTCACTTTCTCATTCATGATCCAACACTCATGGCCATAAGTCAAAATAGAAACATAGACTGATCTGAAAATGGATAGCTTTGCCTTGGTGCAAACTCCCGTTTCAGCACCACAGATCGGTGGAGCTGGCGCATTACTGCACTTGCTTTTCCGATGCGGATATCTAACTCGCTATTTTGTCTGCCGTCACTTGTGAATGAGACGCCGAGGTACTTGAATTTCTCTGACTGTTTTAGTGGTACTCCATCAATTTGGAGAGAGCACTGCTTCGCTTGTCTGGACAGGCACATGGTTTCTGTTTTTGTTGTACTGATTTTCATTCCGGCAACAGAGCATGCATCCGAAAACCTGTCAAGAGCTTGCTGGAGACCATTTTGGGTAGAGTCGAGTAGCACAAGATCATCTGCAAATAACAGATATTGTACAGTGCATTCACCGATCTTTACTCCGCCGCAAGACTCACTTTTCTTAACTATTCTATCCATGTAAATAAGGAACAGAATAGGTGAAAGAGAGCAGCCTAGCCGTAGTCCCACACTTACTCTGAAAGGTTTCGTCGTTGCACTGTTAACACGAACACAGATCTCGGAATGCATGTACAGCGACTTAATGGCATTTAGTAACTTTCCATCAATGCCATACTGCAACAGCACCGCCCAAAGCTTGTCTCTAGGAATGTAGGAATGCGATCATATGCTTTTTCAAGATCAACAAAACATGCATTGACCTCTTTTGCATATTCCCACGACTTCTCAAAGATTTGCTGCAAGGCAAAGATCTGATCCATTGTGCTTCGGCCAGGACGAAAGCCACACTAAGCATGCGTTCGTTTAGTCTCGACTATTTCACGGCATTTCTTTTCAAGGAATTTGGCATAGACTTTACCCGGGACACTGATGAGAGATATGCCCCTATAATTGGTGCATTTTCTCTTGTCTCCTTTCTTGTGGATAAGTATTATCACACTAGTTTGCCATTGCTCTGGTGCTTGCCCAGTACTACATGCCACCTTACAAACACGAGTCAGCCAACGAACACCATATATGTTCATTGCTTTTAACATTTCAGGTCTGATATCATCCTCACTAGGTGCTTTTCCAGTTTTCAATGATTTGATTACTGCATTCACATCTGCTTCGGTTATCTGAATATCTTCCCCAACCTGTTCCTCGTGAAATTGTATCGGTGTAGCATCAACTGGGTTTAAAAAATCACTAAAATAGTCTCTCCACCGATTCAAAATAGCATCTTGATCTTTCAGCGTCACACCATTTGAATCTTCGATAAAGAAAGCGGCTCGAGATCTTTTTCCACGCAAACGGCGAATGGTCTGCCAGAACACTTTGTTTGCGGTGTTGAAATCATCGTCTAACCTTTCTCCAAATTCCTTCCAGGCCCTTTCCTTAGACAGTTTAACTTTTGCGGCTGCCGCCTTACGTGCTTCAGAGTACTGCGAACGAAATTCAACTGATGACTTATTTGCAAGCCAGGCCTTATAGGCCACTTTTTTCGCACGAATAGCTTCTTTAACTTCTTGGTTCCACCAAGGAGTTCTTTTCTCGCTACTCTTCGTTCCTCCAACACGCTTACGTCCACAACAGTTAGTAGCGGACGTAATGACTGCTGTTCGAAACAAACACCACTCAGTTTCAATGTCTTCAGTAGAGGTCGGAAGTTCTTTGAACTTAAATGCAACGTTGTCTGCAAATGCAGTTCGTACCTCTTTGTCAGCCAATGATTCCCATTTGATTCGATAAGTTTCTCGAGGTCGAAAAGTCTTTCGTTTTTTCAAGGGTTTCAAAGCTTTCAAAGTGCAGACAACTAGGTGGTGATCAGTTGACAACTCAGCCCCTCTTTTAACACGAACATCAGACACGGTAGAAAACAAGTCCGCCGAAACGATGCAAAAATCAATCAGGGAGCGCTGTCCCAGAGAGTCCCCGTACCAGGTGTACTTATGAATTCTTTTGTGCTGAAAAAATGTGTTCATTATGCACAGCCCATTGGTGGCACAGAACTGCAATAAACACCTTCCGTTCTTGTTAATGTCAGGGTCACCATGTTGCCCAATAACACCTTTTCAGGTTGCATTGTCGATGCCCACATATGCATTGAAATCGCTCAAAAGGACAAGGGATTTGGATGAAGTTGCTTTTCCCAATGCAATCTCAACTTCCTCCAGAAAGGCTTTGCACTGTGATTCTATGTTAGGTGCGTACACCTGCACGATACACAGAGATCGCTCCTGCAGCCTTAGCTTTAGAAGACAAACCCTTCCTCCCAGTGGTACCCAGTCAACGACACACTCAGCTATGTTGGGGCACACAAGTAAGCCAACACCAGCTTGAGCAGACATTGCTGCATCAACACCTGAGTAGAAAATTTTCCACCCAACGTTCAACTCGACAGTTCCAGAACCCCGGCGCTTTGTTGATGAAATTCCCACAACATCAACGCGATACTGTTGGGCTTCGCAAACAAGTTCCTGCTCTTTTCCTGTCAGTGACGAAACGTTCCAGTTCCCGATAGCTAGATCCCGGCAATTTGGTCCAACTCGAGTACCTTTTCTGTGCGCTGCCCCCATTTGCCTCCTCAAACGTTTAGCGACTGCGTTGGTGGGTTTCCGGTGACGGTCAGCTTGTGGGGGAGATAGTAGCTTATTTTTCGAACGAGTCCCTCTGCCTAAAACTCAAACGCGGACCTTTTTATCCTGCGCGCCATCCGATGCAGCTTGAATATTGTTATTACAACTTTCCATTTAGCTACAGCATTGGATTGCTACTTGGTCTGTTTCTCTCCTTCGACCTTACCGCCATGGGTGACTCTGATGGAAGTGATTAAACACTACCGGCGGCATTGCTCTAAGGATCATTGAAAACTCAAACCTCCCCACCACGTTAAGGTGGCAATCAATAGGAGAGGCGCTAATACATTGTTATTTATTTATTTCAGGAGCAACCACTAACGTCACGGGTATGCCGACCTTACCATCGCGTTTGACAATTGACAAATTTCGCATTGCCCAGACCTTACAAACTAATGATTTACCTGATGGTTCCGGTAGTGGTGAAGTACCAAATGCTGCTACAGATTCTTCGACTAACAATGAGGCAACTTCATCCACTCACGAAAGCCGTTTAACTGCGCGCCGAACTTCTTCGTCTACTTACCAAAACCCTTCAATTACTCACCTAAACTCTTCGTTTACTCACCAAAACCTCTTAACTTCTCAGCAAAACTCTTCCTCTTCTCATGTAGACTTTTCAAGTATTCACAAAAAATCTTTACTTTTGAATGGCATTTCAGTTGCTGCTAGTGTGTCGCTAGCAGCGCTGGCGGCTTTGTTATTTTTTGTCTGCAGGGAAAAACAGTAAGTCTTTTTTAAAACTAGAAGCCCTGAAATATTTCTATACCTGTAAGTACGGCTGCGGTCATTTTTGACCGGTTACTTATAGCTGGTTTTAAACGTATTTAATTTACTCAGTTCAGTCGGAATTGATGTATAGCAGGCCAGATGATTGCTTTTCGCGTTTTCATAGCAGTGCATATGAAAAGAAATTTCTGTTATTTACGTCATTTAAATACGCATTATCTTTAATTCAGATGAGAAAAATAGGTCCACGATTCAATAAATGTTCTCAGAACAACTTGTGCTCTTCACCAATATCATTTACTTAGAAGTATGTCTGCCACAGCAAACTTTTGCGCAGTTTTGGCAGAATGAGCTGGATTTGTTCCTGCATGAGACAGTCAGGCACTTCCTTTGTTTTCAAGCTAGCGGAGTTGCAGCACTGGTACTGGAAATTGCAGCCGCTCTTATCAAAGCAATTGGTTGCCCTCTGTCACTTTCACTGCAGAGTTCCTTTGTCAATTCAAGGAGAAACGATTTCCTTGACAACTTCAGTTTAGTTGTGAGGCAGTAAACGATGTAGGAATTTTGCAGGAACAGTCAAGAATATAAAAAAACATTGAAAAACTTTCGCTCAAACTTGATAAAAAAATAAACTATAGGCTGTGCCGCATGTAGTATATACGCCTATCTATAAACACTGCAAGAAAAATTCAAAAATTTCAGATCATTTCTTCTCGCCAATGCACCATCTATCTACAGGGTGATCCGAAAGTAACTCCCTATTCTAAAATAACTATGACTTATTCAAATTTACTGACAACTTTCTCAGGTTTTGCATGTAAGTTACTCAGTCTGCGGCAATTACATCTATGCTCTTGTTTCTATATTTTAATAATTTTAAGTTAAATTTGAAATGAAGTTAAATCATGTTTTGTAAATTAACATGCTAATTGTGATGAATAATAATTTTTAAAAAATTCAACCACATTTAAATAAACAAATAAAAAGATATTGAATTTTAAATGGAAGTCCACGCAATGCACTTTTTACTCATGTTTAATAAATGAAGAAATTACACTTCAAAAACAAACCATTTTTATTTTAGAATAGGGAGTTACTTTCGGATCACCCTGTATATGAACTGGCCGAAAATACTGCAGAATCAACAAAGATTCAATGCCTTTCAATAAAGTCAATAGTGATACTTGCACAGTTGCGTAGTTCTCAATTTCTGTCTTAAACTGAAAGGAAAATCAAACTCAACCTCTTTGTAATTACACGACTTCTTATGCTACAGCATTCTTGTACACTTAATTTTGCGCCACTTCTCAGAAACACTGTAGAACATGTACAATCAGATCAATTGCATATAAAAAGCGGTAGAACTAAAAACGTGTGCGACCGCCATATTATTGGATCAAATGGGACCGAATATAGGACTGCATGGGACCGTGGGTATTGAACCAAAAGGCACTTAGGGGAAATGGGCACCGAGCCAAATGAGCACTTGAGTGAAATAGGTACAGGAACAAATCGACACCGAAAGAAAATGGGTACTTGGGGCAAATGGGTGCCGGTGGAAACAGGCATTGGAACTGATGGGCACTGGAACAAACGAGCACTTGGGGCAGAATGGGTACTTTGATATGTCCTAAGTGTTTATATGTTCTGTTGCCACTTTTTTCCAGGGCCCATTTACCCCCAACGCTCCTTTGCTTCGGTGCTCATTTGCCCCAGCGCCTATTTGCTTCAGAGCCATTTTGCCCCGGTGCCAATTTTCCCAGGTGCCTACTGCTTGCCAGTGCCCATTTCCCTAAGTACCATTTGCATTCGGCTCGTTCTCCTTTTATCCCAACAGCCCGTTTGCTCCGATGCCCATTTCTAGTGGTGTCCACTTCCTTTGTTACCCGTTCCCCGGTGCCCATTCTTCCCAAATGCCAATTTGGTCCTATACAAAAACGTTCGTTCCCGTGTGGTCCCAAAGAGTCTTTTAGGCCTACTACCCCATGCTGTCCCATTTGGTTCTACAAGATCCTACACGGTTTTTAATGTTACTCCATTTGATCTTTCTCCCGTATGCCGACATACTTAGAGCAGTATGGTCTCATTATCAAACACCGGTCATTTTCGACCAGTTAGAGCTTATGGGTAGGTAAGCAGCATACTCTGTTCTAGATCCTCAAGAGAAATCTTTTTAAGGCTGATAAAATATCATGGTAAGTTAGGAAAACTCCAGAAATTTCGTCAGAAAAATTGCAAGAATGCAAAAGTTACAAACCGTTCAAATTCAAATCCGGTCAAAAATGTCCGGTCCTGGCTTCTAGTTTTAAGGCAAGCAACGGTTGTGGCGAAACAACATCGTGTGATTCATATTACGAGCTGAATGAAGCTGAATTAGAGGCGTCACACAGTGCTCTTTTCTTTGCGAAACTGCATGCTAAACATTATTTTATTACTAATAGTGGTTGGAATCAGCTTTTTCTACAAGTGATTGATGACGTAGTCGGTGAAATAAACTGTTGGGTCGTTGGTATTTCACATGTTTAATGCATTTTTTTTCTGAAAGTGATTTTTTACTGATAAACATTTATTACTGCAATTTTTCCATGAACATTATAATCTTGAGACTTATGCATAAAAGCCTATCATTCGTTTGACCCGTCTCTTTCCCTCGTTCCTGTACCACTTTCTACCTTTTGCTCTCTTGCTTTTAACGTAATTTTGCCATACACATTTAATCTAGAAAAGAGGTACAATCATTGTTAATATCAATTATATTGAACAAATAATTCAACAGTAATAATTGAAGGAGACTGCGAAGTGCGCTTGCGCTCTTTGAGTCAGTAGCCGCACGGTAAATATTTCAAATGCGATCGGCTCCAGCCGCGAATCGAAACGGTCACGTAAGACCTGTCATCTACCCACGGTACCGCTAGGCCATGTCGATGAAAATCAAATCGCATCATACGAATAAGTGAAATCAGCCATTTGTAGCTTCGCCATAAATTTCACGACCTCTGTGTATGCTGATTGGCAACTAATATCAGGCTGAAAACTAATAATACTGCTTGACAGCGTCTAGTGAAAAGTTTGCCGTTGAACATAATATATGTATATCACCCAAACGACATCTTCACTATGCTTATTCAAATAGAATGTCGGAGAGACTCTATTTGAATAAGCATACTGAATTCGTGCATTGCTCTTGCTACAGCATACATGCTGGACTTACAGTCAGTGATGGGCACGATAAACCTTTCCGTAGTAAAGCGAAAACGATAATCGATAATTTCAAAAATGCTCTGGGCGATACCGATAATCGATAAATCTCAATTTCTTAAAGCGATATCGGTAATCGATAAATTATCGCCGATAAATTTTTCCGATAAATGTTGAGGTGAATTTTCAATGTGTTTGACGAAGTTTTTTTCTTGTAAGTCAAATCACAAAAGTGTTTTTCTAGATTTTTAAGAAAAAAAAGCAGTTCACGGACTCTGCCGTGGCATTAAACACAACAAAGAGAGATTTTTTAAATTGGAACAAGACTTTATCGACGCCGTAAATTTTGTCATAGCGCCAACTCCCTAACTTTGAACACTGTGTGCATAAAAAATCGTTTTATCGCGATAATTTATCGGCAATAACAAAATATATTACAAAAGCGATATCGGTAATCGATAAATCCAAACTATTTTGAGCGATAACGATAATCGATAAAAAGTTATCGCCGATAACTATCGCCGATAAATTATCGCGATAAATGCCCATCTCTGCTTACAGTGTTTCAGTGCAGCGGAATTAATTCCATTTGAATAAGCATACAGAATATCTGAATAAATTCTATTTGAATAATGAATATTCACTGCGGATTATAAGTAAATAAGCATACCCAAGATGAGTAGTTATAGTGCAGCCATCTCGAACAGAAAATGGTGAGCAAAGTGGTGAGCCGGGAATGACGTCATGCGTCGCGATCAACCTATGCGTCACGATCATCTATGCAGACTACGCTATCTGAAAAATCAAAATATTTCTGTTCTTTCAAAGGTTACGTAGTTCAGTTGGTAGCTTTTTGCAGAAATATTATTTTGGGTTATCTAATAGTTTAGTCCACAACGAACTTGCAAATTTATTTGCGTTGACAAAATCGTTTGTTTACTGATTGACATAATTTGATTTATTATAATCATTCTTTGTTCAGTTATGTGAATTGCAGTTTTTTATCTTTAACGTTTTTATTTTTGGAAATTGCAAGTTTGATATCACACCCAAATTATTAGGCTACATTGATTTTCTACATGAATTCCTTTCACAGATTAGTTTTTTTATTTGAAAGTGTTTTTTATTATGAAATAAATTGTGTAAAGATTTAATTATTTCTAAAATTTTTGTTGTAGTATTGAATTTCATCCATTAAAAGTTATGCTTTCGTTATGATTTTATTTAAAATTATTTAAAAATTTAATAGTTTTTGTTTTAAGTTTTCTTGTAAGGCATCCCATCCAATTTTACATATATTTACTCAGGTGAAATCCTATCCAACCATACATAGTAGGAAGTAAATCCACAAACGTTTTTGTTCGTTGTAGTCTTTATTTACAAGAAGACATGTAAAGACTAGTTTTGTCCTCATTAGGACTCATCAGTTCACAATGGTCTTACTACAACGGCACACAGGTAAATGACAAGCAATGAAAAAAACACAACAATATAATTCAATATAATTAGTCGAAACGTATTCCGTCTGGTGCAAAATAATATAATACTTGTCTTTCCGACGTAAGCAAAACAAATTGAAGGTGACATCATAATTGACCAATTGTCATCGAATCAGAATTGACCAATTGTCATCGAATCAGTTCAATCGTCTCAACTAATCGTCAGAGCCACTATCCTCAACACCCACATCAAAGTGTAAGAGATGTAAAACCTTCTTCTGGCTTTTCTAAGCTTCATAACCCAACCAAGAAATCAAAGAAAGAACAATATCCATGGAACTAGGAAACCCTTACAATAGTATTAAGGATACAATCCTTAAATTAACATCCAGTGGGTCATAAATGTACTCAGCCTCATCTCAAAGAGTAGTCAATAACAAATTAAACCATCTTCGAGCACCTTGACTTGATCCTAAAACCAGTAAAAATTCGGACCAATTGTAGGTTCCAAAAAATGAGAAAGCTGGTTGAAGGGGCAACTGTATGACGAAAGGAGAAAAATCTTCCTATATGAAAATTAAGCAAAGCTTTAACTGAGTAAATATATGTAAAATTGGATGGGATGCTTTGCAAGAAAACTTCTAACGTATTGAAGTTTAGTCCCACTTGGACTGGTGCTTTTTGTGCATAGTTTTGCACTATAGCACAGCTCGACTGTTTTAGTTGAGTTGATCATTCTTGATCAGTTGTCGATAGAACGCCTCTTTAGCAGTTTTTGTTTTATTATGAAAGAATTATCGACTCAATGCTTCTTGCTGAAAATTATTGTTGCATTTTAGTTTCACGTATTTTGATAGAAATCAAATTTTGTGCTTTGATTAAAATTAGATTTAATAATTTTTGTTTGATAAATATAAAGTTATTGTTACACCATTTCTTTTCTGGTATAATAAAAAAATTTTTACACTAATATTTTATGAAGAATTATTTACCAATTCAATAACTTAGGAAATTATTGTTTTAGTCTTTCCATGTATTCATTTTTTATTTGAAAGTATTTTTTATCGTGAAATAAATTATGTAAAGATTTAATGACTGTATTTCTAAAATTTTTTTTTATTGCATTGAATTTCATCTATTAAAAGTTATGCTTTTGTTATGATTTTATGCAAAAGTTATTGATGGGGTGGCTGAGTTGACTTGATCACAAACAAAATACCAGATGGGGTTGATGACTCGCTGTTGGTAGATATTTTGCTATGTACCACAAATATGAAATACAAAATTTCAAGAACTTTTCAACATACACAACCCTATTAAGCTATCACAGCATCATAGGAATATCTTAGTTGTGAATGTGACTTATGCATGTCCCACCTTATTTTCTTTACCTAACCTGTATTAACCAAAAGGGGGGCAGAATCACTCTTTCCCAGGCGAAGATGTAAGAAACCCAAACATTTGATGCATAAACTTACTCAGCACAACCAGTGTAAAATACCAGCAAACAGCAACACAAAATAATGCACGACAAAACGCAATGTTTCGACCTTATGGGTCTCATCAATATGAAATAATTTAATTTATTTAAATCCGGGCAAAACGCGCAGTAACGATTTTCACGAACAAAAAAGGTAAACACGCATTTGACTTTCATTGAAGTTAGTATATATTATGCGATAGCGTGGAAGTTTGTATATTGGTTCGGAAACGTCATGGACGACAGGGCGAATCCAGAAAATTTTGATTGGGGGGATGTGATTTTGAATAAGGTTGAATGTTAATCAAGTACAAAATATTTAGACCCCAAAACTGGCGTAAATAAGCTGTTTGAAAATGTGTTCATGTCAGGGGCGTATTCAGAATTTTTTTCAGGGAGAGGGCACCACATTTCGTCACTTTTTCAAGCGTAGTTTTTTCCGGCAGAGTTAATTTTAAGCAACTTAAATAACAAAAACGACTCTAGAGGGTCCGGGTGCATGCTCTCCCGGAAAATGTTTGAAAATTTGCATACTGTGATGGCCATTTTAGCGCTTTTTGAACAATTTTCTGGCAAAGTTTTTTCATATTTTTGGCCCCTAACTTTGAGTGCTTCACCAAATATGATACATTTTGTTCGCACAGTTTCGATTATGCGTGCTTAAGGCGACTGAGGCATATTGTTATAAAGAGGTTCAAAATTATGGAAAAATTTTATTCATCCAAAGCATTGTTGAAAATGGCTGGTGGGGGGGATGCATCCCCCACATCTCACTCCCCCTTAATCCGCCACTGGTCATGGATGCTTTCAATGAAATAATTTGTGATATCTCATAAAAAGTTTATGAAGAAGTCCAATTTGAACCGACATGTGAAAACAACACATGGGAAGAAAGAAGACTTTACAAGTATGACATGCCAGAAAAACTTCAAGGAGATGCATCAATTAAAACGTCACAAGCAAAAGTGCAAAAAATGTAGAAGATATGGAACACCATTTGATTTCCTGACAAAGTTTGCGAAACATTCTTGCAAAAGAAAACGAACTGAAAGCGAAAAAACATGAACTAAAAAAGCAAGAAAGTCGTATCAAAAATTAAATCACACTGATAATTTTTGTTCTTCGAGCAAAGAACCGGAAGGAGTTTGAGGTTTTACAAAATGAATACTTGTATGAAGAAGATCCCGACTTGCATGAGTTTCTTTCAAAATACTGGTCCAGCATCAGAACTTTTTCAAAGCATGGAAAAGTACAGAGTTTACATAATTTTTATTTTCGGAATTTTGAACACATGATCGCCGCAATTGCTAAAAGATTAATGAGGAATTAACTAAGAATGTCCATTTTAAAATATCGAATTTTGCGGAACCGGCTCCTGTTTTGAACCGGTTCCGTTTTTAGGATTCGGTTTAAATGGGAAGAAAAATTGCGCATGATAAATCTTTTCAGACTTTGCGCATAAACGCGATTGCGCGCTCGGCCTCGTGTGTGATCATGCGGTGTTCGTCGGAGGCCGTAAAAAATTTGTGGGAGGCCAAGAGTGTAGTACGCACCGCTTGTGTATATACTGGGGCTGAATTTTTTCATTTGTTTCCAAAAATTAAGAGGAGCATTAGCTCGGTGGCTACGCCACTGCGTGTACATATGCTTCGAACTTATAGTGCTGTAGTCCTTGTGCTGGCTATAAATTCATTAAAAATGAAACAAATGATTGTTTTTTTTTGTTTTGCTGTAGTTCAGCGGTTGCGTGCTGGAATGATATCAAAAAAGTACTAATAGCCATTTTATATTCAGGATTCGGTTAAGGAATCGGAATTCTGGATTCGAAAAAAAAAGATTCGGAATTATTCTAGAATACTTAATTATTGTGAAATGAACATCCCTAGGATCAACAAACCAGATTCAGACTGAATTATAGCTTTGGGCATGTCCTGAGGAATATTGACACTGACGAATTCCGTTATTACTACCCCTCTAGCAACAATGCTTAAGAATTGGACGCAGCTGTGACCAGAAGTAGCAGCAATGAGTTAGAGAAATTTTTACACAAGACAGCAGCGCAGGATTTTTCGGAAAATTTCAACCGACCGGATACAAAATGGAAAATAATCCGGATTACAAACTTGTTTTTTTACATCAATCATTTGGCGGATGCACCTCTATCAGGAGCCGTAGAGCTTCCAGACTTCTTAATGTATAATCAAGGGGTGGTGAATCACACATTCAATGACAATCTATGTTTTTTTCGCTGTTTATTTATATTTCGCGGTTGTGATAAACGTTCGTGTGAACTGGGTGCTAAGCAATAATTAGTCGCTTATCCCAAACATTTTCATATCGATCCTAATCAGTTAGTTTCAAGGCGTTTTTCTCGTTGATTTTCCAGAGATAGAAGATTTTTTGAGGTTAATATCGTTGTTTTGCGAGCTCCAAGATAAAAAAGCGAAGCTAATACAACGTAGTCGCGAACTCTAGGGTGAAACCATGCAATTGAATGTTTTTAAAAATCATTCAAGCTTGATTGTTGACTTTGAAAAGTATTGTGATGTTTACCAACGGCAACGATGTGACAAACTATGGTATGGACGAAAAAAATGTTCGAAGCACACCAGCTCTTGCGACCAAACTGTTACACAATCTTTTCCAGACGGTATTTTTAAAAACCAATCAACCATTTTTCAAAAATTAGAAGATGTAGGCTTTTTTGTACCCCTTGATCAACGACATTATCCTTTTTACTGTTGCTACAATTTCGAGTCGATTTTAAGTCAAAATGATTTACCTGAAAACGGTGAAAAACTATCTTTTTCTTCCAAACACATTCGTTTAAGTGTAGGCATAGCTTCCAATATTCCAGATTTTAGGATCCCATTTGTCTTGTTTCTGAGGGGAACGAAACTGTATTAGTTTAAAAAATGGTGGATTATTTGGAAAAAATCTCAGATGCCGCATATGCGATCCTGCAGGAAAGATATGAATATGTGTTTGATGCTCTTGCTATCAATCCCAATTGTCGGAACGAAAATCTTTTAAGAATTTGACGCTTTCATCCGAGAACCACCTATTGGGTTATAATTAGGGCGATTTTTTATTGACCTAAAAATCTCAAAAAATTGACTTTATTTTATCAAAAAATTGACTTTATTGACCTAACGAAACAATGAAATAAAAGAACCTGTTCAAAAGAAAAAAAAAAAAAACACCAAAGTTACTTCAGTTAGTGCTTCGATTATAATATACGCACATATAATGCTACACGTTTTCTGGCACAAAGTTTAACTGCTCTGCGTAATTGCGCAGAATCCAGAGTCGTATTCAAGTGTTTTGCTATTCGTTGTATTGCAATCTTTGTAACATCAAAGAGTGTTCGAATAACTAATGCATTGTCTTCTCAATTCTAACGTTTTTGACTACCGGTACGTAGCGACAAAAATATGCAACAAATGAAAACACGACGAAAAGCTTATTATATCATAAACGAATTTTGCCAAAATTGCAATCTTGCGAAGCTGTCTGAACGGATCTTCACAATCGAAATCAATGAAATTACATCAAACATTATATTACTAAATTAAGCATGTGTAAAACTGTAATACCGGTAACAGTCTGGCGACAGCATACACCTCCCTGGTACCACCAACAGTAACGAACTTCCATCTCTCAATTATCTGAGTTATCTCTTTTTGAGTATAAAGTAGAATCGCGCAAAATAAGCAAGAAAGCAAAAATTGACCTAATAAAAAACATTGATCCAAAAAACAAAAAATTGACATTTATTGACTTTATAACTTCATCAACACTGATCCTACGACCGTGAAATTTTGTTTCCACATTGTTATAGTTATTTTCCACTTCCAAAAAAAAATTGACTCTATTGACCGTGAATCACCCTAGTTATAATTGATCTAGATACGACCTTCTTTTAATTCAAACCACACTGATTCGCGAATTGGTGGAAAAATTGATTTTGTGATTAAAAAAGCAAACACTTATCTCTGTTTAAAGAATGCCAAATTTCGATTTTTGAATATTCGAAGTTACGTTTCTCCTGGTTTCAGCTATCGATCTTTTCTTTTAGCTTACGGTTACACTGCAGAGAAATTTTTCTTTCCTTACTGTTTCGTTCGTGATTTAAAAGCATTAGCTGAATATCCGTGTGTTCCGCCGTACGAGGCATTTTTCAGCGAAATCACAAATTCTAACATTTCTCCCTCAGAATATGAGTTTGTCAAAACGGTCTAGAAAGAAAAAGAGTGGAAGACTCTCAAAGATATGCTCGTTTATTACAACGTGATGGATTGCGGACCTTTTGTTGTGGCTGTAGGTAAAATGTTGCAACCGTATTTGGCACAAGATATTGATATATTTAAATCTAGCTTTTCTGCTAGCGAGGTTGCTAAAATTCAAATGCTCCAGAGATTTGAAAAAGAACTTTTTTTCTGTTTGTTTCCCAAAAGATACGATGACTTTCATCATACTTTGAGATCCAATATCACAGGCGGACTATCCATTGCTTTTACCAGACTCGCTATCAGAGACGAAACAAAAAATCGTTCTCATGAGATATCTAACCCAGAAACGTGCAAGAAAGTAATTGTTCTTGATGCAAATAGTTCGTATTTGCATGCTATATCCCAAGACTTGCCTTGCTCATACTTCATTCGCTATTGAGAAAAAGATCATTACCGTCCAAATCCTTGCTGCAAATATTGGCTCTCATCTTATCAATGGCTAAAATGGAACAGCCACACCCAAAATAAACAAATTCAGCACAAATATTCAGGTCAAGGTGAAAAGAAACTGACTCATCATTCGTTGATCGTTGACGGCTTCGCTCCAGCGACTAATGAAGTTTTTGAATTTGATGGTTGTTTTTGATACGGATGAGACAAGTGTTCAGTAAACCAGTACCTTGACCATGGTATCAAAGAAGCTCATCCGGTAAACAGAAAAACCTATGAACAGATTCGACAAGAAACCTTAAATAAGACCAAAAAGTTAGAGAAGGTCAATATAATATAAAGTCAATATAAAGTCAATAGAATAAGAGAATGTGAGTGAAAAAAACTAAAAAGAAATCCGGAAGTTGCTTCTTTTCTGAAAAAGCTGAAGTGTGTAGAACCTCGCTACCAGCTCATGTTTGAAAAAAATTATAGAGAATATCCAATCTGAATCACTTTTTGGTTATTTATCTGTTCTATCCACTCACCAGAAGAATTGAAATCAAAGTTCTTTGATTTTCCACCGACCATAAAAAAACGCAACGATTTCACGTTCTGATTTTAGAGAATACATGCAAAAAATCGCAGAAGAACAAGGATTCTTGAAAAAACCGAGAAAGTATCTCATCAGCAGTTATTTTGGAGAAGAGATTTTTATCAATACTCGGATGGCAAAATTCTATCTGGAGTTGGGGTTAAAAATCACTCGTATATAAGAATTTATTCAGTTTTTTCCCTTGAAGTGTTTTGACGAACTATCTCAGGAATTTGTGCAAAACCGTCGTCTTGGCGATACCGACCTCGATAAAAAAGTGATGGCAATGACGTCAAAGCTCTGTGGTAACAGTCCTTACTCTGCTACTTTTTTGAATCAAAGCAAACACCGCGCTGTTACGCATCACACCGATTCCAACATCAACGAAGCAATCAATAACTTTCGGTTCTCGCGCTTGGACCAATTAAACTCTGTCTATATGAAGTAAAGAGCTTGAAAAAGCAAATCAAACACAATCTCCCCGAACAGTTAGGTATCTCTGTTTATTTAGATGCAAAACTTCACATCCTTAAATTTTTTTATCACTTTTGGATAAGTAGTCTAATATCCCCAAGAAATGTTATTCATTGATCGAGAGCGATACAGACTCTCTTTACTTTTCCATTAGTCGTGACTCTTTAGATGATTGTGTCCCTCAATACCTCAAAGAAAAGTATTTTAGAGAAAAAAGGAAGTATATGCCGGCAGAGTGTTGTGATGAGTGTCTAAACAAGTTCATTGACGTCAAAGTGTCTGGAGGTATCTGGATAATGTCTCCTTGCTGTCAAAAAAGAAACGCTTTTGATACAAAGGTGCTTGGATTATTGAAAACCGAATACGACGGTGAAAAGGCAGTCGCTTTAACTTGCAAAATGTATTTTTGCGAGGGACAAAGCAAAAAACAAGTCTGCAAGGGTGTTAGTATCAGACAAAACCCTTTAACTTTTGAAAAATACTTTCAAGCACTTGATTCCATGCAACCATTAAATGTTGTAAATAGAGGGTTCATTTCTCGAAATCACCATATCTTGACATACCATAAAAAAAAAAGAAGATCAGCAACCCCATCAATAGCTTTTGCATAAAATCATAACAAAAGCATAACTTTTAATAGATGAAATTCAATACAATAACAAAAAATTTTGGAAATACAATCATTAAATCTTTACATAATTCATTTCATGATAAAAAAAATACTTTCAAATAAAAAATGAATACATGGAAGGAATAAAACAATAATTTCCTAAGTTATTGAATTGGTTAATAATTCTATATAAAATATTAGTGATCTGATTATACGGTTGATCTGATATTTGGTATTACCAGCTCTGACTTAGTCATCGAGCCCTTTCTACTGAAGAAGCTACAGGTCGCCAGATATTAAAATACAGTAGAATTTGCCTAAGTCGACTTCGGCTAAGTCGCCAGTTTGCCTAAGTCGCCACATATCGCTTGGTCCCGACTGAGAGCCTATTGTTTTCTGTGTTATCAACTTCGGCTAAGTTGTCTTCGCCTAACTCGTCAATTCGCCTAACTCGCCACTGTTTTTGCTCACCATGAGCAAAAAAATTGACCTAAGTCGTCAGACTGATGTAACACAACCCCACTGTGCGTCACAAACTTCCTTGATAACCCCATTATTTCATCACTTTAGATTGTTTACACCAGGTTTAGTTTCCGTTCAATTAGCCATCTTATTGCCATGTGAAGCAGCCTGGCTATGACAGTTAGAAAAGCTATCAGCGTATTTGCAATAAATTACAGTACTTAGTGACTAGGGAATGGGCAAAAAATAAGGTTACAGCAGAGAATAGATTAATAAGAAGACAGAAAGAGCACAGAGCAAGAATAAGCGCATAGAGAAGATTGTACCGTATAGAGAAACAAATGTTCTTTAACGGCATTCTCGCCACTGCCAATAAATAAAGCTTTTTACAGTGGAATTCGGTTAATGAATTCACGGTTAATAAATCCAGCCGCTTATTACATCCAATTTGCTTGGAACGGAATCGTCCCAATCCTTTCACGTTATAAAAACTTCGGTTAATAAATCCAAGCGCCGCTTAATACATCCAGTTTACGTGCTTTATGCAGTCAAATTTTTCTTCATTATGTGCTAATAAGTACGTACAATATTGGATTATCAGTTTCGTATGGACAAGTACGTACATGTCCTAGTGTACTGGTAGGCCTAATCAAGCAGACTAATTGAACACCAGTCGTAGGAGTTGTGCAGTTGTTGTTGCAACTGAAGCGGTTTTATGAAATTTAACTTCAAGAAAAGTTTTCTGGATCCATTGCAGATGAATAGATCAAGAAGACATGATAAAACAGCAGCAGAAAAGCTAGAGTTGCTCGATCGCTACAAAACGTTTACCTTCATGAGTCAGCGTGAAGCAGCTGATCGACTCGGAATTAGTAGAGGATGCTTACAAGGCTTAATAAAAAACGAAGCCCTTATACGTTCTTCAGACACTGCGAGTGGGATGAAACGTAAAAGTAATAAATAAAAGATGAAACGTAATAAATATTGAAAAAATACTACATTTTGTGCATTTTTACCGCTGCAGGGGGATATCCACAATGGTGAGATGCATTTTTAGGAAACGCCGTTTATTAAAGCCGCCGCGTATTAAATCCAAAACCGGCTGTCCCGCGGTGGATTTATTAACCGAATTCCACTGTATAGCGCAGTTTTGCTTTTTTCTGCACAGTGCTGTGTACAGCAATCCAAAAAGTCCTTTCTGTTTGTGTTCTTTATTTCTCAAATGTTCAGCTTCTGCAGAAACAAAGGGATCTAAAGTCTGTGTAGGCCTAAACATATTAATCTGTTGTTTGCCTAAGTGACCAGTTCGCCTAAGTCGCCACTTTTTCTGTTCCCCTTGAGTGGCCAGGCGACTTAGGCAAATTCTACTGTATTAGTGTAAAAATTTTTCAATATACAAGAAAAGAAATGGTGTAACAATAACGTTACATTTATCAAACAAAAATTATTAAATCTAATTTTAATCAAAGTACAAAATTTGATTTCTATCAAAATACGTGAAACTAAAATGCAACAATAATTTTCAGCAAGAAGTATTGAGTCGATAATTCTTTCATAATAAAACAAAAACTATTAAATTTTTAAATAATTTTAAATAAAATCATAACAGAAGCATAACTTTTAATGGATGAAATTCAATACTAAAACAAAAATTTTAGAAATATTTAAATCTTTACATAATTTATTTTATGATAAAATTACTTTCAAATAAAAAATAACACGTGAAAAGAATATAACAATCATTTCCTAAGTCATTGAATCGGTAAATAATTCTTTATAAAATATTAGTGTAAAAGTTTTTCAAAATACGGGAAAAGAAATAATGTAACAATAACTTTAGTATTAACAAAATATCAAAATAACCAAAGTATAAATTCTATCAAATATGTGAAACTAAAATGCAACAATAATTTTAAGCAAGAAGCATTGAATCGATAATTCTTTTATAATAAAAAAACCAATAAAGTTTTAAATATTTTTGTTTAAAATCATATCTAAAGCATAAAACTTAATTTTTAATTGCATAAAATTCAATACTGTAACAAAAATTTTAGAAATAATTAAATCTTTACACAATTTATTTCATAATAAAAAACACTTTCAAATAAAAAAACTAATCTGTGAAAGGAATTCATGTAGAAAATCAATGTAGCCTAATAATTTGGGTGTGATATCAAACTTGCAATTTCCAAAAATAAAAACGTTAAAGATAAAAAACTGCAATTCACATAACTGAACAAAGAATGATTATAATAAATCAAATTATGTCAATCAGTAAACAAACGATTTTGTCAACGCAAATAAATTTGCAAGTTCGTTGTGGACTAAACTATTAGATAACCCAAAATAATATTTCTGCAAAAAGCTACCAACTGAACTACATAACCTTTGAAAGAACAGAAATATTTTGATTTTTCAGATAGCGTAGTCTGCATAGATGATCGTGACGCATAGGTTGATCGCGACGCATGACGTCATTCCCGGCTCACCACTTTGCTCACCATTTTCTGTTCGAGATGGCTCCACTATAACTAAGTTTACAAAGATTTCGTTTAGGCCAAACATATACATGTTCAACCGCAAGCTTTTTCACTAGAGCCTGTCTAAGAGTGATCTTAGTTTTTAGCCTTCTAGACAACTCCATAGTTCGTGTTGATGGTGCTTATGACGTCATATAGCGTATTGATTGAAGTACTTGTTCATAACATCAACCGCAGTCGTTATTCATTAATATATTCGTTGATCTAGACCAGGATGGTCTAAGGTTGACAGTGTCGCGGGCCAGATTATTTTTTGCACATAATTCGCGGGCCACATACAGCTACATCAGTGCGAACAAATAATAAACAGACGCTATAGCATAGATTCTATGCTAAGTTTGTAGAATCTATTCTATTTAATAGTTTTAGGACAACTTTAAACAACAGCCAAACAATTTAAAGTCATTGGATGTTTATTGTTCACGCATCCTTGATTAATCGTTCTATGTCAACATCAACTTCAGTGGTTGCCAGTCGCAAGCGGGCATCCAATGTTTCATCTGCCAACCTGTTCCTTGCATTAGACTTCAGTCTCTTCATTACCGAAAAAGTACTTTCGCAGATGTAGGTGCTCCCAAACATCGATAACATTAAAAACTCCCTTAAAACTGGAAATATGACTTTACAATTTACTTCGGACTACAATAAATATGGGACGAAAATAACTTAAGGAGGAAAAATAAAGCCGCTGTAAATCTCAAAACTGGACGTTTCGACAACATAAATTCAGCTGTCATCATCAGCAGTGTATACAAGGCAGTACAAATGTTTTGTACAAAACTGGACGTTTCGACAACATAAATTCAGCTGTTATCATCAGCAGTGTATACAAGGCAGTACAAATGTTTTGTACTGCCTTGTATACACTGCTGATGATGACAGCTGAATTTATGTTGTCGAAACGTCCAGTTTTGAGATTTACAGCGGCTTTATTTTTCCTCCTTAGACTTTACAATTGTTGTTGTAACGTCATAAATTGTTTTTCGAGTACCGGTAGTTTTAATTTAAACTGCTTCACGTTTGCTGGCGTTGACTTATTTTGACTCAACGCCGTTGAGTCAAAATAAGTTCAAAGCATTTCTTACCAATAGTAAATGTGATTGATTGTACGTTGTAAGTCTGTGGCTTAGATGTTATCATTTGTCACTGGGATTTTCTCGCAGTTTCTCCAGAATTTTTGGCAAAATTTTCCGCGGGCCATAGAAAATGCTGCCGCGGGCCACAAGTGGCCCGCGGGCCCGGGTTTGGACCACCCTGATCTAGACTAAAGGGTTGTTGCTGATTAAGAGAAGAGAGTCAGGCAGCTATATTTAACATGGTGGCAGCGGAAACAGTTGCGTCTATCCGATAACCTGTTAAGATAAGAAAATATTAAATTGGTGCTAGATTGCCAGTCCATCTCTAAAGACGAAAAAAACCAGTTAATTTCTGAGGATACAGTTGTAGCCTACTAACTTTGCAAGTATGGTTGAGCTAAATCTGCGGCTACCACCAACATTAGATCTGTGCTCCTCGAATCTGGCCGATACTTTTAAAAAATGGCGACGAGAAATTGAAGTTTATTTACTAGCTAGCGGGGCCAAAAGCAAATCAGATAAAACTCAGAAAGCAATAATACTGCACTGCGCCGGTCCTAACGTTATTGAGTTAGCCCAGCATTTTACCTACAGCGAAGACGAGGAAAGAGATTCGCCAGATGTATTGATTCAAAAATTGAGTGATTGTTGTCAACCGAAGAAGAATCTTGTGATGGAAGCCTACCGTTTTTGGAATATACCTTGGTGTGAGCCATTCGACGCTTTCTTAAACGAACTTCGCAACAGGGCAGCATCCTGTGAATATGACGACTCTGATAGAATGATCAGAGATAAAATAGTGTTTACGGTACCAAGCAAACTCCAAGAAATCTTAATGAGAGAAACAGACCTCACTTTAAAAAAAGCCATCGATATATGCCGAGTATTTGAACTTTCGCTCAAACAGTGTCATGAAATGCGGGCTGACTATCAGACTCCACAGAGTGCCAATCAAGTTCATAAACTCACTAACAACGCAACCAAGCGAATAAAGCCTACCAGAGCCACAAGTGAATCGCTCATAGAGTGCAAGTTCTGTGAAAAGAAGCATAGATACGGACGAGTTTTTTGCCCAGCATACGGAAAGCAATGCTCACGATGCCATGGTCGAAATCATTTCAGCATCAAGTGCAAGCGAACAATTAACCAAGTTGACCAAGAGGAAGAAGATGATCCACACCCTGATGATAGTACAGTGACTGAACTACGCGAGCATATGCACAGCTTTTCATTGAATGCTGTTGGTAAGTCGCAATTAACTGCATTGTTAATAGTCAATGATACAAACGCGCGTTTTCAATTAGACACAGGCGCTGAGATTAACACTATCAACAAACGGTTCGTAAAACCGCATCAAATATCTCCGACGAAAAAAACTCTGACCATGTGGAATAAAACTAGCGTAAAACCTGAAGGTGAAGCTATACTTGACGTTTATAATCCTAAGAACGCAACCTCGCATGCTGTAAAATTTATGGTTGTTAACGATTCTCTTAATTGTCTTTTGGGTGTCGAAACGGTACAAGATATGAACTTAATCAGTGTCAATGCACAATGTTTTATTGCGAAAATTGTTTCTGATGACGATTTGGGGAATTTGGGTGTTACGTCTTTGTGTGTTGATCGCTCCGTTAGGCCTAAAGTATTGCCTTGTAGAAATATACCTATTGCTATTAGACAAAATGTTAAAAATACCCTCGATGACCTTGAACGTCGTAAAGTGATTTCACCAGTCGACGAACCCACCGAATGGGTAAGCCAAACGGCTATTGTCAAAAAGCCGAATGGAGACCTTCGCATATGCATCGACCCGCAGCCTTTAAATAAAGCTCTTCAACGCGAACAGTACAAGCTACCTGTCCTTGATGACATATTACCTGAACTGAGTGAGGCAAAAATTTTTTCGAAGCTTGACATCGAACAAGCTTATTGGCATGTGACATTGGACGAAAAGTCTAGCAAGCTAACCACAATGATAACACCTTTCGGTCGCTACAAATGGAACCGTCTACCTTTCGGCCTTAAAGTTAGTAGCGAAATATTTCAAAAAAAACTAATTACCGCTTTGTCTGGACTAAAAGGTGTATTTGCCGTGGCTGACGATATTGTTGTGCTGGGTTGCGGAAAAACTAGTGCAGAAGCGCTTGCCAGCCATGATAAAAATCTGGCGGATCTGCAACAGCGATGCGAAGAACAATCAATCAAACTCAACAAAGAAAAAGCTGATCTAAGAAAGACTCAAATCACTTTTATGGGGCATATAATTACAAACAATGGGATTAAAGCTGACCCTCGCAAAGTTGAAGCGATTGAACAAATGCCGACACCTTCTGATGTAGCTGGGGTGAAACGATTTTGCGGTATGATCCAATATCTATCCCGACTCATGCCTAATCTAGCCTCAGACCTGGAACCCTTTCGAAGATTAACTCGCAAAAATGTCAAGTGGCAGTGGACTGATGAATGTACAAACGCTTTCAATACTATTAAGAAAAAAATTGCACACCCACCAGTTTTAGCATATTTTGAGGATAGCGAAAATCTTGTTTTGCAGGTTGACAGTAGCAAGAGCGGAATCGGAGCAGTACTGATGCAAAACGGACGACCACTCGAATACGCGTCTCGCGCTCTAACTCCAGCTGAACAAAACTGGGCCCAAATCGAAAAAGAAACTTTGGCTATAGTATATGGTCTTGAACGATTTGATCAATATACCTACGGACGAACGGTGACAGTGTGCAACGATCACAAACCCCTAGACATGATTTTGCGCAAGCCTCTTAGTCAAGCACCCAAAAGACTGCAAGCTTTAATCATGCGATTAAATCGCTACGACATAACATTTCAGTATGTTCCTGGAACGGCCCTCCACCTTGCAGACACACTTAGTCGTGCGTATCCAGAAGCGACGGACAGACAAGAATCTCCACGCATAATGAACGTTGATGCGTTTGAAATGATTGCTGACAAACGATTAGAGACTATCAAGCGGGCAAGCAACCAAGATGATGAAGTGCAAAGCTTATTACACACCATTTTGAATGGTTGGCCAGAATGCAAAGATGAAACCCCTGAAAATGTACAGCCGTATTTTGCATTGCGAGACACATTAAGTTGTGAAGATGGTCTTATCTTAAAAGGAGAACGAATACTGATTCCAAAATCACTTCGCAAAGAAATACTGCAGCAGCTACATTCCGCTCATTTGGGCTTAGACAGCATGCTTCGCAGAGCTCGTGCCACTGTTTTTTGGCTCGGAATGACAACTGACATCAAGCAGTTAGCGGAAAACTGTCACGAATGTCAGCGACTGAAACCTAACAATCAAAGAGAACCCCTGAAACAACATGCGGAAGGCTGTTATCCATGGGAGAAGTGCGGTGTCGACTTATTTGAATACCAGGGCAAGACATATTTAGTGTGTGTTGACTACTACTCGAACTTTATTGAGGTTGATCTTCTGCAATCAACCACCACTGTGAAAATCGTTAATTGTTTAAGAAAGATTTTCTCTCGCTATGGCATACCTAAAATTATTGTTTCCGATTGCGGATCACAATTTGTATCAGAATATTTTCAACGGTTTTGCAACATTTGGTTTATTGATCATATAACGTCATCGCCAGGACACCAGCGTGAGAATGGCAAGGCAGAGGCTGCAGTAAAAAGTGTCAAAAATATGCTGAAACGCACAGAAGGAAAAAATGAAGATCAATACATTGCGTTATTAGAATTGCGTAATACTCCACGACAAGACGTCAACTGCAGTCCTGCTGAGCTAATGTTTGGACGAAAAACTAGGTCAGTCATACCCATGATCACGAAGACCTCTGCTAACTTAAATACAAAAAAACGAGTTCGTCGCAGAGTTGCGGTTAAGCATTCTTATGATGCGCATGCCAAACCACTGCCTATTGTTGATGTTGGTGATATTGTTTATTTTCAGAGTCCACATAAGCAGCATTGGGACAGTGGAAAAATCATACGACAGTTGGGATGGAGAACATTTGTCATAGAAACTCCACATGGGGTAACATTCAAACGAAACCGTGTACATATGAGAAAAGCAAATCCACGTGAAGCTAGGGAGTTTCATTCTTCGGCATCATGGTTTCCGATGCCGGGTATAGATGAATCCGACAACATTTCTGCTCAACCCACCATACGTGATGAAACTCTTTCGACACGTCCACATAGGACCCATAGGACCCCGGCACATTTCCAAAACTATATTCTGTATTGCAACCTAGGCCTAGAATTTTGTGTGTTTTTCTTTTTGGTTTAATTTGTTGTCGTCACTTTGGGGGATGTTGTTGCATATAATGTTTTTAAATTTTTATGTTTTGTATCTCATTGTGATTGAGGGGGATGTTGGTGGTGTTTATGACGTCATATTGCGTATTGATTGAAGTACTTGTTCATAACATCAACCGCAGTCGTTATTCATTAATATATTCGTTGATCTAGACTAAAGGGTTGTTGCTGATTAAGAGAAGAGAGTCAGGCAGCTATATTTAACAGTTTGTCTCTGCCGGAGTTGTCAAGAGCGGATCTAGTAAGTTTTTAGGGGGGGAGGGGTCAAGAGAGGATCTGGTAACTTTTTCTGTGGGTGTAGAAGTATTAAAGTCTTGCGTAGTTGAAGGGAAGCTTGAGCTCGCTTTGCCCTCTGGGTGTGCCAGCGGGAATTCAATTCATCCGGTCATCCGGACAGCCGAGATAATACTAAGAAAAAAAAAGAAAAAAACAGCGACCATACAAAAATTGTTCAACCGTTAGCCTATGTGCGAAATCTGTTACATACGACATTGATCCGATACTTAAAACTTAAAAGCAAACCTTATTATTAGCCTTTTCTTTTAAATGTATAACTTTTTGTGTTGATAAGTTATTTGCGAGATCCACTAAGCTTTTAGTAGGCCTATTTCTTTGCATTTTTTCTAATACTGTTTCTATATTTTTTATAAGCATAACACTTGCAAGGAAAGCAAGCGTATCCATCTTGGTCTTTTTGTAAAAAAAGCGGCTAGTACACGGCTAGTATCAACATCAAGCGGCTGGCATACTGCAAGCCGCGTCATTCACTTGACACGACTAAGAGATGTTAGAAATGCTTTACCAAATCGTATCACAAACTTGTTGTGTTGTGTGGTTTTATGGCGCTTTATAACTACAAAGGTCCTTTAGCGCCCGGACTAAATTTTGTCAAGAATTCACTGACGTATTATTATTCTATGTTTACTTCATCCTACGCGCAACACTTAATTGCTGAGCGTTTAGCAAGTGTAACAGCAGATACCAGTTTTAAAGTCTTTGGTTTGACCCGACTGAGAGTAGAACCCAGTCTACCAGCTTCCAAGGCGAACGCTCTTAACCACTAGGCCATGGCGCTGGTATCGCAAGTTTACTTCAGACGTGATACTTCTCGCATTGCGCTTATCACATACTGGACTTGCCGCACCACATTGTAGTGACATTGATTAAACTAAAAGCGAAAAGTCTTTTCCTTATACCGGTAGCTGACATTAATCACCGGACCGACAATGCAATACCAGCTGACTGTTGGCTATTAGATTAAGCAATGGAGTTAAGTATAGCCCGAGTCTTAAAATTTCAGACTAATGTAAGAGTAACTGTTGCTAAGCATAATTGCAATGCGTCTGGTTATTCAGTGAAGATATTGAATACAAAAAATTAAAACTAAGCCAATTTAAACTCAAGCAACCTTTTATTTAGGCGTCAAGATAAATGGAAAAGAATGCGTTCTCAACCCAATAGTAGACGGAGAAGGAGTTTATACATTAATCTGTAACATTCATGTTCCAACGCTTTTTATCTTGATATGTAGGACTAAAATAGGAAAACTTCCCTTCTTCTGTTTGAAGAAAATGTTGGCTTATTTGTATCCAAAAGCGTGTTGCAATTTTGGCTACGAAAGCAGAAATAAACGTTACTGACATGATTACGAGCAAGTGTAACCGTATTGGTTTAGTACAGGTCTCTATAGCCTACATTAGCTAAGAGAGCGGTAAACTGTTAGCAAAAATGCAATTTCCTTACCTTCATTTGCAATCAAAAGTATCATATTGTGCATGGTATGTCGAAAAGTTTCTAAGAAATTTTATCAGGCTTACGTTTTTTGGCTGCCCATTGAATTAAGGTCGAGTTAAAAAGAATATTTACGGTTTTCTTTTGAATTAAAATTGAGTTCTGACACATTTTGGTTCCATTTTTTCATTTTTCAGGAAGGAAATGGTACCTTAACTAATTACTCATTAAATTTTAACATTAGAATCTGTAGCACATTAGAGAAGGCCTAGGACATGACGTATCTGACCCCATTTCGTCAATGCATTTTTGTAGGGCACAGTCAAAAGAAATAAAAATCAAATCGCGACAAGCGAAGAGCCAAGTTTGCAGCCTTTCTTTTTATCCAAAACTTGTTGGCATAACTGCCAACGATTCATCGCATTGCATCTAACCCTTTTAAGCACAAAAGTAAATCCAATCCAAGTTACTGGCATGAAACTTGCCTGGTGTAATTTTCTGCTGGGAAACACCATCAAAAACTCCCGCAGACAAAACATATTCCTCGTTTAAAAAAAATAAATAAATGAGGCTATTTTTCAAAATCAATTTGATATGAAGATTCAACAGTAGGCATACTTGAGAGAAACTGCGAAGTGAGCTTGAGCTCTTCGAGTCAACAGCCACCCGAAACACATGTCAAGTGCGATCGGCTCTAGTAGTGAATGGAACCCGTCACGTAGGATCTGTCACCTGTGCATGGTACCGTTTGGCCATCTGCTGTCAAGATGAGTGAATGATGAGCTGCTTGGATCAGCGTTTAATAAAAGCGTCTTCTTTTAATCACAAGAAAATTATTATGCGCGAGAAATTGATTTGACTGTGTATGGTATACGCTTTTTTATATTTAAAGGCGTTGAATTTAAAGTTTGGCTCATTTAATTTCATCCGAAGAAGAACAAGGTCTAAAAATTGTCATGACTCTAGTTTTTCAAGGGCGAAACACCAATGACACCTTCAGGCATCGAACCAATGACCGCCGTCACGCAGTTTTAGTAATGTTAACTTAAGCGTCTCCACGAGACTCGCAGTGTTAGTTAGTGTCTTTTATTTCCGTACCGTCAACACAAGAATAATAAGCATACATAACATACAGTATAATTGGACAGCATGAGAAAAGGGAAGAAGCAACGAAACGATAAACGTTGTAACATGCAAGGGGAGAATAGAAGATCAAGAAAAGTAACATGAGAAGCATGGTTGCAGCACCCGTGCATGGTATGACTCTAGTTTAGTGTTGTAACAAAAGAAGAATCACATCTGATAAGTTACTGACTTCGACGCGGAATCACGTTTCCAAGGTTCCGCAATTCAAATGACAAGTCGCGATGTTGGAATCTATCCCAATCATGTCAGTTCACGTATAGGCCTGTATTGTCACATGTTTTGATAACCGTCAACATCACATGAATGTTGCGTCAGCTACTAATGCACCTCATTAGAATAAAAATACTGTTTGTCTTAAGCCTAAAGTGCAGTGAGGAAGTTGTAGGCTATTACCAAAATGCTAAAGAAATAATTTTTTTAGGCTATAACTACTAAAGGGGATTAGCAGCAGTTAAAGTTAATCGCTAAACAGCACTAATTATTTCTGAATTTTTCCGTGTAATTTTGATTAATTAGCTCTAATCAAAACCCAATGATTCAAGAATGTCATTTAGGTCTCCATCGTATGCTACGATGTATCTAATCACTGTTGTGGTTGTGAATCCTCGAAGCTACAATGAATTCGAGATATGTTAGGTACTTAGCTCAATAATTAAAAGAAGTGCGCGACTTCAAAAGTATTGGCGCAATAACATTTGTTCTTTCTTGCAGCATAACATTTCTGCTGTGACTGTAGATATGTGTGCACTGTAGCTATGATTGTAAAACTTCGCAGTTGTTTCTTCATTTTATGGAGCATTTCTGCTTTCACATACGGAAGAAATGCAACGATCTTGCAAGGTAAAATAGATGCGTATTGCGTAATAATCGTGTCGAATGTCTAAAGGTCTGTTCAAACCATTGTAAATGCGATTTTAATCCAATTTGTTGTCGTACGAAATTTCATCCAATTTTTGACGTATGCAGTTGCCGAAAATATTTTCCACCTTATCCACACAATTCGAGACCAAACAGTTTTGCTTTCTGTCAGTCGTTTTGCAAAGCACCTTATAATTGTTTTCTAGAATGTCGCTAAGTGACGTGGCTTTACGTCATAACCTCTAGCTGTTTCGTAGCCGACTACACTTTACGTACGAAAAATCGTATCGTATTCTGTGTCAACGCACTTTTAGTAAGAATCTGTGTCAACACCAATGACAACACCTCCGTGATTTAGCAAATTATCTAAACTCTTACACTTTTCTAAATAATCAAGTTAGCAAGAGTTTTGGTTGTAAGAATGGAATATTTTTGATCAAAATTTTTGCTTTACTTTTGCTCATAGAAGTTCAAACGAAAGCTAGTCAACAAAAATTTAATGAGAGGAACTAGTTTTTGCGTTTTATCAAAATTGCATTAATGACTCATTGTGCTGCACAACCTTTTACTGCATATTGTATTAACTCATTATCAGCATTCTCTTTTATTGTTCACGATTTATTATCCCACAATAGCATGCAAAATTTTGGGGAAATGCGTTGAAATAAAGACGCAACAATTGAAAAACAATTGCAATTTGTAACGTAGCCTTGAAGAATTAATAACCGCAACTTATAGCAGTATTAACAATATTTTGTGTAAAAGTGAAGTTAAGGGTATCACCACTATTTCAATTCAATGTCAGCAAGATTTACACGAGAGTTATTTTTACTCAATGAGCGCTTTTGGGGTGCAAAAATTGAAAAAAATGTAAGAAATGAAACTTCAAAATTTAGCATTACCAGGTTTTGCCATGCCACGGCAGAAGTGCGCGAATGTTGGTAATGAGACATTGATCACTTTTCCGGGTTGGCCATTCACCTTCAACTGCAAAGAAATATTTGAAGACTACGGTATGAAGAAACCTTCTCAAGTAAGTCGATTGACTCAATTAAACATTCGTCAGTTTTGTTTGAAAAACAAAAACCCAACAGTTTAGTTTGTTTCGCCCGAAAATAAACATCGAGGCTGAGGAATCTTATTCAAATAGAATTAACGACAACGCCTGCTAAATTCGAAAAGTTTCAAAGAGAAACGATAGAATCAAGCGAAAACTTTAAGTGAAAGTGACGTAAGGTTTGCTGTGAATTAAAAGTTTTTTTTTTTTAATTCATTAGCATCCGGTTTGATGTCTGACTAATCCCATTTTGCAAAGGTATTGCTATTTATACTAACTTATAGCTTTGCTTTATTGGCTAATTTTTTTTCTCTGCTTTCAGTGGTAATAGTGAGCGGCCGACAACACTAAATGTGAGGTATATTATCGTGTAGGATAGGGCCTACTGCTGTATTTCTTTATAAAAGGCAAATCATCAATTTCTTTTTACTCCATTGATTAGTTTATTGCCTGCTAGTTTCATACTTACAGTAAAACGGTAGAACATGTCGCTTGACAGTAAGTCATAAATGCTTCAACACCTTATGCGGAACTGGAAACGTTACTCATGTTTTTAGCTGATAGGTGGCTCAATTACGTTGCGACTAATTTAGTGGCAAGAATTGCTTACTTGAGAAAGTGGCATGATAAAAAAATACGAATACTTTTCAAAGAACAATGATTTTTCTCTTAAAAGTTTGCATTTACGTCAAAATGCTTTCTGTTTTCGACAACTCTTCTGTGTTTATAGTGCTATGTGTTCTCAAGAGATCTCGTCCCCAGAGCAGCAAACGAAATCTTTCGTTTACAATCCAGCACACTGTTCAACGTTACTTTGGTGAGTAGTTGACACTTCAAGCCTATCACAAAACATTCAATCAAAAGAATTTTTAAAAAACATGAGGCTAAATTTAACTAAAAAAACCAAATCGTCATTACACTAATTACACTAGTACGAGGTACCACGCTGAAGAGTGTAACGCGCGGCGTGGCCCATCGTCTTCGCAGCTTAGCGCCTGGATGACACAGCTTCGAAGTCCGAAGATACTACAGTAGAGAGCGGTTGATGACACGGAGTCTTATTTGACCGGCCTGGTAATCGAATCCTTGGCCTTATACACCAATAGCGATGTCATTTCCACCATGCAAACAGACCGCCCCTAAAATTAACTATAAGGGTCAAAACTATTTTAATAGTTAGTGTAACTTCAAACTTTAAAATTGCACAATTTTCCAATTTTTTTGATTGTTTTAAAAGTTATGCTACACATTAGCCACCCTCCCCAAGCTAAGTATATTGAATATTCCAGACTTACAGGTATTTCCGCGTGCTTGACAATGCTTACGTTATACCGGAAACTTTATGTAGCCTAGCGGTATTTAGGTAATATTAAAAAATACGAAAATTTAAACTTATTTGGTATTTCGAATGAGAGAAGCTTGATACTTGCATTAACACGCTTTTTACGGTTAAACATTGCTATGCTTGATGTTTCAATATGTGTGAGTGAGGCTCGTCTCTAGGTTAGTGAAACAGCTAGATGAGGTCTCTTGAAAAATCTTTTTAGAACTTAGTTGTTATTCTTTCCTGCAGCTACTGTTTTACCTTAAAAACAAATCAAAAGACAAAAACGTAAGATGGACAAACATTATTGATCATGTTATTAATCTGTGGCTTTCTGCATCACAAAAGCCAGTGGCTTTCTGGATCACAATTAAATTTTTAACGTCATAAACACTTGTTTCAAGTGGGCTTTTAGCCCACTCAAACTAGACATGTGGACAGGGTAATTGTGACGCATTGTTGGTCCTGATCGTTATAACAAGTTATTACCTGAAATCGTTGAACCGCAAAAAATTTTTCTAACCTAAAAATCATTCTCTGTGCAGTTTCACAAAAGTGGTTGCAGGAGCAAAATGGTTACAGTTGAGCTTCGAACCATTGCCACCAGATCTACGTTTAATAGCATCAAAGCTGATGTCGATCAGAATATTAACGTCAAATATTTGAGAAAAATGGACAAAGAGAGAGATGTTGTATTTGATTGCCTCCCTCGTGAGTATTATAATTTTTTGTCGGCACTGCCAACTTTTAAGTGGCAGCTGACTCGTGGTTTCGCTTTTTTATTTCGGGTGCTATTTACACTTGCTAAACGCTCAGCAATTAAGTGTGGCGCGGAGGATGAAGTAAACAGAGAATAAAAGTACGTCAGTGAATTCTTGACAAAATTTAGTCCTGGCGCTAAAGGACCTTTGTAGTTATAAACAGTGGTGTAAAGTAACGAAATACTTTTACTTGAGTAGATTACTTGAGTAGTTTTTTTCGGTAACGAGTACTTTTTTGAGTAGTTTTTTTTTGGCTACTTTTACGTTTACTTAAGTACTTTTAGTATAAAGTAATTCTACTTGGGTAGTTTTTATTTTAGAAAAGTACAAAGTAATCGTTGAGTTACGTATTAGTCTCACTTGAAATCCCTCGTTGCACCTGAAATCTTGCGTTGCAAAGTTGCGTCGCATGCAATGTCACGTGTTGTCTGCAGTGGCGTACGCACGGGGGGGGGGGGGTTGGGGGGTCAACTCCCCCCCCATCAACGATTTAAAAAAATAAAGACCTCTCTTTTTGAAACGATCCGCCTTTTTTCATACAGAGTTTACCGAAATTACTGTCATGTTTTTCTGTAGGCTACTATCCAACTTGCTTATTAATCTCGAGAAACTTTCACTGTGATGCAATAATTCCGGTGGTCAAACTTTTCTGGTGGGTAGCGCTTGAACCAACGACTAACACAAAATGCAAGGCAGGACAAAGTCAATGGGTATTGTTAAAGCTGGAGTTGTGTTGTGGTGTCATGAAGCGATTGTTTTCAACGGCTATCAAGGCTGGACAACACAACGTTCCAGCGCAGGAGGTATTCTTGGAAGAGAATGGTTGTAACGTAGGCGGATGTTCCGCTTGCGATGTCATAACTTCGAGTTAACCCAACCAGCCAGTTGGGATTAACCAAAGACATCGCTGTCGGCTCGGGAGGTTTTGGGTTCCATTTCTGGGCGGGTACTGGTCGTTAGCTTAGTGGTCAAGCGCACAGACTATCGGTGCGGAAGATCTGGGGCTTGATTCCCGGGCCAGTCAAATCGGCACAGTGTCGCCAACAGCTCACCAATGCTGCGACGTTTCTGTGTTCCCCAGTCGCAGAGATGACCCTTGGTGGCGTATGCTAGGGAGGGGGCCGGAAGTCATCCCCCTTGACAATTGCTGAAAAAATTAATTCTTACTTAATTTTGAAACAAACAGACTTTTCGAGCAGAGCTTGCCGAAATTGCTATCATGTTTTTTTCTGTACGGTTCAACTTTCTAATTTAATCTCGCGAAACTTTCATTACGATGCGATTTGCAACAATACTGGTAGTCCAACTTTTCTGATGTGTTTTGCTTGAACTGCATTTTTGTCATTGATGCTGCTGCTGCGAAGCAGTTGGTAAGTAGGAGTTTCCTTAAATACGGTGTCTCTGCAATAGCTATGACTGCACGCAAAATTTTTTAAAAAATCAAATCAAATCGTCACTGTACTCCTTTCATTAAACTCGCTGCGGTACCGAAGCATGGTAGCGAGTGGCGGGGTCCGACCCCGCGTCTTAGCGCTTGGGCAACACAGGTCCGAAGAAACATCGCAGCGGTGGCGAGCCGTTGGCTACACTGTGTCTGATTTGACCGGCCTGGGAATTGAACGCCAAATCTTCCGCATCGATAGCGACATCTGTGACACTACGCTATAACCGTCCGGTTTGATGAAAAATTATTATAAACGTTAAAAATCTAAGTTGACACTGCCAGTGACGTCACATCGTGATGACGTGGTATTACGTAGTATTTTGCGTCATCACGATGTGACGTCTTTAAACCCCCCCATTGAAAAATCCTGCGTACGCCACTGGTTGTCTGTAATTACTGTATGACCGTAACCGCATGACCGCAAGTTACAGAAAATGCTTAATACGTTCACAGTAATACAGTGGAATTCGGTTAATGAATCCACGGTTAATAAATCCAGCCGCTTATTACATCCAATTTGCTTGGAACGGAATCGTCCCAATCCTTTCCCGTTATAAAAACTTCGGTTAATAAATCCAAGCGCCGCTTAATACATCCAGTTTACGTGCTTAATGCAGTCAAATTTTTCTTCATTATGTGCTAATAAGTACGTACAATATTGAATTATCAGTTTCGTATGGACAAGTACGTACATGTCCTAGTGTACTGGTAGGCCTAATCAAGCAGGCTAATTGAACACCAGTCGTAGGAGTGTGCAAAATCAGACTGAGGAAGAATTCACTGAGAATCTTGTTTCAATGATACAAAACCAGGATGGAGTTGTTGAAATTTCTGATGACGAAGATGATGATAATGATGGTTCAGAAGAAGAAACGCCATCAGCAGCAGAGATGCGGAAATGTTTTCGTCGCTTGGCCCTGGGGCAAGAGCGTACTGGGTTTAAGAGGATGGACATGCTTTGTGATATGAAAGAAGTGGATGGCCATCTGAGGAAAACATTTCCACCGAAGCAAATTTCATTGCGCAGATTTTTCTGTGTCGAATAAATATTGAAAAAATACTACATTTTGTGCATTTTTACCGCTCCAGGGGGATATCCACAATGGTGAGATGCATTTTTAGGAAACGCCGTTTATTAAAGCCGCCGCATATTAAATCCAAAACCGGCTGTCCCGAGGTGGATTTATTAACCGAATTCCACTGTATGTCCTATTCCATGAACCTGTAGGCCTAGCAGTAAAACTGTCGCATTTCTCTTTCAACCTTAATTATAGAAAAAAGCAAATTGCAAAGCTAAAATTGAAGTGTTTACAGAAATAAGCAGGTTTCCGCTTGGAGTTAATGCTGATTTATTCATATGTTCATTCTTCTATGCGATAGAGGCGCTATAACGAGCTTGCTTAGGAATTTTAAGCCACCTGTCTGCCACTACGAGATGGGGAAATCTCGCTAAGCGTGATTCCGAACGGCACAACAAACGAACTTGCGGGTTTGTTTTTCACGCTGTCGGCTTTGATGCTAAACGTCATGCTGGGAAGCTATAAATACCAACTTTTACGTCATTGGTTTCACCCTACTCTAAATCGAACCGCGAGCCTACTGTTCCAGAAGCAGACGCTCTATCCACTCGGCCATCTGAGCGGTAACAATTTCTTTTGGTTTACCATTTTGCCACCTTTAGAGCAAGTTATCATCGGCAAGTGTGCATTTGACACTTTAACGATTGAGAACGCTATACTTTTACTTGAGTAGTTTTTAAATGACTACTTTTTTACTTTTACTTAAGTGCTTTTTTTAGTCAATACTTTCTACTTTACTTCGAGTAGTTTTGCCGTCGGTAACAATACTTTTACTTAAGTACAGTTTGAAAATACTTTTTACACCACTGGTTATAAAGCGCCATAAAACTACACAACATTTCATTTATTTCGGTTGGCTGCTGACTCGAAGAAAGCTCACATCGCAGTCTTTTTCGAATGCAATTAAAGTTTGAGTTCAGTGGTTTGAATTTAATCTCAGAATTTTAATCATTTATTTACAAAGAAGTTGTTAATAAAACTCTGTTTGACCTCATAGCCAGTTAGCCATTAAAACGGGAGTAAAAAGACTTTGAATTATCTTGGACCAGTGGTTCTCAATCTTTTATGGTTTGTAACCCTCTTCTAGATACTCTCAACACTTGTGACTCTCTGTTCAGTAATACAATTTCTGTCCTTATTTCATTGGTAGGGGCTACAGCTGTCCGCTGGTCAGTAATGGACAGCTGTCCGCTGGTCATAAATCTTGCGCTTGTTCCATCCTAGTTAATGTCTCGTGGCCCCTGGGTTAAACAAAGTTTTCTCACTACGGCTACTATAACTAGGGCCACATTTCATTCTCTGTTTATTTTTCAGCCGGCAAATCTGACGGGACTTCGTACAAACTAGCGCTTCCACCTAACTTTAATGCGACCTGGTGGAGAACGCGGCGCTACAAAAACGGTACTCTTTCTGATGATAAGAGTTGGATGTACGAAACAACTACAAATTTTACACGCTTAATTGCACGGGGATTCTATGCACATAAAGGAAAGATCATATCCCATCCTTCAAGCCCCCAATCACTTATGGTAAGTCTATAATCTAATGCATGAGCTGCAACTAGGGTTGGGCATTCTAAAATTTCGACTTTTTCGAATCCGAATCCTTAAAGATTCGAATCCAAAAAGTCATTTTATTTCGAATAGTTGGAACCGAAATAATAATTCTAATCAACTAAATTCTGCAAACGAAGCAATATAATTTCTTTTTTTCTAGTTTTTTTTATGTAGATGTAAAAGTTGCTCTTTTTTGACTCGCACGCGCAGTGCTTTTATCCTTCTTTCTATCTTTTTTATAGTGATGCGCTATCAGCATCTTTTTTATAGTGATAGATAAAAATTTTGAATAATTTTTCTAGAATAGGATTCGAAATTCTAGATTAGGCTTTTATTTTTTTGAAATTATTTTGTTTTTGAAATTTTGAAATGCCCATCCCTAGCTGCAACTTAACCGCCTATAAGAAGTGATAAACGCTTTTGCGAAACCACAGGGTGTCCGAAAAGTGACAATTCATTGCCATCTGAACAGCTTTTATAAAGCCACTAAACTGCAACCCAGGTATCATATCAGTGAAGTACATGCATCATAAAAAATGAATTATCTGAGCATCAAAACATCAAAGCCTGCTCCGAAGTCCAATGCGCCAAACGCTTGACCAACTCCATGTACGAGGATTGGCCACACCACTCGTTACACCCTTCGGCATAATACCGTGAATATGATAAAGGTTTGACTTTTGAACTGAATTAATGAAAAAATACTAGCTTCATTGATTACTCTTTTGCTAACAGGTTTCGCAATTCCTTAAAATTGGTTCTTCAACTCCCAATCAAAAAATTACATGGCAATTACCGGGCATTTGCATGGGCCAAGCTGGCTCACGCAAATACCGGGTAATCGCCATGCAATTTTTTTGATTGGGTTTCTGCTCTAACTAACGCAAACCAACTAATTAGTTAAGAATACCTTGAAATTTAACGTTAATTACTATATAGGCCTACCAATCGGCTACATGCACGAAAAAAAATGAAACATTGGAATAATGGTAGTTTGTACAATAAATAAGAGTGGCATTCGGGCAGAGGGTGGATACTCGACTCGATGACCTCACGGTCCCTTCGTAATCATCCTGTTGCTACATTGTAATCGCGATACCAGCAACAAATTTAATAAAGCTTGAGTGTTGAGTATCTTACTCTTTTTTTTGCTTTGTTGCTTGTAAAATTGTATTTTTGCAAAATTTTGCACGACATAAGTAACGATCATGCATTTTCAGAGTTAACGGAATGATCTACAAGCTGAGATACTATACGTCCCGTTATCTTCACTAAAGATAGTACACTATTCCTTATTTCATTCTCATCTTGAATATTCTTTGCTACACTGAGGTAGAGCAGCAAAAAGTAATATTCAGAAACTAAAAACGTTTTAAAACAAAATTTTAAGAGCAATGCTCTTCTGTCCAAAACGATTCCCAAAAAATTTGCTTTATTCCAATCTTAACGTTATAAAATTTGATGACAAGGTCGGCATGCGTAATTTGCAAAATTTATCTTCAAATTTGATAATCAAAATTCATGCTTCCAGAACACTTGAATGACTATTTCATGAAGCTCGATAACATTCATCATTATAACACTAAACAAAAACATGGGAATGAATTTTATCAATCACATATTTCGACCGAATTGGGAAAAAAACTCTTCATCATAGCTGCTTGAATATATGGAAAAGGTTTTTAAGGTACAGGAATATTTAACATAACTAATCAAACGTTTTCGGCAATTCTAAGAAAAGAAAGTTAGAAGAAGTCAGAAAACTTGAAAATGTAACCCAGAAAAAGTATCAATTCGAAAAAAAGAAAATATTAAAAACTGGCTTAATTCATTTGTTAACCAAAGAATTTGAAAAACATGCAAAATCGATTTTGCAAACTCATTTCAAAAACTCTCTAATCTATACCGAGAACAGGCAGTTGGAGCACCAGAAGCTATCACGAATTTAAGTGAAAAAAACAAAACTGAGCATCAAGGAGTTTCATGCCTTAAAATTTGGCCTCGACCATCCCATTTTACCCAAGAAAGTAAAACGAGATGAGATTAAAACAAATATCGAAAAATTAGCGTATTCAATAAAACGAAACGAAGACATCAACAATTTTGATGATGAATTCAGAGACCAGACTAAATTCGAAGTTAATAAGTTTGTGAAAAATAGTAATCGAGTCTGCTCAACTCCACAAAACAAAAGCCTTCATCGCATACTTGACAAACTGCAGAAAAACGATAAGATTAAAATATGCAAATATGATAAAGGACGATGGGTAGCGATTTTGGACAAGGAGGATTATTTTGGGAAGTTGGACTATATAATCAATGACTCATCAAAATTTGAACGAATTAATGTCACCGAATCAAAACAACATCCAGTAATAACTAAAGAAGCCTCCATTTTATATTATGTTAGAAAATACTTTAAATCATATGCAAAGAACGTCATCGATCAACTAATTCCATCAGGAAGTTCTCCTGGAAAGCTGTGTGGTAGAATAAAAATTCATAAAAAAGGTAATCCAGCAAGGTCTGTTGTATCAATGATAAATACACCGGAATACAATTTGGCCAAATTTCTTAACAAATTAATAAAGCCTTACCTCCCTAAGCACTATATATTGGATTTCACATCACATTTTATAGACAATTAAAGCAATTTCCATCTAACGAAAAACAAGTTATGGTCAGTTTTGACGTAGTGTCTCTTTTTACCAATGTGCCCCTGACAGAAACAATAAATTTGATAGCTGATTACGTCTATGCTGAAACCAACGATTCTATTCCTCCTTTCACTAAAGATATTTTTATAAAATTGATGAACTTGACTACCAAAGGTTTATTTCTTTATAAAGAAGACGTACTCTATCAACAAATAGACGGTGTCACCATGGGGTCGCCATTGGGGCCCACTTTGGCCAATTTTTTCATGGCTAATTTGGAAAACAAATTACTTCAAAAAGAATCAGATACAAATCCAAAATTGTATCTCAGATACGTCGATGATATTTTCGCAATTTTCGAAGACCAACGATCTAGCACAACGTTCTTGGATTTACTTTATGCTCAACACAAAAGCATTCGTTTCACCATGGAAAAAAGTAATGGTAGAAATAAAAATTAACCCAAATGGATTTGACACATGGACATGGAGAAAACCAACCCACACAGGTCTTTTTCTCAATTTTTGCGCGGTGTGCCCTAAAGCTTGGAAAGAAGGTTTAGTTCTCTGCCTACTACATAGAGCAAAGGCAGTTTGTTCCTCTGTAAAGTTTTTTAAGACTGAAGTAGACAATTTGAGGCGGCTTTTTATGAAGAATAACTATCCCATACATTTTTTCAACAAGATTTTGGAACGTTTTCTACGTCAATCAGACACACAAACACCGACCGAAAATGAACCAGACCCAAAAATTCTGTTTAAAGTACCTTTTGCTGGCAAAATATCGAAAGATTGTTTCAATAATATTCGCCTGATAATAAAAAGAAAATTTGGAATCCATGTTGTGCCCCTGTATACGACCACCAAAGTGGAACATTATTTTCAACTGAAAAGCCAAACACCTTCAAGTCTACGCTCAGATGTCGTTTATAAATTCACTTGCTCACGTGATGTGAGCACTACCTACATAGGTACTTCATCGCGACATTTGAGCGTTAGAATTAAGGAGCATTTGAGCGATTCAGCGTCGAATATAAGTGCTGTTAAAGAACATATCCAAAATTGCAGCAGTTGCTCTCAAGAACAAAAACAAGATCTGAATTACAACCAAAGTCTCGTCAGCCCTGCTACGCACAGCCAATCCAGGCTAAACTCATTCCAGACTGTAAAGACTCTTTTTTTGCATTGCTTTACTTGTACATCTCGACTTCATCTCTTTTTTTTTTTCTAGGTTGTGCCCTATTTTTGGCAGGCGACTGGCCCCAAACAACGATACCCAATGAAAGAACCTATAACCACTAACCCACAACTAAGTTACCGGTAGCCTAACTAGCCCACATCACTAGAAGCCCTCATGGCAACCCACTCATTTGCAGCTGCAGACGCGTTTCGACCTTATTATGGTCTCATCAGTGCAGCATAGCAACCTCCCACCTTCCTGAAAAAAAAAAAAAATTCTAACCTTCAAAAAAAACTACATACTCCAAATCTAAGTCTCTACTCGTTCTGCTCAAGGTAGAACATTTGAAATAAAACCTTCAAGAAAATAATACAGGCTGGATTATGATGTCACAGGTTTCCTGTAAACAATCGATAAGAATAGAAAAGTCCGGTCGGTTTAAGCATTATTTTCCCGGTAATCTGAGAAGGAATTTTTTGTTTAAGGTTTGTAACTATACCAGTTACCAAAACCTACAAAAAACCTCTCTGCCCAACCCGTTCGCCCGTGAAAAAGCGGGGGACAAGGCAGGCACTGTGTCTGCGCATGCAGCCCAGAAAACGCAGTGAACGTCAGCGCTTATCGGTGGTTTAAACATCAATATCCCGGTACGTTTGTCGAACCGCATGTACAGTTACAGGATCCAGCAAGGTGATACAAAGAAGGATATGTAAGTCAAATAGAATTCTTCCTTCCTACACTTCTCCGATAGGCACCCCCAAAGTCAGCCAACAACAACGCCCAATGTGTCAGGGTAAGAATAGATCCAACAATAAGAGTACAGTCTTTTAATGGAATGGAAAATGGTACTCCCCCATACAGGTGGGAATTAAACCATCCATTTCTGTCATCAATTACGAGTTAGATGAGAAATTTGCAAGGGACAAATTAAATCTGAATTCAACTTCAATAAAAAGATAACAGCCAGTATATTTGCAATCATACTCACAAACGATTCGGTAAAAACTTATGCCGTCATCAGTGTGAAACTACATAGGCACTAGGCTAGAATAACCAGCAAAAGAAAGAAATTATTTTAAATACAACGTAACTATTACGTCATAAACAAAACGTAAAATGTAACTAAAGGGGCAAATTAAACAATTACGTGCAACTGGAGGGACTAGATTAGTAGTAGGATTATTATGTACAAATACTGTAGGATTAATTAAATCATAACTAAAAAAAGACGTTGAATATAAATGGAAATTAAACACGTTACTGATTGCGATTTAGGCCTACACGAATGTTGCGCGAATTGAGCTAAATGTTAAATAGATAGATGGGGTTGGAAGAATCATCAATATTTAATTGTGGTTGAAGATTTTGGATGAGTAGAGTTTCTTTAATGCGGAGTTTTCGGATGTTATTGCTGTGAGCTAGTATTTCGGGGGAATGAAAATTCATCGTATGGTCTGGGTTATTTTTCAAGTGTTGGGACACATCAGTTTCATTATTAGTTGAGTTTTTTGGCATATGGTCATTGATTTTAATTTTCGTATTTCTTTTGGTTTGTCCCATGTATGATTGTCCGCATGAGCAATTGAGTTTATACACTACTCCTGAGCTGTGTAGCAGTGTTTGGCGGTCCTTGTACCTGAATTTTTGGCCAATAGTTGTTGTTTCGTGTACCATAACAAATTTTGATTTTTGGGAAAGTTTTTTGAATAGATATTGCTGAATTTCTTTTTCAATTTGATGAGACAAGTCTCCGATATACGGTAGTTTTAAAATCGAGAAAATGGGTCTTGTTTTGCTTTCAGTATCTGGCTTTTCTTCGACTTCTGGAGTTTTTATTTTTTCATGCATTTTGTTGCAAAAAATTCGAATTTGCTGATTAAGAAATCCAGTCGGATAGCCGTTTTTCTCTAGCATGGTAGAAATAATTTTGAAATCTTCGTGGATAAGTGAATAGGAATTGCAAATTTTGTAAGCTCTGTGCAAGAGGTTCCTCACTAAATTAATCTTGTATTTCAGAGGCACAAAGCTTTGCCACTTGATGTAAAGTCCGGTATGAGTGGGTTTACGGTACGTTTTTAAGGCTAGTTTTCCATCTTGATGGCTAATCCATAAATCCAACAAAGCCAATTGGTTGTTCTGGGCCAGTTCATAGATAAATTGTATGTTAGGGTGAATAGAATTAAGATGTTTGTAAAATTCGGTAATGTAAGCGTTTTTCAAATGTAGCAAAGCAGTCATCGACGTATGTATAAAGTTGCACAGGCTGGGTTCCGATTTTTTGGCTTTGATCAATGAGCCAATTCATGCATATACGTCTGAGAGCAATGGGGCAAGTGGGGACCCCATTGCTGCGCCATCAATTTGTTTGAAGTATCGATTGTTAAACTGTAGTGTTGTTTTTTTGGTGGTCTAAATAAATAGTTTTTTAAATTGAGAGTGAGTAAGACCATGAAATAAAGCTTTTTTGTCAGGGAATGACTTTTCCAAAATTTGGTCAATTACAAAATCAATTGGGATATTCGTAAATAGGCTTTTAACATCAAAAGAGACCATATGATTGGGAGCCGGTTTGGAGCTAAGAATGCGCGTGACAAAATCAAAAGTGTCTTTAATATTAGAGGGATGTTCACGGAGGGGAGTTAAAATTTCGCTTAGCCAAACAGCGCATTCATATGCAAAATTGTCATAGGATGCAAAAATTGGTCGACATGGAGTACCTTCCTTGTGTATTTTTGGTAGACCATAAAGAGTCGGTGTAGCAGCTGCAGCGGGTCTAATTCTATTATAAATTTCAGTTTGTATTGCTCCACTCTTTTTCAAACGATAAAGGAATTGTTGAAACTTGGCTAAACTTGAAATGTTGTCGTCGCTATCTACTGGTTGAAATTGATTTTTATTGCACAAAAATTGCTCCATTTTTTGAATGTAGTAGTCTTGCCTGTTCAGTATGACGACACCATTTCCTTTGTCAGGATTAATTAAGATCTGAAATTAAGATCTGAATTCATTTACTGAATTCAATTAAGATCTGAATTCATTTACAGTAATTCGGAAATGCAATACAGCTTATGAAGCCAAAATCCAAGAAGCTTTATTGATAAAAAAACAAAACCAGAAATTAAATAAGCAATTATACGCGAATGGAGCATCATTTTTGTTAAATATTTATTAATTTTCATGCCGTATTGCTTATTGTTGTGATGTCATCAGTTTGTCATAATTGTAATTGTCGTACCGTAAATTTAAATTTTAATGAAAAATGAGATAGCTAGCCTAGACCCTAGAGCTAAGTCAGTTTCAGCATTTATTAGTATTTTGTGATTTTATTGTAGCCAATGTTTGCAGTGTAGTTTTTCAATAATCATTACTTCATTGTAGATCCTGAAGAGGGCGTTATGGAATCGCCGAAAACGTTTGATTAGTTATGTTAAATATACCTGTACCTTAAAAATGTTAAACCCAGTGGTGTTCTTAGCACTAAGTGCTGTGTGGTTTGTAAATAGCACCTCTCTACCGAAATTGTATTAAATAGAAAAGTGTTCCAAACAAATTTCCTCATTGCTCATATGCAACGTTTTAAGCAATATTACAAAAAATGCTAGGCCTATATCAAAATATAAATTAAAATAAATTGAGCAAAATAATTGGCTTTTTGCACAAAGAAAACACAAAAAAAAACTTGTTTTTAATGAAAATTTTTAGTACAAGACAAATTCTTTTTGCTTCTCACGGAATAAAATTCATTACGGTGATTAAGATCTGAATTATTGAAGTATCAAACACTTTTTCTTCACAGTTTTGTACAAATACACCAGATAAGTCGATTATATTCGTCCAATCTGTTTTTGTCTTGTCTCAATCGAAGACCGACAATGTTTAACATTTTTCATTTTGTTCCGAGTTCTTTCGTTAAGTGTTTTGCTTTAATGTCGTGTTTAAGCTCATGTGCATTGTACCAGTAATTCATAAATATTTAAGACGTTTCTGTTGGTGCGCCTAACTCAAATGACCGTGAAGTCTTTCGCCGTTTCCATCCTTCGCTTTTTATTTCAGCGATCTGGTAAAATGAACTGGACTTGACTGGACAACGATACGTAAGCGCCTGCCCTTGGGTTATTTAACGGGCGACATAAGTTCACGGACAATTAAAATAAAATACTTTAGCATTTTATAGAGGTAACTTGCTGATGCAGAAGTTAGTCTCGTTATGAGCAAATTAATATTTTTTCTCTTTTTCTATCATCACCAGTTGTAGCGTAAATCAATTGCTCATTGGTAGTGTTTTGACGACAGCAGTACCGGTATTTCCTTATTATTACGCTATGCTCACTTGGTTTTTTGAAAACTAGCATGGCTTTTGCTTATGACACAATACCAGCACCGGTACTCTACTGAAAGGGCCCAACACCATTGGAGTACTTCGCAACTTCACAATTTAAACGCAAAAAACATACCTATAAAGGTTGCTTTACGTCGCAAGTTAAAAAATGAAAACTGTGTCGATTTTGGAAACTGATCGAAAAAAATAAATAATTTGATTTCCAGTTATAAAAATGCAGAAACTTTTTGAGATATTAATGTCTGCAGAGTGTATAGTGGTAGAAATTATGACGTCACAATCACTTTGCGATTGTTCAATGAATAGTTAATGTGAGATAATTCATTATTGCAGACAGCAGTAGTGATAGTTTGTTTTATTCAACGACCATCAAAGTACGTAAAAAAAACAACGCATATCACAAGATACGGCCGAAAAAAGGTAACAGCGACAAAACGTTAATCGTTAAAGTATACAACCCTACAATGAATCTAAAAACTAAAAAAAGCATGGTCGCTACATCTAAAGTGTTTCCACCTATCACTGTCAGATCTCATCAATGCAAACAAGCAAGCTTACGGAATAATAGAGTAATGCAAAACCAGTGAAACCACTGATACAAATACCGGTAGCTTAAAAAAAAACTTAATAAATACAGCAAAGCAAACACAGCAACTTATTTTATTTTGGAATACAATAAATATTGGACGAAAATAGCTTAAAGGGGAACTGAAGTACAAACTTTTTTTTCATTAAAGGTACCGGTATTAAAAAATGCGACGAATTTAAAAATGGCATTAAAAGTTTTGAAATGCTTTTAGTTAACAAAAAATCGTCGTTCCAAGTTGTAAGACGATGACATTATGGGTGTACATTTTACGCGTTGACCCGTGCAAAAGTTATAGCTGCAATGTTAGCCAACCGAAATCTCTTTGTCTGGCCAAAGGTCGAATATTGCAGCTGCAACTTTTGCACGCGTCAATGCGTAAAATGTACACTTATAATGTCATCATATTAAATTTTAAACGCCGATTTTTCGTCAACTAAAAGCATTTCAAAACTTTTAATGCCATTTTTGAATTCGACGAATTTTTTAATACTTTTAGTGAAAAAATATTTTTGTACTTCCGTTACCCTTTGAGGAGTGAAAATAAAGGCACAGTAATTCTCAAAACTGGACGTTTCGACAGCATAGAATCAGCTGTCATCATCAGCAGTGTAAGTAAAAACTTTTAGTTTTGTGTTGCCTTGCGTACACTGCTGATGATGACAGGTGATTCTACGTTGTCGAAACGTCCAGTTTTGAGAATTATTTGCGACTTTATTTGGTCTCCTTACGTTACTTCATTTTCGATTACCCTGCTTTTTTGCATGTACAATTATAATTGCGTATCAGTAGCAGAATTCAGAAGGATGCCCGATCGCAGCAGCACTGCACTGCCGCTTTGTAGCAAAAAAGAAGTGTTTATACTCGTAACCGTTTTTAGAAATATCGGTTTCGTTACCGAGATGCCGGAGTGTACAGCTGTGAACTACAATACAACAATGAAACTGCATTTATAGTTCATCAATCCATTTGCTGGCAAAGTAAGTTTGCAAGAAACTGATTTGTGTGAATTCTAGAATATTCTTTACGCAGAACTCATTAATTTGTGAACTCAGGTAAACATAAAGGTGCTCTACCGGCACGCCATAGATGGCATGGCGACGTGCGGCAAGCGACAGTGTTTTCTGCGCCGTTTCTGTTTTATTTAAACTTTTTTTGACCAAGCGAAGCCCAAACAAGGTTATGAATCTATACCAGTGGTCCTCAAACTTTTTAAAATTTCGACTTTGCGGTCCCCAAAGATTTTTTTCGCTCACTCATGGTCCTTTATTTTTAAGCATAAATTTCCACGCAAAATCAAGTGAAGAGCAAAAAAAAACAAGAAAAAAAAAGGTCATCACGACCGCAGATGTTCAATTTTCCACGTAAAATCAAGTGAAAAGCAAAAAAAAGTCATCTAGTTCGCAGATGTGCAATCATGCACAATTCAATGGAATGATTTATCATAAATCCGCAACCTCTTTGCGGTCCCCTTGAAACTGCTTCGCGGACCCCAAAGGGACCGCGGTTCCCAGTTTGAGAACCACTGATGATCTATATGATCGCGCGTCGTTTTGTCGATTATCGCGTGCCGGCAAAAGCAACGAGTCTCTATGGGGCGCCGTTTGGAAAAAAAATACACGTTTTGTGAACCATGATTTTTGAGCATATTTATTGTAGTGTACACCATAATTTGTCCGACACATAAGTCGGATATTTCCTACATATGTACAATATATTGGACAAATTATGGTCAACATAAACTCAAAAAATATGGTTCAAAATGCGCATAAATTTTACCAAACGGCGAATTTGTCCGATATATCCGACTTACTTTGCGATTGTTTTTTGGTACGACTTAGAGTACAATTTGTCCGATATATACGTCGGATATTTCCTATGGTCTAAATAAGCTCAAGAAACATGGTTCATAAAACGTATATTTTTTTTCGAACTGCGCCCCATATAATAAGTCTCAGCAATCGATTGTTAACTCTAAGTTTAATGTGTCAAACCACAAGAATATCAAGCCTTTTATGGTTACTCAGTATTCATTTGATTTTATGCCAACATAAAAGGGTGCAACCCCCGATGACAGAGGACACAATTACTCTGTCCCCGTGTACAATTTTCGTGGGTTTTCTGTCCACGGTTCTTGGTTCTAGTTTCTGCGTCACAATGAATTTTTTGATGTCATAATTAAAAAAAGTGATTATGGCATGAAGAAGATGCCTTGAAGATGATGCCGAAGCAAGAGAATCAACGATTGCCAGCCAAAAGCCACGGCAATTGACCATGTGATCAGGGTGAATATCTTGCTACACGCTATTCTTGGTAAAAATAGTAAAGATGAGCAAATCGTTGAATATTTTGCAGAAAGAACTCGAGACTTCCCACCAGTAGTGATGTGCACAAATCGATACAATTTTGAGGAAGGAGAAACTGTGGCAATAAATTGCGGAGTTCACAGCAGTAACGCAATGATTACGTCACGAGAATTGAAGGCGCGATGGACAAAAGTAAAATTTTCATTGTTAACGCATTTACTAAGCTCAGAAATGATTTTTTACGCTTTATTGAAATCTATGCAACTCACAGTGAATCAAGGGGTGGGTTGGGTAACTGGAGAAGCTCAAGTATCTCCTAAAATTTAGGCATATGGTGCACAGTAATGAATTGGTACTGCTATATAAAAATTTGCTCGATTCTTAACCACGTCTAAATTTCTTGAATTATTCCTTAAAAGTATAGTCGGGCATTGGGCAAAAGAGCTTTATTTTATAATTCACAGCAGTAAGTTTCGAACCACTGATGTTGAGTCAGCAGTTTCGAAAGATCTGAATCAAGTTCAATAAGATGTTCTTATCATTTTTTGTATTTTCACCACTGAAGTGGGCACTGGCTGCTCCACATAAGAGAAAAAACAAGCAAAGATTACACAATTATCATTTGAGATGAGTTTTCTGAGCTACTTAGCTTTTGCAGTATATAACTTTTTCTAAATACTTCTGTACGCAATGGCATCAAGGCTATGTTATGAGTAGGGCGATTCACGGTCAATAAAGTCAATTTTTTTTCGGATGTAGAAAATAACTCTAAAAATGTGGAAACAAAATTTCGCGGTCGTAGGATCAGTATTGATGAAGTTGTAAAGTCAATAAATGTCAATTTTGTCTTTTTTAAATCAATTTTTTTGATTAGGTTAATTTTTGCTTTTTGCTTTTTCTGCGCGATTCTACTTTATACTCAAAAAGAGATGACTCAGATAATTTAGAGATGGAGGTTCGTAACTGTTGGTGGTATCAAGGATGTGTATGCTGTTGGTACCATTGCAATACAGCGAATAGCAAAACACTTGAATACGACTCAGGATTCTGCGAAATTACGCAGAGCAGTTAAGCTTTTCGATGCTAAATAAGTTGCTGGCCAAGGACCGAAACTTTCTGCCAGAAAACGTGCGGCATTATATGAGCCTACATTATAATCAAAGCACTAACTGAAGTGACTTTGGTGTTTTTTTTTTTTCTTACGGACTGGTTCTTTCATATCATTGTTTCGTTAGATCAATAAAGTCAATTTTTTGATAAAATAAGGTCAAATTTTTGATATTTGTAGGTCAATAAAAATCGCCCTAGTTATGAAGAAGTCATCGATCGATAACGGAATTAGCTGTTTGATTGCGTGGTTAATATTTAGTGCAGTGGCGTACGCAGGATTTTTCAATGGGGGGGTTTCAGTGACGCCACATCGTGATGACGTAAAGATACGTACTACATTACAATTACAGTAGTTTAGAGGTATTAAAGTGCATCGTGTTGTAATCTTTCCAGCCTAAATTGCAGTTAACCATGATTAAGCTATATAATGCCATAACTAAGGAAACAACAAAGATATTTCATTCACACTTTTGCCTGATGCTTTGCGTTTCATTTAAGGAGAGAAAAGGTTTCACAGAAACTCAAGCTGTCAGGCCGTGGTTAAATCTTTTTCGAAAAAATTTTAGTTGAAATCATATTTGGGCCATAGGAAGGTTAATTGACTAAAGTATAGGCTGGCTAGCTGTCGCAACGTCACAAACAGGGTGCACCCAGGGGGTAAAACAAGCAATTCCTTCTCTCCAAAAAAACTTTTTTCAAGAACCAGCATTGATATAAACAACGCATATAGGCTAAACCTTGTTATAAACAATCAATATACGGTACACTCGTTATGAAGGAGGCAGTTTTTCGCATGAAATTTGAAAAGTGAAGATATTGGAGCATAAGAAAAAACTGCCCTCCCTACCAAAACGTATTTAATTTAAAATAAATTATGCGCGAGAGGAATCCCTAATCATCCGATGAAAGTCAAAAACAGCGTCGATATTACCTAAGTATTTTTCTGCCAAATCACAGCGTCGATATCAAATGCTTTCAAACACATAATTGGGGTGTTTACGGGAAACGAAGAACTCTAGCTCCTGAGGTAGTCAGCCTACGATACGAAAAAACAATATGTCTCTCCCCTCGTTCCGCCCCTACGCCTCTTCAAATCTTTCGTTGGTCTATGGTCGTCTTTGGCAGTATTTTTATCTTACTTTTGGCACTTAAAGCAGTGTCAATTTAGTTTTATATATTTTAATAAAATTTCTCAAAAAACCGTGCGATTATAACGTAGTGTTAAAAGATTTCGCTATCGATGCGGAAGGTTTGGGACTCAATTCCCAGGCCGGTCAAGTCGGACACAGTGTAGCCAACGGCTCGCAACCGCTGCGAGCGACGCTCCTTTGGAGCTGCGTTGCCCAGGCGCTAAGCCGCGGGGTCGGGCTCTGCCACTCGCTACCACGTTTCGATGCAACAACGAATTTATTGAAACCAGTATACTCAAGATTTGATTTGATTAAAACAAAAATTTGCGTGCAGCCATAGTTACTGCAGATACACCGCATTTAAGGAAACTCCTGCTTCTTAATTGTTTCACAGCAACATCAATGACGAAAATGCACTTCAAGCAAAACACAACAGAAAAGATGAACTACCGGGTACCGGTACTGTAGCGTTGCATCGTAATCAGTGCTCGAGTTTTGAAAACACGTATGGGGGGATGGTACAACTTTTCACCCAGACGTGATGAGGGATGATCATTGTACTTATAAGGAAATGGTTTACGCTAAAATGTTTTGTGGGGGATCGTGTTGTTTGGGATGAAAACATGATAGCAATTTCGGCAAGTTCCGCATGAAGATAAATCGGTTTGTTTTAAAAAAGAAAGGTTTCATTTTTTCTGCAATTGTCAAGGGGGAAGGGGAGTGCTGATGCCTGATCCCCTGCGAACGTCATGGGGGCCCATCTCTTTTAGCGCTTGGGTAACACAGAAGCGTCGCAGCGGTGGCGAGTCGTTGGCGACACTGTGCCGATTTGACCATCCCAGGAATCAAACCCCAGACCTTCCGCACCGATAACCTGTGGGCTTAACAACTGAGCTAAAGGTCGGTAGCGGCCCAAAAATCGAACCCAAAACCTCCCGCTCCGTTAGCGATGTGTTTAACCACTACGCCAACTGGCCCGTTTGGCTCAAAATTATGACATCGCAAGCGGAATATCTGCATGCGTTGCAACCGTTCTCTTCCAAGAATGCCTTCTGCGCGGAAACGTTGTCTTGTCCAGCCATAGCCGTTGAGAACAACGTCTTTATGACATCACAACATGACTCCAGCTTTAGTGCCCATTGACCTTGTCCAGACTTGCATTTTGAGCCAGCCATTGGTTCAAACGCTTACACACCAGAAAAACTTTGACTACCGGTATTACTGCATCACAATGAAAGTTTCTCGAGATTATACAGGCAATTTGATACAGCACAGAAAAACACAATCTCTGTATGAAAAAAGGCTAATCGGTCCAAAAAGAGCGGTTTTAATTTTTTCCAATCGTCAATGGGGTAGGGTTGACCCCCGAACCACCCCCCGTGCGTACGCGACTGATTCAGGGCTGTGTGGTTGGGAGACCGAGTTGGATATTTTGAAATGGTTGCACAGAATTCTTTACCCTGGCCCTAACTTCTCATAATCTCTTCAAGCGAATTATGATGAGAATAAAATCAAAACCTACAGCAAGTAGCATCGAACTTCTAGCTGTATTAATTATTGTTAGCAGCCCAGCACAACGAAAACCTTACACCACGCCGCTTGTTCCTAGATTAGCAGCAATTTTTTATGTTTGTGATCATGTCTTTAGACAAGTAAAGACCCTATAGTCTTTTTCGTTTTCACATTTGCCCCTAGTGATTGATGATCGATCTCCAACGATCTCTAACAAAGTCTTCTGATGTGATCGTGTCAAGGCCTTTATTTTTCAGCCTGCAAATCCTATAGTAAATCCGGCTGTGATCTCGACCGAACCTTATCTTTTTCTGTGCAACCATTCCGAAATATACGACCGCCGAATTTACCCTAGGCCGATTTACTTCAATAATTTTAAAAAGCAGCGACCACATATCAGTGGTGGCCCCCCGTTTTCGTGGCAGGTTTTCGTATCCGCAGGCGCATTGTGGAACCTAAAATGAAAGCATTACAAACACCATAAAGCCCTGCTCTGAAACGCATGAAACGAGTGTATTAAAATTTAAAGTATCGATAGCCAACCTGTGCGTCAGTACCTTTCTAATGTCATTCCGTTCTGCCAATGTTTAGGTGGGAAACCAGGAAACCGATTGCAATTACGTATTTCAGTCAGCAAATGAAAACATTTCCACGGACCCGCGGTACAATTGTTCCCTGTAAGTCTTGACTAACCACATTTTAGTCTTAGCGAAAAAGTAGTTGGTGCTTTTGGGTGTCGTTCCGGGCTTTTATATGTGTGTTTATGAACTCAATAGTAAAAGACACGAAAGAGTTTAATTGAGAAACAGAAGCTGTTGTATAAGAGCTGCCTAGAAAGGCTGTAGTTTGCGCTTGAGTTCGAAAATTTTATCCGGATCCGTCTAAAATGGCAAAATAAGCAATAGCTCAGAAAACTCTACTTTGGTGTATTTAATGTATTTTTTTGTGTGTATTTTGTTGCATATTTATCCTCCTATCACGAGAAAGCGATCAATGCGCTATACGAGCTCGTTTAGGAGTTGCCAGCCATCTGTCTACCACACCAAGATGGGGAAACCGCTAAATGCCCTTCCCAACGGCACAACAAGTAAACTTGCCAGCTTGTTATTTACACTGTCCCTTTAATGCTGAGCGTCAAGCAGGTAAGTTGTGAATACCAATTTTCAAGTCATTGGTTTGACCCGACTCGGAACTAAACCCAAGTCTACAGCTCCCGAGGCGGACGCTTTCATCACTCGGCCATCTCAGCTGTTAAAATGTCCTCTAACTAAAGTGCTCATCATAATTCAAGGGGTAAGTGTACTTGTCGGTTGTCTTGTTTAGCACATTGATCATTTCTCTTTTCAATTCGATCGCAGTTTCAGTGGGCTCGTCAAAGAACCAAGCTCATTATTGTGAATGGAGTGAAATTAAATAATTTTTTTAACGTTTTTTCAGCGGACGAAAATGCTCCATAAAAGTAGTCTAACTGCAACTTTTGAGGTTCTAAAGTGGTAACTAGTTAACAAATTCCGTTACTTTTGCAGAGAAGTAACTTAGTCACAGTTACTAAAAAAGTAACCAGTTGGTACAGTAACTAGTTACTAATCACCATTGTGTAATGCTCCTGTTTTTACAAGCGTATATTGCATGCAGTTGTTTTATTGACGTTTTCGGTTATCAAGCCATGTGAATTTGATTTATAAGTATTTTTAAAATTTTAACGATCAACTGAGATAATGGGTGGAAAATAAAATCACGAATAAAATTACTGGTTTGATGACAAGAGTGATATCGTGCAGTGCTTTTTAAAGTTTGGCTGGAAGAATCATTGAGCAATTTTGAAAGACGCAGATTTACAGTATTGTAGAAAAAGATTTTAAAAGACCATTTAGGTTCCTCAAAACGTCTAAAAAAACACTGCTCTCGTGCGTAGTATCGTCTAATACTGGTATCCTTTTTTGCTTAGAAATGCCTTTAAAAATCGTCCTCCAAAGTGCTTTAGCTACATTCCAGATGACCTATCGGACTACCCCGACAAAAAATACTTTGAAGTCAAATTTGAAATAAGGTAACTTTACATTAGCCTACCGTCATTCTAAACATGCTTTACCTACCTATTCATTCAGTGAGCGAAAACCGCTCAGATTACTATTTTGTTACTTAACAGTCTAAAAAAGATCCACAAGGGAAAAAATTGACTCAATTACATAATGTCGTGTTCTATTTTGTTTTTCGAACCCAACAAAATAGACTTTGGTTAAGTAGTATAAGTGGGCTTTACCTCGCTTTGCAGGATGTGGTTTCACGTTTCTTCAGTAAACGTGCTAAGTAAAAATCTTGCTGTTTCAGGAATGCAAAGAGAACTGACGCTGGTGCATATAAGATCCAAGTGGAATACAGAGGAAAGATAAGCTTAACAAAAACAGTGTATCTTGACTTCAACAGACATAAAGACCTACAACAAATCATTATCATATTGGTAGCAGTGCTGGTATTTCTGCTCGTGATCATACTTACTGCCACATTTGTATGGAGGAATTGGATATCAATCCAAATAATTATTGGTCGCTTTAGAAAGTGCAATCATCGTTCAGGTACACTATATAGGCCTACTATTACAATATTGTTTCAAAAACTGTATTTGCAGTTGGTGTTACGATTCCGAAGTAAACCGTCTGCTATCGCAGAATCGATACAGCTCTCACTTGATTTGAACGTTTGAGCGGTTTCTATTTTAAGTTATAAACACAAATACACAATGAGAGCAATCAAGACATTAAACTTAAACCTTATTTTATTTTCGCTTAAATGAGAGAGAAGTGCAGCGTTGATACGGATCTCAGTCAGCTTTTAACATAACTGTTAACTACGTTACTCGAGACTTAATGATGAATGTCATATTTAAATTCGTTACTCGAGACTTCAGGCAATCGAGGTAGATTAGGCAGAACTCACCTACTATTTCTAGCAGGCGGTGAATTGTAATGTAAACTTTTAATCCAATAAATGATAATATCGAGCAATAAAGGCTCAAAGTAATATATCGAGCAATAAAGGCTCCATTGAGCAAAAAACGCTCCAACAAGTAACTCTACACTTAACGCATTGATGTCGAGCAACAACTCTGTAAATTCTTAGGAATCTAAAGCTTATTCAAATAGAATCAATTAATTGCACTGCAACTTGCTAGTCCACTAAAAAAACGCTGCTATCACCAGCACGTCAAACTCCATCTGATGACATGTTGTTGTGTGGTTGTGTAATTTTATGGCGCTTTATAATTACTAAGGTCCTTTAGCGCAAGGACTAAATTTTGTCAAGAATTCACTGACGTATTTTTATTCTCTGTTCATTTCATCCTCCGCGCTACACTTAATTGCTGAGCGTTTAGCAAGTGTAACAGCAGATACCAGTTTTAAAGCCTTTGGTTTGACCCGACTGAGAGTAGAATCCACTCTACCAGTTTCCACGGCGAACGCTCTTAACCACTAGGCCATGCATCTGATGACTTGTACAATCACAATTGCGGCTGTCGGAAATCAACTTCGTATAATACTGCCTGTGTACGAAACTGTAAACACTCAAAAGGAACCGCTCAGATGGCCAACACCCAAAAGGAACCGCTTTTAACAACTCAGATGGCCGAGTGGTATGGAGCGTCTGTCTCTTGAGCTGTAGACTCGGGTTTGATTCCGAGTCGGGTCAAACCAATGACTTTAACATTGGTATTCACAGCTTCCCTGCTTGACGTTCAGCATTGAAGGAACAGTGTGTAGAACAAGCCGGCAAGTTTACTTGTGCCGTTGGGAAAAGGCACTTAGCTGGATTCCCCCATCTTGGTGTGGCAGACAGATGGCCGGCAACTCCTAAGCGAGCTCGTATAGCGCATTGATCGCTTTCTCGTGATAGGAGGATAAATATGCAACTAAATAAAAAAAAATAAAAATAACCAAGATTAATCCATCAGCTAATCACACATCATTTCAAGAAGCAATCGGCAGTTGCCACACTCCCGGAAATATAAGCCGCACAAGGCCAGCTACTTGTGACCTAGAGTGACAAAACATTAATTTGTGTTTGACATCAGCGCCATGGCCTAGTGGTTAAGAGCGTTCGCCTTGGAAACTGGTAGAGTGGATTCTACTCTCAGTCGGGTCAAACCAAAGGCTTTAAAACTGGTATCTGCTGTTACACTTGCTAAACGCTCAGCAATTAAGTGTAGCGCGGAGGATGAAATGAACAGAGAATAAAAATACGTCAGTGAATTCTTGACAAAATTTAGTCCTTGCGCCAAAGGACCTTAGTAGTTATCAAGCGCCATAAAAAAACACACAGCATTTGGGTTCGAACACCAATTGTGACGACGCTACAGTTGAATTAATTTAATTTTACACTAGCACAGCGTGAATGCTCGTTAACTAAGTTCTCGCTTCTAATTAGCTGAAGTGCAAATCATATTCTTTGGCTAACTTGCCTTTACTTTCAGCTTAAACGTTTGCAGTCTGTATATCTAAAACATAAAGTAAATAGAACGCAGGCGGTAAACTTTTACAATCCTGCACAATACTCAAATAAAATACTACTACTACTACAAACAGTGCTGACACAACTTGCAAGTGGCGATGCAGTTAGTGATAGAACGAAAGTGGCAGTTGTCTCATAATGTCTTGAATTACAAGGTTCAGCGCTTGAGGTTGTAGACCAGGTTTTGCAAATATTTGTGCAACAATGTCTTTACTTTTCCAGATGATAAAGAGCTTGCTGCAACCTTGTCGTATATTTATGCGGAAGATTTGTCTGATCTAACTCGTAAACGAACGAAAACGATCGTCCGATGTATCTACGACCAAATGGAAGCTATGAACTACAAATTTTACGACAACCATAAGTCATTTGAACAAGGGTGTGAGTAAGAGCAAGTATTCTATAACGTAACAATAGTTTGTTACATAGAGCCTAAAAGAAAACAGGCGCACCATGAACCACCTGCTACCATTGGAAAACTTAAAAGGCAAAACGAGATAAAACTACTTTCTGGAGGAGCAAATATATTTTTTAGGGAGAAGGCAAAGTTAGCGAAAAGCTCAATTGCGGTTACATATTATACCATATAATGTCGATGTATGTCAATTTTGTGAGATGTGGAGAACCCTTGCATGCGGATGCTTCGAACCAAACTGCGTACTCGTTATTTCTGATAAAATCGATGCAAATACGTCATGATTGGAGTAATATTAATATCCATTTAAACCAGAGTGGCGCCAGAGCAGTCGACTTTGGGGGGCCAAGCGTTTATCAGTGGGGGGCAAAGTTTAAAATTAAGCACAAAAGCCACTGTTTTCAAAAGAGTAAGCTTGTTGATTGGGGGAGGGCCAAGCATGTCAATTGGGGGGACCAGGCCCCCCTGACCCCCCTTGGCGCCGGCCCTGATTTAAACATCGAAGTTTAATCGTAATGCTTACTATGTTCAGTGTCAGTTGAAAGTTTGCTGAAGCATTTGAACCAAAGCCATCGAATGATCATCGTACTAACTGATGCTTATGTCAAAGAAAGATGGTCAAGGTTTGAAGCACAGCAGGTGAGAAAAAAATTTTGAGTTAGCCGTAGCTTGCATTTTTAAAAATAAAACCAACAAAAAAATTTATTAAAATGTTATTTTTCGCCACAGACGTGAAAGTAATTGAATAGTGCGGTAAGTGAAAATGCGAAATACGCTTTCACTCATGGCCGCTGAAAGGATTTTCGGCACCTGGTGCAAAATAGGTGTGATTAAAGAACATCGTTGAAAAATAAAACCGATGAGGGACATCCTCTACAAAGAAAAAAAAAGTTAATCATCACCGGGGTGGATCTCGGAGCCGTTGCCCGGTATTTTTCTCCTTTCAGCGCCAGCGCTTTTACTTCTCAAGCCGGCAGCCTTTCGAAAGATGCGCTTGTGTAGCACCGCTGAGCCAGATCGCTGAAATTGAAATCATTAAGTTAACTTGCAGAGTTGGCAGTATTTCACCTCTAGCATAGGCTGCTATATTTTACATATTTAACCTGAGAAGCCTTAGAGAAAGACATCCTTAGATGTTTCTTTTGCATGATTGAGTTTTGCTGTAAGTTTCTTTGTTAAACTTTGGCATTAGCATTGAACCAATTATAATTTGAAAGCTTATACTCTTTTTCCATTCCAGGGATTTCTTTGTATGTTAAAAAATCGAACAAAATTGATCTTCATTCAAACTCCTGGGGCAATGACAGCACTGAAAAAATGTGAGAGAAACGGCGATGATTTTTTCTCACAACTCAAGCTTGTAATGAAAGTGAGTAAATTGATGTAGGTCCATCATATTTGTGAACTAATAGAGTAAAAAACCAATGAGTTTACTTGGTGTTTGAGTTGGATGGGTGGTTTCAAGCAATACCGGTACTGCATTATGCACCAATGCTTTGTGCATTGGTATGCACCAATGCTTTGTGCATGCACCAAATGCACCATGCTTTGTGCATTGGTGCATAATGCCAGTCGTCTGAATGCGATATTGCTTGAAATCGCTTGTCTAACCAGAACACGTGCTGGATAGGCGGTTTTGTATTTTGTGCATTATATCCTCCTATCGCCAGAAAGCGATCAATGCGCTGTACGAGCTCGCTTAGGAGTTGCCGGCCATCTGTCTACCACACGAAGATGGGGGAATCCCGCTAAGTGCCTTTCGCAACGAGCAACGACACAAGTAAACTTGCCGGCTTGTTCTACACACGTCATTTTATTGCTAAGCGTAAGCAGGGAAGCTGTGAATACTTATTTTAAAGTCATTGGTTTCACCTGACTCGGAATGAAACCCAACTCTACAGCTCTCGAGGCGGACGCTCTCACCATTCGGCCATCTGAGCTGTTCAATAACGTTTCAAGCAATAATGCGTTCAGACAAGGTGAGGTTACATAGTTGGATCAATGCTACAAGTTCAATAGTTTGACCACTCTTGGACTCGTAGATAGCCGTTGCATGCTTCAATCTTTTGCCTAGGCGGGCGATTCCTACATTTACGTGATCTAGTTATCTGCAGTATGTAACAGAATCCTGAACATTGTTTGCTTTAACGGTGTATTACACTAATTGAAATCTCAAGGTGACAGGCCGACTGATGGTAAAAATGGAAAAACTTGCCCATGGAAAAACTTGTCATCGAGTCAGGGGCGAAGTTATTTACGTTTAAAGTTTTTTACTGTGCAAGTTAGCAATTTTGGGCATAGCCAATATAAAAGATAAAACTGCAAGAGGTGTCATACAAGATATTGACGGTCCTCTGAACCACTTATTCAGCTATTTTGGAGTAAATGTACAGCTGAACTACTGAATTCCGCATTTTTCGTTGTAGTAGGCCTATTACTCAATTTAACTATTTGCGTTTTACTTTTAGGCTAGCCATGTCATTCGTTGGTCTGAAAAGCTGAGTGACTCAAGATTCAAACAGCGTCTTCAATATGCTCTTCCAAATTTAAAAAGAGTAGAGGCTAGAGGAACTGCACCAATGAATATTTCTTAAATGCTGTTGGCGACACTGTGTCTGATCTGACCGGCGTGGGAACCAAACCCCAAGCTTCTCACGGCAAAAACAATTTTATTATCTTTAAAGACTTTAATTGCCTTTAAAACACTCCGCTAACTGACCGTTCGAAAAAATTTGCATTAACAGCATCAAAATTATTTTCTTTAGAGCTTACACATTTGACTTGACAAACACAAAAATTAATAGAGTTAGTTCCCTTGCAAAAACCATGATATGCATCTTATATAATACAAAGGTGGACAAATTACGGCCCGCGGATCGGCCCGCATATTTCGGAATGGTCGCACAAAAACTTTCCACTTTGCTTTTCCGCGATGTGATTGGCTACAGCAGTTGCGCGAGTATGTTGCAAGTAATGAAATTTTTGTTCATTCTATTACCACTACTCTTCCCCATCCCGAACTACACGATAAAGAATTATACGTTAAAGAAACAAAGTTCGTTGAAAATGCAATATATACTGTATATCTAGAGAAGATTTAAACCCGGATTGCATGACAGCGCAATAACCACTTTACCACATCGCAATTGCCAAATCCTCCGTCCGATTTTTCTACTTATACTCATTTCGGTCGAGCCCTATCGTTCTCCCAGCGCTTTACTCTCAAATGCTCTTGCTAATCATATCGCTGGAGAGCAGAGTAAGAGCAAAGTGGAAATTTTCTATACAATCATTCCGAAATATGAATCCAGCCCACCGAAGCGTTTCATCCGGCCCACTTGTGCCTGCTGAAACTGCTACTACAGTAGAATTTGCCTAAGTCGACTTCGGCTAAGTCGCCAGTTCGCCTAAGTCGCCACATATCGCTTGGTCCCGACTGAGAGCCTATTGTTTTCTGTGTTATCAACTTCGGCTAAGTTGTCTTCGCCTAACTCGTCAATTCGCCTAACTCGCCACTGTTTTTGCTCACCATGAGCAAAAAAATTGACCTAAGTTGTCAGACTGATGTAACACAACCCCACTGCGCATCGCAAACTTCCTTCATAACCCCATTATTTCATCACTTTAGATTGTTTTCAACAGGTTTAGTTTCCGTGTAGTTAGCCATCTTATTGCCATGTGAAGCAGCCTGGCTATGACAGTTAGAAAAGCTATCAGCGTATTTGCAATAAATTACAGTACTTAGTGACTAGAAAATGGGCAAAAAATAAGGTTACAGCAGAGAATAGATTAATAAGAAGACAGAAAGAGCAAGACAAATAAGCGCATAGAGAAGATTGCACTGTATAGAGAAACAAATGATCTTTAACGGCATTCTCGCCACTGCCAATAAATAAAGCTTTTTATAGCGCAGTTTTGCTTTTTTCTGCACAGTGCTGTGTACAGCAATCCAAAAAGTCCTTTTTGTTTGTGTTCTTTATTTCTCAAATGTTCAGCTTCTGCAGAAGTAAAGGGATCTAAAGTCTGTGTAGGCCTAAGCATATTAATCTGTTGTTTGCCTAAGTGGCCAGTTCGCCTAAGTCGCCACTTTTTCTGTTCCCCGTGAGGTGGCGACTTAGGCAAATTCTACTGTAGCTTGTGGCCAGGGGCGAATCCAGGGGGGTAGGATGAGGGGTATGCATCCTTCCATCAGCCATTTTCAAAAATACAGTATTTTTGATGTATACAATTTTTCCATAATTTCGAAGCACTTCGATAGCAATAAGCTTTACGCCTTAAGCACGCATAATTGAAAGTGAGCGAACAAAATGCATCGTATTTGGTTAGGGTCAAAAAATAAAAAAATATACTTGAAAATCATTTAAAAAGCACTAAAATAGCCATTATAGCATGTAAATTCTCAAATTTTTTCAGGGGGAACATGTCCCCAGACCCCCTAGAGCTTTTCTTGTTTCTCAATAAACTTCAAATTTGTTTTGCCGAAAAAAATACGCTTGAAAAACATGAGGAAATTATGCCGCTACCCTTTTAAAATTTCTCGCTGTGCCACTGCGTATATCATTTCTAGACTTAGCATGACATACAGTAGTATCAAAGCGAACACCATTTGGTATACCAGCTGCATTGTTGTGCACCAGCTATTGTGCTAGCTGTTTGTAAACAAATTGTTTTTAATTATGTTTAAATATAGAGTTTTGAGCCTCTGGCTCAGTAACTAAGTTTGTGGAGATTACGTGCTCGTTGGTCGTTGCTGGACGTTGTGCAATCTGTTTCCCAGACGAAATCTGACTGCCTTTCCGCATTGTTTAATCGATAGTGTAATTTTTTTTTCTCATGTGAATATTGCGCATTTTATATTTTTTTTATCATCTTTTCCTCTGTCCTGGAACAGGCAGATTTGTCCGAAACAGAAGGCGTGATTTCCGGCAACTCAACGTGGCCATATCTCGTGTTGTGTATTTTTTTGCGTTTACATAAATTTTCGTGTTTGCTAAAAATATAATCTCTTTTTACCCGGATTTACTCGAGTGAGGATCTTTCACGCTAGCTTAAGGTATTTCCGCAGACCAACGAACTCACTAAAGTTTCCGAAGACCAACGAACTCACTAAAAGTTCAATATCAGTAACCGACCCACTCACGAAATTGCCCACCCCTGATATAATGGATCCAGCTGCATCTTTAGCTAGATAAATTATTTGATTTATTATCGTGATACCATGCACGTTCTTATTACATTACACCGAAAATTCAACTGGTTGAGAGAGACTGTGCAGTGAGTGTGCGCTCTTCGAGTCAGCTCGACCCTGTCGGGTCGAGTCGCAAACCAGTTTGAGGAAATAGTTCATTAACTTCAGCACAGTTAGATTCAAAAACAAGCAAGGCATGCCATGCATGCATAGTTATATCATAATTAGCAGAGCTAGTTACTTGGCAAATATTTTTTCGTGTTTTTGTTAGAAAATTTGTTTACCAGGATACTAGTACCGCATAAAACGAATTGCGAACGCTTTTACTTTCGCTTTTAATTGCACTTATCTTTTGCGTGTACTTTTACCACTGTTATCGAGCCGTAATGTATGGCAAGACTCATTAGGTTTTTTGACTGCGTGAGATGGAAGTAAATTTTGGGATCTGCTGTTTTGATACGCTCTTGGAGACTTTTCGGAAGTGCCACCAAGGTACAGACTACCGCAGTAACACGCAATGGATAAATGGGATCGCTGTAGTTATTACGTGGGAAAGTAAAACCATTTTCTTACTTGATGGCAAAAGCAGTCGGATCATGAAAACAACGAGGGTTCGAAACTATTATAAGCGGCGGTTGACTGCAAAGCTGATTTTGTTCTTCGCCGTCGATGAAGCACTCCCTCACCATGGGACAAGTACGTAAACCGAGCATTTTTCTGCGGGATGGACTTCTCTGGCAGTAGGCTGATTAAGCTGGAGCTTTGTTTGACTTAAGCCGATTGTATTTAATGAAAGACTGATTCTAACTTATTTGAACGAGGTTGAAAGATTTATGTTGCGTTTATAGTATATAAGAACAACAAAAATATTGCAGCTTTTGCGGATTGAGCACCCACTCTACATTGGTCACCCTAACAGCGAGCTCGAACTTGAATTTTGAAAAATTGTCGGGCTTCATTGGTGCGGGACGCCGGAGCAAAATCGAGATTTTCAGCGAATAGTAGGGTTTTCGCGATTGCTGACTCCCTTTATAATGCTGTGCGTAACTGGATGGGCAAAACTCATTTTCTTTTCTGTCAGAATTTCTTTAAAATGTAAAGTGATGTTTTTGATTTGGAGTTCTAATCGGGCTCAGACTGGTTGATAAATTAGGATTCGGATCGGGTTTGCATTTGAAAAATCCGGTTTGGGTCGGGCTCAACATCTTCGCTCCGGTTACAAATCTGTCCCAATAAACAACACAGTCATTTTGCAAGTTTGAAAACGGTATAGGCTACATACAGTAGCACGTTCTTTGAGACACATTTGTCTGATCAATCTCAACAAATACGAGCTTTCAATAATGCCCAAACAAGCTTACACGTCCATGCAAACTTTCGTTTAAAATTAAGCCAATAATATTTTGCGCTTTTTTAATAATATTTTGAGCAGTACAATGCCAAACATTAATTATGTTAATTGCTATTTCGTAAAAAAAATTCGTTGCGGTTATACAAAACTTCAATAAGTCCGTCACTTTGAGTCATAGTTAGCAAAAATTTAAATTAAAGTTTGCAATTAATTTGGAACAATGAACGGAATCAAGTTTAAAAAGTGCGTACAGTAATAACAATAATAAACACATTTCTACAGCGCTATATCCTGATAAAAATTCAGATCAAAAGCGCTTGACAAAATTAAAAAACGTAACAGTGACAACAGTAGAATTATATGCAGTAGAATATGAAGTTTTGCACTAGTAAAAGCAATTATAATGTTATGACAAGTTTTTTAAAAAATGGTCACCGATATTACCGGTAATTAAAAGTATTTAAATTGGCAAGAACGTCTGCAGTAGGGCTAACATTAAATAATAATATAAAATGAGCACCTTATAGTAAACAGTATACCTTTATATTTGTCGTGAATTTTTGCTCATTGTTTTGTTCCACCTTCAAAGTTGCTGCCGATTTTTTCCAGATTTTTAAGCATTAACGCAAGATTACAAACTTGTTACGCTCATATACGTATAGGGTTTTCCCCGTTTCTGCTGGATGTCTGCTTGGCTCTTTGTTGTTTGGTATTTGTTGCGCCACTGTTTGGTAATTGTTGCGTCATACTGGTTAGTTAGCTCGCGCATTGCTGCAAGCTGTTGTTTCTTGTTTGTAGCTGGACAGTGCAGAGTGCAGACATGTTACATTTGTGTATTAAGTTGCTTGACTGTTATTAGAGCCTTTGCGGGAAGTCATAGTTGTGGGATCTAGTCTGTTGTTGTGAGGGATTTATTGAGTTATAGCCTAGGGCTGGGTACCGATTCTGCAGTAGAAACCTGTTTGAATAATGTTCTATGTTGGCGGGTTTGTGTTTGCCATTATTTTAGAGATTGGATAAGTGCAGTGTCGGGACATGTAGTGTAGTTTATAGTGTAATAGGATTGCACGGTAAGTGTGTTTCACCTATTATTATGCCTGTATTTGTTAGCCTGCGAGCGCGATTAGCCCTGTGTTTGTTGAAACGTAGCTATTTTTTCTCGGTTGGATCGTAGCTCGGTGCTGGTTATGATTTACACTACGGAACCGTTGTTAGTCTGTCTAGTTTTCCCGTGATGCCTGTGCTGGCTACCACTGGTCTTTGTACCTTTGCTACTTGGTGCTAGGGTTATTTTTCTTGCTGTTTGTATAGTTGTTGCATGCCGGTTAATTTTTGGTCAGTGTATTTACTTTGTTCTCTATTTCTTTAGGAAACGCTAAAGTTACCTCTAGCGTATCCGCAGCTAGTTAGGTCTAATTAAGTGTGTTTAAGTTAGGTTTAAATGCTACGGTTAATTATCGTGTTGCATGTGGTTGAATCAATAGAATTCGTTGAAGACAAGAATTTGTTGATACATCGCACGTTAGGCGCTGATAGGACAGCATATTCCTTGTCAATTAGAATCAACGGGGACAGTAGTCAGCTGTCATTCTTTGTTTTTTTCGTTTAGGGAACGCCTCATAGTTTTGCGACGTTTTCTGAACGTACCAAAACTAATAAACATTAAAATTTGAGTAAATGAACTATATAACAAAATCAGTTAGATCATTCCGTAAAATTGCTGATTTGTTTACAATCGTTCCACTGCAGTTGACGAAATAATGCCTTTTTGGTTCAACCATGGTGAAAACTCCTTTTCAAGCAGAATTCTGTGGAACGATATTCAATTATGGAGCTGAAATTACATAGAGATTGACTTTGCAACTTCTTTGCTATTTACCCAGCGAAACAGTGTATAGTAGGCTAATCACCATAGGTGGGCACAGCTAACGCAAAAAGTTTGGTCTATGACGTCATTTTTGCTGTGACGTCATGACTTGCTGTGATGTCATACCTCGCTTTAACGTCATCACTCAAACTTTGGGGGCTTCCGCCGGGGGTGAAGCAGCCGAAAAAACTTTTGTCACATATCATTTCGTAATCAGTGCAATGTAAGCTTTTGTTTGCACTAAGTTTCATGCCATTCTTAGTCAAAATTTTTTTGATATAACGTCATTTGATGTCATAATTCAAACTTAAGGGGCTTCTGCCGGGGATAAAGCAGCCGAAAAAACTTCTGGCACATACCATTTTGTAATCAGTGCAATGTAAGCTTTCGTTTGCACTAAGTTTCATGCGATTCTTAGTCAAAAATTTTTCGCTATGACGTCAAAATTTAAACTTTGGGGGCTTCTGTCGGGGGTAAAGCAGCCGAAAAAATTTCTGTGACATACCATTTTGTGATCTGATCGATGTAAACCTTTCTTTCCACTAGGTTTCATGTGGTACCTAGAAAAGGTACGCTAGCATACCTTTGTGACGTCATTACTCGAACTTTGGGGGCATCTGTCGTGGGTAAAGCTGACAAAAAATTTTCTATCACATACCATTTCGTGATCTGGTCAATGTAAGCTTTCGTTTCCATTAGGTTTCATGTGGTACCTAAAAAATGTATGCTACCGTTTTTTTATGGGTTTTTGGGCCCCCATTACGGCCAAATGCATCCAATCTGACTCGGCAGGCATCACTTTTCGCCGATGGTTTTTGATGTAGTACTGCAAAGATGTCCACGGATTTGGATCAGGATTTTTTTGGACCGGATTTCACTAATTTCACCGGATTTGGCTATTGAAGTTTTTTATAGACTCGATTTGGACTTGAGTCTTTGAGTAAATACCGATAATCGGTTAGCACTTACGCAGAGTAAGTAGTCCAGCTCTTTTGTTTAACACTTTCGATGCGAATAAACGTCTTTATGCGTCAGTGAAAAAATGCGTTGCATGCGGTTCAACGTAAATTACGTCATCAAGAGCAATTTGTCCGTTGGGTGCGGAAATCAATGAAAGTGTATCTACCTGGACGTATTTTTACGTCGATCTTGTTTGTGCGAGATTATCGCGTGTTCTTCAGATCAGCTGCTGCCTTTTTTCTCTTTTTTTGAAGTTAGTCCAGGATTATTGCAAAATAGTTAGTTAGTTAGTTGCATGTTTATCCTCCTATCACGAGAAAGCGATCAATGCGCTATACGAGCTCGCTTAGGAGTTGCCAGCCATCTGTCTACCACACCAAGATGGGGGAATCCCGCTAAGTGCCTTTCCCAACGGCACAACAAGTAAACTTGCTGGCTTGTTCTTGACACTGTCCCTTTAATGCTGAGTGTCACGCAGGGAAGCTGTGAATACCAATTTTAAAGTCATTGGTTTGACCCGACTCGGAATCAAACCCGAGTCTACAGCTCAAGAGACAGACGCTCCATACCACTCGCCCATCTGAGCCGTTATTCTATCACTGATATAAAACAACTGATTCAGCTGTTTTACAGAAAATTTGTACGGCACTATTCACATTAGTGCACCCAGGATTCACCCAGGATTGGGAAAAGGATGTCTGGGGGCGTAGTCCTCAGCCGCCAACGAATTTTTGCGGTTTTCACATAAAAAACTCTCTTTAACACTTTTTTATCTGAAAAGAGCATGCAGTGAGTGCAGTAACTATTTATTTTTATTTATTTATTTTTGTTTCAGACTCTTGGTCCATATAAAAACAAGCACAAAGAAAGCAGTAGGCCTAAACACAAAACACCAAAAAAAATAAATAAAAATATACACACACACACAAAAAAAAGAAAAGAAAAACTTAAAAACTCAATGCATGTCAACAAACTTGAGTCATCAAATTCAAAACAACAATAACGACAATAAGCTGTTGTTCGCCAGCAAATTACAGAAAGCATGTGTTAATATGATGATTACGATATTTTGACAAAAATAAGACATCAGAAGACGTCAGTGACTCAATGTACTTGTTGCGTGCTTTATTACATCTACTTAGAAAAGAGTATTGGCGCTTCCGGATAAGTGCATCAAATGTTGTAATGCTGTCCTGCACTTGGTGAGATCTCACGCTACTGGATCTAGAAATGTTAGGTAGGATGCGGTAAGCATTGTTATATGCTACTCTAATCCGGTTGTAATTATAAGAATAAAAATCACTTCATAATTGACATCCGTACATAGGCATAATTGACATCCGTACATATAGACAATGCAAAAATATTTTCGCAGCTTATGTCTAAAAGCAGAAGCTTGGCTAAAACAAGTGGAAGGGGGCTACAACCACTTTTAGTTTTACAAGTTATAGACTGGAAGTTAGATTTTAGCACCTTATTACAGGGCCAAGGGGGGGGGGGGCATGGCACCGTGCTGCGTGCGTCTGTGATACTATTAGATTTTAGTTGATAAAACTGTGCAGTATATGATAGAAGTAGCTTGCTGAAACATCATAGGATTGTGAGTTTCCTAGTTTTGTTGTGTGATTTTGCACAGGTTTATTGCAATGTCCACGTAAAGATCACTTACATAGCCAGGGGCGTATCCAGGGGGGGGGGGGGGTTGTGGTGTAAAGGTGATATACGAATAAAGAACAATCTGAGGGCGTGATGACCTTTTTTTGCTCTTCACTAGACTTTGGGCCGGAAAATTGGACATTTGCGGACGTGTTGACCTTTTTTTCTGCTCTTCACTTGACTTTGGGCGGAAAACGAACGGCTTCAAATTGCGGCCTTCCCCCCATTTTAAATTCCTGTGCACGCCCCTGATAGCTTTTTGGCAAAAACAATATAATACAATAGCCGTTGTTTTTAGCTTTAATAGGAATAAACTTACAAGGGATATTATTATAAACGATGATTCTGATCTTAGTGACCTGAGTGGTCTTAGTGATAGCAGTGGTAACGAACATGATGATGATGAATTGGACCTCATGGATAGTTACAGTGACGATGATTCCAGTGCAGTTCAACTGTTCACAATACAGTACCATGAAATTGTACGATTTCCAAACGAAGTTGATACAAAGACTTTGCCAGGTATCAGAACAGAATGCCCGTTCTCCAAGATCCTCTGATGATGAAGTTCCGCCTCCCAAAACACCTCGACACCACCCAACAAGTCGACTTCGAAGAGGATTTAAATCCCACCATATCAAGACGTTTCCAGTTAATCACAGAAGTTATTTTGCAAAATTTTTAGCAACCGGTACAATTTTGAAATAGCTATGTGAAAATAACTTAACTGGGGTTTGCAAAATATTTAAGAAAATGAATTTAGTTCAGTCATACTCAGTTACTCGCCATTACAGAAACAAAATTATTTTAGTCTGCAGTAACTTATTGTGGTGTTATGGAAAAACGCGAGCAAAGAAGAATGTTACGGAGCTTGACTCGTTGTTTCTTTGAGTTATTTTTGGCAACACTGTTCGTTGTAAACTTGACTTTGATCTTGCTAGTTAGTTCAAAAAGCTTGGCCTTGGTGAGAGACGCTGTGCTGTATTATATGGTTTAAGTTTGGATTTGTCGCTTGGTTATGGAATTTATGTCTAAGGTAAGCCTGTATTATTTGGTGTGGAATTACTGGCTGTAGTCTCTATTTTGGCTTTAGTTGACGACTTATGAGCAGCATTTAATGATAACCTAAATTGATGTAGGCTTGTGCAGTAGTTATCTGGTTATAGCTCTTACTGCCTGGAATTCGAGAATAATAGAACTTACTGGTTTATGTTGTCATTAGTTTGGAACTGGGAGGGCTGATCTGAATTCTTTAATTTGCTGTAAGTTTGTGCTTGCTTGTTTATGCCTGGTTTACGTTTTAGCTTTGGGGAATTATTGGAGCATAGCCTGCCACTGTGCTGAATTGATATTGTTTGACTTGTTACAACGCCAGGTTTGTTTGTACATTTTGCTGAATGCTGTTAGTCTGTGCTCGCTTTGCTTATGTCTGATTTTACGTTTTAGCTTTGGGGAATTATTGGAGCATAGCCTGCCACTGTGCTGAATTGATATTGTTTGACTTGTTACAACGCCAGGTTTGTTTGTATATTTTGCTGAATGCTGTTAGTCTGTGCTCGCTTTGCTTATGTCTGATTTTACGTTTTAGCTTTGGGGAATTATTGGAGCATAGCCTGCCACTGTGCTGAATTGATATTGTTTGACTTGTTACAACGTCAGGTTTGTTGCCTCGGTTTATTGTTATGTGCTTATTTGCTTACTTGTTTGATTTTCTTTAGTTACCGCAACGTGTATCTGCACCTTTGCCAAAGTACAAGAATTTCTTCAACGTTGTGTGTTTTCATTCTACTGACGTTTGGGTTTGTTCTCGAGGAGGAGTTCCGCGAGACGCCACAAAGAAGGTTAACCAACTTGCAATAGGCTACCACACGCACTGCTCAAGATTAGCAAACACCAGCGCACATTATGTCTAGGACAGTGTTTTTAAACACAGCTTTCTACGCCATTGTAGAAGCAGATTGAGAGACCACTGGACAATTTTGAAAGACCATTTTGGTTCCTCAAAACACCTCAAAAAAACACTGGTCTACTCTAGGATATGCGCTCATGCCCATCATAAATAGCAAAGCTTGCAAATAGTTCATTAGAAATTTCAAAACTTTTGCAAAATATAATAATTCAGTAAAAAACCTAGAGGCCGTCTTAGATCTCGACGGCGAGATTTCGTTGAAATTCTTAGTTAGTCTTGCCTTGGCATCCCAGCAGAGCATCAATCCTTTGTTGCAGAGGATTAAGATGTTTGAAAACTCCAACTCGAGCTGCTGCCCCCGCAACCCCCCAAGGATAAGCAGGTCCGGAAAAGTAAGTAAACAGTCTAACTAATGTTTGTTACCTTGTCGCAAAACAAGTATTTACACTAGAGCGCTCCTTGTTTTCCGTCCAAACGTCGCAAGCATTATGTATATATACAATTCTAACCCACTCTTGTCAAAAGATAACGGGCAATGTCATCTAAGTGACATAATACCTAAGTAATGGATTTGGTAGTCGTTATCATGATGTGTGTTTCTATTAATGCGGGCGAAATGAAAGCATTTAAAAAGTCACACATGTAAAGTAGAAAGCATATTCATTAAAAACTAAAAAATTACGCTGCTGCCATCTAGTGGCAGAAATTACCTCATATCTGAGTTCATAAGCGAACTGCTCATCACTAAAAATGGGTAACCACCATGGTACGTTCAGAAAACGTCGCAAGGACTAGGAGGCGTTCCCTAAACGAAGAAACAAAGAATGACAGCTGACTACTGTCCCCGTAGATTCTAATTGACAAGGAATATGCTGTCCTATCAGCGCCTAACGTGCGATGTATCAACAAATTCTTGTCTTCAACGAATTCTATTGATTCAACCACATGCAACACGATAATTAACCGTAGCATTTAAATCTAACTTAAACACACTTAATTAGATCTACAGTAACTAGCTGCGGATACGCTAGAGGTAACCTTAGCGTTTCCTAAAGAAATAGAGAACAAAGTAAACACACTGACGAAAAATTAACCGGCATGCAACAACTATACAAACAGCAAGAAAATAACCCTTGCACCAGATAGCAAAGACCAGTGGTAGCCAGTACAGGCATCACGGGAAAGCTAGACAGACTAACAACGGTCCCGTAGTGTAAATCATTGCCAGCACCGAGCTGCGATCCAACCGAGAAAATAGCAATGTTTCAACAAACACAGATAACTGTCAAATACAGGGCTAATCGCGCTCGCAGGCTAACAAATACAGGCATAATTAATAGGTGAAACACACTTACCGTGCAATCCTACTATAGTATAAACTACACTACATGTCCCAACACTGCACTTATCCAATCTCTAATATAATGGCAAACACAGACCCGCCAACATAGAACATTATTCAAACAGGTTTCTACTGCAGAATCGGTACCCAGCCCTAGGCTATAACTCAATAAATCCCTCACAACAACAGACTAGATCCCACAACTATGACTTCCCGCAAAGGCTCTAACAACAGTCTAGCAACTTAATACACAAACGTAACATGTCTGCACTCTGCACTGTCCAGCTACAAACAAGAAACAACAGCTTGCAGCAATGCGCGAGCTAACTAACCAGTATGACGCAACAATTACCAAACAGTGGCGCAACAAATACCAAACAACAAAGAGCCAAGCAGACATCCAGCAGAAACGGGGAAAACCCTATACGTATATGAGCGTAACACACCATTATCAATTATCTAAATCGCTCTAGTACTCTTTGAAACAGTTAATATTCAATTCCTCCACTAGAGGGCGATGTTTGATATTTGAACACCAAATTGCTTATATCTCCGGCCCTAATTGTCCGTTTTGAACTGATTTTATTAAAAACAGAACAGAATTTTATTCGTTGCTCATACATAACAACAATAACCATGCAAATAACTGACGTAATTTTGAAAAAAAAGGAGCAACAGGCTACTGCGAAGGGACCATAGGTCTTCAAGTCAAGCAGCAGCCCTATTATTGCAATTATTGAATAGCCCACATAAATATCAAAGGCCTTAGTTACGCCAGGAATGGAGTATTTTTTCGATTAAAAGTTAGCTGTATAATCACAATACTGTAGTGTCAATTGAACTAATAGCAATAACATACCAAACACGTTATTCGTAATTACTAATAAGGTAATATTTGTACGAATTTTTGAAATTTCGATACGTAGAATGTTGCTTGATGTTTTGAGGAATAGGATTCCATATCTTAACACCCAAGTATTTAAACGAACGTTTTGTTTTGTTAGTTGAATAGTGAGTCAAGTGTTACGACTGGTTTGTCTTGGAGTTACGTGTAGAGTAGGAAAATACATCAGTAGAATACGTAAAGTAGTGTTTAAATCTATCAGGCATTTTGTTATGAATAAAAAGGTACATTAATTTGGCAATTTCAAAAATAAATAAATCATCTAGCTTTAATATTTGCAATTTTTTGTATTGAGGTGTGATACTTTCAGTGTACTTTGTTTTAGTGACAGCTCGAATTGCTTTATTCTGTGATCTTTTTACTTTGATTAAATACGTTTTGTATGTTGCACACCAAACTGGCAGTGCGTATAGCAATTGTGAATGTATGAGGGAATAATATAACTTCAGTAATGCTTCTTGTGGAAGGAAATGACTTAGTTTAGTTAGAATTCCAACAGAACGAGCCAATTTTTTTTCAAGTAACGAAATATGAGATTGAAATTTAAGTTTACTGTCAATTATAATTCCTAAGTATCTCGCAGTTTCTGTGGTGTTGATCATTTCGCTGTTGAGAGTAAGCGTAACTTGTGGACTGCTACAATCATTTTGTAGTTGTGGTGAAATTAATAACGCAAGAGTTTTTTACGATTTACGGTCAAACTGTTCGCAATCATCCAACGTGATATATGAGAAAGTTCGCTATTGGTTACACTTTCCACGTCAGCAAAGTTTTTTCCATCAATCAGTAACGCAGTATCGTCAGCAAAAAATCTGGGGTCAGTTTTTAAACAATTTGGAAGATCGTTTATGTAAATCAGAAATAAAAGAGGACCTAAAATAGATCCCTGCGGTACTTCGCATTCAATGTTTTTTGTAGAAGAATTTATATTATCGAAAGAAACATATTGCTTACGATTATCCAAATATGAACTCAACATACAATTTGCAATTCCACGAATGCCGTAATGATCCAATTTTTTGATAAGTTTTTCATGGGAAACTGAATCGAAAGCTTTTTTGATATCCAAGAACACAAGGGCAGAATATTGCTTATGATGGATATTGTCTAGGCAGCTGGTAATCAGATCAAGGATTGGGTGTAATGTAGAATGGTTGTGTCTGAAGCCAAATTGTGTAGGTGTAATGGCGTTGTTACGTTTTAGAAAGGAAGTCGTTCTGTTAAATATTATTCTTTCAAATATTTTGGATAGAGACGTCGAAAGTGAAATTGGTCGATAGTTACCGAGCTGGTCACTATCCCCATTTTTATACACGGGTACAACTTTAGCAATTTTTAATTTATCAGGAAAGATACCCAGAAGTAGAAATTGATTGAGGATGGATGATAGAGGAAGAACAAGCGTATTGACAGCAATTCGAAAAAAATATAGGGAGGTATATCATCATGACCATTGGCTTTGTTAATCTTGAGTTGGGTAATAAGTCTGAATATTTCAGCTGATGTTGTGGGATACAGGGACAAAGAAGAAGGACACGAGTGCTTCAAACAGGATAGATATGCGTTGTCGTGATCAACATTAAATTTATTAATTAGAGTTTTGCCAATCCTAGCAAAATATTCATTAAATGCTTCAGCAATAAGTATAGGATCAGATAGGGACATACTATTAACCCTAATGCTTGTTGGTGTTTGAGCTTTAGGTTTTGCTGGTAGAAGGGTACGTAAAGTGTCCCACGTTTTCTCTGGATCATGCTTATGCTCATCAAACTGGGTCTTATAGAATAATTTTTAGCCAGAGTTTTTATTCTGGTTAGATATAACAAAAGCCATAGATGTTATTTATTATATTTATTTATTAGCCAGAGTTTTCATTCTGGTTAGATATAATAAAATGGTTAAATATAATAATGGTTAGATATATAATATAATAAACAGTGATGAAGTCCTCGAGGATGTCCTTGGCCTATGCCTTGGCCTCGACCGTATTGTTTTTAGCCTTAGCCTTGGCTCTCCTAGGCCTTGGGTTTTGTCTTGGCGCTGTCCTCGGCTCGAGGACTCGATATTTTTAAAAAATTCAACTTTGCGATTGTTTTCACAAAACGCTAGCTGTTTTAAGCAAAAATGGTCCAAACAACGATAAGCATTGGTATTTGGTAAGCTCGCGCGGCGGAGAAATAAAAGTAAACAATGCATGATGAGAAAACCTTGAAGTTATATTGTGAAAAGCAAAATTTTGACAATTTAGGATTTTGTTTCTCATAATCTCTCCTTAAGGTCTTTAAACTGAAATTGTGAGCAACAAATTAAGCTTTTGATAGAAAAATTGATCTGTGATAATTGGATTCTCAGCGGGAGATCCTTGAGGTTCGAAAACTCGGGTAGAATGATGGGAGAAAACTACTTTACACTTTTCTTCAAAGTTTCAATCAACTGTTGTTTATTTACTTTATAATTTGCTTAATAGCCATGCAAAGCAGTCTGAAGTAAAGCAGTGATGTTGTAGCGATAGCGCTTCAGTTTTTGTGACGTCACGCTTTTCGCTTCGTATATGTTCTATCCTTTGACAGTACATTTGTAGTATGCTTTGATGTACAGGATATATTTTCCGATTCATTAATTTCTAATCAATCTCTTGTGCTTCGAGAAGTGCGAATTGTCAACTTCGCGTTTTCTCATAAAAACGCGATATAATTGAAAGTGGATAGCTTATGTTTTGGTTTCTCTCTGAAAATTTCAGTGTTTCCGATAACTAGAATAGCGTATTGAGCGAAGGCTACAATTTGTGCATGCGGTGTTATCATGCTTCTATTTGAATAAGATTCCAAGGAGATTTATAGTAAATAAAATAAATTTGTTTACAAGAATAATCATATTTAAACAAACAAATTGGAAAATATCTGCGGCTACTCCCGCGAAGCAAACGCTTCTTAGTTGGAATTATAAACTGGATTAAAATTACGGACATACAATCCAAGGTATTGATGGGAAGCTCGGAAGATCGTCTATTTGCTGATTATTCTGGTGAGTGCATCTTATACGTACGTTAGCAACACTTATCAACCCCCCCAACATATCCTTCGGGTTGGCACCAAGTCTTCGCTAAAATGTAAAGCAGTCTGAAAAAGAGAATGTAGCACCGGCGATGTTATTTGATATTATAGTATATCTTTGTTAGAGGTGCTAATTGCAGCTGTCTAGTTTTTTTTTGCTTTCCTGTTTCTCGATGCTCTGAATTTTTCGTGTAGAGCACTTGCATGTGGACTGAGCTTGAGGTTTAGCATAGCAGTACGATAAGCTTTTGATGATGTGAATTCATTCCGACCGGGCTCATAGTAATTGTTTTTACAAAGAGATCTATTAGAGTACCGGTACAGTAAAGACTGCAGACTCAGAATGATGAACTTGAACCTATGCCTTCTTTGAAAGTTATAACTTTTTTATAAAACGTTTAAGAGTAATAGCTATAGGGCCAGTGAAGATTGGAATAGCTTAAAGTACGACCAGTGTAGCAAATAAAAATTGTAGCCTAAGCTTGAATTTGTATGAACATTTTATAGCATATGCAGGTTTGCTTCAAAAACGAAGAGCGTTAATACTATTTTTACGAAGCCACGCATGCACAGCTAAGGTTTTTATTGTAGTGAAGTATGTGCATCATAGTAGATGGCCCAGCCGAACATCGAACCCACGAAACCAGCTCCCCAGCCCAATGCGCCGGCCACTTGGTCAGACAAGCTTTGTTTGTAAAACTTGGGTCTCGAACAAATTCAATGAGTTATGATCTCGGGCTAGTGGCGTCGTGTCATTGGGGCCCGGGGAGTGAAACGTTTTACTTTTTATGATTTAAAAAATTGAAAATTAAAAAAAATAAAATAATAGCCAGTGCTATTTTGTTTTCATCTTTCAAACTAACCCCATACCCCCGCCTTTCTTATACTACAAATTCCATTGCTTTGTTTTTTAATTTTTGCTTCAATGAATCGCTTCGACTCAGGAGTAAAGTTAGTTTGTTGATCTGTGGTTAGAATTTAAAAAACATTTTGCATGCGTTGTTGAAGATTATAGCCTAGAGCACACCTATACACGTCATCCCATCAAATGTGACAAAACCAATAATGATTGCAGCCTGCTTTTATTTATTTTAACCCAGTTTCTGTTTTAAGATATGGGCTACTAAAATATTTTTGTGTTGTCTGACACTATAGTAGTGACTGCACATCACTGCAGGTACCGGTATGTCTTTTTTCGACAAGAAAGTGTGCTGAAACGAGTATTTTTTATGTGAAAACCGTAAAAACCCGTTGGCGACTGCGGGCTAAGCCCCTAGACTCACCTTGCCTACGGCGGCTGGAGCTTTCCCCCCAACCCCCCTGTAATGTTCTCCACCTTTGTTAAATCGTGGGGCCACACTGATTGCGCATACTGTCCATAATTAAGGAGCGGTTTCGGGTATCAAAATAAATTTCGATTTATTATCCAAAAATTGGGGTATCACGACATATTTTGGTATCTTTTCCTAATTTCCTTGTTTCGTGATGTTACTCAATGCTATAAATATGGCTTTTATAAAGGTTGTAAATGATCAATTTCTGTTTTAAGTTGTTACCCTCCAAACTTTTTGGCTGCACGACGCCTCTGCTCGGGCTCAAAAATATTTTCAAGTCTTGGGTCTGGGTCTCGAATTTTTTTTTTGAAGTCTCGGTCTCGACTCTCGACCATCAAAACTTGACTTCATCATTAGTTGATTACAAAATCAAAAACTTGTAACGTTGCAGCTTTAGATTGCGAGTAAAATAATTAATTTTCTGCCCAAACTGAGCTGTTTCGCTCATCGGGTGCTAACTGTTGTAGCATCATCAGCCCTAGTCGAAAGAGATCTTAGCCAAAGGGGATTTATTACGTGACCCCATCGAGCTTGCATTTTGGGGTCTGTGCTTTCGACATTAATTTTTCTTAAGTCTAATTAACTCGTTGTGGGGTAGTTCTTTGAGTATGAATGTGATACGTGAGTGCTTTTCACTTTATGTTTTGCTTCGTTTTGTGATTTTGTTTGTATTATAATTGCTTGCATTTTCGTTGGTTTGTTGTTTATTTTTGGTAAATTGGATTTTAGTTATAATGGTTAATGTATAAGACAGTGGCGGCCTGGTGGGTAGAACTTCCTTAAACTGAATCTGGCTCACCAAGGGTTGTAGGTAGGAATGGTAATGTACGATGTTGTTCCGAAGAATGCGGCTACACCTATGGGAAAGCGAACTGCGGATTGAGTACAGGCGTAAAAAATGTGGCTATAGGTTACTTACTTGCTTGTAAGCACAAAATTCAAAAATTGTTAAACAATTTGGTACTGGGTTTATTTTTTTGCTGTAAAAATTCGGACAAATGTCCGAAATTGCTCAAAAAATTTCGGACATTTAAAAATTTTTTCGGCAAGATTTATGAACGAATGATTTTACAAGTTTACTAAATCAAATGTTAATAATTAAGCTACTGCATTTCACAAAAACACGAGACTAGTTTTGAAAATGAAACTTTAACCACGTTTAGTTTTTTTCCTTGGCTGTGTTCCACACCAAGATGAAGGAATCCCGCTAAGTGCCTTTCCTAACGGCATAACAAGTAAACTTGCCCGCTTGTTCTTCACGCTGTTCCTTTAATGCTGAGCGTATAGCAGGGAAGCTGGTGAATACCAATTTTAAAGTCATTGGTTTGACCCGACTCGGAATCAAACCCGCGTCTACAGCTCCAGAGGCGGACGCTCTTACCACTCGGCCATCTGAGCTGTTGAAATTCGATGACCTTGATTTCTCGCGAAAATTCGATGACCTTGATTGAAGGAACCGATTTTACACGAAAATGATCTTTTTTAAATTACTTTCTTCCGAAGACGCAATAATTACCCTCATTTTCCAAAAATCTATTTTAGCTCAATATTTCACAACTTTACTCAAAATATCAAAAGCAACAAATTGTTTGAAGTTGTCATTAACGTCTCGAGGGGGTCCAAATCACGAAGCCCATGCGCGATATCGCAGTAGCCACAAGGGTTCTAAACGTCTGGACATAATTCCCAAATATGGTAAAACGCAAAAACGGCTTCTTCTTGCTGACAAGTGAGAATGTTGCAATAAGCACGCATGTTGCAAACAACTCGATTAGAACGTTACAGTGGCAACGGTTTAGTTGCAAAAAGAAACTCGCAAAATTTTAGTAAATTTAATGAGCATGGAGCCGCTACATGCACGTGCAATTGTCGTGCTATAAACAAAAGTTTTTCGGACACTTTGTCCGAAATGACTTCAAATATTTCGGACATTAAGCAAAAAATTCGGACAATGTCCGAAAAATGTCCGAAAAAAAACAACAACACAGATTTGGTATGCAGTAAGCTGAACAGAGTCGACCAAAGTAGTAAAGATTTTAACCATCATTAATATTTGTTTCCATGCAGACATTATTTGATTTAATAAAAACCTAAAGGTTTTTTGCTTAACTCGGATAAGTTTGCCTGTAACTGGATTAGTGCATGCGTTTTTTTCTACATTAAACAAGTTATCGTTAAATAGCAACAAGGAACTTTATGCTCGATGCATCGGGCTTAGTTTTAGTTTTGTGACGAGTTTCATCTAGGACATCTTATATCAATTTATAGCCTTATCCCTGCGCCTTGTAGTACTGGCACTGGATTAGTATCAATTATAATATTTTTGTTATCCTTGTAACTTTCGAAAACGATTGTCGTTGTAGGTCTGCAATATTAGGCCATAAATTGTTTGCGAACCATTATTTCACGATCAAATGACCTACATTTTGAGGTTTTATACTGAAATCGGAAAAATGTCAGTTGTCCTTGATCCATGTCCTTGGCCTTGGCCTCGACTTGCATGTCCTTGGCCTCGGTTTGTGTGTCCTTGGCCTCGAAAAAATTTTGAAGTCCTTGGCCTTGGCCTCAACCTTAAGGTCCTTGGCCTTACTGCAACACTGATAATAAATAAAAGAATATAAAAGCCGTCAGATGACAAGGAGCATCGTCCCCATAAACTTATCGGTACATAATTTGCTGCAATAACTTACAGTTGGCAAAAGATGGCCAAAAAATGAAAAATGAGGAGCAAAAAAGTCATTTGGTGGGGGGCCTGTTTTTCACAAAATTAAAAATCAACCCCATTTTCGTTTTGTATATAGGAAAGCTTATCCCATCCCCATAGATAGGCAAGTCAATGCAAAACGTTAGCTTCGCCAACCACTACTTTGTTAACGCAGTTATGTACCTCCGTTAACGTTAATTCGTTAAATTCAACTCCAATTAACTGAAGTGTATTAAATTCGTTTAATCGTTAATTTTGACTTAAACGACATTTTTTTCACAAAAATCCTTGAAACTTTTAAAAATCAATGTTTGCGTAAGCATTTAAGCAATTTTTCTGCTCTCAAGCAATATGTTTTATTGTTTTTATCTCGCTTTTGACCTCATTGCTCGTATTTTGCTAGTTTATCGTTATCAAACTTAACCAACAATAAGAGAAATAAGCGTATATAAAAATTTGACGGAAGTTATCAAGAATTAACGAAAGTTAATCTAGTCCGTTAATTTCAAAAAGAAATTTAACAAATTAACTAGTTAATGAAAAAGTTAGCTTCGTTATTAACGATTAACGAAATTGTGCCCACCTCTGCCCATCCCACATCAGGAGTTTTGAAATTCCCAAAAAAACTTTTTTAGTCATCACTCTGATGCTCACGGAATAATGGATCATAAGTAAAAACTTATTTTGCAACAGCTTGATTTACGGTTCAATAGTGAAGAACAACAAAATCGTTTGTGGTCGGGTGTACTAGTCTATTTTAGTCTAGGACTGGCTCTTTTCACACTAAAGTTGCATCAGTTGTAATAACAAAAAGGGAGGGCGATGAAATACACTTTTTCATGTAATTGTGATTCAGAATTGAAGCCTAAATTTGAAAAGATTGTTGGTCATAAATTAGCCTGTAAACGCTGCTTTTGACTTATCAGCTTATTTCAACTTCACCTGAACTTCCTTTCGAGTCAAATCTACAATAAGCCATCGCTGGAATAAGCTGTTGAAGCGAGCCGCTGATCGCTGAGCGAGCGAAGCGAGCATGTAATATAATGATCGCTCGCTTCAACGGCTTATTCTAGATGAGACCCCTTCCTCTCTTAACACTTTTAAGAGATGTGTTCTCCCATGCCTGCACTCCAAGAAATGTGTGTTGAGTCACATAGACTATTTTCGGTTTTTATTCTATCCGGTTCACAAATTCAGATGTGATGCAGTCACACAGTCACGGTAGGGTAGTTTCCTGTAGACTACCGTATATGTCATAAGTATCAGCCCCAGGTTTCGTTAGGGTTAGGTTTACTTAGGATTAGGTTTGGTCAGGGTCTTTTTCACGACACTAATGATTACTGGTACAGAGTTCTAGGTAAATTATGCAAGTCCAGTGAAATCATTTGCTGGTGTCTGCAGTAGGTACTGGTATGTACCGTACAACTCATGTGTGGATGAATGCAAAAGCATATCCATTTGGCCTATCTGCTTATGAAGTAATTTTTGTAATGGTATTGATGCAAATTGGCCTAGATAACTTCCTAATTAGCAATGGAACAGGGCATGATAATATCGTATATTTACTGAACATATGTTGGGGATGATACGAGTAGATGCATTTTGTATCGTACCGGTACTCTGTACTATTTTGATAATCTTCAGTCCTGTCAGACTGTGTACAGGTGTAGAGGGTATGGTAGTAAAGATTACAGCCTTCTACAGATACCTAAAATAGTAGCCTATAAACACGTCTGCTCTTGTTGTCAAAAGAACATCCTGAGTAAATAAATGTAATAGGCTAATTCTCAAGCTATTGTTAGTCTGAAAGTTTGCATATTGCTCTTCTCTTTATCAGATATATACAAGTCACTAGGTATTCTACTTAAAGTTCCTAAATACGGTCCTACTAAACACTGCAAGGAACTACAAGGTACTGAAAACAGTGCAAAGAACTACTAGGAACTACAAGATACTTTTAAATCGAGTATGAAGTAGCTGAAAACACTACAAGGTACTTTTAAACCAATTGAAAACACCGCTAAGAGCTGCAAGGTGCTGTTAAACCAATTACAAAGTTCTTGAAAACACTACAAGGAACTACAAGATAGCAACTGCAAGGCAGTTAAAAACACCGCAAGGAACTACAAGGAACTTTTAGACTAACGACAAGGACGTTAGAAACATCGCAACAAAGCAAGGAACTATGAGGTATCGAAAACACTGCGTTTGAGGGGTCAAAAGAGGCAGAGTTGGAGGTTTGGGGAGTTTGGGGATTCGGGGAAGTTGGGGATTTGCTGAGGTTTGGTGTGTTAGGACTTGGGGGAGTTGGGGTCAGAGTCAGGGGTGTTGAGGTCGACGGGATTGGGGTCGGGGGTTGGAGTCGAGGAAGTTAAGGTCAGGGGTTTGGGGTCGCGGGGGGATTGGAGTCAGGGGGTTGGGGGATTACGGTTAGGGAGGTTGGGGTCGGGGGGGTTGTAGTAGGTTTAAAAGTACCTTAAAAGTCTTGTAGTTGGTTTACAAGTACCGTACCTTGTAGTTTCTTTTGCCGTTTTCAACTATCTTGTAGTTGGTTTAAAAGTACCGTACCTTGTGGTTCCTTGTAGTGTATTCAGCGACTTTGTACTTGGTTTAAAAGTAGGAAGTGGCTAAAGTTACGTGACCGTAACATTTGCCTCTTTAGTTTATTTTATTACTTCGTCACGCTCTCGTACAATCAGGGAAGCGTGAAGGGATAATAAAATAAACCAAAGAGACAAATGTTACGGTCACGTAACCTTAGCCTCTGCCTTAAAAGTATCTTGTAGTTCCTTGTGCTGTTTTCAACTACCTTGTAGTAGCTGTAAAAGTACCTTGTAGTTCCTTGTAGTGTTTTCAACTACCGGTACCTTGTAGTTGGTTTAAATGTACCTTGTAGTGTTTTCAGCTACTTTGTACTTGATTTAAAAGTATCTTGTAGTTTCTTGTGCTGTTTTCAAGTACCTTGTAGTAGCTATAAAAGTACCTTGTAGTGTTTTCAAGCATTTTGTAGGTTTAAAAGTACCTTGTAGTTTCTTGTAGTAATTTCAACTACCTTGTAGTTGGTTTAAAAGTACCTTGTAGTTCCTTGTAGTGTTTTCAGCTACTTTGTAGTTGGTTTAAAAGTACCTTGTAGTTCCTTGTAGAGTTTTCAAGTACTTTGTAGTCGGTTTAAAAGTACCTTGTAGTTTCTTGTAGTGTTTTCAGCTACTTTGAACTTGGTTTAAAAGTATCATACATTGTAGTTCCTTGTGCTGTTATCAACGACCTTGCAGTAGCTATAAAAGTACCTTGTAGTTCCTTGTGTTTTCAAGTATTTTGTAGGTTTAAAAGTACCTTGTAGTGCCTTGTAGTTCCTTGCGGTGTTTAGTGGGACCCTTCCAAAATATATGAAATATTTGGGTTAGGTTTAGTATCAGCTCCCACAGCCCAGGTTCGGTTAGGGTTAGGTTTGGTTAGGATTAGGTTCGGTTAGGGTTAGATTTAGTTAAGGTTAGGTTCGGTGAGGGCAAGATTTGGTTAGGATCAGGTTATAGGTTAGGTTAAGATCACAGCTTAGGTTAAGATTTGCATACAGAAAAAGCGTGGGGGCTGATACTAGACATGACCCAAATATTTAGTAGCGTAGTATCCTCCTGTTGAGATAAGCAATCAAAACATGGTAACGAGCTGGCTTATGAGTTAACAGCCATTGTTTGCCACAGCAAGATACTGGATAGGAGAATTCTACTAAGTGCCTTTCCCAACAGTACAAGTATACTTACTGGCTTGTTCTCCACACTGTCCCTGTAATGATGAGCTTTGAGAATCAAGCAAGGAAGCTGTGAATACCAATTTGAAAGTCATTGGCTTGACTTGACTTGAAATCCAACCAGAGTCTACACTGTACAGCTCCAGAGACAAACGCTCTTACCACTTGTCATCTGAGCTGTTCATTAAGTACCGTACAGTATGCAATTACTTAAAATTAATTATTGCCTTTAGCAAATGTTAGTAACAAGTATTGCATTCTTGAGACCTAAAATGTTAAGACAGTGTTCACTGTCTGCACTGTATAATTGTGTACCGGTAGGCTACTCATTTCATTCATACTTGTCAGCTTGTGTATTGCATTTGTGATAGCGGTACTAATTGTGACCTTAGTGCTAACATCCACAGTGTTTTTGTTTTGTTCTATGCACAGATGTGGAGCCTGACCTTCCATGTTCCCCTGTTTTAACATGCAAATAGGTTTGGCAGTTAAAGGCTTTTTTAACTAATAAATGCACTTACATACCAGTATTGCATGAGTTATAATAGGCGTAAGCTATTTTGCTTCAATCTGCGCAAACAGTTTTTGCAGAACAAGACAAACTCAATGATAGAGTAATTTTCTAGTTCAAATGGGTTTTAATACGTTTTTGTGATGTGTAATGCTCTACCTTTTGGCTTTATGTGGAAATTAATTAGCACACACAATTCAAAAATTTACCTTAATTTTGCATTGGAATCCGCTTTGCTTCATTTTATAAGCTTTTATTTGAAGTCTACATATGCTAATTCCTCTTTTATGCTCTGATGACCAGGATTCAAGTTATTGAGCATTTAGTGTATATCTGTAGTCTAGTTAAAGTACAGTAAATAATGCCACATGTTTTTTTTTTCTGAAAACGTGTGCTTTTTAATTGTTGTTTTACTTTATTGTATACTCCAGTTTAAGTGTAAATGTATAGATATTAGTAACTTGGTCTTAGCTACTTTTATATATTGCATGTTTATGTTTATTATGAAAATTGGCTGTGGATCAATTCGTTGGAAACAAAATGAATATTGGGTAAGATAGTATATGATTTATATTCTGATACCATGATGTTGTTGTTTACATTTGCTGTGTGGGTAAAGATGCAACTATTCATTAATAATATAGAAATGACTGTTTGATTAGCGGCTACATTTAATTAATTTAATTATATTTTACTGTGTGTACCTTATATACAGTATAATCTATGCGAAGATATGTTTATGATTATGTAGTGTATATTAAAACTTCTAGGTTAGTGTTTAGTATAGTAGTAAATATTGATGAGCTTTTAAAAGCTGATAGCAATGTTAGACATTTAGTTTGTTATGCTGTGTTTTGGTTATTATAAAAATTTTGCCGTTAAAAACACTGCTTAAATAAAAAAACTTAGTGAAAGAAAGCATCAATATAATTATGATGTATTTCCTTTGCGGCTATGTGTGCCTAGGGGGTGATAGTGTTTTATTGCGAATCACATCTAACTGTTTTTGTAAGGAATTTCAATCAATGAATTTCAATATATATCCTTGAATGTCATAAGCTTGAAGCACTCCCTTAGCCTTATAGCTAGACTTAATAAAGGCTTCATTGCTTAATCTCAGCTATTTTTTAGGGATGGTTTAACTCTACAGTCTCATACTATTGATGGAAAAACGACTTCAGGAATATTTTTTTTACCGAATAAATCTACAAAAGGACATAAAACCAATTCAAAAGTGGTAAAGAAAACTGTTAATTCCAACAACAAAGTTAGTAATGAGGCACAAAAAGTTGGAAAACAAAAACCATCGCATGGTGATGTAACTAGAAAAAAGTCTGTCCATTCAACTCATAAATCATCCGGCGTACATACAGAATCAAAGCAAGATAATGCTGTTGTATTTATTAATGACAATACTCGAATTAACTTGGAGGAAAAGAACAATAAATCAGTTAAAGGCACACTTCAAAACGATGCATCAAAATCGAAAAATAAACCTGTTGAAAAGAAAACTGTGCCAAAGCAAAATCGTAATAACAACAGCTCCAATAATAGGTTAAGAAATGACTCAAAAGAAGGAAAGCTGGCGTCAAACGAAATTAAAGTTGATACTAACTTCGTTACTTTGACTCAAGATCAGCTGAACTTGATCCTCAATCTCGTTAAAACAAAACAAGAAATAGATGTTGCGTCAGTCATTGATAAAGAAAAAAAATCTGATGTAAAAACACCGGAAAAGAAAAAATCTTCCGAAGGTAAAAGAGTGGAACCATCAACCGTTCCAGGACTTGACTTAGAAGACAATTCTCAAAATGAAAATAAAAATGAATCCGATAAAGAAAATGTCTCGCAAGAAAACGTGTCTAAGTTATTGGATAAAGTAACGGACCGAGAAAAGAAAAGTAGAGATCGAAGCAGAATTGCATCCCCAGAGGAAGATAATGCCAGTGGTAAGTATTTCGTCAAATGCTTGTGATGCTGCTACTGTTATGCGCAAGTGTTTAACTATGCAGCCAATAGGCAATGATATTTTGTTCAGAAATATGTTTAGCGGCTGTTTGTGCCGACTAGTGCATTGTACGCAGTGGCTCGAAACGGTATTGTCTCTACAGCATTGATCCTTAGGTTCTGGTTCAATTGCCTTAGCTTCACGTTATTGCTTTTTCTCACTGAATTTGTAAGAAGTTTCTATGTTAGAAGTATAATGAGGAGACACTGATAACCCCTTGTAACGAGAGTGGCTTTGCTCCAAGCATTACGTCCGTGCATCACTTGTGATGGGATGACAGAATTGAAAAAATATCAATCAGCAATTTTCTTCTGGTCTTGTTGCTTACCATCGTTCATCAACGCAAAACTACGATTGTGAGACAATCTATGATTTGCTATTTAGTACTATAATATGCTGCATTTGTGTGTAGAATGATTTAGATTCGGTGATAAACAATTTTAGACTTTTACGTCAGCCAGTGAAAAGCTGAGCTGTGTAAGTTAACTAGGCTATGGTTTGTCCTCTAGATCAATTTTGGTACCGGTAATGTGTTTAGGCGAGCCTGCAGCTGCAGTGCAACCAGATCGTAAAAAGACAGATTACACCTTAGCTGAACTTTCTGGTACTCTTGGAGGTTTTGGATCGAGAGACCGAGAAAAATCTCGCCTTGAAGAACGACGCAAAAAGTGGATCGCTGATTTGAACGAACAAGTTGAGAAAAAGAAACAAGTTAGTTGTATGGCATAGATAATAAGCGCGTACACAATGCACATGCATCATTCTTATTTTATGATGAGACCAATCAACGTTGAATCAGCGGTTGTCAGAAGATTGTGATCACTTTTAACAACGTTAATACTGTAGTGCATAAAATCGAATTTCAGGTTTCATCCCTAGTTTTTAAAATTACTATTCTTTCGTTAAAAACTGACTGAACCACTAATTGATGGAACGTAATTGATTTTTTTTTTTGATGAATCTTTTTTTCTTAGAATTAGTTTAGACTTATTTTCATTGTACAAAAATTATGGGACGAAAATAGTTTTATGAGGAAAATAAGACCACAGTAATTTTTAGAACTGGACGTTTTGACAACATAGAATCAGCTGTCATTATCAGCAATTGAATGCATACTGGAGATGATGACAGCTGAAAATTGAAGATACCTATATTTTGTAAGATTTTTTTTTTGTTTGCAATGTGTTCAGCCACTACCAGCTGCTTGCAGTAGCAATCTCTAGGTTGAAGAAGCTTGCTATTGCTTTTTGTGCCTTGAAGCGTTTAGTGCAGTAACTTTGTTAATATCGAACAAGCATTGTTATTTGAGTAATGTTTATTCGCTATTGCATTTAACACCACTTTTGTTTAAGTTTTTGCCAATTTATTTTTAGTAATTCTTATACTCAATTTTTTACTTGGTTTATAGTTACAGAAGCCTCCTAAAAAAATCGGAAAAGAGGAAATTAAACCTTCATCCACCGATCTTTCCAAACCAAATGCGTCTTCCCGAGTGGCATCTAGCACACCACATCGCTCTGCTCCTGGCTCTGCATCTCAGAAGAAAACTGGTAGGATTTGATTAATTAAATTTGTTCAAATTTTGAAAACTTCATGATCAAAGTTTAAAAAGAGCAGGAACTACTAAACAACCTGTGAGTAGTGTAGGTGAAACACATTTATCGCTTTCTAGTTACAACTATAGCAACGAAAAAATCCCTCAATCAAGACGTGCTCGAAATATTTTTACCGCTTGCCATCATAGGTCGATATTTTCGTGAAAAACGGCAATGGTACGATGGCTTCAGGTTCGATCGGGTTTTCGCCAATTTTTTTAGGTGTTATTACGTAGCTATATAAAAAATAACCATAGTTGGGCATCTTATCCCAACGCCCAACACGCCTTGGGTTGGAGTTGAACGTTTGTTCCTGCGGATACAGTCGTCGCGAAATGTTCCAAACCACGTTGCGTTGAATGATGCGTGTTGTAAGTTTATCCCAAGGGTAAAATCTGTCGGTTAACATTAAATTGTTTGGGATCGAACGGTTGACGTTGTGGTAATGACTTCGTTATTGCTGCGAGAAGTCTAGAGTTCGCCCAGCTCAGTCAAATCGGATATAGTGTTGCCACTGCTGCGACGTTTCTTCGGAGTTCGAAGCTGTGTTGCCCAGGCGCTATAAGCCGTGAAGATGGGCTACGCCACTCGTAACGCATTTCGGCGTCATATAACGAATATAACGAAAATTTGAAACCACAGTAACTCTTAAACTGATACTGAATTACGACAGAGTAATGAATTACTGTAGCGTTATTTTTTCACCTTAGGCTATTTTCACCCCATATATATTTATTCTAATAAAGCTTTAGGTTGAACAAGAACATTGAATATTTAATTTTTCAGTTGATGCAGTTCGCTCTTCCACCGATGTTGAGCGTGTTCATGGACCGCTTCCAAGCGCAATCAGATCATCTTTTTTTCTTGGTGAAGCTTCGCCTCGTGAACATGCTTACAGTGCAAAGAAAAAACTTGATCAGCAAGCGTAAGTTGTTCGTTTTTTCGGAAGTTTTTTTGAATCGTTGGGGCAAACAATACATAGTTGCGACAGCTGGATGTTGAATACCAGTTTTCTGTTAATAATTATCATCAACGACAAGGAGTTGATAAAATCGAAAACTGTTAATTAAACCACAATAAGTAGTTCGGTAAAATTAAAGCATCGAGTTTATTGAGCATAGTCAAAGGACAACTAAGCATTTTAGTAGAGGTAAAAACGTGCTGTTGAAGGACCAACTGTCTCGTGGCTATTTGGGACTTTCGTCTCTCATCGGTGATATCATTTTAGATGGAGAGACGAATTAGAGAAACAAATAAAAGAAAAAGAAAAGAAGAAACAAGAAACTGCCCGAAAAGTCGTTGATGATACAGATATGTGGTCTCGACATTTTGACACTATGAATCCAGTACCTGCAAGGTGAGATTAAGCGCTTGAGTCGCAGTAGGTGTTACTGCTATAGAGATTTGTTCAGCATCAAAAGCTTGGTATGATGTAAGAACATGAAACAATAATCTAAACGAAGTTGCAAACTTGAAAAATTTGTGGTGTTTTGTTATTGATTGATGGGAGCATTGTATCTGGAAAGTCTGAGTTAAGATCATGCTGTTGGTGAATTGTAGCTCTTGTTTGATGTGACTAGCCAAGAATTGTTTTGAATGCTAAAAAGCTTTTTTGTCTTTCCATTTATTCGAATGCAGTCTTTTTATATTTATTTATATAGTAGCATATCTATCCTCTTATCACGAGAAACCGACATGGGTACCCTAACGAGTTAGCTTACAAGCTGCCGGCCACTTGTCTAGTATTCAGAAATGAAAGAATCTTATTGAGTGCCTTTTCCAATGGCTCAATCAGTAAACTTCCCGCTTGTTCTTTTCTTTGTTTTTTGCAAACGTCAAGAGGCAAAGCTGTGAATATCAATTTTCCGGTTCTTGGTTTGGCCCAACTCGGATTCGAACCCGAGTTTACACCTCCTAAGACAGTCGCTCTACTCCCTCGACTATTCAATCTTGTCTTTACTGTTAGAGTAGCAATAAAAAGCAACCACAACCAATAATGTTGACTTTCATCCAATTTATTTGTGTGCTCGCTTTTCGTTAGATTTCGTCTGGTTATTTTTAGACCCCAGCAAGAAACAGTGACTACTAAAGATAATGAAACTCCTCCTGATAACACAACTCTATCCACTTCCATGGAACCTCTGCAGTCCCCGCGACATCAAGCATCCAACAGGTTTAAATATTAAGAAATTTTTTATGTGCCTGCTCATTGCAGTGTAATGCTTTCAAACTTCTTCCTAATCATGTATTATCACGCATTTGCACGTTAGTTGCGTCATAAAAATACAAACAATGGATGGGGTTGGTTGAGCCTGAAGTTGCTGTTTGGTGCAAATCCACCTTAGCGATCTATGAAAAAAATTAGAATGAAAAAGAACCGTTTTTTTTTTAGAGACCTGTTAGCTCAGTTGTTAAGCGCACGCTATCGATACGGGAGGGCTAGAGTTCGATTCTCAGGCCGGATTCTCAGATTCGCTACCGTTGCGACGTTTTTTTCGAGTTGCTTTGCCCAGGCGCTAAGCAGCGGAGACGGGCCCTGCCACTCGTTACACGTTTCGGCGTGATACCGCAAGTATAATGAAGATTTGATTTTTTTTGTTTTTTCAAATTTGTTTGAAGCGTCGTAGATGGGCAGTTGATCAAACCCTGAAACCCACGTAATTAGATGTAGCTGTTACCCAATATCCATCTGATTAATCCATGCATTTTCATTTCTTAACTACTATTTGCGGTTGTGCTTTTATAAAATATTTTACTTTATAGTTTGTGATAATTTTCGGGCTGGGATATTTACGAAGTTGCAGAGTATAGCCAACTCCTGCAGATACGAATCGAAATTGAAAAGCAGGGCCAATGATGCTGCTTTTATTAGTGTGAAGAGTAAAAGTGCGATTTTTTCTAGCTCGAATCTTACAACATTTGTATATTTAGTGATCATATATCAGGGATATATCTTGGCGAACATACAACCCATTCAACTGGTGCTAGAGCGCAGAGTAATTATCTTCGTTCAATGACAGCATTACTTGATCCTTCTCAGATTGATGCAATGGAGCTGAAGAGACAAAAGCAATTAGAGCACCGGGTAATGCAAAGCTGCTAATGTCTACATTTTCTACACCGTTTGGCGTTTAACCCTGTTTATATTTTCTTTTTTTCCGAGCCAAAAACTGTAAGCTTCTTGCCACTCAATCAAAGTGTTTATTCGCGTAATTAAAGATATCCTTGAAAGTTTAGTTGTAATGCATAAAGTCCACCGGCGATTTTGGCTCTAAGAAAAATGGCCCATGAACGCTGGATATAGTTACTGGATACTTACTATGCTTCATATATGAGCAACTAGCTGGAAAGTCTTCATATTTTATGTCCATAGCTATGAACTTTAAGTATAGTCCCCCGCAGATAACTAGATTTTGCGGTATGACCTAGCTTTACCATCATTGCCGCGATCGTTGTCAATAGAGTGCCTTGAAAAGCTTGTGATGTTCCGAAATTGATGATTTGGAGTCTTTACTGAAAGTTTGCACATGCATAGCTTTATGTGGTGCCGTTAATGAAGCTCACTACCATGTCTCTGCATTGGAATTAAACCCAAGTTTTAATATTGTTGGGTTAACTTTATGCATCTTATTGATGATATTTTAGAGAATAATTGCTGAGCAAGTAGAAGAAAAGCGAAGGTTGAAAGAAGCGGAAATGAGAGCAAAGAAAGCAGAAGAAGAGTTGGAAGAAAAAAGACTCGAAGAAGAGAGAAAGCAACTGAAAAATCAATTCGAAAAAGAAAAAAGCAAGCAATTAGCAATGGAAGTAGGTTGCTGGAAAAAATTGCTATAAGATACCGGGCCAGAGGGTAATTCAATAGCTTCGGATGTTTTGTCAGGTTGGAGGTTACGCATTGCAAAAACAGCATTTTGGACGTGTTGTCAAGCATTATGAAATAGCAATTCGCAAAGTCAAATCAACATCAAATCTTCACTATACTCGCGATATTTCCCTGACGCGTGTAACGAGTGGCAGGGTCTGTCTTCGCGTCGTAGCGTCTGGGCAACGTAGCTCTAACGAAATATCGCAACGGTGGCGAGCCATTTACGACGCTGTGTCCGATTGGACTGGCGCGGGTATCGCACTCATGACCTTCCTCATCGATAGCGTGTGCGTAACAACTGAACCAACCGGCCAATTGCAATACGCAACATTTTACAACAAAATCTGACTTGTTACAATGCACTGCTTCAAATAACAGGAAAAACGTGACCGTCAGACCCAGGAACTATATCAACAGATGAAAGAAGCGCAAGCTACTGCGCTGAAAGAAAAGTTTCAACGCAAAGAACAAAACCTGAGGAGTCATGGTCACGACACATCACGATTGGAAAGAACTCATAAGCATGTGTTGGAAAAGTAAGTGTGGCTTTGGTCGGAATCAAACCTGTGTGCTTGATTTGCGTCACTGTGCATCAACATTTATGAATAAAAACGTCTTCCTCTTCATAGAAGAATATATTTTGCATCGAGTAGATAAAATGACAGAATTATCGCATGCCTCTGAAATTTTGTGGCTTAGTGTTGAGGCAAAAGAAGTAGGCGGCTAACAGCACCGTCGGATTGTAAGATTGCTTGTAGTGTATGCTTCAAGCAATAAATTTGAGCTGTGGCATTGCAATTATTTTGGGTCAGTTCAAGCTGTGTTTTATGAAAGTAATTCATTAAAATATGATTTATTGTACACGCTGTTTTTTCTTTTAAGATTGAATGTTTAAACAGGTTTGGAAACTAGGATCATTTTAATTGAGTTTCAGTTCCCTAAAATTTTGCTAGTCCGAGTTCTAGTCCTTCATTTTTATTTTCTTGAGGTCCGTAATTTTTACCGAGTCCATGCTAAATACTTTTTATTGAGTTTCGGCTTCTTTCAAAATACAATTAACTTTTTTCTAGTTCCGGTACTCTTATTTTTTGAGTTCAAGGTCGAGTTCAGCAAAAGAGATTGAGTGCGCAACTCTGATGATTATTTTTAAATTTGCTTTTAGTGTAACTTTTATCTGATTTTCGTTGCGTTGCTCACGAATAAATTTATGCTCATTGCAGGAGCATGCCCTCCCACCATTTTTCTCCCCCTCCGGTTGAACCTGTTCCGTCCCTGAATATCCATGATGTGCATACAACTGGTCATCATGATCTTCAAGGTAAGAATTGCTTGCCTAACCCTGTTCCGGGTGAAAGAGACTGTAGTGTTTTTGTATTTCATATTTTTAATGCATTTTATCTGAAAGTGGTATTTTTACTGATATGTAGCTCTGACTCCGTCACCGAGCACGTTTGAAAAAGCTTATTTCAACCTCTATTAGTTTTTACAGTAACGTAATTATGCAATTTATTGCAGTAGCTATATGGTAGCTACAGCTATCAATTGCAAAAAATTTGACACGGTTTATGTAATAAAATCTCTAAAATTCACAGTTGGAGCTTAACTACTGTAGATCTTTCTCTCTTCCCAAAATTAAACTAGTGCAAAGAAAATGCATTCAAAAATCAAACCTTTATGCTCGCGGTATTATACCAAAGCGTGTAAGGAGTAGCGGGGTCCATCTTCGTGGCTTGGTGCCAGCTTTGAACACAGCTTCGAAGAAACGTCGAAACCGTAGCGAGCCGTTGGCGACACTGTGTCCGATCTGACCGAGCTGGGAATCGAACCCAGACCTCCCGCACCGACGGTGACGTCTTCAATCACTTACCCAATCCTTCGGTCACATAAATACTATTCGTGATTCAGTCATTAATCGTGAGATGATCAATGAGTGGCTATGTCATTTTTCCACTTCTTATTTGTTTTTTTTGTAGTAACTCCTAGAGGGGCTCTTGTCCACCACCCAGACGATCCTGGGCAGGTTACAGTGATGGCCAGTAACAATCAGGTTCCAATTAAATTGGAAATATCACTCAATCCGAAACAGATGAGTGATTTGGTGGCTAAAGGAGTGCAAACAGGTAATTTGCCTCTGATCTATGTTATTACTTAGCTCCTCTAGCTGACTTCCCTCACCCTGGTAACACCCACCACCCCTGCTCTGGCATAAATCCAATTATGTTCGTGGTTTGACGTACTTGGAACGATATCAAGTGTGAAAATTGGTAAGCTTCCAGCTAAGCTCAGGACTGCCGGGCTATTAGTTTTATCCTAATTTCCATCTTAATTTTCTGTCAAATTTGTAAAATTTTGTTACTGCAGTTTAATATTGACGCTCATTTTTTGGGGAGAGGGAGCATGCTGCAGCGGAAAATTTGCTATCTGTCTAAGATAATATTAACTATCTTCTCTCTGTTTTGCAGATAATATCTCAAAGAAATCCCAGAAACGAAATGACACTCTGCTTGAAATACTAAGTGACAGTGATGCTGATACACAATACTTGGACCTGCCTTACCCCAGCGCGAGAAAAAATGAGAGAAGACGAAAGTATGCGGTAGAAGTTTTGCTTTCATATTGTTGTCAAAGCCTTAACTTAATCTTAATACTTTACTCAACTGTTAGAAAATTTGAAAGCCGATTAGATATGTGAAACATTGCAGTTGTATTACGGTTTTTATCAACAGTGTTACCGTTCTAGTAGAAAATTTCATGCATAAAGTGCCAAGCTGTTAAGTTCTGGGCAACGTTCTTGTTTTTGAAATTATGGGAATTTGGTGTTTCGCTGCTGGTTATTGTTCTGGCTGGGTGTGCCAACGGCAGAAATGCAGATCACAGATGAAGTATATTCATGGCTTAAACTACGGCCAACATGACTTTAACCTTGAATTGGCCGGCCAGTAATAAAAATGCGACATTAATCGTGACTCATATTGTGGTGAAGAAAAGATACCGACAGGGGCACCGAGAAAGGAATTAAGTGTTGCCGAAAAAATAACCATTAATATTAATTGACTCATCTTCTATTTAAATCGGTATTGGCAAGCTTAAAAGTTACAATTATTAATAGTGATTGTTTATTTCAAGAAAAACTAAGCCTAGTGACCGGGAACAGGAAGCGAGGGACCGTCACTATGATCGCTATTCTCGTGCTAACCGGCCCGATGAAGAAGAGAGAGGTAAAAAATTTCATGGTCTAAAACCAAAATGGGGTGTGGGTGAAAAGAAAAAGCAATATGTTCCAGCTTCAAACAGGTAGTGCGATGAATTAAATAGATGGTAGTTGATAATAATTAAGTATAACATATGTTTGCCGCTTGTTGGTTTACAATAAATCGCTGTTTTTTCGGGGTAAGTAAGGGGTGGTCTTTTTTTGTCGTCTTGTGACTTTTTGGTGCATAATAAACACTTTGGTCTTTAGGCGTTAGCAATTTTCTAGCGCTGAATTTCTTAAGATTACGCTGTGTAACAAAAATTTTTTTTTTCTTTGTTTCTTGAAAATAACTTCTAGATTCTGATTTACTAGCCTTCTAAGGCCACCAAAATAATATTCATTGCTTTGAAACTTTAGTTTTGCATTATTACGAACCAAATTCTAGATTTTGCTGTATATTCAATATTTGCACTATTTTTTGTAACCTACTTTAATGATTCTATTGCTACTAACTATTAATTTTCAGAGTTTCAATTAAGGTTCCATGGTGTAAGATAATATTGATTTAGCTTGCTATGAGTTTCCGTGGATGCAGATATTCAGCCGATTCGTTTTGCTACGTGTGTGGTGAATTTTTTGAAAAAAAGGCCGAAAAGCAGTATTTGAGCAAGTGCATTCGCGCAACCAAAGCTTGCCATACATATTTTAGCTTGCCTGTCGGCGACCAGGATAAGCGCTGGGCACCCCATGTCATATGTGGGTACTGCCGCCGTACTCCAGAAGGTTGGTTAAGAGGGGAAAAAAGAGCCATGCGTTTTGCTATCTCTCGTATCGAGCGTGAACCTTCCAATTACCACTCGGACTGCTATTCCTGCGTGGTGGACCCATCAAAAAGGGGAAAACGCCCCTCTTATTGAATACCCCAACATCCCGTCCTCCATTGCACCGGTGCCGCATAACACCAGTGACCTGCCTGTGCCAAATCCACCTACAAAAGCTCAGTAAATGGTAGCAGTGGAAAGTTCTGAAGATTCTGAAATGGAAGAAGGCGGACCATCCTCATCATTTGGTGTGCGCCGTCGTCAGCGGTCACGAGATGAACGATGTCCCTATTACCCCAACCAAGAGGACATCAACGATCTCATTCGAGAGATGGCCTTGACAAAATCGAATGCTGAGCTGTTGGTGTCCCGGCTGAAGCAATGGGACGTGCTTGATAATGGGGTGCGGATTACTTCCCAGAGGAAGAGGCATTGCGATTTTTCCAGGTTTTTCTCTTTACAGGATGAGTTGTGCTATTGTCATGACGTCAGAGAGCTTTTCCAAGCTATTGGAATTCCCTGCAACACCAATGATTGGCGTCTCTTTATTGACGGCTCGTCAAGGAACCTTGAAGCTGTCTTGCTGCACAACACCAACCAGTGTCCTTCAATTCCATTGGCTCATTCAGTATTTATGAAAGAGAACTATCAAAATGTAAAAGCTCTGCTAGATGCATTAAATTACGCTCAATACGAGTGGGATGTCATTGGCGATTTCAGGATAGTGGCGTTTCTGATGGGCCTTCTAGGAGGCTTTACCAAGTTTCCTTGTTTTTTCTGTCTCTGGGACAGTGGAAATACAACCCTCCACTATAAAGTAAAGAACTGGCGTCTAAGATCAAGCTACGACGTTGGCATTCACAACGTGAAGCTAGCACTATTGATGGATGCGAAGAAAGTGCTGTTTCCGCCTCTTCACATTAAGCTTGGTCTCATAAAGCAGTTTGTGAAGAAGATGAACCCAGAAGGCGAAGCGTTCACGCACATTCAAAAATTGTTTTCCAAGCTATGGGAAGCAAAAGTTAAAGGTGGAATTTTTGTGGGTCCTCAAGTGAAGCGACTGATGCAATCTGATAACTTTCTTGAAAAGTTATCTGTTGTAGAAAGGAGAGCTGGCGAAAGTTTTGTTTCTCTGGTGAAAGATTTCCTCAAAAATCACTAGGTACCTAACTTCAAAGATAACATGGAGGAACTTGTGAATGCATATGAGAAGATGGGCTGCAAGATGTCGCTAGAGCTTCACATTCTTCGCTCGCACATTGGCGAGTTCAAGGATAACTTGGGAGAATACTCAGAGGAGCAAGGTGAAAGGTTTCACCAAGATGTGGAATCCTTTAAAGAACGATACAAAAGCCAATATAATGAAAGCATGATGGGCGACTATATTTGGAATCTTCTGCGTGAAAGCGATCTCACGTACAACCGGCAGTCTCGCAAGAAAATTTCTTTTTGAGTTGTTTTTACTTACTAAGCTTTCTTGCATGGCCTTAAGATCTTCGAATCAAGCTGCCATCTTCCACCACTTACACATTGGAGAGTCCCATTAAATGCCTTTCCGAAGGGCGCAAGTAAATATGTAGGCTTGTTCTCTACAATAATTCGTGTGTCAAGCGAGTATGCTGCTACAAGTCTTTGGTTTGACTCTAGTCACAACGGACCCCGAGTCTACAGCTTGAAATACTTATCCACTTAGGCCATATGAGCTATTTATTAGTTTCCTTAATTTTGATTTACGGTAGTAGCAATTTATATTACGACTTAGACAGTGCTTTCTCTAGCTTATTACCGAGTTTGACACCTTCTCTCTGCAATGCTCTAGCTTGGTCCCTGGTTCGCCGGTCCCTGAATTACCACTATGTGTTTTATTTTGCCAATATGTGAGCGATTTCCAGTTTAACGTTTTCTTTTTTCTAAAGAAAATTGTGAAAAATGCGGCTTAGCGTTGCGTTGCCGCAGCGAATTAAAAGCTGAAAATATGATGTATGTCTAATAATTACAGTTTTTTTCACCGAACTCTGAATTATATTAATGCATGAAAGCGAAGTCTCTTTCGAAATCTAAAAAAAAACAATGTTCATGCTTTCGTGATATTGCATGTAAATAGTGCAATTGCTTGAAAACCAGCGAAAACAAAAAATTAATCTCCTGAACGCAAAACCGAAGTTTGAACTCCTAGAATGCTCATTTGCACTTCCTTAGTCACAATAAATTAGAAAATAATAGTTTTAACCAATGGACAAACTTTGTGTTACACGATGTTATTAGCCGATCAAACTCAATACTGCAAATCGGTTTGGTGTCTTTCGCTCCTGTGGGAAAACGAGGTGTGAATAGTGATTGTTTCAAGCAGTTTTTAAAAAAAGTTAATTCAATATAATTTGAAAATAACCACAGTCATGTGGTATTTACGAAAAATTGCCTAACAAAGAATCGTTAATTCGGAGCATTTTTGCTTGTAGATATGTCACAAGTAAAAGAGAAAGAGAAGAACGAGAGAATCGACTGCGCCGTCGAGAGGAGCAACTGCTTGCTGAGCAAGCTAGGAACCAACCCGATAGATTGGCAGTGACAAGGTAGGGAGTTGAATAATGAAGTAGCAGTTCTGGTTACTATGGGAAACAACTGTATAATCCTATGCATTGTATGCAACTGTGCATAATAAGAATACTGTGGAGAAAACGTTAGTTTTTTGGGAGCATCGTACAAGTTCAAAAACAAAATCAAATCTGTATTTCGAATACAATGAATATGGGACGAAAAGAAGTTACGGAGGAAAGGTAAAGCCACAGTACACAGTAAGTCTCAAAACTGGACGTCAGCTGAATCTATGCTGTTGAAACGTCCAGTTTTGAGATTAACTGAGGCTTTACTTTTCCTCCAAAACGTATATTTTACTCGCGATATTACTCGGAAGCGTGTAACAAGTGGCGGGGCCCATTCCGCGGCTTAGCGCCTGGGTAACACAGCTGTAAAGAGACGTTGCAACGATGGTGAGCCGATTTGACCGACCCCTGGAATCGAATCCCAGACCTCTCGCACTGGTAACGATGCGCTTAATATCTGAGCTAATCGGTCGATATCGTGTGAGTTTTTTATGCATAATCTTTATAAGAACATCATTGAACAAGCTGGTGATTTTTTTTGCTGCTTTAATTTCACCATCTTTCGTTACATTTTCCGGTATTTTTTTAGTAAAACGAAATTGGACTCGTACGAAAATGCTGCAGTAAATGTGCCTGAAAATTATCGACCAAAACAAAGAAAAGAAAGGTAAAAGTTGATTGTTTTTGTTCGTTTATCATTAAACTAACCGTGTATTTACAACAGGTCACGGTCTCCCCCAGTAGAAACTGCGTATCGGCCCTCAAAATCCACCCGCAATCGTTCGTCCTCCCCTCCTGTACCGGCCCTTGTTAATCAAATGCGAACCGACCGTTCGTATGAATCAGTTCACAAATCAAGATCTCTGCCGGTGCAAGACAGGTAAGCTTCTAGACCAGTGGTTTTTTACTTTTCTGGTGGAGCGGAACCCCGATAAAACTTTCCGGAGGCTCGAGGAACCCATGTGCCTAAATTGTCAGCGGCATGGCTTTGCGGTACCGTCCCCGGGTCACAGATCCTACGTGACGGGTTCGATTCACGGCTAGAGCCGATCGCATTTGACGTATTTAACAGGTGGCTGCTGACTCCAAGAGCGCTAGCTCATTTCGCAGTCTCCCAATTACTGTTGAGTTTTCAGTTCAGTATAATTTAAAAATAACCTCAGTTATAATAACTTATTGATTTTCTTGAGCCCAGCTCTACATTGTAAACTTACGGAACCCCGACTGAAAACCGCTGTTCTGGCCAAGCGCTAAAAGAAAGACGTTTGTTACGAAGTATGCGCAGTTACTCATTACTTTTGCACTTCGTAGCCTTGCTACTGAAGATTTGAACTTCATTATAAACATTCCATGGCGGAATAATTTTGTACGAAGTATATGTATCATGGAAGGCGACCGGGTTGAGCTTCAAACCTATGAGAGCAGCTCCGGAGTCCGATACACACGGCCAACTCCATGTACTTTGAATTTGTGTTTTGTAAGCGTCGTGGTCTGAAGATCAAGTTCAAAACTGGATCAGGTCGCACCTAAACTTCAACACTGCGCTGCCATCAACTTTGCGTCGTTGCGTAGTCTTCTCCACGAGCGTGGCAAAGTTGCCAGGAAGTAACGTGGTGGAGATGGACATCATGAACTCGTGGCATACTTCAGCATAAGAAGCGGATATAATAAGAATGACATATAAAATCCAGTGTGGTTTGCTTTTTCCACTACTAACAAGTTTGTATCAGCTTGTGGCAACGCCGCTAGATAACGCTAGTGAGCTACCTAACTAGCGTAATCTAGCGGTGTTGCTACAAGCTAATGTAAACTTGTTAGTATTGGAGCAAGAAAAGTGCACTGGATCATCTGCATTATTCTCGCTTCAAATGCAGAAGTATGCCACGAGTTCTTGATGTCCATCTTCACCACATTACTTCCAGGCACCGCTATTAGTAGAAAAGACTGCAGCTACGCAAAGTCTATGGCAGCGCAGTTGAATTTTTTTTGCGACTTCACCGAGTTTTTAACTTGGCCACTTGGCGGCAAAACAAGCGCATTTGAATTTTTTTTTGCGACCTTACCGAGTTTTTAACTTGACTACTTGGCGGCAAAACAAGCGCTCTTAACTTGTTAGTACTACTTAGCTAAAAGTTTGGTGTGAAAAAAAAAATAGAATTGAGTTTAATTTTTAAGGTGGCTGAGAATTTCATGCTTCCATCATCAAGCGCTTACCGCTTTAGCTGTTACATTGGTAAATACTTGGCTATTTGTGTTTAGTTAAAAATTAATATTAATTAAACAGTTATTAATTAAAGGTTAAAAATTAATATTAATTAAACAGTTATTAATTAAAGGTTAAAAATTAATGCCTTTGTTTGTTAACTTAGCAATTTCGGGTTATTTTAGTACGTTTAAAGCAGCTGATTTTTGAACGTTTCTTGATGCACTGACAGTAAGGTATTTGCTGCCAACACTGTTGCTACGCTTTGCGTTATAGTCATGATAAAACCAACGTAGCTAATTGCATAATTACTCAATTAGGTATGTATTGCATTTGGGCGTTAAATAATGCAATATGGGAAAGTTCAAGATAATATTTTGATTCGAACAATAAATTTTTTTAGAAATAAATACCCTGAACTATTAATTGCTCTAAAGTTTTCCCATGCATTATTTCAGAAGCCGTTATTGTTTTTCAAGGTCTATTATTTGCTTTCCGGGCATAGATTTTTCATCGATGTGCTGACTAAGCTTACATAAAACTTTGCAGACCTGAAACAGCTATATCAGTAACAACTGATCTAGCAAAATATCAATCAGCAAAGCACTCTGCTCATTCGCCAGTTCCTGATACTGACGACTTCGTCCAATATCGTCGCAGTGATGTCATATTAGACCCAAATCAGCCGCAAACTCGACCTAATACAGAAAAAGAAGGTAGGTGAGATGGTATTTGGCCGTGAGTAAGTTTTAACTGCAAGGCGTTATACTTGAAATTTTAGACATTTTTTTATTATGTTTTGCTTGATAGTATGTCCAAGATATCCTTAGATTGGAATGTAATTTATAAGTTAACACTATAACAGTATATTTTACAATTTTGTAGTAGTAAATCACAAATAAGTGTTCATTGAATGAATTTTGGCTTAATTGGTAGGCTATATGTATTGTATGTGTTATGTATGCACCATTGCACCTTGCGGTCATTCGTAGTAGTTTTTTTGCTGCAGAATGCATATTATCAGCATGTATTGATATAATACTTTTTGCCGTGCGGATGTGCAATTTTTTATTTGTTGCCGTTTTGTACTTAATCCTGGAATTTGTCTTTCTTAAGAGGTAGGATACTTTTCTATTCATTGTCCTATATTTACAGCAGTGGTTCTCAACCTTTTCCTTACCGCGTACCACCCAAAGGTGTTACATTGCCGTTGCGTACCACCAAATGATCGAGGGTTTTAACTTACTCAAAATTTATTGCAAAATAAAAAATACACATAACGACAACAGATTTAATGTGAGAGTTGCAGTTATTTTTTCGCAATCGGTTGATCAATGCGGGGTTGGACCGAGCTCACGGCACATCGGAAGCCATGTCCAGGTGCATAGAGACGATTCTGACCCGTGGTTTTGATGCTTGTCATGGCCCATTCTGAATGTATTTAGGGTTATACTTTCGCTTTGACATTTTTGAGAAAAATCACAACTAATTGAAGGCTTTATAGATTTTGTTCAAAAATCCTAGATATGAAGTGCAGCGAGATATGGAGCTCGGCAACACAACTTCCACTGGGACTATTAAAAAGTCTGGAAGTCGTGTTGCCGATGTGGCCCAGTGGGTGTGTTAAGTTTTAATTAGAGAAAATAATTCGAGAGTATTGAGAAAACGTCGTCTAACCGAGAGTGGTCTCGTTACTAGGATGGTCATCAGCCGGGGTCACAATCCATAATACCAAACAACTTAAGAAGCCAACGCGCACTTGTTTTCAGGCTCTCTTGTCATGCTTAGCCACATCATAGCAGCTCTGCTTGAAAGCTAAATACCCATTACTTAGTCGATGCAATAAAATTAGAACAAAGCGCGTAAGAAAGGGAGCGGCAAGGTGGTAATGGTGTGGTCATAAACTACTCAACGATGGTGTTTTGCAACAACGATTCAATGATAGTTTGAAAGCATTTCTACGTGAAACGACAAAGTTTGTCGCGTACCACCTGAAACGGCCTTGCGTACCACAGATTGAGAACCACTGATTTACAGCAATATGCAGAAGCCTGTGATTTTCTGATGTAGCATTTCTCCTTACTTGTATGAGAAGTTGGACTTCAATTTTGAACGTCAAATATGGGTATTAATGTGACGTTTTAAATGTACTAATAGTACCCCTGATTTGTACTAAGACATAATACGTGAATGTTTTATTTGTGGCCTGTAAAAACTCTTCGGAGTTATTTGTTTGTGGCAAAAGTGGCTGAATTGTAGAGGTTTTTAACTACTGGTGCAGTTGGAACCACAAACGTAAGACCCAACATGATTGTTTATATTTATTGTGTTCGTGTAACAGTGTAGTGTGTGCGTAATGTGTTAGTATGTTACCTTCATGCTGTTTATAGAGAGAAACTACAGCGGTGGCGAATTCTCTCCTCATCTGAATCAACCTCAGGCAATTGAACGTAGCAAGGTCAGTAGAAAGATGTCTAAAATAAAGCAAATCTTGATTAGACTGGCATTATCACGCTTAAGCGTGTAACGAGTGGTGAAGCCCATTTTCGTTGCTTAGCGCCTGAACTAACAAACGAAGCGCATGAGCAACATACCTTCTGAGAAACGTTGCAACCGTGGCAAGCCTTTGGCGACACAATACCCAGTCCACATGTCCAATTTATGTGGGCTTTAAGCTCACATTGATTTGGGCTTGATGTCAAAATTAATCACTTTTTCAAATTATGACATCAAAAATTTATTTGTGATGCGGAAAGCCCACATAATTTGTACATTTGGAGTGGGTAACTGTGTCCAATTAGACCGGCACGGTAATGGAACTTCAGATCTCCCGCACGTATAGCGTCGTCTTAACTCTGTCATGTGATCTTTTTGGGAAATCTCTTCTTAAATCTAGTGCGTTATGCCACAAATTATTTGTTTGCAGGATCCACTTTTAAATGCTGATGTTCTGAAGCAAAAAGAACGCCAAGATAGGATTTTAAAAGAGATTTCAATTTTGCGTCAAGGTCTCCTCTTGAAGCAGCGGGAAGTTGCCAGTTACCCTGTTGCAGTGACAGCTCCCAACACCGGAAGAAACCTTCCAGAGCGGACCAATGACCTCACTCTTGCGTAATTCACTAATTTGTATATAATTTTATTTTTTGTAGTTGCAGATTTTCTATGTGTATTTTCGTAAATTGTTGCACAAACATGAGCAATTAGGTAGCTGTTGTATTCGTTTTTTTTTCGTAGTCTTGTACAAATAAAGTATATTACACCGACTTTATTATCTGTGTGTAGCTTAAATCAAGTGAGCTCTAATGCCTCGTAAAATTAGAAGTGATCACTCAATTTTAAGCTTTTCAGTATTTTTTCGTTTCGGTAGGTACAAATGAGTAGGGAAAAGCCCTTACTAAGTGCATTAAGATCTTCAACGTCTAAGTAATTCACAAGACGAGCGCACTAAATTGATCCTGTAGTAGTTGTTATGGTACTTTTCGAAGGAACAATCATCCCCAAAACCTGAACAATGCGAATTGTGAAAAAGAATTTAGAGCTACATTTTTCGCGTAAGTGCAAGCTTGCACGTTCCTACTCAACAAATTTTTAAATCCATTGGGCCGATACCACGTTGAAATTCGGGCGGAATACCCATAACGCTTTTTTTTGGGAGGGGGAAATTAATCACCAGTTTTGTTTTCTAACTTCAAGGTGGCTCCAAAGACCAAAAAGTTAAAAAAGGCGGGTATTTATGTTGTAATTACTTGGGCAATTTTTTTGGGACCTAAAATACTTGAAAATGTGACCTTATTTTCGCAAAAATGTGACTTTATGAAAAAAACTACAGACAACAAAAAAGGCAGCAACGGTTTAGGCCTATGCTAAAAAGCACATGTGGTATTTAACATTTTTTGGTTAAAAAGATTCTGTCTTTAGCTAGTAGCTTCAACCTGGAAAAACTGCTTACTACTGCAGCTTGTACCACTCAGAAGGGGAAAACTAGTGCAAATACCCAGAGGCCCACGTTGGGGGGAGGTGACTTTTTTATCTAAAAAAAGTTGCCTCTTAAAGATATGTTTAATTTTTAGAGGATGTCTTTTGATTATACCTATTTGATTTTTTGGCCTGAATAAGCCTCAAAACCATCTCAGCGGCCCTAATGCTTATGCATTATTGGAAAGTGTAGAACTGTGTGGCTTTATATTTAGCATATGAACACCTTGATGCTGTATGCAAGTTGTAAATCTATTCCAATTGAAGCAATAAAAGTGGGAAAATTGGGCAAAAATTAGCACAATAACATAATTGTTACCTAAAAAATCAAACGTAACCGAAAAACACGAAATGTAACTTTTTGTAACCTCATAACTAGGACAATTTTATGTAATCTATAAAATCGAAAAATATGACTATATTTTTTGAAACATATGACTTTATTTTTAAAACTGCAAAATTGTACTGCTTTCCGTAATTAACATCTTATATGCAAGTCTAAACATGTATTTTGAACAAGAACATACTCAAAAGGACGAAGAATTCACTTGAAAATCAGTAAAAAAATTTAAATGTGCATTTTACAACTAGTAAGATATTCAGCTGTTGAACACAATTTTCTAAGAGAATGCGACGTGTGCATCGGTAAAATTTCGGTTTTTATGAGTCATGGATTTTAGCATAGAAAATGACCGTTCTACAAACGCTGATGTAGGCTGGTATGTTAACAACTTGGCATACAATGCTGGAGAAATATCTGGTCTACTCGTCTCCACAATGGTTTTCGCACAACTTTTTTCCAAACTAAAAAAAGGGGCTTCAAATGCTGCGTGAAAGTCGGCATGAAAACTTGAAAATTCTCATTACCCCTCTCAAAATAAAATTGTCAAGTTTAAAGCCTACAAGAACTGCACTTGCGGTTGAACCTGGGTTTAATAATTCGCATTTTTATAGCAAAAATCAATGGTCATATTTTATGACCTAAAAAAGAAAATATTACTTTTTATGACTTTATAACTCCTTAAATAGACCTCGCATCAACGTAGTTTTTTCGCGATAATCGGTTTCATAAGTTTTTGCACAACCAAAAAAAATATAACTTTAGGGGCCTAATGACTTTTATCCTCCCTACTCATAACTTCTCAAATACTAACCCCACACCCGTGAAATTTTATAACCTCGCTTTTTAGGTTAATAAGAGCTAGCAAAAACTTGCAACTTTTGTGACCAAAAATCGCCCTAATCATTACTTTTCAAATATTACCGTACTTTAGTTTGTGTAGCCCCGTGCTTTCAAACTGCGTGAAAAGTGTTTTTGATTTAAAGTTATGAAATCATAAAACAGAGAGAATAATAATTTGTGTGATATTCTGCACCCACAAATACGCATTTACAGTAGGGCGTTTCGCTCGAAAAAAAGTTTTCTTTGGATAGTGATTTTCTAATGCCAAACGAACTAACTAGATAAATGTTCAAAACTTTTTTGAAAAATTTTTGCGTTTTAGCTCCCCACACCCCTCCATTTTTGAGCCGAGGGGGGGCAAATTCATAAAAATGCTATTACTTAAGCCAGGATTATCGTACATTGCTGATATTGGCATCAAACAAACCGGAATAGGCAAGTTTACACCCAACTTCCAGAGGAACTACAGGTCTAACTCCTTTAGATTGGGAGATATAGGCAATCTTGTTAATTTTGAGCAATTTTCAGTGCTTTTTTTAGCATATACAATAAGAATAAAGGTTAATGTTTGATGGAAATTTTCCAAGATGTTACATGTTACAGGAATTAGTTTACAGATGTGAAAAGTGATTAAATTGAAATCCATTCATCAGTGCATCTATTTGTCTACGTCGTAATTATTGCACAGCGAGTCACAATACAGTTGCATTCAGTTCCAGAATGAAATATTATTTTTTCAAAAAAATTGTGAGTTGCAAGTTTGCAACCGAATTTTTGAAACTACAGTAGTTTTAGTTAAAGCAGAAACCTTTTTGTGTGATTGTTGCTTTTTTATTCCAGAATGAATAAATTTAAGTCTGAAACTTAAAACACTCAAGTTGATCACTTAAGCATTAAGCACAAAGGCTATAGAGATAGTATTATGAAACTCTGTCCAATCACGTACACACTTGTTTTAGCTCTACATTCTGGAACATTCCAGAAAAAGTATTGGGAAGATGCAATATGAAAAAGTATCTTTTTTATGGACAGAAAGCTATTGGCACTGTTCCCTTTAAGGTGCGAAATTTGAGAAAAACAAGAAATTTTGGGTAAAAGTTTTCAAATTTTTCTTCCAACTTGCTGACTGGAATGGTGATTTTTGGCCGAATTTGAATCAAGTTATTTATTATTTACATTGTGTTATGTTCTGTAGAAACGCGATTTTGATGCAGAAATTGGATCAAACTTTCATTAAACCCTCTAAATTTTGGGCAAATGTTTTGTTAAAATTTATATTTGGGCAAATTCGCACTTGCTAAAAACTTGCAGGGAACAGTGGTTATTGGCAATGCCAGATGGTTGACTACAGCCAGTGGGTACCTACGCCTTAAGCTATTTGACATACACGATTTAAGTTCTGAGCAACAAGCTTCATTAGACCAAGTTGTCCAGTTTATTGTTGATGCATGCGTCCCCTCATTTCTTGAGATTTTTTTTAAGCCTACTGCAATTGAATAGAGAGTTGTTTTAAATATACGAGATTACTTGAAAGCTTCTACGGCATTACCAGCTAAAAAGTGTTTCATAGATCATGCTTCCACTTGGATGAACTCCAAAACAGCAGCACTTGGAGCAGGCCCGCCGAGAGGGAGGGACAGAAGGGGTAACTGTCCGGGGACACAGGGGGCCCGGAGTTCAGAATTGTCAGGTTTAGAATGCAAAATTCATCAGCTCAAACTACGGCCTGCGGACGCGATGTTTTTTTTTTATTTCGGGCCGAAATTCGAACATCTGCGGACGCTATGACCTTATTTTGCTCATCACTAGATGTTGAGCCGAAATTTGAACATCTGCGGAGGCTATGACCCTTCTTTTGCTCATTACTTGATTTTGGGCCGAAATTCGAACATCTGCGGACGCTATGACCATTTTTTTGCTCATCTCGTGATTTGGGGGCACCACTGACCAAAGGACCCAAACGAAACTTTTGCTCCGGGGCCCAAAATTTCTCTCGGCGCCCCTGACTTGGAGTTTTGCAAGCGGACATGGACATATCTCGAATAGCCATCCAGACACCAAATACGAAAGAGCTGCTATGGTCAAATCGTCCACTTACAGCATTTTTGAATGCTTAATCAAGATCATCACCATGCCTAACCACAGGAAGTAAGAGTGACTGGAAAGCTTTTTGGAACTATAGTACTTGCTGTGAAAGGCTGATTGGACGAATGAAGGACGAACTAACCAAAAAAAAGCTCACACATTCGGACGATATTAACCACAAGATGAAGGGTTATATTACCATGCCTATTATGTTAAGTGAACTTGATGAAAGGAGTTAGTGCGTAATTCAGGGTTTTTCAACCTTTTTTTCCTCATGGCCCAATAAAATAATAAAATATGGTAGTGGCCCATTTACTTTCATTAAAAGACCTAAAATAAGCATAACAGCATAATTAGGGTAGCTAACCGTGCTTTCTAGTCGAGCTCTGTGGCCCATTGAAAACAGTGCCATGGCTCATATTTGGGCCATGGCCCATAGGTCGAAAACCTCTGGCTTAGTTGTTTAAGTTAAATTTGAGTTGATGTTGTTCATTGTTTGTAATTGTTTTGAAAAAACATGAGGTGATTGTGTAAATTTGAGTCTTTATTCAGAAAAATAGGAGAGAAATTTAACAAAATAAAGCAAAAATTCACATTTTTGTTAATAACTCGAAAAATAAAGAAGTTAGACTCATTGTTCCTCTTGAAATTGGATATAAACTTGCCCATTCTGGTTCGTTTGACACCATTATCAACTTGATGTGATAATCCTACCCAGAGTTATAGCGATTTCGTAAATTGGACCCTCTTCGTTATAAAAATGGGGGGTATGGGGAGCTAAAACGTAATAAATTTTCAAAAATTTTTTTACCAATTATGAAGTTAGTTCATTTGGCATTAGAAAATCACTATCCAAAAGAAATTTGTAGAAAAAAGTTTAAAAATGAAACACCCTAATTCACAGCTGCTTTCAAAAAAACTTTTTTTTCGGATCGTAATTTTTTTCTCTCTGTCCAGTTGTTCATATTTTGCTGTAATAAAAGCACTTTTCAAAATCAAATCAAGAATCGAATCTTCGTTATACCGGTACTCGCAGTATCGCCGAAGCGTGTAACGAGTGGCGGGGCCCATCTCCGCTGCGTAGCGCCTGGGCAACGCAGCTCCGAAGAAACATCACAGCGATGGCGAGACGTTGGCGACACTGTGTCCTATTTGACCGATCAAGAATTGAAGCCAGGTCTACCGCACCTATAGTGATGTTCTTATAGTAACTGAGCTTACCGGCCGGTGACCTAAAAGTATTTTTGAATACAGGTAGGCCTCCCACGCATTCGGTAAAGTGCGTGATGTTACATCCAATGACGATGCTAAACTGCAGACACTCGATTTAGTTGGTCGAGTTTTTAATAGCTACATTTTTAATTAAATGACCTGTAGTCAAGGTCGGCGGAACCGCCCCCTGAACCCCCCGGCCGGGGAGGGGTAGGCCTGGTCAGAGGCCCCGCCCTGAACACTGCGGCGTTTTTTTAACTTGGAAATGATTTTAATACGTGTTTCGATGCAACATTAATTTGTTTGTGTGCGTGTGTATAGAAAGATGCGGACGGAAAAAGAGGGGTTGAAAAATGTTGGACTCCAATTGCGTCGCTCTTGTTGTATGTAAACGATTTATTTGATCTGATGAATGAACGAAAGCATAATTTTCTTCTGTCAAAAAAGCACATTTTATGAAATATAAATTATAGCAGCAATATTAACTTCCTATTTCATGCGCCTTGTACATGGTAGGTGTTTAGAAGATTGTAGGTTTACTATGGTTTTTTTACAAAAGCATCAAGGGTTTTACGACTCCGCAAGCAAACTGGATCAAAAATGATTCGTCAAACGGATCGCTAAAAATTCAAATTATGACATATTATGAGTTTAAGTAAGGCCTACTTTAAACTTCAATTGTTCATTTAAGTTCCAGTTATTGCCAAATGGATTGATGGTTTTCTTGAATACTTTTCTTCAGCTTTTTTCCATATTATGTCACACTGTGCTGGGTGGTTTTTCATTTTAATTTATTATTGTGACGCTTAATAGCGCACAAAAACCAGCCAGTAGTTCAAGCGTTAAAGCGATTTTGATTAAAACATTTTAAACGCTTGCTCTGTGGAACCAGAGAGTGTTCTTAAGTATTAGAATTTTATAAAAATGAGTATTCTTCACGCGCCAGTTATACCCAGGGAATCCATACCGTCCTTATTTCAAAGATTTGTCCTTAATTTGAAAGTCTACATCTTAGAAAATAATAGTGTCCATATTTTTATGAAATGTCCTTATTTTTGGCTCGCGTCCTTATTTTGTCATATTTGGACTTCATAAACCAAGCTTTGTGTTACTTGTCTTAGATTATTTTTTGTCTTACCGTCAAAGCTTTATTGTGACATCATAAAAGCAACACAATCTTATTTGCAGGAGCGTATTCAGGGGGGGCATTGGGCCATGCCCCCCCTCTTTTGACTCTGCCTTTTAGTAAAAAGAACAAAATCAATAGTGCCAAGTGACTGAAATACGCCAGACTCTTTTGACGGTTCTGTAGCTTATGGCCAGGGGCGGATACAGGGGGGTAGAATGAGGGGTATGCATCTTTCCACCAGCCATTTTCAAAAATGCTTTTGATGAATACAATTTTTCCATTAATTTCGAACTTCTTTGATAGCAATGAGCCTTACGCCTTAAACACGCATAATCGAAAACGTGCGAATAAAATGCGTCATATTTGGCAAAGTACTCAAGAATTGGATCAAAAAATTGAAACAAAATTTGCTTGAAAATTATTCAAAAAGCACTAAAATAGCAGTTACACTTGCGGTACGTAAATTTTCAAAAATTTTCCGGGGAAGCATGCCCCCGGACCCTTCCAGAGCTTTTCTTGTTTCTCAATCAACTTTAAATTTGTTCTGCCGAAAAAAAAATACGCCTAAAAAAATGTGGAAATTTTGGCCCCCCCTTTTAAAATTTCTCGCTATGCCACTACTGATCTGAAACACAAACAAGCAAAGCAGACAGGTATGAAGCATTGTTGGCACTTCAGGCTGTCAATGTTAGAGGGGAAGGTGTTGTATCTTTAGCTCAATAATACCCAGGCAGTTGAATTATTTTTCCAGTCGTCTTTATTTTGGGTTCCAAATCGATGAAATCCTTGGTTATACGTCAGACTGTCAGCTAGTTTTAGAAGCCAACTTAAATAGGTTTTTATGAGTTATGGTGCTGCCGCTACAACTTAGTAACATACTAGCCTATAGCATATGAAGTTGAATAGGAATGACAAAGGCAGCTAAGGTCTCAAAAAAGCCCAGTTTTAATATGGTTAAGAAAGCCAAAGAGATAAGGTATAATTACGTACGAAAATGTATCAAAATACGTGCGTAGGCAGTGGTGGTCTTAGGAATGTGCGAACCGTGCGTTCGCACAGGCCCCCCCCCCTAAAAGAGAAGGCCCCCCTCAAAAACAATCATCGTGTTAAGTATGAAAAATTTTTTTCTATTTAAACTTGAACCATATCAATAAAATTAATTTTAGTTTTTTCATTTTAAATTATTGTTAATTTAAATTATTTTTTGTTCATTTTTTTTTACTTAAATTATAATTTTTTTTTTATTTTGATTTATATCATTTTTTTGTTTTTTTCATAATTTTTTATTTAATCGTTTTATTAATTTAAATTATTTTTTTATTTTTATAATTTTTTTTCAATTATTTTTTTATTTTAAATCATTTTTAGTTTAGTTTTAGAACCATATAAAAAAACACTTTTTTTGTAAACTTGAACCATTTTACATCATTAGAATTAGTTTCAGTTTTTCCGAATAGAAACCATGCCCTTGCCACCTTTAAAAATAAGGCCTCCCTCAAAAAGAATTTCCTTTGAAAATAAGGCCCCCCTCAAAAAAAATTAATGTGGAAACTCCAAAAAACATTTTTCTTTATGTTAACTTAAATCAAACCATTAAAATTGATTTTAGTTATCCCAAGTTTAACCTCCCCTAAAAAATATTTTCATTTTAACAAAACTCTTTGCATTGAAACACAGCAAACAATTTATCTGAACCATTTCTTTTTTTTATCTCTAATTAAAGCTGAACCACCTCAAAGTGAAACTTCTCAATTTCTGTATCTTATGATCATAATAGACTGAGTTATACCCCACTGTGTAATGGCTAAATCTTTAGCAATGATGATTAGTCAATGTAATGTTGACTTCCTGAAAGTTAACACAACGTAGCCTATCTTACGGGTTTACTCTGCATTTTGAGATAGTAGCTTTGATGCTCGATTAGGGTAACATGACATTTTATAGAGCATGGTTAATTTTGGTTCCTTCCTTACGAAACTGGACTTTGGAAATCTTTGCTGTTTGTAACTAAAATGCCTCTACGCTGCATAATTATTGTCGCATAGTTTAAATCACGTAGGCTATATTCACTGTTCCCTCTAAGGTGTGAAATTTGAGAAAAGTGAGAAATTTTGGGCAAAATTTTTTGATTTTTCTTTTAGCTTGCCAACTGGGCTTGTGATTTAGCCGAATTTGAATCAAAGTGTTCAATGCTTTGATGCAGAATAAACATTTCATAAACTTTCAGGCATAAATTTGATCACTAGTCCTTTAACTCCCCAAAAAGCTTTGGGCAAAATTTTTCTTAAAATTTCTATTTGGGCAAATTCGCACTTGCTAAAAACTTCGAGGGAACAGTGGCTATGTTGTTTACATCAGGTCATATTGGTGTTAAGCTTTTCTTGGTTGTTGCTCTAGTAATATTGTGCAGTTTGAGATTGTTAAGAAGTTTTTTTTTTATTAAGATTGTTTGAAATAATCAGTATGTATACCTCATAATAGATGCCAAACTTTTTTCAAAATTCTCGCGAGACTTTGAAGTTTACAGTATTTTGGTTTGCTACACATTGTACTACATGTGTATCAAATTTATGTAGAGTGGTTTAAATTACTGAAAAGAAATTAGCCCAGTGACAGCCACATCAATGTACAGTAATTAGTGTAACTGTTTTGATTGGAAGTTGCAGTTTGTAGCAGGGCCGGCGCCAAGGGGGGCCTTGCCCCCCCAATCGACACGCCTGGCCCCCCCAATCGACATGCCTGGCTCCTCCAATTAACAAGCTTTCTATTTTGAAGACAGCGGCTGTTGTGCTTAATTTTAAACTTTGCCCTCCCCCCTCGGATAAACGCTTGGCCCCCCTAAGTCGACTGCTCTGGCGACGGCTCTGGTGTGTAGAAATATTACATTGTTTCAATGTTGCATTTTGACTTTGCGACTAGAAGAGTTGTGATGAGAGATTTCTTGTTTCAAATGTATATAGAGGTTAGGCTACTTGGAAACTAAAGTTGTAGAGATTAAATTTTAATTTTATTAATTCAAAACCACTGATTATGATGTATTCAAAAGCTCAGAAAAGAAAATCATGGAAGTAACCATCAGAGCTGACTCTTAACTGCTTCACCAGAACTAAGCATCATTTTGCGAATTATGTAAGCAGTAGCTCATTATTATTTTGAAGTGTATATATTCGGGTTTAGGGAGTAAACTTTTCTTATTTTTCACTTAATGCAAATAGTCCGAAATATGAGAACAAAATGGTTTTATCTTGTGCATAAAGATGATGAATAGTTAATTGGAAGTGGTGCGATATCTCACAAACCACAGTATGTAGCAACCTTGAATTGAGGTGTTGTTTAAATATCAACAGATTACCTTTTGTTTCTAAAAATCGAAAAGACATTTTAAAATTAGAATAGTAACCATTCTTACTGTATAAAAAGAAAAGCAGTCATAAAAGGAAAGTGGAAAGAAGGATGAAACAGATGAAGTAATCTTACAGACACAGTCCAGTTTCAGGACCATCATAGCAGTTCCGCAGATATTTCAGTAGAAAGAAAACTGATTAACTGGACGCTTTTTGCCTGAACTTCGCTCACTCAGTTGCTTATCCTTATAGGTCTGCATCAGCAACAAAGATGGAATCGGGCCGTGTTGGTTCAGCCCGAACCCGACCCGAACCCGAAGAAGTAAGCCCGAACCCGACCCGAACCCGAGGCCTCATAAGGAAGCCCGATTCGGCCCGACAGTAGTTTTTCCGGTTCATTAAGTAGGCTATGCTACATAATTGAATGGTAATGTGCTGCAAAGCAGTTTTATTGTTTCGAAAAAAAACAAAACAAAAACACTAATAAATCAATGATTGATTTATTCATTGATAAGCAGAATTCAGTAGTTGTATTGCCTCCACGGTTTCTGGAGATAGCAATGTCCGCCTTGCCGTTATGGTCAGTCCGCAGGAGGAAAAGTCGCGTTCCGACTGAGCGCTAGAGCACTTATTAGCAATGCATAACGCAGTGTCTTTTGTTAATGATCTTAGTGCAGAAGAGCTTCTAATTATTACTAAATCTGTAGTACACTACCAGCTAGTCACTTCGGCCGTTCGGCGCACAAAAATCTAGTTTTGAGAAATATCCTAATGTAAAAAAATTATTAGCTAGTGTGCCCTCGATTGAGCCCGATTTCTCTTATGAAAGTTAGGCCCGAACCCGGCCCGAACCCGACCCGAAAAACCCGACCCGACTTCCATCTGTGATCAGCAATGTGCTTGATCACAGGTAAATTTATTGCCAAGTACATTTTGTTTATTATCGGTATGAATTGCCACTAAGTGCAAAGAGTATTGCAAGCTGTCACTAGCAGGTGCCGCAATACTGCATGTAAGTTAGTGTTAAAATTAATCATTGCGAATATACCAAAACTAATTTACCGTTAATATAGCCTACTAGTTCGTGGTTTAATCAAGCTATCAATATTGTATACATACAGTAGAAGCAAATCATTCCATGTCTCTAAGTTTTCTTAAGTTCTGGGAGATTTTTAATGAACCGTAGCTTTGTTATAGTCTACCAATTACTGCCAGTAAATGATGTTTCTACATTACATGCATTAAATGAGCTTGCTTGATTGGCGCTTTTCAAGTAACGTCCTATCAAATGCCTATTATAATGTGCTTTAGTACACACTACAGCGTTTTGGAATTTGGATCCCAAAAGGCCCCCCCTTATATAATTGTTGCACAGGCCCCCCCTTCGTCTAAGACCACCGCTGTGCGTAGGTTTCAAACTAAGGTACTGAGATGCAAAATCGGACGCAATCGCATTTTGTGTAAAGACATATCCGTCAGATTCCGTGATTAAATATCGCACAAATATGCATGAAATACCAAATCGGATGAAAATCGCATTCTGTGGAAAACCACCTTTGCCTTCCATTTTGCTTGCGGATAAAAGGGGTGTCACTTGAAGTTTTCGGGGGTAGCTTAGTTGGCCTAGCGCCGGCACTGCCTGTAGTAGTGGTAGTAGCAATTTTCTAATTTTAGCCGTGAGATAACAACTCACAAATAACACCTTAAGCCAGGGATGGGAAAAGTGCGGCCAGCGAAACCATTTTAGGCGTCCCGCGAACACTTACGAAAACATACACTCCTAACGTGAATCAAGCCAAAGACGATTTTTTTCTTTTTTCTACTGTTCTGCGCTGAATGTCAGTGAAAAAAAAAGGAACATCTGCGGACGCAGAAGCGTAGTTAGGGGGGGCATTGTGCCATGCCTCCCCCCTTTTGACTATGCCTTTTAGTAAAAAAGAACAAAATTAACGTTCCAAGTGACTAAAATATACTGGACTCTTCTGATGGTTTCCGTAGCTTATGGCCAAGGGCGGATCCATTGGGGTAGAATGAGAGGGAATTTATCTTCCCAACAGCCATTTTAAAAAATATTTTTGATGTATACAATTTTTTCATAATTTTGAACCTCTTCGATAGCGATAAGCCTTACTCCTTAAACACGCATAATCGAAAATGTGCGAACAAAATGCATCATATTTGGCGAAACACTCAGAATTAGGGTCAAAAAATTAAAAGAAAATTTGCCTGAAAATTATTCAAAAAGTACTAAAATAGCCGTTACAGCCTGTAAATTTTCAAAAATTTTTTGGGGAGCATGCCCCCGGACCCCTTTATTGCTCCTCTTGTTTCTCAATCAACTTCAACTTAGTTCTGCGATAAAAAATACGCTTGAAAAAAAATGTAGAAATTATGGCCCCCCTTCCTTTTACATTTTCTTGCTACGCCACTGTGCGGACAAGATGATTCTGTTTATTTTGCTTTTCACTTGAATTTGAGTGGAAAATTGGACATTTGCGGACGTGTAGCCCTCGGCTTCAAAATATTTTTAAATGCGACCCTTCGCGTGAACATAATTGTCTACCCCTACCTTAAGCGAAAAGATAATAAGGGACCAGAAGAAAAGCGATGTAGGCCTACGTGCACGTGATATTAGAACAAAAAACTATACTAAATTAAAAAACAAGATTGCAACATACACAACATACCGGTAACGCTCATAAATCATCAGACGCTGCCAGCGGTGATGTCCGAAACTTTACCATGTACTTTCCCAGGTAAAAGCTTGCTCTCATCTCATCACGTAGTTTCCTTTCTCCTTACTACTGTAGATTCTTTTGCTCAGATGACCAATTTTGGCCGAAAAGCGTGTTGTTTGCGAGGCAAAAGGTAGGTAAAGGCAGTAAACAATTAGCTGCATTTATGTTTACTTTAGAATATCACGCGACATTCGCCGATAGTACCATACTTGGAATTAAAAGTCTCATAAATTATCTACTTTGATCATATGATCGAAGTAAGACGTAATGATTGCGTCATTCCTCAAAATTTTTTGTGCGATGTCGCAAGAGGGTTTACCTACATTTAATGGGTTCAAAACTTACTACGTCTGCAAGATAGCTGCAGTTGCTGGCACAAAGCAGTTAATTAAAAAACGAAATATTCCTGAACTAATCTCACTTGGTGTGATTTTAAAAACTTCAAACTTTCGCTTTTATTGAGCTAATTCACGGCTAAATTTTCGGAATATTATAAACATATTACCTGCCGGTCGGCGTAATAATTAAAAATATCGCCATCGGAGAGGTAGACCTGCTGTTCGCTTCCAGGGCCTGTCAAATCAGACTTAGTATCGCTGACTGCTCACCACCGCAGCGACGTTTTTTCGGAGCTTTGTTGCCCAGGCGCTAAGCCGGACGGGCCTCCCACTCCCTACTAGCTTCGGTGTAAAACCGCGAGTATAATGAAGATTTGATTTTGATTCATAAAATCGTGAACACAACATGGTAATACATGTGCATTTGACGTCAAACAAGCTGAGTAATACAAGCATTACGACACAGCATAGACACTCAAAAAGTCAAACTAAAGACGGGTCGACTACATTTGTCTCTTAAATAGCTTTTCTTACACGAATAAGCTATGTGATACTGTTTGGAACGTAGCCAAGGGTAGAGGAGGACAAAGAGTACAATTGTCCTCTCCTCCCCGAAATATTTAAAATACCAGAGTTACTATAGACATTCAAGTCCATTTCGTCTCAAGGTGGTGGGTCAACAGGTAACAGCTTTTGCCACCAGAAAACTTAATTTCAGAGACAGACCGGCTGCAAATACTTTGGTGGAAAAAATTTTGCCTCCCTCGGAAATTTTTGGGTTGGCTACCCTACAGGTAACTGCTATACAATAATAGCGTTGTGCAGATCTGCTTGGGAACTATAAGTCAAAGACAGCCAAAGTTTTAGTTCTCTCAAATCGATAAAGATAATTTCTAGCAAAAAATATTTGCTTTGTCGTAAATGCCATTACGTGTTTTGCGAGAGAGAATAGGATCCAAATAAGCTTCAGCTAACAGCGCTCTTTAAACTCCCTAGCAAACTGACTGAATGCCTGCAGTTGCAAGTTAACAAGTGAAAAAATTCTCTTGAACAAAATAATTGGAAAGTCTTTGCTTCCTTCAATCAGATATTCTAACAATGATCCTGGTCACTTGGTCAGTTTGCAGCGTATATTTGAGTTTTTACTCCCAAAGTAACGTACCCTACCAGTGGTGTACGCATTTGAAAAAGCTTCTATGCTCGCCCCTTCACGCCTCCTCTGAATTCGATACACGTTAAAGTCTTTATTGCTAAGATTCTACGATAAAAATCGTTCCTTAATGCGGAAACTTCCTTCTTGCATCCGCACCCCTTAAAAAAAGCTTTTAGGTACGACCCCGCACAATACCCCCAGTTTTGTGTCACAACTGTTTTTTTGGGCAAAACTGTAGGCCTAATTGTGCAAGCTTTTAGCAAAATGTGCAATGCTGCAGCTGCATCTGCAATAATTAATGCAAGGCATTGAATACATGGCGCTTTTGCTTCGCCAAAGTCGTTTGTATAAGGGCTTGGTGATTGAAAAACATTGTTTTAAAGTAACTTTGTTTGCTGATGATACTGTAGTCTATTTAATTAGCAATTTGTCCCAATTCAAACATGTATTTGATATTTTAAATGTGTTTAGTGATCAATCTGGCTGGAAGGTAAACATGAAAAAATCAAATGCATTTTATGTTGGGTCAAGTAGAAAAACTATTTTTAAACCTTTTTCTACAGATGGGCTGACATGGCAGACAAACACCATCAAATACTTGAATGTTGACATCCCTGTTAACCATGGTGATAATAATTCAGTCGTTAATGAAAATTTTTTACCTATTCTTAATGAAATAAAATCTATTTTAGACATTTGGACATCAAGAGGGTTAATTTTATTACGAAAAATTACCGTTACAAAAAACATGGTCATACCTAAACTTGCCTACAAAGTCCCCAATTTGCTCGTAATGTTACCTGATTCTTTCATGAAACAAGTTAACCAAATTTTGTTTAAGTTTATTTTGGGCTCTAAATGGGATAAAATTGGAAGATCTCAACTATGTTGTGATATTGAGAAGAAAGAAGCTTAAATGATCGACATTAAACAACGTAGAATATATTGGCACTACATTACTTGATAACAATTATACTGTGCAAAGTGTACATCTGCTTGAAAAACGCTCGGAAACCTGTGCTTGACCGGAAACTTATTTTTTTGCATATTGACCTCTAATATTAAGTTAACTAAAAACATGATGATTGCTAAATTGGCCTTCCTGCGTTTTACCCGTTCCACTTTATCGACTTTAAAATCCGTTGTTAATGCTTCAGAAATTCCCTCAGGAACAAATTTTTGAGGTGGAATAAAAATGTCAAATATCAAAATAAGCCAATGCTAACTAAGAGTTTTTCAACGCTGGGATTTTTGGTTTTCAACAATTGCTAGACTCCGATGGAAACATGAAGTCATATGATACTTTCTTAGCAGATTTTGGATTAACCCCCAATAACTACATCATTATAAAGCACGTCAAAATGACTTCTACTATTCCACTGGCCTGGCAAGATGAAACACAAACCAACTCTTTCTCTTGGTTAAAGAAAAAATTATACAACTGATCATGTTACTGGGAAAACCTAGTAAAACAGTCTACACTTTCTTAAGAAACAAAAATAAAGTTTTGTCAATTAAACAACAACAGAAATGGTGTGAAATTTTACATATCTTATCCCCAAGTATTGATTGGTCTGAAGTTTACAGCAACAATTACTTTGCAGCCAGTGAAACCAAATTGCGATCCTTCCAATTTAGATTAAATTTAAAATCAATTGTAACAAACGTACAACTGCATGGTTTGGAAATTGTGATAGAAATTGTTGTAGATTTTGTCAAGAAGAACCGGTGACTATCCAGCCCTTGTTTTGTAGTTGCAAATTTGTTCAAATGCTTTGGTATGACGTGTCTGACTGGCTTTCTGTGAAATTTTTCTACAACTTCAATTTTGAAAACAAACATTACTTATTTGGACTTCAAGAAAATAATGATATCTTTTAGTTTATAAATGCATTACTTTTGTACGCTTGATTTTAATATTATCAGTGTAAATATTGTAAATGTAAACTCAATATGGTCCAATATTTCAATCTTGTAAACTCCATTCGACAATCTGAATATTTTATAGCCAAGAGCATACATGAATTAGATGTACATTTTCAAAAATGGTCATATTTGCGCTAATACATCGTGAATAAACATTTTGGTTTAATTGTGCTGTATTTGCCTTTTGTTATTTAATTTCATCACAATTTAATTTAAAAAAATATATTTCGGGCTTTGGCGTAATACCGCAAGTACTGTATATTAAAAATTTAATTCGATTTTTAATTGATGAAGAAAATAACACGTTAAATCGATTTTCAACAAAAAGCATGCAGCTGCCCCGCGTACACCAACAACGATGGTAAGTGGCTCATTTACACGTATTGTTAGCTTAAACGTCCACCCATAGACTTTACTCATTCATAATCAACTGCTGCAGTAAGGCTGCAAACACCGCAAGCACAGTGGCGCCGCCAGGAAAAAAAATTGGGAGGGGCGAAATGACGTCATAACTTGGGATTTTTGCAGAGCTACGCGAAAACAGGAATAAGACGATAGGCACATTAGCTTTCCGTAGGTGTAGTTTAATCGGCATTCCTAAAGAAGGATATTGCACTGCACTTACTGAATTTTTTTTCATTTTGTAACTATGTTGTAACGTATAATTTTAACAGGATCATAGGTTACACCAGCTATTTTCAGAAACTCTAGGAGGTAAGACATTGATACCAGGCATTTTTTGTGCATCAAAACTGATAATTCAAAAACACACCACACTTACGAAACATTTGTTAAAAGGAAATAATTCTTGTAAATCAGAGACGTATTCCGCATTTAATGCAAAGCATGCATTGCATGCCTTACCAAATTTACAAAAAGGTGAATAATCATGTACTTTTTAAAAATGACTAAACTTATTTTCATTATGCGTTTTTCAATATCACACGATATATTTCACATTGTTACATTCATTTACTTTAGGTGGAGTGATTAAGTTTCTGCTAATATCATCGGTTGTGCAACCATATAGAGTGTAGACCCTAATTGCTTTTATAGTGGTTATGGGTCCGCAATCTGCATGCTGCAACAGTTAAACATTTTGTTGCGCCTTCTTTTTTCTATGTCATCTTTTCATCCTTTGTTTGCGTCTGAGTACATTTTGCGTAGAAATAAACAACGACAGAAATATTGCTGAAGCGCTATAAAATATTGGAAACTCTGGAATCGATCCATAGTCTTTCACCCATAATAAGTCGAATCTACGGGTTTTCTTAGATGAAATAGGACCAACTTATTTGTGTTTCTGAGACAATGTACATAAGTTTTTTAAACTAGCTACATATAAGCATACTTACTGTGGCATAGAAGACACGGCAATAAAAACAAAACACAGCCTCCAACACGTCGGGATATTCCAGCCAAAACCAAGAGGAGTGGTCTTTATACCAATCAACAATAATAGCTCGATTAGTTTTAGCACTTCTAGGATATTCATTCTGTGATTTTGTTAAAACAATTCTGCCATGATTTATCGCAGCATTTCTTTCATTAATATTTATTGGTAGTGGCATACTTAGATCCAGTGGCGTAGCGAAAAAATTTTGAAAGGGGGGAGGGGGCCATAATTTTCACATTTTTTCAAGCGTATTTTTTTTCGGCGGAACAAATTTGAAGCTGATTGAGAAACAAGAAAAGCTCTAGGGGAGTCCGGGGAGTATGCTTCCCCGGAAAATTTTGAAAATTTACAGACTGTAATGGCTATTTTAGTGCTTTTTAAATAATTTTCAGGCCAATTTTATTTAAATATTTTATCCCTAATTCTGAGTGCTTTACCAAATAGCCTATGATGCATTTTCCTCGCACATTTTTGAATATGCGTGTTTAAGGCGTAAGGGTTATGGTGTACAGACATTTCACCACCTAACATTTATTCACCCGACTGTTCATCACGGACATTTAATCACTAGACTTGTGATCACGTAGACGTATTAACACTACGGCAGTTAATCACCTTACAGATAATAACGCAGACGTTTAATCACTTTAAAATTTAATCATCAAGACACTTTATCACGCTCTCAAGTGTCTCAAGGAAAAAGTGGCTCAAGTCGTAGTGTAAAAACTGTCTCAAGTGTCGCAAGAACTTTCTATCTAAAGTCCTTTTAAGGGTTTGTTTTTTCGGTAATACCATCAGTACATCTGGTTCAAGTTGGGTTACTACTGAGGCAATGACTGCACTTGGAGTAGCCTATATGTCACTCATTTTATCTTTCATTTCAACAACGGCTTGGTGCGCTAAAATATTTTCTTCGTTACCTGAATGGTCATGCTCCGGATCACAGTTGCTTACAATCTCATCGCTTTTGCTCACAGGCAAGCAGATTGGTGAGTTTTACAGCAGATTTACCGTTAAAAGTGTGTAGCAATCAGTTTAGGAAAATTAGAAATTGATTCACGGTGTATCAAATAAGTTATAAGTGAAAATATTAATTTGTGGCATATTTTGAAACAGAATATTTGATCTTGTTTTAAATGTAGCGATTTCGTTTAGTTCCACACGAAATTTTTTTATTAAAGTAAAAAAATTTCGGCGGTAAAAAGTTAAGTGATTAAACGCACACGTGCTTACATGTCCACGTGATTGTCTGTGTAGTGATAAAATATCCAAGTGATTAACTGCCGTAGTGGTTATACGTCTACGTGATTTCAAGTCTAGTGATGAAATGTCCGTGATTAACAGTCGGGTGAATAAATGTTAGGTGATGAAATGTGGGCAAACCAAGGGTTATTGCTATCGAAGAGTTTGTTAATTATAAAAAAATTGTATACATCGAAAACATTTTTGAAAATGGCTGGCGGAAGGACGCATACCCTTCATCCTACCCCCTGGATCCGCACCTGGCTATAACCTACAGAAACCATCATGTGAGTCTGGCATATTTCAGTCACTTGGCACCATTAGTTTTATTCTTTTTGACTAAAAAGCAGAGTCAAAAGGGGGAGGGGAGCATGAGACAATGCCCCCCCTAAATAAGCCCCTGCTTGGATCGTACGAATCGTCCATTTCAATGTAAGCTACTTAACAGCCAGTTACTAATAGCTTATGCGCTAGCAAGGTTTTGCAGTAACTATGTCTAACCAATAATACAGTATTTTAAAACAGATTTAAAAAGCGCCGAAAACATCTTTTAAATTTAGTTAGTCTTGAAAAAGACTGTTTTTGAACCAAACATTTTCGTCTCGCTCTCTTCAGGGTTCAACGCGAGAGTTAATTGAGAAGGAAAAAGGTGGTCTATATATTATCATCAGCTTCATCGAAAAATCTGCAACAAAAAAGGAAAAAGGGCTGTGATTGGTTGTTAAAAGAGAGACGGATTGTGATTGGTCGAATACAGATGAATTTTAGAATGTAACTCAACTATCGGAGAATTTGCAGTGAGTAGACAAATTCCTTTTGACGGCACAGAATAGGTTTCAGCGTTTTGATGAAAGTTGCCTCCAGCGCCCCCAAGTGGAAAATTGTTCTCGCTTTGGCTAAAACCGAAAACTGGTCAATATGATAATGAGAGGCACAATCAGGATGTTGGATTAAGTGCAGACCAATAGCTGAATCACAGTCTAGTTGATTGAGTGGAGTAGTAATTTTGCAGTTACGTTTGGGAAGAACTTTGGTTGGATTTTCTTTATTTCGAATTGATTTTGGAATGTGTTGATTGATTCTATCTTGCAGTCGTAGGGATGTGCGACCCACGTACCGGCAATCACAGCGGCACACGTATTGGTATACGACCATACTTTGATGAGTGATGGGCACAGCATCCTTATAGATTGAAGGCAGAATCTTTCTGGTTTGGAAAATGACACGAAGATCGACGGCTCTAAAACAATTTTGAACGTTAGATTTTACTTGTTTTTCGAATTTGCGAGAAATATTGCCAATCCAGGGTAGTTTTAGATACACAGGGCATTTCTTTGGTCCTTCTTGGGGCAGTAATTGAAAACGGGAAATTTTCTTGGAAATGCTGGAGTTGATTATTGTTTCAGGGAAAAATTCATCTGTATTCGACCAATCACAATCCGTCTCTCTTTTAACAACCAATCACAGCCCTTTTTCCTTTTTTGTTGCAGATTTTTCGATGAAGCTGATGATAATATATAGACCACCTTTTTCCTTCTCAATTAACTCTCGCGTTGAACCCTGAAGAGAGCGAGACGAAAATGTTTGGTTCAAAAACAGTCTTTTTCAAGACTACCTAAATTTAAAAGATGTTTTCGGCGCTTTTTAAATCTGTTTTGAAATTCTGTACCACCAAAAAGCTTTTCAATAATACAGTAATATAAATCTTATCTATCTAATAATATTCGCATTCTTTGGTTAAATGTGGCTAATTTAAAGCCAAAAGCAGGTGCGCCGAGAGGGACCCTGAGCAGAACACCATAGCGGGCCCCCTCATGTGTCTCCAAAAAAAAGGTCACACGTCCGCAGACGCCCTATTTTTCATTCAAAATCTAGTGAAGAGCAAAAAAGGGCATCACGTCTGTAGACGTCCTGTTTTCCACTAAAAATTTAGCGAAGAGTAAAAAAAAAAAGAAAAGGGTCTTCGTCTTGCGATGGCGCTTTGTTTGGCCAAACTGGCCGGGCCCCTGAAAACATGACGGGCCCCGGTACTTTGTATTCCCCTGCCCCCTCTCTCAACACCACTGGCTACAAGACTGTTATTGATACCGGTACATCCTTTTTGGTTGGTTTAAATTAGCCATCATTTCGGAGTTCTTGAGGCAAGCTTATTGTTATTAGTACCTCACGTCAGAAAAAAGTTAATGTAACACTATTCGGCTAAATTACATTCTGTTTTGGATTGCCAATCAATCTATGTATAATGAATACTAGCTAAAACCTAAGAGATTTCTGATTCTGAAAAGCCCTCACTTCCCCGCTGCTACTTTAAATTTCTCAAAACGTTACACTAGTCACGGTTTACGAATAGGCTTCGTGAAATTACAGTATGTCAATTGTCAAGCCAACTATGATTTCACAAAGTATTGAGATACCTTATCTCTTCCTGGTGGATTTTATGATACAACAGCTGATCATTGATATGAATTCTGACCATCGTCTTTTACAGTAAGCAGTGATTGCTTCTGTCGCATGCGTTTGCAAATTGCGAAATTAGAAATGTCGAAGAATATCAAAACACGTGATGGAGCTAGACATTTCGTTACAAAAATTACATTGCCAAAAGCATCTGACGTCACCCCCCCTACCCCCTGAAAAAAAAAACTCTGCGATTCTAGGCGATTTAGAAAAATAATCAAAAACTCATTGGGGGGGCAGTCGCTCTTTCTCGCCCCCCCGTGGCGGCCCCACTGCGCAGGCACTATTTCGTACTTTCGTGGTGTATCAGAACGGCTTTCAAAATGTGATGAACAAGCTAATGAGATAAGTTTCCATAACTTATGACAAGAGTGAGGTAATTTTATGGGGCGCCGTTTGAAAAAAAAGTTAGATGATATGTTGTGTGAACCATGTTTTTTGAGCTTACTTAGACCGTAATTTGTCCAAATAAGCTCAAAAAACATGGTTCACAAAACGTATCGCTTTTTTTCCAAACGGCGCCCCATATAATCGACTGCATTATTTGCAAGACAGGTTACTTGACTTACGCATATCGCCTTTTAGGCTATCATAACTGCAAAACATCTCGATGCACGAACGAAACGACAGAAGATAGTTCGTCAGTTTGCTAGTTACAACATTTTAAAACTTTATAATTTAAATGATATGAAACTAGCATTTAATTGTTATGCTGATTGCTGAGGGTCTGCGATTTATAGCACCTTCTAATTTGTCCTAACGTTCGCGTTTTTTTTTTTACAAACGGGAAACCACTCTCCTGCGATAAAGCGATAATTGATACAACAAAATTCCACAAGACCACAACTTTGTTTTTATTAAAATGCAAAATCTAAAGATTGCAAGACATCAGCGTAAACAAAATACTTCCCACGTTACGTTACATCACGTTAAGTAAAACACCAACGAGGAGACGATTGAAGATACAGGCAACTACCTAATGCCACGACTACTTTTTTGCAATCAGGGGCAGTAGACTGCTCAACTTTCGTGCACTTATCGCAATGCGTTAACTTAATGAACAAACAAAGTTAACTCATTGCGTTAAGTGCAACAAAAGTTGAGCAGTATACCGCCTCAGGTGGCTAATTAGTAATTACCTTTTAAAAAGATTGGATACATAAATATTTACAACACAATACTGAAAAGAATTAAGCGTGGACTTAAAAATTAAGGGGACCTTTGCGGATGTACGTTTTGGGCTGGAGCAGAGCAATAGAGTGGGTACAAGGATTCATTTGAGTTCAAAAATCGAAAATGCTTTGGGGTTGACTGAAGTTAAGGTTCAGTGCAGTTTCAGAGTGTATGTTTTCCGTAGGGGAGTTTACACTTTCAATACGTTTACACCCTTTACTAATATAACTAATTTAAAAACACCTCATTTGAATGCAAAATAAAATCACTAACGCAACAACGCACCATTAACCAACTAGCAGTACAGCAGTACAATTTACATTTACATTAGACGCTTTTTAAAAACGAAAGGATGACGGTTGCTGGATAAGCTTTTTCGGGCTTCAAAGACACAAAACAGAAAAAAACGTCAGTCTTTACCATTCCAAAAGCTGTGCTGTTACCCAGTACACAATATGTGCCGAAAGCCCATGACCTTTCTGCATCATAATCAACTTTTTGATATCGTAATTAGTTATGGACATGATTGTGGACAGACTGAGTCTTAAACGCTGTTATAGCTTTTACACCTCTATACTGTTTATTTTGATTCAGATCAGTGTTGCTCAACCTGGAAGTTAGCACCACAGGGGTTGTCAAATTTAATTTTTAGGAGGTGCTGAGTAAGATCATGTTGTGGCGGCAAAGGATCATGTTGTGGCGGCAGGTTGAACAATGCAACCATGTGTCAGCTATTGGGGACACTGACTGCTTAGGCCAGCCCAAAACGGGGTTTGGGTTGAAAAAAGGTAAGCAACACTGATTTAAGCAACGATTTTGACTTTGGCAGCATGATTACAACACTTCAGCACATTCTATGAAAGGCAAGAGCAATTGGCATAAAAAATGATAAGAACAGCGAAAATGCGTGAAAAGGTTACGGAACACCTTTAATTATCGAAAATTTGGTATACAAGCAGCAGCAGTAACTGATAACATCTTATACGAAGCACGTTTCTTGACGAGATTAAAAGTAAACAATAAACTATAGAAATACCGGTAATCAAGCTAACATTCACAAGTGGCGATTAATTTTAAACAACAGATTTCAAATGCGCTACCGCTTTACTAAAACAGAAAACAGTTGTTTTGGCAGAAAAGTTTTCAATTTTTTGGCTTTTACGATCCTACAAGCCGCGTGTACCGATCGTCAATTTGAAAATATAATTAAATCGGCATTCCAAGCAAGTTTCTGAAAAAATAGTAATATTTAGGTTTCGACAAAGATTAAGTAATAAAGGCTTATATACCGAAGTCTATCCAATCTAGTTATAAGGCTGCCAACCCACTCGTAATTACATTTTGAAGGTTACGTTTGATTTAGCCTAAGGTTTTGGTGGGTTAGATGCAAGTTCAATTCATTAATTAAAAATTCTTTAATTAAGGTTTCGTTAACGATTTTTATTATTCTAAAAAATGCTACCAACTCACTCAAAGTACACAGGCATTACGTTATTTTATTGGGTTAAGAGCGAAAAATACTAATCATTATTCATCAATTTGCAATAAATTTTTTTCTTGCTCGTTCCTCAGAAAATACTTTCATTATTAGCAAGAACTTTGGTAAAAAAATTTCTCGCAGAAACAAATCAATCTATAAATTTTTAGTATTTTTCAGCACAAGATAATGCTATGCATAAATGTTTTGCTCATAACAGCATCGAAGGTTATTGATTTTTTTACCAGACCTAGTTGTTATAAAAATTAAAGCTTGTTTTAATAATACGGGATATTTGGCGTAATCGAACTGCAAAATTAGTTACGCTAATACTTCGAGCCAGCATCACTGACAACTTCAAACTCAGTCAAATCTTCATCGTACTCTCAGTGCCACGACGAAGGTGTAATGTGGGCGGAGCTCATCTCTGCGGCTTAGCGTTTGGGCAACACATCTCCGCAGAAACAATCCAACGATGGCGAGCCGTCGGCGGCACTGCGTCCGATTTGACTGGTCGAGAACCGATCCCCAGACCTCCCGCACCGATAACGATATCAACCGTTAAGTGAACCAAAGATGACTTGAAAATATCAAATGAAAAAAGCGAGACTTTTACTAACCTTGACGCCTTTTCCCGCGAAATTGTAAGCATTTTTTCGGAAATCGCGTATCACCTACTCTTTTACGGCAGTAGCATGCGCAATCCTGTAAAATAAACATCAGTTAATTATCATAAAGTGTTCTGTTCTGGTGTAGGCACATGAGCACTAAACAGCTGCAGGTATATTTTCACGAATTATTGAAGAATTTTTTACAGAAAAAGATCGGACGTTCGCGTAGGGCCTGTAGCGACTTATAATTTTGAAGCGCTTGATTTGCTTCAATAAGTTTTTCTGATCGGTCACAGGCCAGCAACTGCACTTATGAGAACGGGAGATCGAAACGGTATTTATTTTCCGCTGTTGAATTTCAGTTGTTTGTTTTAACATACTATAAATTTTGATTGTGAAGCATGACCTCCTTAGATTATCTGTGGCTACACCCCACCGCTTCGTTTTAAATCACAGCAAAATGAAACGATTGTCTAAACTTACCGATGGTTTGGTTACTTTCTTAACCAAGCAGAAGCTATCAACACCATTCCAATTGTTTTCTGTAAAAAAATATATTTCATTGAAACATCCGTTTATTTGTATTTTGACCAGCAGCTGCAGTGCTTTACTTTATCTATTGGGTTATTTCAGGCACAACGATGCGGACTCACTCCACCAATAAAACCCCCCGAAAATGAGTGAATATTGAATTATGAAGTGAAAAAGTCATGCGGTGGTTCTTACATTGAAACACGAGTTTGTTTTTAAGTTACGAAAACATAATTGTGACATTTTTGCGGTTTTCATGAGGCAATGTACACCGTGAGACCGACCTGCAAGCGCAGTGTTCAAAGACGTCGCTATAGGCGCGGAGGTCTTGGGTTCGATTTCCGAGCTGATCAAATCGGACACAGTGAGTCCAAAAGCTCGGCACCGCTGCGATTTTTCTTTGAAGTTGTTTAGCCCAACCTCTCAGCCGCGGAGGAGGGCCCCGCCACTCGGTAAAAGCTAAAACTGCGACGTAATACTACGAGTCAAATCAAATCTTCACTATACTCGCTGCGTTACGCCGAAGCGTGTAACGAGTGGCGGGGCCCATCTCCGCGGCTTAGCGCCTGAGCTACACAGCTCTGACGAAACGTTGCAGGAGCTGCGAGCTCTTGGCGACACTGTGCCTGATTTAACCGGGCCAGGAATTGAACCACGGACCTTCCGCACTGACAGCAATGCGCAAGCAGGTACAACGAAGATATTAATTTGATTAGAAACACTTCAACTTACTTCTACTGGCTGAGACTAAATTTTGCGACAGAAGAACAATTCCAACAGCAATTACGGAAAGCAAGGTTAAAGTTTTCATGTTTAAATGGCAAAATTCACTATTATGATGTTTATGATTTGCAATTATATATTCTTTTAAAAATACTCAATCTCTAGAAATAGCAATAATAAATACTTCTAATAAATATGATTCAGATGTTATTAATTTATCAGACTTAATCATAAATATAATTCACATGTAATCAAATGCTGACTATTGACATAATGACATTGAGGATAAAATTCACTTTTATGATGTTTATGATTCGCAAATATTTATTCTTCTAGTAACAGACATAAATACTTCTAGAAATAAATATAATTAAGACTTCATCAATTTATCAATCGTAACCATAAATATAATTCAGACGTAATCAGGTATTGACTATTGACATGCTACGTCATCAAACATTTACTCAAAAGCTATACTGACAACGCGCTCTTCTGAACCAAAATCGATGAAACATGGTTAAACAGTAAAAGCGAATGTAAAAATGAAAGCAATGCGCTTCGAACAATCTGCTTGTTCCAAAAAATTTACTAAAATTGCAAACATGATAATGTCACAAGTATCCCAGAATTACTCCAGCTAGTTACCGTACCCAACGAGTCACACAAACAATGCTGGCAATTTTGACATACGAGCAGTTTTGGGCATCGCATAGCGCAAATAAAGGTTGGCAATTTATTTCTCTGGCATTAGAGAAAACACTCTTTTAGTTTCAGTTTTACTTGTTTCGCGTTGAAACTGTCTCTGCATTCCTCTCTTCAGCGTCGCTTGTTATAAAGCAGCTATGGAGGGGAATACCCTAGGAATTCTTTGCGTACTTTACCTGGTAGCTTGCTTCGACGTTCTTCGTGTAATCGCTTCAGTGTTTTCTTCAACTTCTACGGGGACTTAACCGGCTCAATTTCTCGAAGGAAGTTATAAACTTGAAGGATGGAAGCGAGATTTTGAGGGTTATTCCCTGATTTATTACCTGGTCTTTTCATCAAACAACACTGAAACTTACCACTCATTACTATCAAGGTTGGAAAAAATCGATTGTAATCGATATTCAATTGCGGTATTCTTTACTTTATGCTAATCGAATGCACTGGAGCCTTTACTTTTTTGAATGAGTATCGAATATGGCCTTGTCTTTACTTTTTTTTGGCGCAATTCGATATTCCATATTCGATTCTTTTTGTCCAGGTTACGTTATCTCACTTTAGTAAATTTAAAATAATCGTCGGTATGTCATTACTCATTACCTAGTTTTTGCTGATAATTTTTTTCGTGCCAAACAAAAAAACAAAAAAAAAATTTTTTATAGCAAAGTTGCTTCGCATATATTCTGTCCGTCGTTTGTCTGTAAGTTACCGCATGAATGTGAGGACATTACAAAAAATGCTTGGCGTACACTGCTAAATGCTCAGTGTAATATCGAATATCGATTACAGTATTCTTTATTCTTTACTTTTTTAAACTACCATCAAAATCGATTATTTCTTTACTTTTTGGTGAACTATCGAATATCCATTATTTCTTTACTTTTTTGGGTATCGATTCCCAAGATAGTCGAACCATGGCAGTTGCACAACGATTGCGCTCATCTTCACCTGGGTTTGTATCATTTTTTCTCTTCTGGATGTACAACCACAACTTTATTCAATCTAGCTCTGCCGCATATTGCATAAACCTACCGCCATATCTAACTATACGCTGCAAGGTTAATTAACGTATTTCGGGCATATTAGACCTAGATTTCTGGAATGAGGGAACCAAAGCATAAATGTCCTCCCAATAACTGTGCAGCAAAATAAATCTATTCTTGTGGTTACTTCTATTTTGTTCAAAATGTGTCATTTTGAAAACATAACTGTCATTTTTTTGTTTAAACAAGAGAATCTGGGAGAAAGATTAGATTCCTTATGTTTTTTAGAACCAGACCTATCGGTAATATCAGTGACAAGGCCTAGCGCCACAGACGTAGATTTGGGGAGGGCGGAATGGTGTAGCCCGTAGTGGTGGTTCTTTACCTTTTTAGTCCCTGGTACCCCATTCTTAAAGATATCGGCTTGGGGAGCCCTTGTTTGCGCCACCTGCAAGGGAGATGTATTGCATCGAACGAACAAACAACATACAACTGGGACCCCTAGATATATTATTTGGACCCCCTAAAGAACCACTAGCCTAGAGTATATATTTGCGAAGCACAAGGTTTGGTTGCAATTTGTGTGTCAAAGGATCATTTAATTTGTCAGTAGTTCAGTGAATTTTTTTTCGACATGACTTAACTGTGAGCATGGACGGTGCTAGCCGATCAACAACATAATAGCCGAAGGTATTCGTCTTTCGTCTCGACCAACATAAAAGTAAAAATTACCCCCTTTCTACGTGTTTACTCTTTTATTTCTACAAATTTATGCATAAAATATCAAAGTAACGTTTACTGTTTTGAAAGAAGTACCGATATTTCGTATGGAATAGTCGGCCACTGTTTACAACTCAAAGATGGGGAAATCCCGTTGACTGCTTTTTGCAATCATACAAGTAAACTTGCCTCGTCGTTCTTAACTTCTTCACGTCGTCCATTTTGTAAACTACGTGTATATGTTTCGGATAGTGTAATATTCTGGTTGTTCTTTATTACCCTCTAGCGGAGGAAAATTTGTGGCTTCATAGTTTTGCTTTCTTTGGCAGTGGCTGAGCCTTGCATTAAAACTAATTGCTTGCAGTTTCGTAATCACGTTGTAGTTTGGTAAAAGAAGGGAGAATAGAAGCTTTATTAGCATAGACGCAACCAGGGGGGACTAAGGGGGGCTGAAGCCTCCCCCTTAGCCTTATGACGACAGTACATAAAACCACTGTAAAAAACTTTTAAGTTCTAATAATCGTAATTTTGCCAATAGGCCTATTCAACAGACAACAGGGGCAGATTCAGGGGAGATGTGGGGGGATGCATCCCCCGACCATCCCATTTCAAAATGTTTTGAATAAATACAATTTTTTCATGATTTCAAACCTATTCGATAACAAATGCATCATATTGGGTGAAGCACTCAGAAATAGAGACAAAAAACTTTTTAACAAAATTTGCTTGTAAATTGTTCGAAAAGCACTAAAATGGCCATTGCAGTGCACAAATTTTCAAAAATTTTTCGGGAGAGCATGTCTTCGGACCCTCCTACATTCGTTTTTGTTTCTAAATTTGCTTCAAAATAATTTTGTCGAAAAAAAATATAAGCTTAAAAATGACGAATTTGATACCCCCGTCTTTGAAAATAATTCTGAATATGCCCTGACGTGAAAACATTTTCAAAGGGTTTATTTACGCCTTATTCCGGGTGTAAACCTCTGATGTTTTTGTATTTAATAAGCATTGAACCTAATTCAAAACTGCAACTCCCACCAAAATTTCATCGATCCGCCCCTAACAGGCAATATTTAAGCTTTACTGAGGCAACATGGAGGCAGTTTTAACAATTAATGAATTTTTATGCCCGAGAATATCTTTCATTACGGTTACGAGCAAGGTTGAAGCAACAAAAACGCAGTATTCCGGACTGATACCGGTATTTTTAACTTAAAATCGTTATCCGGTCAGAACAACGGTTAACCGGTCTCGCTTGGCTACCGATTCACCGAGGAGGATCACTTGATAAAGAAAGTGTTTAAAATGAATAAGCCACAAATGCCACTGGAAGATCTCATTTTATTGTTTAAATTTGCTTTGATGACGTTGACTACAATCACCGAGTCCAACATTGCTGCAGTACCAAGACCTCTCCCTTCCTAATAGAAATTTGGCATGTTGAACATTGACGCATAAATTTTTTCAAGTAATTTGCATAATTTTTTCTTCGTTGAAATACAGCAAGATAGGTTTGCCTTTGGTTGAAAAAATGTTAAGACTATTCGTGTGCCGCTTTGAGAAGTTAATAAGCTAAACTTTTAATTTCAACAAAAACTTCGCTTGCCTAGTGGAACTAGTTTCGGACATAACGCCGAGCTTTCTTCTGTTTTAAGCCACAGATATTGATTTAAGAAAAAAACTGGTCGTGTCTTTTCCTTGTTGAAATCATAGATCTTGTAATACAAGATCTATGTTGAAGCAGCTAAGTACTGTGATAGAGAAAACCTACGTCATCTGGCGAGCCAATCAGACACAATACCAGAAAATTACGAGCGACAAAAATGAACTAATTGCAGTCACAAAAATATATTAGCCCCCCCCTTACGAAAATCCTGGTTGCGCCACTGTTAATTAGTGTTTAGGTTTGGCTGTATTTATTGAACCTAGTCATGTATTAGCTATTGCAAATGAGTTAATCGTATATCGTGCAGGTGCAGCTTATTGTCGCTCGAAATTTTGCACAAACAAGCAACACCTGTGTAACAAGCGCGCAGAAACCAGCCAAAAAAAAAAAAATTGAAAGGGGAGAGGGGCAAAAATTAAACAGTAATATAATACAGCACATAAATTGCTTGGGTGACAAATTTTTGTAAGAGTACTGGTACATGGTAAGTTCAGCAAAATGCCATTTTCATCCGATATATGGTCGCACGAAACTTTATCCCATCCGCTTTGTAAGGCCAAGCTACAAAGTTTATGGAGATTATTTTCCACTTGCTCCAAATCATCAGGAGCGTGCGCAGAATTCTGAAAGGAAAAGGAGTACAAACTGCAAAACACATTTGACCTCCTGAGTAGTATAAACACAATGATTTCAGGTGCCTTGGAAGCATGCGAAATTACAGACTCGGGCTTACATTCAAATTTTAGTGCCATTCAAGTACCTGTAGCCTAATTTTAACTTTTAGCTTACCCTTTTTATTTCAGATTGCGACCATTATGCCTACTATGAAGACCATGGGTGCAAAAAAAGAGGGGATGGGGGGAAAGTATTCCCCCAATAATCAGGCGGCATCCCCTCCAATATTTTTCGTGAAAGTGGAAAATTCCCCAATCCCCATACGATATACCTTAAGCCTACCCAACCAAGACGTACGAGTGCCAATTATGCGAATATTGTAGCGCAAATCAGTTCTCTCGGCAGCCTTTTCAGTTAATACGGCGATTATTACCAATTTTCATCCCCCCCAATATCGAAAAACGATTAATTTTGCTAAATCATTCCCTCAATATTCAAAAATGATCAATTTTGCTAAACCATTCCCCTCAAATGCTCACCATAGATTTACACCCATGATGAAGGTACACTTTTGCCTTTTATATGAGCTGCAATCACAGTTAGCCTATAGAAGGAATTCAAAATTGTTACTAAATTGCGTAACATGAAACAAGCCGATTAGTTTTTTCTGGCAAAGATTTGTTAGAAGGACGGGCAAATAGAAAGTGCTTGACTTGATGGATTGATTGATTTCTTCATCTTTATCCTCCTATCACAAGAAAGCGGCGGAGGCGCTATGCGTAGGAAAAATCCAGACTCGCTTAGGAGTTGCCTTTGTTTCCAAGTTTTCCGGTTGAACTTTCGTCTGACTTCTTCAATTTGCTGCCTGCCAGATTCCACCAAGCAGAGATAATCATCGTGACGCATCTTAACCAAGGACGCAACAACGAGACTAGATTGGGAGTTGAACTATTTACCTTGCGATCATGTTCGTCGTAAAAACGACGCTCCGAACCACTGCGCCACGTTGCCGACAAAGGCCATTACGTCTTCTATTTTACTTGTTCATCGTGACTTGGGTAGGCGTGAAGATGAACAAGTAAAATAGAAGACCTAACGGCCTGCTAATTCATCGCATTAATACACAACAATGTTTATTTAAAAATATTGGTAGTGGAAAATTTAAAAAGAACCATAACCCCGGCGCTCCCCTCCCGCCTACGCCCCAGTGATTATCAAGTAACGTGATCAAGAAAAAATAGTCCTGTACTTCATTTTTCTTCTACTATTTTCGCAGCGTGTTTACTACATTCTAAAACAAATTACGTCGGAAAAGTACTTTGGCTTTAGTACTGTATTCCAGTAGTAGGCTACGGGGAGTAAAACTAGAAAATAGGCCTAACGCTCAGTTGCAAAACAGTTTGCAACACTGATCTAAACTTTGCGAATCATGTGCACAAGATCACAGTTTTTAAAACGTAGAGTTGATGTAGCATTAGCTTACTACTGTCATTAGGCAAAAGGAGAAAAGGAAGCAGAAAACTAATCACCGACTAAAGTTGTTGTTAAAACCAACATCATTACTTTGGGAACAAAAGAGGCCTCTGTTTCTAACGCGTAGCATGGGCGTAAGCCTACTAGGGGAAATGTGGGACCTATGAGCCACGGGGACCAATGAACCACTTCATTTACCACGCTCTCGTGGCTTCGAGGAAGTTACTGAACCGAAATAAATGATCGCCCGGATGTTATGTACTTAATGACGTATTTATAGGTTGGCTGGAACAAAGCTGTAGAAATGGTTGCAAAATAAGGGTTTTTAGATGGTTGGTCACATGTTTTAAGCACGCAGAACTTTTGATTTTAAGTAGTAGTTTTAGAGTACGAGGTTGAGACATTTTTTCTTAATACCGCCTTAGGTCGTAAAGAAGGTGGTGTCGTACTTGAAAGGTTATAAACAGTATGTGAAAAAATTTTTTAAGTTATAGCGATTTTGCTCATGAGGGAACCTTTGAGCCAGTTGCATTGAACACCAATGACGCATGGTTCATAGGTCCCCTATGCAACCGACGACAGATGCAATAGGCCTAAAAGGCAGCGCAATTTTGATTTTTTTATGTAAGTGTAAGAAATCCTTCTTAAAGTTACCCGTATAATGCAGATTAGCATGGCAATAACTGAATAAGCAGGCATGGCAATAACTTGAATAACTGAATAAGCATGCATGGCAATAACTGAATAAGCAGACAAATTTACCCTGGTTCATGGGTCCCATGCCTATGGTTCATAGGTCCCCACCAAAAATTGTTGGGGACCTTTGACCTACGTCCTTAACAAAAGCATTATCTTTCATTTCGTGTTTATGTATGCACTCAAACTCGGCGTAAGGATAATGCTGGCCAAAAGGTACTTAATGGTTAATTTTTAGGGAGCTGACTAAACGACTTCGTGTTTGGCAGCTCTTTAAAAAAATCCGGCTCATAGGTCCCACACTTCCCCTACCGTGTTATTTATTACCACGTTATTGATTTAAGTTCTTTACATGCTGGAGACGAGCGCCCCCTCTCTGAGCACCACTTATCCTAAACTATGAAGTTTTTTTGTCGTGATCCCTTTTTACCAGCAACAAAAATACTTCGTCTCCAAAGTAGCCTACCACCCTGTCAAGCGACTAGCCCGCTCGGAGGGTGCAGGGAAAAATCAGGCCCATGATCTTCTTGTTACCGGTGATCTTATTGGTTGATTTTAATAAATTGAATCGAAAGTTAATGCTAGGAAATGAGCACAACAGGCTGCAGCCACTGTACATTACATTCAAACCCCGCAAATTGCAAGACATGTTTAAATCTACTCTTTTTGTATAAAACCAGTAATTCTATGTCAACAACAACGTGCGAAAATCATAGCTATTTAATTCTGTGAACTTCAGCGGACTGACAGACCACTGCAACCTTTTCAGGACTTACATGGGATTTGTGGACCCTTGGAAGCTACTGCATTGCAATAATGAGTCAACCTTCTACATCCTTTCCACTCGGATATAGAATCTGAATCAAGTAGAATTAACTGTTTTTTATAACCTGCTTGAAAACTGCAAAACTCACTTCAAACTTCACATTTTTGAGTTTACTGTCGGTTTTTCGAGAATGCACCAAATCGGACAATAATTTAATAAGCCTGACAGAATGAAATTCGCATGTAGCCAGTAACATGTAAAGCGAAAACACACACAGACAGCATGTCATATCAGCTTCTTAAAAGGGATAAAAGTTGAAACGACACCATTTTTTGAATATCACCATTATTGTAAGAACCCTAACTTAAACGATAAAACGGACAAGTCTGAACTTAAGCAATGTGTATCAAGTGTAAAATTCACAAGGCTGAATACGTCATAAAAGAAAAATACAGTTGAATCCATTGATGATTGACAAGTTACAGTCTGGTAAGGACATGCCATAGTGAAGTAGGTAGAGTAGCATCAAATCTTTCCAGAAGATATGTGACGGGAGTCAAAATAATAAGAAGAGTCTAAAAAAACACGAATAAAGCAAATTTAACATCGTCCACAAAAGTGTAGACTGTAGCACCTTATATTCGCAGTAAATTTCAACGTAATCTGGCCAACAGTGTTTTTATTTAACGAAAAACATTTTTGCATTTCGGAGCCTCGGCAACTATAATGCTCGGAATTTCTGACTGGCTTCAATGAAAAACATGCAGCCAGAATAATTGAAAACATTTTTTATTACTTGACGTTTTACAATGTTTCAAGATTTTACTTCTGACGATGGAATGAGTAACATCTTGAAACGTCAAGTAATTAAAAATGTTTTCAATTCTGGATGCACATTTTTTTTTCAATTTTTGTACTTAGTAATATGCAAAAGAATTTTATTTGTGGAATAGTAGGTAATACAAAATCAGTCAATAATGTTGCTTACAAATCATTTATTGTTAAATCGATTTCGGTTAATAAACCAACTTCAGTACCTTATTCAAATAGAATCAGTTATATTATTCAAATAGAAACTCATTCAAATAGAATCAGTCATCTTCAGTACCTTAATCTATTTGAATAAGGTACTGAAGTTGGTTTATTAACCGAAATCATTTAACAATAAATGATTTGTAAGCAACATCATTGACTGATTTTGTATTACCTACTATTCCACAAATAATATTAGAATTTTGATGCAAAATCATCGATTACATATCTCTGAACTGCTGGCGATTCTCCTCACCACCACAAAGGTTCACACTCCGAATCATGCAAAAGAATTTTATAACAAAGCGCAAGTCTTGGTTTTGTTGCCCAAAATTTCAAAAGACTTGCACAAAAGACGGCTCTCTTGCCAACAAAAAACTAAAGTTGCACAATACTAGATTGTACGAAAAAGTAGCGGGCAAGGCACATTTCGCAGAAGTTTTACGCCAAACCCTATTCTATTTCCATTAAAATATCTTAGTTAATTTTCACGTAAGTAGCTGAGTGTGAAGAAAATTGCATGAATTTTTCAGCAAGCACATTCGTACAACGCAAAGCCAATGATTTTGCTTTTTATCATCGTTTCGACCTAGCCTACGTGCGATAAAAGAAGTGGAATGAGCCATGCCCTCATCGCTCCTACCACGAACAAAAATATTCAAACATCAGAGTTTATAGGCATAATAAACGTTCTACGTGGGAAGCTGAAGGCTCATCTGTGTCTAATCATATAATCAGCATTCGTGACAATATTGCCACAGTATCATATAACGTATTAATATCAGTGACAATGCGACATGGCCAAGCGGTAGCTCTTGCAGGCTAGATTTTTTGTGACAGACTCGACTAACGGATGAATCCGATCGCACTTGACATGAGCAACGGAGGCGACTATGAGTGCTGATTCGAATGGCGCAAGCTCACCTCACAGTCTCCCCAATTAATGAGATTATAAAAAGAAGGCTTGTACCGAAGTCTGCACAGCCTAGCTACAAGGCCAAGAGAGTGATTCAAGCTAATATATCAATATATATAGAATATTATTTAATGAACTTGAATCTAACCCTCCAAGATCTTAAGACTAAATTACACGTAATCAGAAAAATCAGATTACGAATGAGATTCTTCTCAATTACTGTCGAATTTTCAACCTAATAATTTGGAAATAAACTGCTCTCAAACCAAACTTAGTGGCACAATGAAAATAAGAATTGCAGCATAATCTTACCTCGCCAAGATTGCGGGCAACCGCCATTACCACGTCAGGATTATAATGAGTTAAAACTGCCAGAGTTCCGGTAAAAGTGAATAGACATGCAACAAAAACGATAAAAAACGGGCACTCTTTTTTGGGATACACCGACACGGTATGAAATGCTAAAAAAAGAAAAATACACAACTACATGCAATGAATACTGATTTGGTTTCATCAACGCAGTTGGTACAAAGAACCTTACTTTAGGCTGTTTAGGACGAAAGTATTGAGCGCTGAACTGCTGTACAATAACGTTGATTGTAACCACTCTTGCAGGCCGAATGGCTGAGCGGTTAAAACACCGCCAACGGTGCCGAAGGTCTAGAGTGCGAATCCCCGGCTGGTTAAAACAGACACAGTTTCGCCACCGCTGCGACGTTTCTTCGAAACTGCACTGCCGAGGCGCTAAGTTGCAGAGACGGGCTCCGCAAATCGTTTACACGCTCCGGCGTAATACCGCGGGTATAATGAAGATTTGATTTTTGAATTTGATTTTGCAACTACTTTTAGTAATAGCATCTGCTTTGACTGATTCATTTTTATTCTCATGTCAGGAGAAAGCGACGAATACGCAGTTAATAAGCACAGGACGGATTCACTCTTACTCAAGAGCCACATTTGTGTACAAAGTTTACCAGTTAAAATTTTCTCTTCAATTGCTGCTTATTATACATGATGTTTCAAAAAATGTGGCACCATTTTGCACCCAAATAACTTTGCTAATTTTTGTTTAAACAATTTCAAATTTTAGCAGGATGTCCAGAAATAGTACGAGTTTTGCCTTTAATTTTTAGGTGTTTAGGAATTAATGTAATGAAATGCCATTTACCAGCGTAGAAAAAGCGGTTTGTGTACTGGAGTATGCTAGAACACAGTCAATTAAAACAGTGAGGCGGATCTTTGCTCAGCGATTCGAAAGAAGTGCATTTGGAAAAGTGTCCGACAAAAAGCAAATTTGGAGATGGCATAAAAAGTTTAAGAAAGCAAGTTGCTTGTGCAGACTAAAAGGATCTGGCTGAAAGTCAATGTCAAAAGAAACGGTAGATAAAATTCACCAAAAAATTGTGAACAGTCCAAAAAAGTCCACTCGAGTTGCTGTTTGTAGGGTCTCATTTGTAATCGTTTCCGTATAATTCGCCTAACTGTAGTTGCTAGAATTTCGGTTTCGGGACTGTTCACAATTTTTTGGCGAATTCTATTTACCGTTTATTCTGACATTGACTTTCGGCCAGATTCTTTTACTCTGTACAAGCAACTTGCTTTCTTAAACTTTTTATGCCATCTCCAAATTTGCTTTTTGTTGGGCACTTTTCCAAATGCACTTCTTTCAAATCGCTAAACAAAGATCCGCCTCACTGTTTTAATTGACTGTGTTCTAGCATACTCCAGTACACAAATCGCTTTTTCTACGCTGGTGAATGGCATTTCATTACATAAATTCCTAAACACCTAAAAATTGAAAGGTAAAAACTCGTACTATTTCTGGACATCCAGTTAAAATTTGATATTGTTTAAATATAAATTAGCAAAGTTATTTAGGTGCAAAATGGTGTCGAATTTTGTGAAACACCCTGTAGGCACCTATTATTATTATTCAATTACAGTACTTCCTCGATTATCCGGTCTAGTTGGGGGCATTTCTTAGAAACCTGAACGGATAAGCGAAAAAAACGGACAATTGAATTCTTTTATTTAAACCAAAACAACGCAGCAAGTAACAGATTGTAATGCTCCAAAACTTCATGCGAGGGTCAACATTACTGTAAAATGATGTCAGTTTTAGAAATTTTGTTTCGAAACATCTCACACACCTTCAGTGTTTCTTCAATCGACAAAACAACTCTTTTGCGTTTATAGCCATCTCAAAATGTAGGTCAAGGTTCTTTTGACAATCGATACCGTCGACTACAGTAATTAACTAGTAAATGATCATTCCAGCTTCAATGGTTCTGTACCAGGCGAAGAAGCTTTGTCAGATTGCAATGGCAATTGACAAGGCTTGAGAAAATTTATGAAAATAACTTTTCATTATTATGTCATAAAGTATTATCAGACCCAATGGACGGATAATCGAATGCCGTATAAACGAGGTACGGATAATCGAGGAAGTACTGTATCGTTATTTATTATTATATTTTATTATTCAACAGCTGTTTTTTTAAAATTAATTTTAATTAGCAGCAACGATGATTATAAAAAACAACGCAATAACAATTAGGTCATTGGGTGCACAAAGATATTTCAGCTTGTGGTAATGTACCTAGCTGGGTGTACTCACCGAAAATGTTTCAGGCCAATTATTACAATAATTGTTAATAAAAACACATTAAGTAGGCGCTAAGTAAAAAAATGTCACACTTACTAGGTAAAAGCTCCCGGTCTGCACTTTCAGTACAGTTTGGATAAGGATAAAACAAGTGACCTTTTTCGAGTGGATATGGGATCATTCGAAATGCTAAACAAGTAAAAAATGTATGAGACAAAATGGAGAATACTCCAAAGCTCGCTTCGGCGGTGAAGGTAAAACACACAAAAACGGAAACACGTTTGTTTTCAGTTACAGCTGGTTAATACGATATCAATATATCACGGTTGAAACATTTTACGAAAGCCTTATATTAACGTCGCTTTGTCAAAGCAACGACATTACCTTATTTTAGGCAAAATCACAAGGAACGGCAAAGGAAATTGAAAATTTCAGTTTTGTACTGCCTTGCTTACACTGCTGATGATGACAGCTAAAACCATGTTGTCGAAACGTCCAGCTTTGAGATTCACTGCAGCTGTATTTTTCCTCCTTAAACTATTTTCGTCCCATATTGTATTTATATAGAAAAAGGCTTTTGCAGCAACCAACACTCACTTCCTTCCCACGTGCAATATAAAAGATTAATTGCCCCGTCCATGTTTTTCCAATGCGGGAGGTGAAAAAATGAATATGCTATCGCTTCCGAGTCTCCTCTTTTTAAAATGTGCTCGGGTGGCAATATAAGACTTTTTGTCTCAAGAAGATACTGAAATAAAACGATACAGGTCACGCCTAAATCACGTGACAGGAACAAACCCATCAGGTCACGGTTCAGATGACGTGGCAACACCAAAATGTGACGTAGCCCCAATAATATTAGCTTCTTGTAAGCAAAGAATGTTAAAAATTAAACATCACACTAAAAACATCCTGCATGTGCCTAGTTTCGTTTTGTTGACAAAAAATAGAAAATCGCGCAAATTTGTAAATAAAACGTTGCAGACAATTGGGGATACAAATTACGGAAAATACAATATCAAAATTATAATCAACAGTAGTTCGTCAGGGTTTAACCAACAACGATGACATAATGTCGTCGAGAATTTCACAACTTAAAGTTCACGCAAATTTAAGTACTGCGTAATTTCCCTAAAAAATTCGTATTGCATTAAAGCAGAGCAGCTTACTAAGCCGACAGCAGGAAACAAGAAAACAAAATTTTTAGGTCATGCCTCTATAAAATCAAAGTATATATAAATCAATGTCAGCGGCACGGCTTGGCGAAGCTAAGAGTAACGGAGTCTTCGGGGCGGGATCGATTCATAGCTAAGGCCGATCGCATGCACATTTCACTTGGGAGGCTGTTGATCTGAAAATTAAAGAGTTTTTTCGCAGACTCCCTCACTGTATGATTACATAAAATCATGACAATAGAGCTTTATTGCTGGATCAAATGTTTTTGATTTCAGAACATTTCTCAATATAGGCCTACCTGCATACGTGAATTACGAATATCTGTTTAACTTAAGTGAATACCGGTATATGAAGTACTATCCTGTCAGCATAGCATAAAACGCTACGCCGAGCGAACTATTTATTGCACAAAATTGCAGTAAAACCAGTCCAGGCTGCGCTCAAGTTTGCCCGTCCAATTTTACCGCACCAGCTTTTGTTTTGATTACCTTCATAGCAGCAACAGGCCCACTCGCTTACGACCAGAAAAATGAAGATAAAAATAATAAAGCTGCTAAAGCGCTTAAAACTGGTCAAACGGTACCGCGCACAGGTGACAGATCCTACGTGACGGGTTCGATTCGCGGCTGGAGCCGATCATATTTTACATATTTGCTAAGTATCTGCTTACTTGAAGAGCGCAAGCTCACTTCGGAGTCTTCCTCAATTACTGTTGAATTTTCCGTTCAATATAATTAGAAAATAACCTCAGTTATTCATATTTATTAACTTAAAAATGTTGTTGGTGTATGTACGGGGCTTTAGTTTATTAAAACATAATGTCAGCATCTATGCACTTACTTTTGGCACATGAGGATTGAATTCAACTGCTCGATGTATCGCTTCAACTGCACTCATTTCGGCCGGGGTCAGCCCGCGCTTGGTAGCAGCATCAAACGAAAATTTATCGCATACTAGTCTTGCTTTCAATAACGCAGCAGTGTAACATATAGTTGCTGATTTAGGAAGACTGATATCTAAAACACACAAAAATAAGATCACAACCTTCATGCACAACTGCAGACAGTGAGCATTGTTTTGACGATGAAGGTCTCATCAGTGCAGTTGATGTGACCGACATACAGAGATGGACACTCGGTACTTTAAAAGTAACGACGATATCAGTACCGATACTTCGCCAAAAAAGTACCGTCGGTACCGATAACGGTACATTTTTGAAAAAGTAACGACGATATCGTTACTCGGTACCGATTTTCGGCACTTTTCAAACAAATTTTTTTCTTAAAAATTAATTTTTGTTTTGGTTTTCGTCTTGCAAAGCAACGAAATTAAAACCTTATCAAGCCTTTAGTCGCATCTAGTGCTAGTGTAAGATCTGAGTTGTAGTCGTGCGCGAATCTTGATATTGCAAGCGAACACTTCGGTTATATCAACTAGGCGACAGCGGTACGCTCACTAAAACAAGCATTCTCATGTAAGGCAACATGTATAATTTGTCGATCTCCTGCATTAGTTATGAGGCTAGGTATAAGGAGCATCATTATCAGAAACTTGCCCTGGAGAGCAGAAAAGTTTGTCACACCCTTATTTATCTGGTTACGTTGCCATATTCGAACAATACTAAGGACGTGATAGAGCTTAGCCTATCGCTTATATACGAAAAAATGTTGCAAAGGTTCTAGCTGTGCGAACTTCATCATTGCATTGAAGGAGAATGCTTTCATTTTTAATGCCACCTTCAGTAGAGGTTGGTGTATCAGTAGCAGCATACTCAAAACTTTTAGATGAATCAAAATCTACATTTTTCTCAGAATTTGCAAGTTTTACTTCGATTCAATGATACAGAAATAAATTTTTCCTTATAGTCTAAACCAGCGGTCTTCAATCTTTTTTACACAATCGCTCCTTTTTGAAAAGTGTGGGTCCAAAATTGCCCCTACAAAGCATTGATGAGCAAAAATGAAAAAGGTCTACACGTCCGCAGATCTACTATTTTTCCTCTGAAAATCGGTGAAGAGCAAGAAAAGATCTGCATGCGGCCCGCAGTTTGCCCAGCTCTGGCGCTGGGGAATTTTTTATAATTTTTATAAAATTTCGTTATTTGCAACACATTTGTAAAAGTTTTTGAAAGATGATTAAATATGTGGCAAATAATTCTGAATTTATATTTTTACAAATTCACCACAGTTTAGAAATATCTACCTAAAACCCGACAGCTTGTTTCACCTTATCTTATTCAAATAGAATAGGCTTTATTTAAATAAAATACCCCAGATGATCCCTCTTGGGCGAAACAGGCTGTCGGGTTTCAAATAGATGTTATTAAACTGTGGGGAGTGAATTTGTATATTTGCTCTAACTGAACTCAGTTATCGAGCACTTTTTGAAACATTGATTCGCATTGTTATTGAATTTATTTCTATTCAGAAATCAATCGTTAACAATATTGGTAGTAGAATTCGTCTATAACGGCACCTTTAGGGGATTTAAAACAACTGCCGTTATAGGCGAATTGCCCCAAATCGCCCTAAAACTGCTTCTTCAGTTTAATTACCTTGTAATCCTGTGAGGTGATCGGTCGGTTGGTGTAGTGGTAACATCGCTATCGATGCGGGAGGTCTGGAGTTCCATTCCCTGGCCGATCAAATCGGATACAGTGTTGCAACGGCTCGCCACCGCTGCGACGTTTCTTCTGTGTTGCCCAAACGCAAACCCGCGAAAATGGGCTCCATAAACTCGTTACACGCTTCGGCGCATTAGGCTACGGCGAGCATGATAAAGATTTGATTTTTTTGTGCTTTTTTCGGACCGACTGCGAATAGAACAACAGTAAGCTGAGGTCGTCTGAATCTTATTGAAGTTATTGCAAAACCTTCTTGGAGTCAGGGTTCTGCTGCAAGTTCTTCGATCTGAATCGCTACTTCAAAGACAGCGATGATAAAGAGTTTTATCTGTCTCATTTTATGATTGCCTCAAAAGTACCGGAAAGTCGTTTTTCAACTGTTTTGTTTTAGCGCGAAACGTATTATCTGACAACGTTGCTGTAGCGATATTGAGTCACAAGACAGATAGAAAAGTATGTAACTAAAAGTTTCAAATGCCGCAACGCCAATAGGAGTCTTACGCTCTGAATTAGCCTAGCGCTATTAGATTTACGCAAGATTTACGATAAAATGACAGCATATTCAAATGTTCGTTGTTAAATCAAAAGATTTGTTGATTTTGAATGAATTTACCATACTGGGTCACCAGAATCAAGCTATCAAGTATATATTCAAAAGCGTCCGAAAATTGCGTCTAACGTTATAAAATGTTTCTAATTCAAAGCATTTATTTTGAAAACGCGTACGGACCGATAACAAACTTCGCACGGAAAGGCAGGGGGCCGCAGCGGTGGTTGCCGACCACTGATCTACAACAACGTGGTTTTGGGGTACTTTCCGAAGATGCTTTTCGCGGAAAATCCCGGAAAATTTTTCCGCTTTTACTCTCTTAAGTTTATTCAAAAAAAGTTACCAAAATATCGAGTAAAACGGTCTAAAAAGTAACGACGGTACCAAAAACGGTGCATTTGATACCGATGACGGTACTTAAAAAGTACCGCGGTACTGACCAACTCTGCCGACATATTCTCAAAGCAATATATACGGAATAGAAAATTTTGCTTCAATTTATCAGCAACAAAAAGACTTTCTGCCACCAAATCGTCTGAAAAAAGCGGGGGGCATGAAAAGAATTGTATCTGCGCACAGTCGCACACTGTCCAGAAAACACAGAGAAAGTCAGGGCCAAAGTCACGAATACTGATAGTTTTTACATGTGTGTTGCAGCACGTGTTTTTTAAATGTTTGATGTTACGCAGTAACTCTATGTTTATTAATTTGTCAAATAATTCACGTATTTCTTGTATTGGAAACAATTTCACTTCACGCCGTGACTCTATTAAGTAGACGATCATAGTTGGATTAACGAATAATATGGTTTCCCTAGTAAAAGTTAATAGAGCAGCTACAGAAAAGTAGGTCGGGAGCATAGTACTAAACTTTACGCGAAAACAACTAGACAATACACAACTTAAACGTTTCGAAATGATCTTCGTCTCATCATCACCAGGAAAGTAAAAAAAAAAAAAAAAAAACGACGAAACAACATTTAAATTCAAATGCATTTACAATCAGCTTTCATTTCAGAAAATACAGTTTCAATTGCAACTGCTTCGATTACGAGCACTGGAGCCAAAAATTCAACTCCGCGTTCTCTAATAACAGATCCGCGTAACCAAAATAAACTCGTGAACCGCCTAGTATATCCGGGCAAAGCTAAACCTTTTTCATAGAAGTGCACGTGCGTTATAGATTTACTAATTTCGTCACTCTGTTACGGCAAAAGAAACGCTTTCTCTCCCGTTTTGGTTCTGAATACTCATTTTTACCGAAACATCAGTTTCCACCAAATTGTCCTACTTGCGCAAACAGGATTGTCAAGCGACCGAAAAGTTGAAAACGCTCGTGTAATCATTGTGATCAAAGCAGCGTTATTACATACTAGTAACGGTAGTCACAAAAAAATTGCAAAGAGAAAATTATTTCATTAGAATTGCCGAATCGTATCGTAATTTCCAATGATCCTATTGTCACCATTCGAAGACCAGGTTGTTCTCAATATTTTCGTAATATAAACTCTCCGAGTTTTCTCCGATTTTTTCCTCCGCTATTCAGCCAACCTTAGGGCTGAAAAATACCCTATAATATAGGGTATTTTTCAGCCCTAAGGTTGGCCTATATCAAATCTAAATGTTCAATCCCCTTTTTGGCTTACGGTGTTCTAAATTTACAACATTAAAGTACCAGCACGTAACTAAAGCTCAGAGCAACTAAAAATACAGTGACATTTAGTCACCACGGTAGCCAACCAAAACTATGCTGATAATTACAAAATGAAATTGAATCATCAACTACAAGAAAATGTTAACTGGTAAGTCTATTTCATAAGTTTCTTCCATTAAAAAAAAAATTTGCGATATACATTTTCATTTTTCCCGTCTTTTCTGTTGCGGTTTTCCCTAAGTGGCTCGGAACGCTGTAAAATATTTTTCAACGCAAAAATCCGTTACATTACACACTTACGATGAAACTAAGTCCGAAATTTAAAAACCGAACTGCAGCGCTTACTAGCACTCAATCAAACAAATTAGAACTCCAGAGCGATTTTCTCCCACATTACGTGTGGCATATACTAAGGTCACTAGCGGTCAGGTTACTAACGGTCATCAAATTTTCTCGATTACCGCAATGACAAAGTTCTGTTTTGCATCTTTAATCACTTTTTTTCATTGAAAAATATTTAATATATAAGCGGAGTTGTGTAACATTGACATTACGAATCACCTTACTGAGTGGATAGAACATCTCCAGCCGGACGAAAAAACTTACAGTTCGATTCAGAGTCAGGTTAAACCAATAACTTTCAAATTGGTATTCACAGTTTCCTTGCTTAACGTTCAGCATTAAAAAGAGAACATGGAGAACAAGCCAGCAAGTTTACTTGTAGGACTGTTGGGAAAGGCGTCCAACGAAATTACCCCATCTTATGTTATCTTGGATAGGTAGACCGGCATTAATTTTCTTGTCAAGCGTGGTGAAGCTAATTATAGTGACATTGTGCTATATTTGATATCATCAGTTTTTCAAGGCGGTTTAAGGGGCAGATTCGGGTCTCTGTCTTATTGGTCTCTTCACGCATATTTTAAGCACCTGGACTTTTCCTTATATAAAAAAACAGATAATAATAATAATTGTAACTGCAGATTGGATTAGGCAGAGCTTAACGTGGTTCGCTTTCAAAGAGGTTAATGAAGTAGAACACGATCAAGCACTGCCTTAACGTGATAAACTACGAACTAGGGGACATACAAAATTTAATAACACTGGCTTACCGTCATACTTTCCCAACAACGCCTGGGCATCAGGATATGCTTGTATTGATAGCAAGGCTTCCAATAAATTTTCGTGAATATTTAATACATTAAGAAGTGGAAATTCCTTCATTAACTGAATAACAACAATTTTTTGAAGCTTTAGCACCACTATATGCTATTTCACCAAAGAAAAATTGGGTCTTAAATCAATACAGAAGCACATGGTCTACTGCATACTGCCTGTTGACAACATTATTACGCCTTATTGTTGTGTCAACCAGCCAGTTAGCTCAGTTGTAAGACATTGCTATCGGTGTGGGAGGTCTGGGTTCAAAACCAAGGTCGGTCGAATCGGAGATAGTCTCGCCAACGGCTTGCCATCGCAGCGACGTTTCTTCGGAGCTGTATTGCACAAGCGCTAAGCCGCGAAGATGACCCCGCCACTTGTTATACGATTTGGCGTAACACATCGAGTATAATGAAGATGTGATTTTTTGATTTTGATTACTGTGCTTTTGCATAGCGTTTTTTTTTTTTTGTTTTAGTTATTTGTCTGTGCATTGGTAGGTTTTTGTTCGCTGCAGTTGAGCAACAAACAAAATTTCTGCTCTGCATAATAGAAAATCAGGTTCCTACAAATGAAAATCAAACCTAGAGCGAGGTCCAACATTTTTCATAACAAAACCCCCTGAAATGCACCGACTCAATGCAAGACACAACCTAACAAACTTACATCTCTCATCATTTTTACCGCTTCTTTCGTCCGACCCAACTTTCTAGCGCACATGCAAAGACGACGTTTGATATATACCAGTACGTTGGTGTCCCGACCTAAATCGAATAAAGCAATTATTTTGCGATATCTAGGTATGCATAGCAAGAAGACATTCGAAGAGGTCGGTTTTTCAAGTTGGCAAAGACACCTTTCAATTCGTTGTCAAACTCGCAATTACTAAAGCAATTATGCAAAAGAAGGATTGCAGCTACAAAAATTTAGTTACTCCTTAAGCAGGAGTAACTAAATTAAGTTTGGAATCATTAAACTTCAAAAGTTATTTCTTACTACAAAAGTAAGCACACAAACAACAGATCCGAAAAGGATTGTACTTCCATATAGCAACTGTATGGTTTACTACAAATAATAACATGTCAACTTGAAAAGCTGCAGATGCAGCGACCGCGCCAGTTTTGCATTATTGCAGATCTGGATTTCGCAGCCTTACTTCGAAAAAAGCTTTGCAGGTTCAAACATATTAAACTGAATTTGACAAGTCTGCGCAATATTCTTTTTGAAACATGAATAAATGTAAAATGCAATACCATTTGACGATTATACCGTAGTTACTAGTTATATATCAGCAAGTGTAGACTTACGATGTTCAGCTTCCTGTGCAGCGCTGTGATGTTGATTACTTTGACTCTTTTTGTACTGCGCTTCACCGGACTTCAACGCTCGCTTAAACAAACGTTCCGCCTAAAGTTATGATATCATCAACATCTGACCAATAACTGTAAACAGTTTTAACAGAACGGAAGAATGATATCAGAGGAGATATCGACAGCAGAACTTTTTCGCTCTTTGAAATCGAATATTTGGAGGACAAATATCTGCAGTGAACCCGCAGGTTGGCAGAGAGATTAAAGACAGCGCCATTGGCACAGGAGGTCTGGGGTTCGCCTCGGCGTGACCAACCCGTCGTTGGGAAGGCTCGACGTTAGGGTTAGGGTAGCTTACGGTTAGGGTGATATTAGGATTAGGTTGTCTCAAGGCCAAGACGTCCCAACGACGAGTCGGTCACGCCGAGTCGTCTCACGCCGAATAGTCCGTACTGTCTGGGATTCGATTACTAGCTAGTGAAATCGGGTGCAGTGTCGCCAACGGCTCGCCACTGCTGGGATGTTGGGATTCGGAGTTTGAAACTATGTTGCTCAGCCGCTAACCCGCGTAGACGAGCCCCACTCACTACACGCTTAGGCATAATACCACGAGTATAATGCAGATTTGATTTTACCTAGATACTTGCAATAAACAGCAACTTTCTAAATTATTCTCTACTCAACAAGGTAGAACTTAAGATTTAAAATTGCGGCAGGAAGTCACCAAATATCAGTTTTAATCGCAAATCAGCTGTTTACCAATTACTTAAATAATATCACACAAAATCATCGAGTAAATCAATAACTCAATAAACGCACACGAATACTGCACACTTAAAGCACAAAAATACTGTGTACCTCGACTATTGTAGTTGCCTCCTCCTCAGCGAGTAATATATATCCAGTAGCGCATCTAACAAAAAAGGCACATTAGTATATAATGTTGAATAAGTGCATTGCAAAAAATTAAATTAGTTGCGTCTTTAGTGAAGTACAAAACTTTTAACGTGCGTTGTAGTGTAACTTACAAGACAGCATAAACCATGTAGTGTCAGTTCGAAAAGCAAAATGGAGTCACAAACGAATTGCGACATATTTTGCTGACTTCACATGCTTTTTATTTGTCGCCATGAATTGGGCTAGGTAGTAAAACCACTGCAATAGCGTTGTTGATAAATACAGGATGAAATAATTAATTACACGGGAAGGAAAAAGCGCTCGGTAAGTATTTAAAATCATGACTGTTATGAAATAAAATCAATCAAATCCTTAAAAGGACAACTTCTTATAGGAATAAAATTATTGTTCACCTAGGGTTCTATGAAGAGTTGCAATCAGAACAAGCAACCGATATCAATTATGAAGAACACGAACAAAAAAACATGACAAAACCTACCAAGTTGCAAAGTGAGCACCAAATATTTTCAACACCAGTTTAGCAGGAGTTTAAAAGCTAGCAATAAACTTATATTGCTACGACGTTAGTTTGTAGTCAGAATATCGAATTCAACTTATCGGATCATAGAATTTTTAAGTCATTTTGTCCTGCTTGGCGTTTTGGATTGAGCGCAGAAACAAACGTCTCGACAATTCTTAAAACATAGGTTATCAAGCGTATTGTCCTAATAAAGCAGTTAATGTTAAGTCATCAACTTTGTATTAACTTGTGGGTGGTAGCCTTCCCCTGAGACCTCTATTTTTTGTCAGTCTGGGTACCCTCTTGTCTGCGCAAATAGCAAAAAAGTGTGTTTTCAACACAGTTTGGCATTCCTTCTTGGTACCTCAAGACTTTCTCTAGGGCCCTGTTAAAAACCAACTGCACAAACCTTTCAATTCATTACGTGAGAACTAATTCAATGTTTCCCTCGAAAAAACTTTTGAATTAAGCTTTCCTTTTTTTCATGAATCGCCAGTTCGTCACGCACGAGCAGCTTTTAAATTCAAATATAAATATAAAGCATTTTAACAAAACCCCTCTATTTCGGCACAACAAACTATTTAAAATAAGCAGGATTAAGGGCGATAATCCAAATTTGAAAAAAAATTGTTACTAAACTACAAAAAATACCTAAGATTCAAAACTGAAAATCGGCACAATTGCAACCGATACTTGCAACGGGTAAGAATCTGGTTGATGGTGTTGGTTCAGCGTAAAATGATTGTATATTACAGAGATTCAAAAGAGTTCCTTCCTCAAAAGGAATGACAAACTGTACTCAAAATGCACATTCTTTCCAAGTGAAGCAGGCAAAGGGTTCTCGAGCCAACATGGTCAAGAACAATAGGGTTTGGAAAGTTTAAAACGCACCCACTTAAGGCAGATTTAGAGTAGATGCAAATTTGCAGTTTTTTCATTGTATGTATTGTTAATTTCAGTTTATTTAAAAAATTAAGGCGGAATAGTTTTTACATGACTTTAATCAGATTTTAGATTAACGTTCTACAGTAGACTATGTTAATGCTCATTTGCACACATAAATGTGAATCAGCCTTACGTGCTATGAAACAAAATGCAACATAAAAGTTTAACTACAGCACAATTTTATTCAAAACGTCATGAATTTTTCATTCATGCACTCCACAAATCACACTATCCACTCAAAAAAATAATAGAATAAGGCTTTTATCGTTAGATGAGAAACCACCGGCCTTCAGCCGGGTTTAAGACGATTCTTAAATATTAACGTGCTCAAAGGAGGTATTGTCTATAACCTCGCAGGCCTGCCAAGGTCAAAATCATTCAACTTCTTACTAGGTTGACATTAAATCCCCAAAAATCTCTTTTACACTAACTTAATTGCGATTTCAAAAACTTTCATTTTAAAACTCACTGAAGAGCAGAAATCCAGCAATTACAGTTTCGCTTCAAAATGCAGTTGGAGAGCGCCGAGAAACGAAGCGGCAAGAAATGAAGCAACAAGCCATACTAAGCGAGACATATCACAGGAATATACGAACGATGGAACCACAAAAAATACTGTAGGCCTATATCAAATACTGCTGTTACCGTGGCTAAAGTTAAGCGCATTGTTGCAGCAAGTAATACTAATTTTAAAATTTGCGTTTTAAAAATGGCACGAGAAAGCTAAGTATGGGACAATTCCTAACCCTCTTTCAGAAGGGGTATTTCAGAACGCTTACGATGGAGCTACTAACGAAGTATTTATGATTAATTGATTGATTATTTATTTATCCATGAACTAACAATAAGACCACCAAATACAGATAACAATGAAAAAATAAAACAAAATAAAATAGAAACAAAAAAGAAAAAAACAATAACAAAGACCACCAAACATAAATAACAATGGACGGAAGACTGCGAAGGGACCTCAGGGTCATCGAGTCAAGCAGCCACCCTTACTTAAGCGGATAAGCTAAAGTTTAAAGCGTGGCATAATTTGCATACAATCCACAAATAAACATTGCATATAGACAGTTTATTCACCTTACCCTACAGGAACTCGATCACCGAGGTTAATACTTCTCAAGAAAATGAAGTTTAAGTTTTTGATTAAACCTGCGCACAGAACTTGATTTTATGTCATCGGGAATACCATTCCACATCTTGACGCCTTGATATTTAATTGAGCGTTGCAATTTCGAGGTGCGATAGTGTGGAATCCAATAGTTACAACAAGTTGCTTGTAGTCTGGTTTTTACAGGGTGATGTTCGTTTAGTTTGACGAAAAAATTGTTGAATGGAGTAGGGAGCATATCTTTGAAGTGATAATAGACAAAAAGACCCAATTCTGATTTCACAAGGTCATGGAGTTGCAAAATGTTTAATGACTTATAAATGCTACTTAGCGCATAGTGATGAGCATGTTTACCATATATTAGTTTTGTTGCTCTATCTTGGAGTTTACTTATGGGGGCCGTGTAAGTTTGGTAAGTGGAAAACCATATTGTGACGCAGTATAACAAGTGAGAGCGGAATAGTGCAAAATACAGATGAAGAAGAGATTTCTTAGGGAGATAATTTTTAACTTTGTGCAAAATGCCCAATGACCGAGAAGAGAGCTTTGTATAGAGAAGTTTGATGTGTGTTTTGAAGTTAAGCTCGTCATCGATATAAACGCCTAAATATTTTGCTGATTTAGAGATGGTGATAGGTGATCCATCATAAAATATGTTAATTTCAGGGGAAGTTAATGGCGAATTGAATTTAGGTGGTATGATTAACAAATCTGACTTTTCGGAGTTGATGCAAAGCCGATTTGCTTGCATCCAATTACTTACGTTGATCATATCTTGATTAATTAATTTTGAAAGATTGTCAATTGTATCAGCACTGTGTACTAGACACGTGTCATCCGCAAACAGACGAGGTTTTACCAAAGTGCAATTGCCCAAATCATTGATGTAAAGTATAAAAAGAAGGGGGCCAAGAGTTGACCCTTGGGGGACTCCCCATTTCATAGGGTAAAGTTTAGAGGATTGTTCATCAATCACAATAAACTGTTTTCTTTGCGAAAGATAAGATTTCAAAAGGTCATATGCAGTACCTTTAATCAGATAATGCTCCAATTTATTATTTAGTGTATCATGGTCAACAGTATCAAATGCTTTCTTGATGTCTAAAAAACTAACACCAGTGAATTTTTTATCGTTGATATTATCATAGGCCATAGTAATAACATCAGTAACTGCATGCTTTGTGGAATGCCCAGCTCGAAAGCCATATTGAAACGGTGAGATTATGGAGTGTTTGCGGATAAAAGTGTCCAGTCGCTGATATAACAATTTTTCAAAAATCTTGGAGAAACTAGAAAGAAGGGAAATAAGACGATAGTTAGTAACTACACGCTTATTGCCAGATTTGAAAACAGGAACCACTTTGGCAAGTTTTAAAATGTCGGGAAATATTCCGAAAGCAAATGAATAGTTCACAAATTCTGAAAGAGGTTCAGAAACTATAGCGGCAGCAACTTTATTAAAGTAAGGCGAAATATTGTCGGGACCACAGGCTTTTTTATTGACAAGGGCGTTGTTAATTAATATGAAAACTTCAGTTGGAACAGTAGGTTGCAGAAAGATTGAGTCAACCACTCTATCGTGAAGGAATTCGTTAAAACTAGAAGAATTGGGCAAAATATGCAAATTATCAACGACTGTAGTAGCTACAGTACTAAAATAATCACCAAAGTGTCTTGCAATTAATTTGTGATCATGGACAACAGTGCCATCGCCTGCTTCAAGCATTTGAATCGTTTGTTTCGCAGTTTTCTTGGGCAGCAAGCTTTTAATGATGTCCCATGTTTTGCGAATATTATTCTTGCAATTATAAAGTTCGCTCCCAAAATAGCTTTTTTTTTGCTGCGTTTTTAATTTTTGTGAGTTTGTTCGCATAGCTTTTATATAAAAATTTGGCAACTTCATTTCCTTCAAGATAATGCGACTTGTACATTTTCTGCTTTTTTTGAATGGAAATTTTGATGCCTTTCGTTATCCATGGCTTGAGCAAAAATTTCGACTGTCTACGGGAAAGAAGTTTGAAAGGCGCATGTTTTGTCTACAACACTCTTGAAAATGTCGACGAATTTGGCAAACTCTGAATTAAAGTTATTAATAGTGATTTGTGGTAGGAATGTCATAAAGTTAGTCAAAGATTTCTCGAGGTCATCTTTGAAAGCTTCGGAGGAAAATTTAGTCATATCTCTTCTTTTACTTTTGTTTTTATTCGAAGGATGTTTGCTAGCAATTTCGGTCAATTTGCACAAAGTTACGAAAGTAATATAATGGTCGCTAAGATCGGTTTTTATCACACCAGGATAGAGTTGGTGTGTATTATCATTTGTTAAAATGTGATCGATGATTGTAGCAGAGGTTTTTGATACTCGAGTAGGTATAGTGATTGAGGGAAAGAGGCCATGACTACATAAAATATCAAGATAGTTTTGGGAGGCAGCAGGTCGATCAAATTTGTTTATATTAATGTTTATATCTCCAAGAATATAGGTGGAAGCGTTTAATAAATTATGAGAATCTAATGCTTCGTCAAGTTTGTCGATAAAATTTGCAATATTAGTGTTAGGGAGACGATATATGGCAATAACATTAAAAACACTGCCCAATGAAGGGTTTGCAATGCTCAACCAAATATCTTCGCAATCAGCACAGTGTAACCAGTTACGTTTGACGACGTGATAAGCTAACTTGTTCGAAATATAAACACCAACGCCGCCGGAGGTGAAATTGGGACAAGTAAAAACAAAATCAAAGCCTTCAATATCAATATTAACAAGGATTTCTTTAATACGAGTTTCAGATATACAAATTATATCAGGCTTTCGTTTTAATGTTGCCAGAATATCAAGGAAGGAGTCGAAATTTATTTCTTTTTGCAGAGACCTTATGTTAACATGCATCGTAAGTAAATAAGAGTTTGGAATTCTTGAAATAATTAAGCAGCGGATTTAACGTGCGTTACCCCTAAGTCCAATTAGAGCTTAACGCTTCGACACTGTTGTGAAGCTTGGCCACTTTCAAATAAAAACCGTTCATAAATACTGTGACAAACTATTCGCAAAACACAAGAAAATCGATTCTTTTAATTATTGAAATTCATAACCTGTAGGCGTTGATGCATAGCTACAAGTAGCGTTTGGCCGAACAAATGTACTATAATTTAGACAAAAATCTGATTTCAGTCTTTGCAATTGCATGGATTTTACGTGAAAGCAAAACGAAGACGAAATTACGCAGTCGTGCTAGCCACCAGCTAGCTTTCTAATCCATATCCCAGATAAAAACAATTACAATTACACTTTCGACAAAAACGATAACTCACTCTGGGTTTTCTTGAATAGCCTGATGAGCAGCTTTTATTCGAGCAGTGAGATTTCGTTCCCTCCACGCTTTTTGCATAACTAAAAACGCATTATTTGTTGACAAAATTTCAAAGACAATTGATGGCGTTTATCAAAACACAGTATTTTACCTGCACAGACATTTTGACAGCGCAATTATTTGCAAAAAATTCAAACGCAGAAAATACATTCTTTTTGCATTAATAGAATCAGGAACTCACCAATATTACCAATGACTAAACGTGCACATTGTAGATTTTATTGTTGCACATTAGGAGTCGAGTTGAGCTGTTACGGCATTCGAAAATTCGGAGCTATTTTGAAAGATAGGTTTGCGTCTTAAATGCGTCTTAACGGCGTAACATCACAACTGCTTAAAGCTAACGCTTTGATTATACACACTGCTATTTTCACCACATGAGCTTTCGTACGTGGTCTTGGCAATGCAGTTTAAAATGTCACACGCAAATAACTTTATATATTCGTGATACAAGGTATGCACTTAAGTATTTGACGTGATGAGCTCTGCGTTGAAACACATAACTCGAATTCTAACCCCTAACTCTAAACTTAACTCGACCCCTAAACCAAACCTGAACTCCAAAACTTGTCTCAAAGGCGAATTGTCCCGCGCCGAGTCGATCACGCTCAAATGTTCTGTCTTAATTACAAGGTAAAAGCTCAGGTGGCCGAGTGGTAAGAGCGTCCGCCTCTGGAGCTGCAGACTCCGTTTGATTCCAAGTCGGGTTAAACCAATGATTGTAAAATTGGTATTCACAGCTTCTCTGCTTGACGTTCAGCATTAAAGGGACAGTGTAGAGAACAAGCCGGCAAGTTTATGCACCCTTGGAAAAAGCTCTTCGCGGTATTCCCCCATCTTGCTGCGGTAGACAGGTAGACGGCAACTCCTAAGAGAGCACGTTATAGCGCTTTGATCGTTTCCTCGTGATAGGAGGATAAATATGCAATTAAGCAAAAAATAAGTAGGCTACTTCATACTCACTACTATCAGCTACTTTCAGTTGATCGCTTTCGCAAGTGAAGAAAGTTTGATGATCTTGTGCTGAGAGATTCATGTCGTAATAGGTTAAAGGTTCTTGCCCAGTAACCCATTGATACCTAGATAGAAAAATTAAATGGAATAGAGGTATTCTTTAATTTGAATGAAAACCTGCACCTTAATCTACGTAACAAATAATGATAATTTACGCTACGGAAAAGTAATTGACACTGTTATGAATAAAATCGTTGAGTCAGCTGGAGTACCGCTAGCTCTGCTGCAAAAAAAAAATCTTTGCAATCCATTCGGGGTAGGCAATACCAATTGGCACAAAATCTTTCACCCACAGAATCAATAACGACTCAAACAAGGTTTGTAACTTTTGAAATATTATCCACCCAAAAAGTATCAAAATGGTTTGTCAAATTCAGAAATCAAAAAAATATGTTTTTTAAACAAAAAATACGCTTTTACGGATATTTAACTAAGGATGAAAAATATGGTACTAGAACTAGACGACACCTAAAAATTTTGTTGGGTGCGTTTTGGATGCTATATATTTTGACAAAGAATTTCTAAGGAATTGCTAAATACACGATGCGTAATATCAACACTAGTAATCTTGAGCTGTCGGTAGACATGTTATAAATGACGATCAAGGGCATACTTAATATCAAATTATTTACGCACTAGTTAATGTTATACTGAAAGCCATAATCGAATATTCAGATCACACAAATCAGTGGAAAAGCAACCGCAATATAAAAAAGAATTTATTGCATTGAGGGAATAGCTGCCAATTGATATGCGACCAGTTAAGAAGGGTATAGCCATGCAATCACAAAAGTAAAAACTTGAATAGAAGGGAAAAGCTACTGGAGTTCATGCCGAGAAACGACTTTTCGGCCTGACTCAATCGGCGAGACAGACTCGGCTTAAGACAGGATTTTAAGCTTAGAGTATGGTTTTGATTAGGACTTAGATCAGGTTTGGAGTTAGGGATTCGTGTTCGGATCAAGGCCAAGAACAAGGGTCTCGAAGACGAGTCGGTCACGCCAAAGTGGCGCACTCAGTTAACGCACAGTGAGAACGTTTTGGCGATGAGAAGTCTTTTTTCTTGTTTTAGGAGAAAGCATTATGATAAATTGGCCATTTAAAATCATTACCATGGGCAAAAAATTACATTTACAGCAATTTCTACTTATTCTTAATATGCGCAGCAAGCACATCATGATGCCTTTCTAATCAAAACAAACAAGATGAAAAAATACTGCAATAAAAACACTTATAAATATCTAAGCTTAAACATTAACTTAAATTTATCCATCTGGCGTTTCGTCAATACAGTGATTCAGACCTTATTACTCACGGATAAAGCCCTAACAATCAGTAGTTAATAATGTATTAGCAAGAACATAATAAGAACCACTGCAGCAAAATTGAAATATTTCAACAAACACGTTGTTACAGCCTTTCTCAAGCACATTTGACAATGCAATAAATGTACAAAAACGTGGCAAACCTGTTGTATTCCGATCCTCGTAAAAGGTTTAGTGGATTTCGCCAAACTTTGCACTCTAAAAAGACAATAGCTTAAACTAATAAAACAAATAGGCAAGCTCGTATGTTATTTTATTTCTAACATTTTCATTTTCGAAAAAGGAAGCCAAATTTTTTGTCATCGACTATGCTTAGATTTGCGCAAGGGTAAACAGGTCGGCCCATTCGCAAATGGGACCTAAGGAATAGAGCTACTTTTCTTCACCAATCCAAGTGCTTCAAAGCGAATAAATCACTATTATGAGCTGGGCTCTAATCAAGGACTAAATCACGCTTCTACCAATCATCCTTCTGCAACCTACAGCAACGTTACCACGCCTCACAATCATCTGGCGTGAGCCGTTAATAGTACACCGTAGGCAAACTGATCGCACCAGATAAAAAACCACAAGACGATTAAATAAATAAACATAATGCATTTAAGGCGTTACGTAATTAAAAGGCATAATCGCAACAATGAATCTCGATCAATGCTGCAGTAGGCTATTACAAATACCACGTCTCACTTTAAGCTTAAATGCGTCAGTGTTTAGAAATCCAAGATATGATACAGAAAAAGGGCAACACTTCGCTGAAAGAATTTAGCCTATAATGCAAAAAATAGTGCGCACAACATTCACTTTAACTCCATATCCTTAAAATGCTAAATACAATGCCTGCTGTTGTTGCCATCTTAAATAAGGATAGCAGATGAAGCAGAAAATCCAGTTGCTTATAATAAAATGTACTAGCAGAAAATGCTTTCAATTTATCGCTTAGCTTACACATACCTACGCACACTGCTCCTTCTAAGGTGCGAAATTCGAAAAAAGTGAGCAATTTGGGCGATATTTTCTAATTTTTCTTAAAGCTTGTCGACTAGAGTGGTGATTTTTGGTCGACTTTGAATATAAGTGTTTAATATTTTGGTCAAAATTAAAGTCTCGTATTCTGGAAGCTCAATTTTGAGACACAATTGGATCATCCATTCTTTAACCCCGCTAAGCCTTCAAGCAAATTTTTTACTAGAATTTATATCATATATAGGCAAATTCGCACCAGTTCATTACTTGAAGAGAACAGTAACCAAGCAACCGTCTACTACACATCCCTCGCTACTAAAATGGGCAACCATACAATTCTTTCATATAACCAAGACCCTAAAAGTTTGAACCACCAATGTAAAGCAAGAATTCAGCACTGATTGGTGCAATGGTTAGGCTTAAAATTGTTGCAACTGGGCATCTCCATAACACACCACTGCAAAAATTATCCGCAGTGAACTAAGCAAGGCAGCGCGTACATGCATAATACCGCTACGTGGCAAAACGACAAAGACTGCAAGGGTAAAATGGGTACACGGGGCAGAATGAGTAGTAAAACTTTTTTTACTAATACAACAAAATTGTTGCAATAAGTTAAAGCTGCTTTTAGGGATTTTTATTTCTGCTAAAAGACATATTTTTAAGCAAAGCAGCTATAACTTACTGCCACAATTTTTGAATTTAACTTTTTCTAAGCTACCAAAATCTAACAAAAATTAAATTTCAATTTGGAATATCTTACAATAAACACTAATTTCAGTAGGCCTATACAAGAACTTTTTTCTATACTTTGTTTATTTTCGTTGCTACTTGCATTGTTAGAATCAGCTTCATCATTTCCACCTCCACCTAATAATGGCCCAATATGATTGACTGAGACCTGTTCAATAAAAGAGGTTCCATATTTTCTGAAGTACCACCACTCAAAAACCTGTAATACATGCACAAAAACGGTGCAAAACTGTGTAGAAAAACATGCAACACTTTTACAAAAAATGTTTTGAACCATAAAAAAAAAGTAGAACATCATTACGCCCAAAAAAATCGTAAAATATCAGATATGGTATATACGTATTATGTGTAAGCTGAATTGCAGCCTTACTAAATAGGTAAAAAAAAAGCGGCTAGTGCGCTGGTAATGCATACATGACAAATACATAAGATAACTTTATTAGAACAGCAACTTCTTGAAATCATTTGGCTTGAAGTTGGGCTTACTGGCAGCCTAAATAAACAAAAAATGTATAGCATACATAGGCTAGGGTTTTTATCAGGTTAAAGCAATGTTCAACTTCCTCCGGCAGAGTGCTCAATAACTATCAATAGCTGGATCTTGTATTATAAAATTAAGTAAAATCACTAAATCATAAAATCATGAAAAAGCACTACAGCCTGTTTTGCCATTGTCGGCTCGTCATTTCAAGTAAGATAACCACTTGAAGAGCCGACAAAAGCGAAACAGGCTGCAGCTTTGTTTTTATAATTTAGTATTAAGCAATCTTACTTCATTTTATGGCCATTATCAGGTTGAGTTTGTATGTGCAGTTAAGTCAAAGCTACATTAAGTATTGATAACTTTCCATCGTTACTGTGTGCCCTTGACAAGTTTTCTAAAGTGTTACTGACTGCTGCCATCAATATCACCGCATGCCTATTTTACGTTAAAACATGCAAACGCAAACACTTAAACCTAAACATTGGATGAGTCTGTTAGCATTATAGAAGCTGTGAAAGAATAGAACATCAAGTTGGGAGTCTAAGCAAGCTGATGCTGAAAAGTAAAATCCTTTTCACACAATTTTACATAGCACCACACATTTTTGCATGCAGCCAGCCAATGCACTTCACTCGCGCATAATAACCTAGGATGAAAAGTTAATAGGTAGGTTGCAGTTTTCCAAACCAAACTGTGCATCTTAATTATTTTGATGTATGCTTTAGGAAGAAAGAGTTTTTGGTCCAACTGATTTTCTACTCTAAACAGGGTAAATGTTTTGCAACGAACAAGTTTTTTGTATTTTGACAAAAAACTTGCATATTTTTCACACATTTCTTCAGCAAAGCCTTCCCAGGTTGAAAATAAACTGTGTCAAAAGCCTTCACACTCAAACGCATTCAGTAAATTGTTGTATATAGAATATATGCCAGTATCTATTTCAGTCATCAAGAAAATTGGGGATGGGTACAATTAAAATTTCCATGATTTACGTCATTCATTTCGCACATCAAAAACGTTTGTATTGCACCCCATGCATAAGACAGGAATATATCAAACATATCAACAAAATATTACTGACAAAGATGCTCAAGTTGAATTGGTTAGAGCCAGGTGCAATGTGAACACTTGTAACTGCTACCACAAAAACAATGGTTATACAGCATACAGATGCGTTACCTTACTCTTTTTAGTCATGCTTACTTTAAAGCAACAGCCTTACAAAAGAAATCTATGCCAAATCACACATTCAGACAGTTACACATACATGCTATGACATTTATCTCTATAAGAGTACTGTCTAACAAATTATTAGTACTAAGTCAACTGTAATGGACCAATACTTACTAAGATGATGGCAGACAGCAATGATGAAGTGCCCGTCAATGCAACATAAAAACGAGGGGTTAAGGAGCCCAGAAACATGGTCACTAAAAAGCAAACAAATGATATCATCGATCGGCCATCCACAAACAATCAGCCCTTTCATATTGCACCTTTGACCACAGTATGTTTTAAACAAAAATATAAAAATACACCTAATGCAAAATAGCATGTACATCTATTGTACAAGTAAAAATCATAAAAAAAAAAATTAGCAACAACACAGCTTGGAACAGCACACAAAAATTTGTAGTTATGTTCAACTACTAACCAAAAGATTTTAAAATATCTGAAAAATTTCCAATAATTAAGTTCAATAATTTGAGAACTGAATAAATGATAGGAAGTGTCTATTTCACCGAAATTTCCGATTGCCAAAGTTTGAAAATCGTAGTTGCGTTACCGTTTTTCGGTTGTCGTAGTGCGATTCTCACAGTAGGGGAACCGTAGGGGAAGTATCCGATTCTGCAACCACGATTTTCAAACTTCGGTAACTGGAAATTTGCAGTGAAATAGAAGCTTCCTAAATGATATTGTAGCATACATATTGGCAGTTGGCATAGAGTTCAACTTACTCCAATCAAAATATTCCGCAATTTTCAAAGGGGTTCTTAACAAGTAAGTGAGAGTCAAAACCAAAATTATCCAAATAATCCACAAATAATTCCACGACCAAGAGAAGTAGATGTTTGTACAAAGATTTTTAAGTAGTTTCCACGGCCAACAAATTAACGACACTATTCCTTTAAAAGTACTAGAGACAACATCCATACCTTCACCATAACATGATGAAAGTGCACCTAAAGACATCAGAAGATATTGTTTCATAAAGAAAGAAAAAACAATAATCAATAACAGCTGCTTGTCTGACAATGTTACAAACTTACTTATCAGTACCAGCATATAGATACAATAGTTTATCAATCCAATTGGCTAAAAATGCTTTTCTTGCCAGATTTTATCACACCGCATTTAAATCTGATTTAATAGCATTTTTTTTGCATGGATTTTCAGAGTTTATATGCTTTATCAAATGTCTCACCTGTTTGGATTTTGATTTTATAACCCCTTAAAAAAATTTTTGTTTATGATCTATGGCACAAAGCACAACAAAATTTTAATTAGAGTGGGCATCAAAAATTCAAGCTTTGGTTATTGGTGAAACGCGTTTCTTTAAATTATTAGAAGCTTGGAACTTCTGATTTGTCAAGTACTGGTACAGTGTGACAAAAAGTCTAGGTGACAAAAGTAGTAGCTGACACCTACAACTTGCGTAACATGGATAATGTTCTTACGCATAATTTTTTCCACTTCAGGATCTAATCCGGGAACATCTATGAAACAATTGAAGACCAACTTATATCCCCCTTTATTCATTACTAGTTCCATGTGCTTAGTTTTTCTTTTTTACATATGTATAAGGGGTGAAATGAATGGGTCTTTAATTGCTTCATGGATATTCCCAAATTAGACCCCTGAAGTGGGAAAAATTACGGTCCTACTCAACAACGTAAAGGACTGAAACACCCAAAGGAGCAACAAAGAACTTACTAAATACAACAAAGTATGACAAAGAACTTCAAATTGATCTACTAAACACCGCAAAGAATGACAAAGGACTTGGAATCATATCATAACAAAGTACAACAAAGGACTTTAAATTAGGGTTAGGCTTGGGGTTATCAGATCCTTAGTCGTACTTGGCGGTGTTTCGTAAGTCTTTTGTCACTCCTTTGCGGTGTTTTAGCCCTTTGCAATGTTTAGTAGGACTTGAAAAATTATGTGTAAACACATTATCCTTGCAACACAGCAACAAGGTCACAATCAGTAGAATCAAAACCATATGGGACCCTATGGGAATTGTATGGGACCACGTGGAATGGCGTTCCCATACAGTTCCACACAGTCCCATATCCTTCACATACAGTCCAAAGTCCCCTACGCAGTACGATACCAGTACATGCTTGACTGCTAGAGTAGCTAGATATTAGGTACCGTAGTCTATCAGAGCTAGACAGCATTAGGTTAGGTCCAAGTGGGTAATGTTCAGTGTTCCCTCTAGGATTTTGACTAGTCCTAGTGCGAATTTGCCCAAGTGATAAATTCATTGAAATTTTTGCCCAAGGATAAGATGAAGGAAATATAACAACGATACAAGTAAAGGAAAAGACCAAAAACACTAGGAAATAGCTAACAAACGCTTAGCTCAACCTCAGACATCTCAGACCATATCGGTATTCACACTGCTACAAATTGCTGACGAAGTAGCCATGACCATGACTTGGTTATAACGAGAGCGGAGTTGGTGAATATGGTAACAATGTTTTTAACAACTTTCTTATAACAATGCGAGTAAACGCTTATTATAACAAAATTAACCAAAGCAATAATTTTAGAACTGTATTAGATCAGAAAGCAGAGTTGTCCGAAAAGAAGAATTTTGTTCTTAATTCCATTCCAAACTTAAAGCCTTTGTTCCTATTACGATCCGTTTCTAAATATTAGAAAAAAACAATTCTTAATTCCTAAATGTTTCTAATCTACAACAATAACAAAAGGTGTCATCATTCAGTTGATGATTATTTTTAGTGCCCGTAAATACCGATTATGTCAATACCAATATGAAAAATTATCACACACACAGTTACTGTGCTCATGATTTCTGCAGAGACACGGCGGGTCACTATCCCTAACTGTGATCAAAAGTCAATGAAGATTCTATACCTATAGACGCTTCTCACACTAACGTTCAATCAAGCGTAACGAAGTGGTTTTAGCAAAAAGTTGCCATTAAAGCGAGTTCACATATGGTAAACCATAGTAAAATCGCTGTTTTGCGTTGTCTTTTTTGTTGAAATGAAAGCCATTTTGTTGTGTAAAACAAAAGATGTTCATTTATTAATGTTTTAATAAAACAGTTAAAGTCAGAAATTTTTTTTTAATTTGCTTTTGACGCCGGTGGTTCTGGTATTTGTATACTGGAATTACGTTGAGTTGTCTTAACCATAAGGAGTGCGTAACTTCGCTCTTTCAGATTCAGACTTGAAATTTTTCTTGATTTTGCCTTCAAGATTGCTTTGCTGACCCGTGCAAAACCTTTACTGAGGACAGCGTTATTTTACGAGTCGCTTTCATGTTTTGTATGGTTAAATTGTTCACAAATTAATTACATTAGTGACAATGCAGATCGCAGAGTGTTTAATTATTAAGTTTGTGCTTTAATTGTACTGAACCTAAACGAATCAATAAGCTTAAATAGTGTGCTCTGCAAGTAAGTTGAAACTCATTTATTATAATTATATGAATGATGTCGCAGTTTAAGAGTTGCAAAATGCCTACGTAGCCGTTACGGTAAACACTGAACTCTACAAAAATATTCCTTAAGCTGCTAATACTTTTGGTTTAAGATGATATTTATGTTCTATCACACATTTACTAAGCAATACACTCACTTATGTAAAAAATTTTGCCGTTGTTATACGAAAAAACGAAGCTTTTCTTGTTATTTGTCACTCATTTCTATAGTAACTTGATCGCTTTATGGCAACTCGCGCAGACATCGCTTTGTCGCGCATGCGCAGTAAGCTACAGTGCAAAGGGTCTATTCAATCACCTTTTTTAGCAAAAAGATGAAAGTTGAAACTAACAATCAAGGCAAGAGTTCTGTAACATTTTTTAAACAGTCAAACGGAATTCCTGTTCCGGTAAGGCACAAAAAAGTTCCATTCCGGTTCCTGTTCCTAAAATATCCATGCATTCCTTCCGGAACAAATTCCTATTCCGGTCCATGGACAACTCTGGCAGAAAGGTAATGGATAGGAATTATAAGCTCAAATACAAAATTAAAATAACTTCCTCAGATAGATAAGCAGTAAGAGTCTGCCTCTGGAGCTGTAAGGTTTACGCGTGGTTTTGATTCCGAGTCGGGTCAAGGTCAAACTGGTCAAACCAATAACCTAATTAAAATTGGAATCGGCAGCTTCCCTGCTTGACTCTCTGCATAAACACACCAAATCAGAGCTACAAACTCGGTGTTGAACTTTAACTCGCTGAAATTGTTCTTTTTTGCCTAACTCGAACTCGAAAAACAAAAACCCCTGAACTGATCGAATTTGAACTCGATCTCGAAAAAAGGTGATTGGGTTTTGAACTTATCTTGAACTTGACAAAAACTACCTTAGCTCAGTATAAACTCGGTAAAAATTACTGAACTCGTACTCGCAAAATTAAAAATGAAGTAGGCTAGGCTACTCGAACTCGTCTTGCAATTTTTGAGCGAACTCAAATTCGATTGAAAGATGCATGCAGAGATGGGCATTTATCGCAATAATTCATCGGCGATAGTTATCCAGGGCCGTTGAGAGGGGGGTCCAGGGGGTACCTTTGGTACCGGGCCCGGAATTTTTGAGGGGCCCGCAATTTTAAGAATGCCGCGCGTAAAAAATTTCGTAAAAAACTTGAAAGGGCAACTCTTGTTTGGTTGAAGGCAGACAAAGTCACCTTCTACCAACACCTACCGGTCAAAGGCTACTACTCTATCACAACTGAGGTACTACTCCTTCCCCCAGTCAGCGCCACAGTTAAAGCAGCCTACCAACCAAAAAAAGTCTTAAATGTGTTCCGACTCCATAATGCGGTGTGATATAAATTAAAGTATCGCTGCTATTGTTTTTAGATGTGTTATTGCTGTCTTGATATAACCATTAACCATACCTCTTGAATTGTTATAATCAGAGCTGGGCACTCAGTACTTTAAAAGTAACGACGATATCGGTACCGATACTTCGCTGCAAAAGTACCGTCGGTACCGATAACGGTACATTTTTGAAAAAAATAACGACGATAACGTTACTCGGTACCGATTTTCGGTACTTTTCAAACGAAACTTTTTTCTTAAAAATTAATTTTTGTTTTGGTTTACGGTACGTCTTGCAAAGCAACGAAATTGAAACCTCATCAAGCTTTTTGTCGCATCTGGTGCTGGTGTAAGATCTGAGTGGTAGTCACGCGCGAATCTTGATATACTGCAAGCGAATACTTCGCTTATATCAACAAGGCGACAGCGGCACGCTCACTAAAACAAGCATTCTCATGTACGGCAACATCTATAATCTGTTGATCTCCTGCATTAGTTATGAGGCTAGGTATAACTAAGGAGTATCATTATCAGAAACTCGCCCTGGAGAGCAGAAAAGTTTGTCACACCCTTGTTTATCTGGCTACGTTGCTACATTCGAACAATAGGCTACTAAGGACGTAAAAGAGCTTATGGCCTATATACGAAAAGATGTTGCAAAGGTTCTTGCTGTGCGAACTTCATCATTGCATTGAAGGAGAATGTTTTCATTTTTAATGCCACTTTCAGTAGAAATTGGTGTATCAGCAACAGCATACTCAGAACTTTTAGATGAGTCAAAATCTACATTTTTCTCAGAATTTGCAGGTCTATAGTTTTACTTCGATTCAATGACACAGAAATAAATTTTTCCATATGGGCTAAACCAGCGGTCTTCAATCTTTTTTACACAATCGCTCCTTTTTGAAAAGTGAGGGTCCAAATTGCCCCCACAAAGCATTGATGAGTAAAAATAAAAAAAGGTCTACACGTCCGCAGATCTACTGTTTTTCCTCTGAAAATCGGTGAAGAGCAAAAAAAAGAGATCTGCATGCGGCCCGCAATTTGCCCAGCTCTGGCGTTGGGGAATTTTTGTCTGGCGTTATTTGCAACTCGGGATGTGCCGGATGGCCGGATACCGAATATTCGGCAAATCTATCTTACCAGATATCCGGCAGGGAACTGCAGCCCGATGGTTGCTGACCACTGATCTACAACAACGTGGTTTTGCGATACTTTTTGAAGATGCTTTTCGCGGAAAATCCCGAAAATTTTTTCGCTTTTGCTCTCTTAAGTTTATTCAAAAAAAGTTACCAAAATATCGAGTAAAACGGTCTAAAAAGTAACGACGGTACCAAAAACGGTACATTTTTTAAAAAGTATCGACGGTACCGATAACGGTACCAAAAAAGTACCGCGTTACAGTACCGCGCTTCTTTTGTACCGCGGTACTGCCCAACTCTGGTTTTAATATGCATCGAAGAAGGCCTAAGGGGAACGCGCGCATAGGAGCTCCCCCCTGCGTACGCTACTTTTCATATCGATAACAGAATGGGGCTCAAAAAAGAAAAAGCCTCGCAGAGGAAATAATTTTTATATTTTTATCAAATCATGCAAAACGCTCGTTTACTCTTAATTGGAGTAATTATTAATTAACCTGATACGGTAAGTTGCAGTCAGAAGTGTCGTACCATTGAGGCCGGGGGGGGGGGGGGTGATGCCAGGGCCCCCGGAATTTTCTGAGATTTTTTTGTATAATTCAAAAAAATTGAACATTAAACAAACGAAAAATTTAGCCAGTGCCATTTCGTTTTCATCCTAACCGCCCCCCTTTCTTACACTACAAATTCCATTTTTTGTTCATCAATTCTTGCTTCAACCAATCGCTTCGACTTTGGAGTAAAGTTCTTGATCTGTAGTTAGAATTTAGAAAACATTTTGCATGCGTTGTTGTAGAGTATAAAACACAGCTACACGTCATCCTATCAAATGCGCCAAAAGTAATAATGGTTGCAGCCTCCTTTTATTCATTTTAGCCAAGCTTAGGATACTAAAATAGTTTTGTTTTGTCTGACACCATAATAGTGACTGCACTCACTGCAGGGACCGGTATGTCCTTTTTCAATAAAGTGTGCTAAAACGAGTGTTTTTTTGCGAAAACCGTAAAAACCCTTGACTTTCGGAAGCCCCCAGACCCCTTTAACCTTCGGAAGCTGGGGGCTTCGCCCCCAAAACTCAAACTATGCCCCCTTGCTAAATCGTGGAAGCCCCAGTGATTGCGCATAATGTCTATAATTAAGCGGGCGGGGCAACGTTCCTTCAAATTTTTTGTAGTCTGTGTGCACAGAAACTTTGGTGAGTGCGCACTTTTTAGAAATGACTAACGTTTGTGCAAAAACCAATGAATAAATTGAATATGCCAGCTATTAAAAACAAGTAGCGCAACTTCTCTTGGTTATGTTGCTGCTGGTACATTTTTCGCTCACGGTAGGCGGTACATTATGCGTAGAAATGCGTCCTTTCAGCAGGTCCAAGAACAATATTTTCTTCAACTTGCCAACCGAGAACATTGCTTCGTCATGATATGTCTGTGCGCAGTATATTTATGCGTGTGCGCAGCCTCTGAAAGCCATGTGCGCGCGCACACGCGCACAGCTTAGAGGGAACACTGGGGCGGGGGCATCATAATAAATTTTGATTTCTTATGCAAAAGAAGGGGGTAGTATCTTTTCCTAGCTTCTCTTTATTCGTGATATAGCTTAATGCTAAATATGGCTTTTACAATTGCTGCCATCAGTATATCTGTTTAAGTTGTCACTCGGGACCCTCCAATTTTTTAGTTGCACGACGCTTTTGGTGATCGTCCAATGTTATTGCGGATCAACAGTGGTCACTAGAGGTACATAATATATTGCAGTGCTGAGAGGTACCAGTAGCTAAATGGTAGGCCTATATTTCAACTAGGATAGCCAAACTGTAAGCACCATCTGGTCAAGAGTTTTTTTTTGGCCATTTTCTGGTTGTTAATCGATTTCGACAAAACAAAGCGCCTCTTCTGGCATATTATCTCTTTTATCATTTTGGCGGACCATTCTTTGCCTTGCGGGGGGCCCGGATTTAATTTTGGTACCGGGCCCAAGCTTAGCTCTCAACGGCCCTGTAGTTATCGGCAATAATGTATTACCAATTATCGTTATCGCTCAAAATATGTTTGATTTATGGATTACCGGTATCGCTTTTGTAATATATTTTGTTATCGCCGATAAATTATTGCCATAAATTATTCTTTATGTATACAGTGTTCAAAGTTAGTGAGTTGGCGCTATAGAAAAATACTCCGGCGTCCATAAAGTTTTGTTGCAATTTTTAAAAAATCTGTCATTGTTTTGTTTAATGCCACAGCAGAGTCCGTGGACTGATCGAAAACTTGACAATTGTAGTTGTTAGGTTTTGAGGAAAAACGGCAGTGCTCTCTTTTCTCGAAAAACCTAGAAAAACTTTTTTGCAATTTGACTTACAGAAAAAAACTTCGTCAAACACGTTGAAAATTTATCGCAACATTTATCGGAAAATTTATCGGCAATAATTTATCGATTACCGATATCGCTTTAAAAAATTGAGATTTATCGATTATCGGTATCGCCCAGGGCTTTTTTGAAATTATCGATTATCGTTATCGCTTTACTACAGAAAGGTTTATCGTGTCCATCAAAGGATGCATGCGAGTTTGCAGATCTGCACCAAATACGATACGAATTTTTGTATGTGAAGTGACGTTAGCTAGAGTTTATGACACAGAGCTACTTCATCTTGCATCGCATTTCAGAGAGATCTTATAAGGTATTTTGCAAGGCAACCGACAACAAGCTTATATCATTTCGGTTTGAAACCTACGAAGACATTTTTGGTAAATGTTTACCTCAAAATTGGACGAAAAATCGTGCGACAACAAATCGGATGAAAGTTGCATTTTGTGTACACAGATTTTTAGGGAAGGAAGTGAATAACTGGATATCTAGCCGGCAAGTTTGCTGTTGTGCGGTTGGTAAAAGCACTTAACGGGATTTCCCCAACTTAGAATGGTAGGCAGATGGCCGGCAACTCCAGAGTGAGATATTGTTGTGGCGTTTTCACCGATTTCTGTGATAGGAATTAGAAAGGTAAAAGTGTTCGTCGAAACTTAATTTTTATCGTCAGATGGCGCTATGACATTGCATTTCATTCGCCGTTTTTACAAGTGTTTGTGCATGCACAGGGGGTTGGTCGAGTGGTTGGTGCGTTGGGCTGCAGAATTGGTTTCGCGGGTTCGATGCCCAACTAGGTCATCTTTTGCAATTGTGTGGCTTAAAAAAACAAACAAGCATTTGTGCGTGCTGTGCATGAATTTGGCCGAGTGGTAGGCGCATTGGACTCCGGAGCTGGCTTCGTGGGTTCGATGCACAATTAGGTCATCTTCCATGATGCGCATATTTCACCAATGTAAAAACCTAATCTGCAATTATGTGGCTTGGAAAAAAGTTTTCGTTAAAAAATTAAGCTGTGGAGACAGCTCATCACTGGTACGGTTCATTCATTCTTATATCAGCGCTATAATTATAGCCCTCATGCATAATTTCCTAGTGGTAGCCTACTACGCTTGGGTTTGCATAACCTTCATGATGAGTTCAATTCGCAGCTAGAGTCGTTCGCACTTGACACAGTTTTAAGGCTTGGGTGGCTGCTAACTGAAAGAACGCGAGCTGACTTCGCAGTCTCTCTCAGTAGAACTGGCAAATTTTCAGTGCAATAATTTGAAAATAGCCATCAATGGCAGGTCAAGGAGAAAGAAATGTAGGCCTACTAAACGCAATTTTTCGGACGTGAGTTCAAAAAAAATTCTAGTCAGTAGCCTACACTTATATTTTTCCCTATATCTTCGGCATGTCTGACGCATCTCAAGCAGCGATGCGAAAACTTTCTAGAACATTTGAATAGCATTTTGATTGCGGAACCTCCGGAACTATTTCGTTGCAACCTGACATCATGCCGAAGCGTGTTACAAGTGGGGGGCTCCACCTACGTGGCTTTACTTCTGGGCAACACAGCTCCGACGAAACGTCACAGCGGTGGGGAGCCAACCGGCCGGCCGGCGTAGCGGTTAATGTTAAAGACATCACCATCGGTGCAGAGGGGATTTCCGGGCCGGTAAAATCGGACACATCGTCTTCAACTGCTTGCCAACTTCGCGACGTTTTTCAGTAGCTATGTTGCGCGGGTCCTAAGCCACCGAGGCGGGCCCCGTCACTCGTTACCGCATGTACGTTTCGACGTAATAGTGCGAGCATAATAAAGATGCCGGTACGTTGCTTTTTTTTGAAACTATACAGTTACGCGTCGTTTAATTTAACAAAAACCTGCAACTATTCAAATTGTGAAATGTAAAATTTGACAATCTTTCTAAATTGCCACTTTTGCAATCAGCATAATTAAATATTATTAAACGATGCATGTATAAATTGATAACTTGGCTAAGCTGCAGAGATGACATTCATTATAAGCTTATAGTATATGTATGATCTTCGCAGCTTAGCGGCCAGGGAATCGAACAAAATACCTCCCACACCGATAGCGACATTTTTAACTGCTTTCCAACCCCTGGTCTAAAAGTAAATCTTAACAACTAAAGAAATCCTCTTTAATCATTTCATAAATACATTAAAATCCAAGAAAACGAAATCTGGATTACAAGATAAAGATTGATTTACGTAGGCCTAAAATAGTTTTCTGAGAGAATGACCATTACAAGATTATGGACAATCTTTGACAAACCGATGCCAACAGAGCCGTTGAGAGCCGAACCCGAGCCTGGTACCAAAATTAAATGCGAGCCCCCTACAAAGTGACGTAAAGAATGGTCCGCCAAAATGATAAAAGAGATGATATGCCAGAGAAGGCACTTGGGTTTATCGAAATCGATCAACAATCAAAAAATGGCCAATAAATCTCTTGACCAGGTGGTACTTGCTGTTTATACTACCCTAGTTAAAATATAGGCCTGCCATTTAGCTTCTGGTAACTCTCAGCAAAACAGTAAATCATAGGGCCAACCCTCAGTGACCACCGACACCGTTGATCTGCAAAAGCATCGGACTAAATTATTTAACAATTTAAAAAAAAAGTAATTAGAAACTGGCTACTTGGTGCGGTGGTTAGACACATCGCTATCGGCGCGGGAGGTTGGTTCGGTTTTTGGGCCGGAACTGGCCGTTAGCTCAGTTGTTAAGCACACGCTATTGGTGCGAAGGTCTGGGGTTTGATTCCCGGGCCAGTCAAATTGGCACAGTGTCGCCAACGGCTGCACATAAATTTTTTTTTATCAAATCTTCGCTGTACTCGTTTCATTAAACTCGCTGTAGTAGTCTACCTAAGCGTAATAGCGATTGGCGAGGCCCGACCCCGCGGCGTAGCGCCTGTGCAAAGCAGCTGCTCCGAAGAAACGTCGCAGCGGTGGCGAGCCGTTGGTTACGTTATGTGTCCGATTTAACCGTCCTGGGAATGGAACCTCAGACATTCCTCATCGATAGCGACATCTTTAACACTTCACTATAACCGGCCGGTTTGTTGAAAAATTACTAAAGTATAAAAAACTAAATTGACACTGCCCTAAATGTTAAAAATAATATACAAATAGGCTACTGCTATGGAAGACCTGACCAACAAAAGATTTAAAGAGGTCCAGGGGCGGAACGGGGGGCAGGCAAAATTGTTTTTACACACCGTAACTGTCTCAGGAGCTGAAGTGCTCCGTTTCCCATACACCCTGATTATGTGTTTAAGAGTATCTGATAATATCGACGCTGTGATTTGGGTGAAAAATGCTTAGATAATATCGACGCTGTTTTTGACCTTAATCGCATGATTAGAGATTCCTCTCCGCGCGGAAATTCATTTCAGTTTAAAAATGTTTCGGTAGGGATGGCAGTGTTTTCTTATGCTCCACTATTTTCGCTTTTCAAGACAGTGGGAACTTCCCCCTTCATAATAAGTGTATATTAAATGTTTATATCAAGATTTATATGCGTTTATTATATCAATGTTGGTTCTTGAAAAAAGATTTTTTGAAGGGAAGCAAATGCCTGTTTTACCCCCCTGCATGGCTACATCCTGTTTGTGACGTTAATTGCGAAAGCTGGCCTACTTTAGTCAGTTAACCTCCTTATGGCCCAAAAATGGGATCAACTCAAATTATTTCGGTAAATTTTTAATAACGGCTTCACAGCTTGAGTTGCTATTAAACCTTTTCTCTCCTTAAATGAAGCGCAAAGAATCAAGCAAAAGTGTGAATGAAATATCTGGATTACACCCCCGAAACGCAAGCGGGTCAGTTATCTAATCGATAACGTAGACTAGCAAATAGTGAACTCACAGTCTAGGAGGGGCTTGATACCCTCTTCAACGAAGTCAACTCACACTCGAGCTATGAAACTTATTTCGATCTACACGCAGATCATTTTCAACCCAGATGCATCTGGATTGTTTCCTTCATTATGGCATTATATAGCTGAATCATGGTTAGAATTGTGCAATAATTTAGACTAGTAGAAACATTGCAGCCCAATGCACTTTAATAACTCTGAACTACTGCAATTGTAGTATTTTTACGTCATCACGATGTGACGTCACTGACCCCCCCCCCCCTTTGAAAAATCCTCCTTACGCCACTGCTTTCTTGATCGAAAAAGGACATAACGGTCCGTGCAGTGAGTGCAGTCACTATTATAGTGTCAAACAATACAAAAATATTTTAGTATCCTCCGTCTAAAAGCAGAAGCTTAGCAAAAATAAATGGAACAAGGCTGCAACCATTATTAGTTTTGGCGCATTTGATGGGATATGACGTGTAGCTGTGTTCTATAATCTTCTACAAACCATGCAAAATGTTTTCTAAATTCTAACTACACATCAAGAAACTAACTTTACTCCTGAGTCGGAGCAATTGATTGAAACAAAACTCAATAACCAAAAAATGAAATTTGTAATATGAGAAAAGGGGGGGGGGAGGGGGGGGGCGGTTAGAATGAAATTGAAATGACACTGACTAAATTTTTCATTTTTTTTAATTTCCGATTTTTTAAATTATAAAAAAGACAAATCTCAGAAAATTTGGGGCCCCGGGTCCCAATGGCACAACGCCTCTGACTGCAACTGATCAAATCACAGCGGTACCGGTATTGAGATAATTATTCTAATTAAGAGTAAACGAGTGTTTTGCTTAATTTGATAAAAGTTATTTCTTCTCCGAGGCCTTTTTCTTTTGTTAGCCCCATTCTAATATCGGTATGACCAGCAGGGTGTAATATTTTTTCACTGATCATCTTACAAACTTTTGTAATAGCAATTTTCCTATGCCAAATCAAATAGCTAGATCAGTGATAAAATTTTTTTTGACCAATTTTAGCTGCCCACACTCTCCGTTTCTATGGCGACGGAGCTTCAAATGAAGATATTGTTCTATCTTTGAATAGGATTGTCGTACTGAGCTGCAATTAGTGTCAAAAGAATCGGAATAGCCAAGTTTATTTACCTCTTCAAGAACTCTTTAGTTTTTAAGTTATTAGCAAAATTGTCAATTTTTGGAATTTTTATTTTTGTCGAACTAAATTAAGCTGGTTTTTGTGCAAAATTATTGTATTTAATCACAACAAATGCGAAAATGCACTTTCTACTAAACAACAACTCAAAATACAGTATAATAAAGGAAAAAATTTTCAGTTAGCTGCATAAAAAGCATGATTGATGTAGACCTTCATAAAAAGCCCTTCATCTTAGGATCTACATCAGCAGAATCTTGCATATAGTTTTTTCTTCATCAGCACATCCTTTATTCGGCCAATTAGCCTTTCACAGCAAACGTTATTGTTGCAAAAAGTTTTCCAGTCTTCCAGTGTGTCTCTTGTTAAACAAGGTGATGTTGCAGACGAAGCACTCTAAAAGGAGTCGACTTGACCACAACAAGACTTTTGTTTTGGGAGTGCAAACTGCCAATCGGGATACGTCAATATTTTTGTCCAAAACTCCAAGTTAATCTTAACTCACAGCACACTCATCTCGCAAAAAAATCAAACGACGCACAGTTTTACAAAAGTTTCACTCATTGTTATTCAGTTAAACTTAGTCCGACGTATTAGCTCTTTTGTTTCGGCGAAGCACCTCAAATCGTGGTGCGATGTTTGAAACCGCAACGCGCAATTCCCGCTGGACATCCAATTTGGAGCAATATTTTGTTTTTAAAACTGCCACAGCAGAAAGATCAGCCAAGCACATGTAAGAAGTAGCAACAGGAATCAAAACACGGAGAGCTGTTTTCGAAATAACGGGATCTGCGTGAGCCTCAATCCAAAAATTTGTACGAAATCGATCCATTCTGGATTTCAAGGTATTGTTGCAAGAGAGTGAATAAATTCCTTTTTTTGGGGTCCGCTAAACGTTGAAGGAACAATGCTCAACGAAAATGAGTTTCTTATACAGGCGCAGGAAGAAAAATCACTGGTAAAACACTGCTTGGAATTTGTCTCAAGGCTGTTCAAATGTTCAGAAGCTGCGTTTGAGACCACTAATGGTAGAGAAACAATGGTAAGATCAAGTAACATCCGATTACAAAAAGGAAAGTATTCATGGCCAGAATTATCGGATACGTCAAAACGCCACAAGGAAATTTTTCTTACAAAGGCTCCTATTTTGTCAGACAATTTGAAAACGTTCGCATTCCTCCACGTCTAGGATGTCATGATACTAGGTTCAACTCGTAACAGTGCCAGTGCTTTCAGAACTAAATCGCATAAACTTAATTTCGTTGTTTTCGATTTTACCCAATAAGAGTAAACGCTAATGAAAGCACGTTTGCGACGCTTTGGAATTTCAAAACAACGCACCAATTGGAAACCACTACATTATATATTCAAAATCATATTGTGATGTAATTATGACACTAATTTGCTTATACAGCTAAATAATCTTTCAGAATTCACGAAATAATGTAGCTACATGCTTGTAACTTTTGTTCAGTTGGATAAATTTGGTGTTATGGAAACATTGTAACAGTTGGTGATTGCTGTAACATTTTTAACGACTGAAAACACACTATTTTTTTGTTAAAAATGGACATAATTGATAATATCTCTTAAACTGAAGAGTTTGGGCCTATAGTTCCTCTTGAAGTGATATATAAACTTGGGTGTACGGCACATAGCGGTTTTGCGTTACATTTATGCAATTTCATCACAAATATCTAAACTACCAACCTCATATGTTCTATATTAAATAAATAATTACACTGTATAATAAATATTTACCTGAACTTAGTTTTCATATTAAAAATCAAATTTTCATTATACCGCGGTATTACGCCGAAGCGTGTAACTAGCTGCTGGGTCCATCTCCGCTACTTTGCGCCCGAACAACACAGCTCCTAAGAAACGTAGAAGGGTGGCGAGCCGCTGGAGACGCTGTGTTCGATTTGACCGGTCTGGAAATCGAACCCCAGAACTCCCGCACCGATAGCGTGTGCTTAACAATTGAGCTCACCGGCCGGTGAATTTAGTTTACGTGGGATTTATTTGAACACAACTATCTGATGATCGCCAAAGCGGAAACGCATCGTTTGAGTACCGGTATCAAGGGTGGAAACCTGGCTATTTGGCGTTAGGGTGTCAGTTTCAGTTTCGGTGTGTTGAAACCCAGATGTCAGGTTTCAGTTTTGGTTTGGTTTCACGGCTGTTGAAAAATTGGTTTCAGTTTTGCTTACCCGCAGCTTCGGTTTCTGGGTTTCGGTTTCGGTTTAAGTTTCATCCAAGGAAGTTATTTTACTATGAATACGGATTATTTAAATCCTCTTCGTCTTGGCGTTTTGGTTGTCTTACGATTATAAGTAGCAGCTCAGATGGCTGAATGAGGAGAGCAATTGTTTCAGAAGTTGTCGACTTTGGTATGATTCCGAGTCCGGTGAAATCAAAGACTCAAAAATTACTGTTCACAGCTTCTCTATTCGACGCTCAGCGTTAAAGGAACTGTGCTGGTAAGGATGGTGATGACAATTTTTAAAACCTAAAACCTTAGAAAATTTTGAACAGGTTTCAGTTTCAGTTTCGGTTTTGACGTTTCAAGAAAAAACGGTTTTGGTTCAAGTTTAGGTTTTCAAAATTTTGGCTAAGTAGGTGTCAGTTTCGGTTTGGGTTTCCAAAATTTCCTGTAAAACCGGGTTTTCAGCTTTAGGTTTGAGTTTCCACCCTTGACCGGTATGTTGAATGATTTTTGAGTACTCCATTATGCAAGTAAAATTTAGCATTTTTTTGTCAATAAGTGTAAAATATGCAAAATGTTTAGTGAAGATTTAAAATATACGCATAAATAGGCCTATGTATTACTACAGCAATTGCGAGAAATATGCCGTAAGTGATTTTTCACGTGGACGCGTAACTCAGCTATATAATATCCAGTTTAGGAATTGAACTTAGAACCCACTATCATTTGGTTACAAACATGGATGCTTCAACAGACTGGGTTCATTTCGCAGATCTAGTCGCAGCTCTGGAGTGCGTGCTGAAGCTCCGGTGAGAGATGATAACTCGGAAATGAGGATTTGATATCACAAATTCGATGGATGCAAGCGATAAGTGCGTTTCGAATGGGTCTACAGTAGGCGTAATTGTTATTATCGTTCTTTTTTGCTTTTGTATTCGTAAATATATTGTTTTCATGAAATAACAGATTGTGATACTTTTAGAATTACACTTCAACCCACTCACAATAACCCCCCACCGTTCTGTTTTTTGCAGCGTTTAAAACTGCGGCTAAAAACTTACCGATAATCGAGTATTTGGGAACAGCCTATTGGGGGCAATGGGACATCTTTGAAAACTTTTGGTAATTTATTGATTTTTTTTATTGCTCTGACTTATGCAATTGAATTCTTTGCTTGGTTGTAGTAGATTTTTGTATTGTAACGGCCGTTGAATTAGTGCAGCAGATTTTCGCATGTCATTTTACTGCGAAAAATGAATTATGTTTTCGCCAATTTGACTGATGGGTTGAATTTTAACGGTTGTAATTAAAAAGTAAATGGTTTTTGTCGAATCGAATTTTCAATTTCCACTTGACAGTCTTTCTATTGTTCCAAAATTAAGTTGTAGATTAACTGTAACGGTCTACACTATTTTGCCATTTTATAATATTGTTACTGAAAACGCCGTTGTCAATAATTTCTTTAATCTTCTCTGTTTAAAGCTTAAAGGTCAGATTTATGTAAAATTTAATGTATTTGTGTTTCTACAAGACTTGGTCCCAGCTTAGAAAGCTTTTTCGATTTGGCCGATTCGTTCTGGCCCGTCTGCGATCTTTTCGCCTTGTAACAAATTGATTCGCTCAGATTTACATGAGTGTTTTTTTGACTTCAAATTTATGACTTATTACTAATCTTTCGTCACTTAATATTCTCTGGAGTGTCGCACACCATATGGAAATCTTCAGCGTAATAAAAAATCGATTCAAAGGGCTTTATTAGATAGAAGTTGGAGATAATAAAACATTTTTTTCCGAAAACTATCAGACTACTTTCCTGGCTTTCCCGAGCAAAAACAAAAAACGCAAAAATCACGAACTAAAAATATGCTCGAATTCTGAATTGCAAGGCAGACCAGATGAAAAAAGCTAGGAGAACAGACGATGGAGTTAGGTTTATCACGTAAAGAAAAGACTTCATATAAACATGTACAAAAATCAGAAGTTTAAAATTAAAAAACAAGAATTAAAAATCCGTTTTAGGTCATTAAAATAATAAAAATTGCAAATTTCAGCAAAAATCACAATTTGTTACCCAGTCAAAAAAATTTTGGTATTGTTTTTGATTTTTATCCATTTTAATGTTGAAGTTGTATTCAGGGCTATTATTTCGCAAAAACATTATTGCTTAGGCTAAAAGCTGACCATTTCAATTTTTTCGCTCGGTGTCAAGCCATCACAAAACTATACACTTTTGATTATTATGCATAGGCCTATACTGTATACTATGTTATCTCGAAAACTGCAATCTCTTTGTAGTCTATCTGAATCGGTGACGCAATTAACTAGCTAGTTGATTCTATTTTGTCGTTTACTTGCAAATAATTATACACAATTATTTCCACTTATTACAAAACGAAATAAATATAGAAAATTCAAAGTGGTCGTGCTTACAGTAAGTTAGTACCGGTACACTTTGCAATGGTAAATATATCTACTGAAAAAATTGTTTTGGCCTAGGGTTAAACGTTCTTGCTGGTTTTACTAGGAGTTAATTTGATCTTTTAAATGTTCTACAGTTGATAATTTTTGTATTTAAAACCTTTTAGAAAATAGCTGTCAGTATGACGTCAGTTTGTCAGGTAAAGTCCCGCTTGTCTCATGAAATGCTGATGTCACAAGCTATGTCATCTTTATCCTCTTACGCCGATGATGACTCTGGTAGTGAAAAAGCTCTGGACTCCGAAAAAGGAGTCTTGCCTGAACAAGCTAAGCAACTTTACGACAATGGAAAGAATGACTCAGCAAATTCGGAGTTTTCAATTGCAAATATTCTTGGATTTCAAGGTAAAAAAGCTGAAAAGACTGACGAACTATCAAGCGAATTTTCAAAATGGCCGCCTCGCCCTGCAGCAATCCGTAATCAAAGCTTCATTAAAGAAGAAACGATTGCTGCAAACCTTTCATCAAAGGAATCTAGCAAAATCAAAATCGAAAAAGCACATGACAGCTCTGATAATAATCATAATCAGCATAAACAGAAAGACGCTAAAAATTTAGAGAATATCGAGCATCATGAAAAATCTAGAAGGCCTTCGGATCCGATTAAGAAAGAATGTTTCAAATTTACCGGGGAAGCGGCTATGCGAAACATTTCGGAACAAAGCGGAAAGCATGAAAGTGAAGACATCGATTTGAGGCACAAAGCATTGCTTGAAAGATTCAACTCAGCTCAGCTTGATCCAAAAAGAGAAGAACTTTCAGCCAACTCGGCTTGGGCATCTGCTCTTAACAGTTATTACGAAAGTCTTACTCCAACTTGGAGGATGTGGCAAGATCTCATTATCCGTAGGACTCTTCCAGTTGCATCCAATCACCAACAACCGGGGTTCCACCCTTACTTGCGTCGTCTTCCAGGTATGGCGAACTCTTCTCCTATAGTTTACAACAACCTCTCTTCTCTACCATCTAAACTTGAATCTACCAAAACCAAGACTGGTTTTCAGCTGGCCAATCAAGGAATTCATTCACTTGAAGATTTATCACGGGCCAATGAAAGTAAGGAATTTTACTTTGTACTTCGGAGGAAAAGTAAAGCCACAGTAATTCTCAAAACTGGACGTTTCGACGGCATAGATTCAACTGACATCATTAGCAGTGTAAGCAAGGCAGTACAAACTTCTATGCTGTCGAAACGTACAATTTTGAGAATTACTGTGGCTTTAATTTTTCCTCCTTAAGCTATTTTTGCCCCATATTTTTTGAATTCCTTAATTTGAACTGCTTTTTGCTGTTTGAAAAAGTTAAGTGAAGTTGATTTTGCCGACAGTAGTTCCTTAAATTATAATGGAACTTAACCCAAACTTTTCCAACGCTATGAAATCTGTTACTCTGTTGTGAGCCTGTATGCCAGCAATCAATAGGTGCTTTAAGTTACATATCAAGTTTGTTATGACGCTTGGTTTTAAGGGTACAACTACAAAATAATGCACTTAAAATTTAGGATGGCAATCGGTAGGCGAATACAACAAAGTAGGCTACTTTCTTACTTTACGGTTGATCGGCCCTAAATTTCCGTTCTTTGAATCTATGCTCACAACTACACAGCAATAACTATTTTGCACCACCAAAACTCACAAAAAGTTGATGCAATTTAATGGTAATTTTATGTGATTTAATTAGTGCAGGAAGAGCAATAGCATTGATGACATCGAGCAAGTCCCTCGAAAAAAAAACGTTAGCATGACGTAATGCTGATGTCAGCTACTCAAAATTCTAAATTAAACCGAACTTGTTAAAAGATATTTCAGACAAGAATTCAGAGTTTGGTTCAAACCTGCTCGGATATTTTGAATTGGTTCAACACGGTTTTGATTTGCTCTGTTACCAGCGCTTTTTTCAAGCCCTAACTTCAAATAAGAAGTCAAGTACGGTGAGATTAACAGGAAAAACGCAAACCTTAAGCGGCGTGCCGGCATCCAACCCCGTACCTTAACATGAGTAGTGGACAATTTGGACATGCTTGGGCAGTTTGGACAAACCACAATTTGAACAGCTCAGATGGCCGACTGATGAGAGCGTCCGCCTCTAGAGCAGTAGACTCGGGTTTGATTCCGAGTCGGGTCAAACCAATAATTTTAAAACCAGTATCCACAGCTTCCCTGATTGACGCTCAGCATTAAAGATTAAAGGGACAGTGTCGAGATCAAGCCAGCAAATTTACTTGTTGTGCCGTTGAAAAAAGCACTTAAGGGGATTCCCCCATCTTGATGTGATAGACAGGATGTCGGCAACTCCTAAGCGAGTTCGTTATAGCGCTTTGATCGCTTTCTCGTGATAGGAGGATAAACATGCAATTGAATACCAAATACATATGCTTCAGTTATTGGGCCCCTCACGCACTTCTATGCTCATTTTCAACTTGTTCTTGAGAAGGTCGTGACTCACAGTACTTGAAAGGCGAGTCAAACAGCAGAAAATTATGTCAAAAAAACAGCTTGCGTTAAAGCTTCCAATGCTCGACTTCTAAGGGGCATAAAAATCAATTATCTGAGCAATCTAGTCAAGTACTGAACCAGAACGAATTGTGTGAAATTGCTGTAAACTAAGCTTTAGTACGCTTTGCTTCTGCAGCGATTTGAATCATGCAGGCCTCGGCCTACTCCAACCACCACTATATACTTAACAGTAACTTAACACTCAGATCAAAGGGCCATACACACGATCAATTCATTAAACCCATTCTTTCCAAAGCAATTTTTAAATCGGTAAACATACAAGCATAGCTATGATTTTAGCAATTTTGGGGTCAATTCTCCTAACTGTTTTTCCCTTTGACACAATTTACTTAAAAAATTTAACAATTTCAAAATTTTTTAGTAAATACGTTAGAATAATTTACGAATTAAGTGTTTCATGTAGTTGGTGGACGCTGTGGGGCAATTTGCGTTTATTCCGCTTCACTGGGCTAAATAAGAAAAGAATTTATGTGTTTAATTATGTGTGTAGGCCAACTATTAACTGTGTTTATACGGCGCTTTTACGGCTTTGATCCTTGTAAATTAATAGACTTTTATGGGTTTATTATTTCTTTGCCTAAATTCATTTGAATTTTAAGCGATTTTTAACCTAAGTAAGAGCAATTTTAAGGTTTTTAAATCCGGTAATTTACGCCGACTTTACAATAAAATTTTTAAGTTGAGTTATTAAATATTTTCTGCGCTAGTCTTTTAACAAAATAAGATGAATTGTGAGGTTACTGAAGTTTGCAAATCATTAGGTTACATTCTCCTCACTACACTAAGTAGCCTACTGTTACTACTAAATATTACTGAAAAATTCAAAAAAATACCAATATTATAAACAATGCATTCGTACTTAATTTTCTCTGACAAACAAGCTGATAAATGTGCTTTAAATGTTAAATTATAAATGTGCTTTAAATGCTGTAGCATTAATAGGCCAAAATTTAAAATTTAAACAGCAAAATTTCTGCTAAATTTATCGAAAAATTGTGAAGTCTCATTGATTCGTTTAGTTAACAATTTAATGTTGAAAAATCATTTTTTAAAAATAAATTGCTAAGACGCAAAACTTTCGCTTTGATTAGCCAGTACACATATTTGGACATAAAAACATTTGGATGAACAAGTGGGGTAAAATGTAATTTGAAGTCAATAGTCAAATTACGAAAAAAAAAAGCCAAGCAAAAATGAAGCATACGTATTTTAATAATCAGAGACGTTTCGGTTAAAATACATCAACCATTACTCAAATAGAATATATTTCTAAAATTTCCATCACCGATGTTCCAATGTGAGTGGTTGTTGCAATTTTTTTGCTATCACTTTCAGTGCGTTTGCTGAGGTCAAAATTGTATCAAAACATGATGAAATCAAAATCTTTATCATACTCGCGTTATTACGCCAAAGCGTGTTGCGAGTGTTGGGGCCCATCTCCGCGCTTGTAAATAACTGAGAGGTTATTTTCAAATTATATTAAACCAATTATTGAACAGTAATTGAGGGAGACTGCGAAGTGAGCTTGCGCTCTTCGAGTCAGCAGCCACCCGTTACATATGTCAAATGCGATTGGTTTCAGCTGCGAATCGAACCCGTCACGTATGTTCTGTCACCTGTGCGCGGTACCGCTGGGCCATGTCGCTGACAAAGAAACACTGTGCTGCACCGCTTCGAAGAAACATCGTAATGGTGGCGGTCTGTTGGCGACACTGTGCCCGATTTGACCGAACCGATTTGGCCGAACCTTAGACCTCCCGGTTTTATAATTTTGACCAAATTGTGTTGTGTCGTTGCAGTGGTACGCCGAGGCATATCTAACAAAGAAGTGATGCATGATTTCGATGTTGGATCCCAGTTATCTTTATTTCTTGCTCATCAAAACGAGTTAAAATGTCCCATGGCCCAGCAGACTTCTGTTTCTCCTTCCATTGAGTTGGATAGGGAGCAAAATTTATCCTCAATAAAATCCGCAAATGAATTGCTTCAGTTAAGCCACAATAACAGTGAATTGAGTCATCAATCTGACATAACTAGGAAGGAAGAGGCAATTAAGACGTCTTCTCTCGAATCAAAACGCTTTGGGACCTCTCTAGACCGACCCCCATCCCAGAATTCCAACTCCTCTGAAAATTCTAGCTTGTGTCCACCTAACGATGGTTTTTCATCTAAGGACACTGACACTATTGGCGCTAATAGTGAGTCGAGATCAGAAGTGTCAAATCTGTCTTCATTTTCTGAACCTCGCAAGAAGAAAACAAGAACAGTCTTCTCAAGGAGCCAGATTTTTCAGTTGGAATCCACTTTTGACATGAAGAGATATTTGAGCAGTTCAGAAAGAGCTAATTTGGCCGCAAGTCTTCATTTGACTGAGACTCAGGTATGATCCTAGTCTTCATGACCTAAAAATCTTGCAGTGATGTGAGTAGACATTACACCGATACTAAGTTAGGCGTTGGTGTGGTTTTAATTTTTATTTTTTAAGCCTTGTTATGATTTTGTTTTCTGAGTTTGTCGAAAATCCAGCAAGCAACATCATCATGAATTTTAGGGAGTTCCTGTTTCAGTCTGTGAGTAATTACCATCAATCTATTCTTTTTTTCAGATAATTTTGGCGTTATGATTGCATCTATAGTGCAACTAATCTACTGCAGATAATTATAACTAGCTAGAACGCATTTCTAAATATTTAATAACTAATTAACTGTATTTACTACTTTCTGTAAATAGTATGCCGTAAGAAGTTTTTTCTACTTCACTGCTATATTTTTGTGGATAATGTAATTCGTGAAATAGCTAACTTCTATGATTATTTCAGATTAAAATCTGGTTTCAAAATCGAAGAAACAAGTGGAAACGTCAAGTTGCAACTGATTGTGATACTTTGGGAATCGGAATGGGATCAAGTGTAATTCCTGCAAATCCGTTTAGCTCCATTCCTCATCCTGGATCCGTAGCAGCCCAACCTCCACGCAGACCTCCGTTTGCCAGCCCGTTTCCGTATAACACCACAACACCAGGTTGTCGCCCGACTGGTCCTTGCCCCCCATTAGCTCCATACAGTCTTCCTGGCCATAGACACTTGTTCCCATGGGGTTCCAATCTCTCTGGAGGACCAGGGGAATTTTACAAACCGCCCCCGTCCGCTTTTACTTATTATCCCCGGGCGATGGTAGCAGCAGCTATGGCTGCAGTTGCAGCGTCTGCGGATAAACGAGTATCTTTGGATGATACAAAAAGCGGAGAAGGATTGGATCTCTCCATGACGCGTTTTCATGAAAAAACAGAGAATCAAGAAACGAGAGAACAAAGTTTTAGCTCAATATCTTTGCATGGGAGCCTACCTGAACAAAAGGCCTCGGGAGCTTCCAAGTCCACAAGTTCTAAAGAAGAAAATTTAACAGATGCTGCCTGTTTAGCGGATTAATTTGGTCATTGGACGGTGAAACCTCCTTTTGTGGAGCTTCAGAAGTAAGATTGATGGAAAAGAATCTGTTCACGCTGAAACGGAATGATCTCTTGTTATTCGAAGATTTTAGCTGTGGCTGGATTTAGACCTGCATGAGGCGAAAATAAATCTACTTCTCATTTTTTGAACCGCTGAACATTTTCATTTATAGTCAAGTTGCTGCTTGATTCTTCACAAAATTTTTTGATAATGATTTCAAATCAAATCTTCATTATACTCGCCGTATTACGACGAAGCGTGTAACGGGTTGCGGGGCCCATCTCCGCGGCTTAGCGCCTGGGCAACACAGCTCCGAAGAAACGTCGCAACGGTGGCTAGACGTTGGCGACACTGTGTTGATTTGACCTGATTTGAACATCTTAAATGAGAGAAGTCTGTTTTAATCACAACTTCTCGTCATTTCAGAAAGCAACAATTATCTTAAAGCTAAGGAAATCGTAATTCATGAACTGTTTGCAATTATTTTTACAGCAAACCATTTGCTTTTTTTTTTTAATATAAACAGAATGATAGAACTTATGAATCAAGTTTTTCTTTATTATGATTGAGCGGTTCGCTTAGTTCTTAAGATATTGCTCTCGGTGCGGGAGTTCTGGGATTAGAATCTTGGGCTCGTCAAGTGGGACGCAGTGTTGCTGCGGCTCGCTACCGCTGCGACATTTCTTCAAACCGTGTTTTCCAGGCACTAAAACCGCGGAGATGGGCCCCGCCACTCGTTACGCGCTTGCCGTAATACCGCGAGTATAATGAAGATTTGATTTTGATTTGATGATTCATTACTGAATGTACAGAAATATTTGTAAATAAATCACTTTTTCTTTGCCTTTACTGCAATATACGGTCTATGAGCACTTGTAGCCTAATGTCTAGTAGTAAATAGCAAAAGCTTATGTTAAGCCCCTTTTTCTGTTTTTAAAAATTACTGTTATTGCGAGCATTGGTTTTGATCAAGGTTCCAGTAATAAACTGTGTTTTTTTAGATACGAATTCTGCTTCTGTGTGTATTGTTTTATGCACACTGAAATAAGTACATCTGAGCCAGCGACTGACAAAGAAGTCTCCTTTTAGTTGTGTGTATTTGGTTGTTTTCTTTGGTGCTCTGGTTACAATGTTTTGATTTTTTGCTGAAAATTGCTTTTTTAAAATGAAAACAAGCTACAATATGAAGTGGTACACACGAAAAAAAATCAAGAAGTTTTTCAATGAGATAAAATTTAGAGTTTAAACTTCTCAATACAATTTTACTCAGATGTTTTCAATAAAATCTGGCAACACTGATGATTTTTGATAATGTTACAAGAAAAATTACCCCAACAAATTATTTCTCCCCGTAATTTCTAAAAAACAAGTAAAGTCTCGGCATGTGATTTGCTTTGTTAGACTTGTATTTCAAAGTCGAATTGTCGCAAATGCGTATAGCTGAAACTGAAAACTGATTAACAAATTTTTTTACAAAAAATTGAGTAAACATCTTCCAATTTTTGCTTAATGATAAATCAATGATTCAGATAATTGATTTCGAAATTTATTAAAATTAATATCGCAAAGGCTTCGTTTTCGCCCATCATTTAAAAAACTGACATATTGTTAATGACTTTCAGTAGTTTTTTCGTTTTCTTTTTTTCTTTCTCTGACGTCAAAACCTTCTCTCCAGGGACGAATCTCAAGTTGTCAAAAATAATTCACCTGAAAGCTTGAAGATAATCAAAAACAACATAGACTGAAGTGATAGAGAACATTAGCGAATTATCGGCGAGCTTAATATAACAAAAACAGATACCCTAGAGATGAAAGATTATTGATTTAGTTTGTACATTAAACATACGAAGGTCGGCAAAATAAAATGCATAGTCAAACGATATTATAATTTATAATATTAAGCCTCATTACTAACGCTTTTTGCGCAAACAACGGAACAGAAAATTTTGAATGCAGAAATTTGCACCTATAGGTGAACTCGTGCAGAATTATACCAGTAAGAAGAGCGAAAATTAAAAGTTTTGACTGGCTGATCATTGCTTTTTATAATTGATCGGCCTATCAGGCCTATCTATTACTGTATAAGAAACAGCTTTTTTGTACTGTTACATGAGGGTGATAAAAAATTATACTTTAATATCCATTCATCAATTAGATATCGGGAAATCACTGATTTGGCTACCGAAAGCTACACCCGACAGGCCGAACTACAAAACAATAATGATGAAAAGGGCCAAGTTTGTAATCAAACTGCGAGTTAATGTAGACACTTTTTTACAGCTAAAAATGGGAGACCGCGGAGTGGGAGAGCGCTGTTTTGGACTATTTGCTCTCGGAAGCCTCACGCAGGTAAAGATACATAAGGGCTAATAGCCCGAAACTGCGATGTCTCGCTCTGAGGTAGACTACCCTATTGCTGGAGTCGCATTGCAACTGTCGGTGATAGAGGATGTTCTATCCTCTGACCCGCTGACCTGGCACGTGAAAGTTGTTACAATATTCCATTCATTAGGCCAGAAAGGACGTCACTTTTTACAGCTAAAAAATTAAGTGTTTAATTAAAAAGACCGGTTGTCTGGCGTAGCAGTTAAAGACATCGCTATTGGCGTGACATATACAGGATACCGATCCGGTCAAATCAAACCCAGTGTCGCGCACGGCTCGCCATCCCTGCGACGTTTCTTCCAAGTTGTGCTGCCCAGGCCCTAAGCCACGGAGTTAAAAGCACGCTTTACATCATCAGGCACTTATGCTAAGACCCGCAAGTAGAGAGAAGACATGTTTCTGAAGCTCGAAATGGAAAAATGGAAAATTACGTCGACAAGATACTGACTGAAAGCAGATGTCCCTTTGACTTGTAACAAGGAGCAAAAGAAAAACTTTTAAAAAGTGATATATATATATCTGAAAATAATGTTTGAAGTCCAGAAAAAATTGCGAGATGGAACGTATTTTTGCATAAAGAGAAACTGTTTCAATGCAAATAAAGGACAATTTGTCCTCTGCATGAATAAATGAAGAAATCAAAATCATTCAGGTGTTTTTTTTTGTGTTTTTTTTTTTGTCAGATATGAAAAAATACCAACCCTACGAAAGCTATGATTTTCAAAATACTGAGAACAAGCTTTTTTTGAAAGGACTCCAGCAAATACACACAAAACCAGACGTCATTAAAAAATTGGAAGAACAACGTAGCGGGCATAATTATAACGATTACAACATTGTTTTAAAAGATCTTCTTTTAAAGATTTCGAATATACACCCAGATCCTGCTGTAAGGTTGTTGCACGACTTCCGGAGTGAAAAACCTTCTGGATGTTACTTCTACTGTAAATATGCCAAACAATCATTAGAAAGTTAAAGCATGAGAAAAATGGTGACAAACGGAAGAACCATGGAATATGGAGAAAACTGATATCAACAACACAACTCCATATGCGGCAAAAAGTCTTAATTAATCTCCTAAGATCTTCACCTTGTGTTTCAGCATAATGCGTTTCAAATTTATTTAAATTCAAATTAGCCCCTATATTTAATGACAGAAGGTGCGTGAATGATAGTAAAAATGAAATATTGTAGCGTAGATAGAAAATTATCAACTGAATATGTCGTAAATCACTAATTGCGCCCACATAATACGTTCAAAGCAAGTAAGAGAATGCTCTATTCCATCAATGGTGGCTATGAATTATTGATGAGCTAAAGCAAGAGGTCCGGGGCTTCACTATCCTTTAATGGCTGCAATCATCGTTGTTCTATTAACGTTAATGATTTTTATTGGTTATTTTATAAAAGCACTAAATAAAATGTGACAAAATATCAGAAAAAGATAAAAATTCGATTTTTATCGTCTTTTTTGCATTTATTCTTTCGTTTTGGCTTTTAAACTTTTTTTGCTTCAGTGGAGTGAAATATTCAATTTTGCTTAATCATTTACACATGATCTGCTTCTTTGAAAGTTTTTATTTATTAAGCCCAAATCCTACCATACTTTTGTTTCAAATGGTTTTTAAGTCAAATGAAACGACGACAGTCACAAAGTAAAATAATATACAGCACTAAAATATAAATCTTTTCCGAAGAAGCTAATCTGCTTTTTCGACTAATGTCGATTTTTCCAATCAGAAGAAATAAATTGAAAATTTTTATCAGGAAAAGTTGAATCCTGAGCCATTAGGAGGGATTTTGCATTTAAAACAAGAAAAATCGACTGCATTACTACCAGCATTAAATCATTCCTGACAACAAAATTTTAGCAAGGCTTTTTCACTATAAATCGATTAACAGGATGAAGACGTTCAGTATTTTTGCAAATAAACAAGCGATAATTATGTAGAAGTTTGATTAACCATATATATAATGCGAATTTTATTTCGATCAAAAATTGTATCACAAAAATTTGAAAAAAAAATCGAAATTTCATTGACATCGTTAATAATTTGCTACGTTTGATGTTAGGTCAATAACACTTCCAAAAATTTCAAGACAATGTTAAAAAAAACAAATGTAGAAAATGAACAGGCCCGTTAGCTCAGTTGCTAAGCACATTGCTATCGGTGCGGGAGGTCTGGGGTTCGATTCCCGAGTCTCTCAAATCAAACTCAGTGTCGCTAACGGCTGTCACTGCTGCGACGTTCCTTCAGAGCAGAATTGCCCAGGCGCTAAGTTGGCGAGATGGGCCCCGCGACTCGTTACACGCTTCGGCATAATGCCTCGAGTATAACCAAGGTTTGATTTGAAATTTATCCAAAAAAAAATCTAAAATCAATTCGTCAACACGAGCAACCGGATCGTCTACAATTTTACAATCAAGGCGTTTTGATAAAAAAATTCCAAGTAATAACTTCGACCTGTTCAGATTTACAAGCAGGGGCGCCTAGAGAAATTTCGGGCCGAGGGGCAAAAATTTCGTTTGGGCCCCTTGGTCAGTGGTGCTCCAAAATCAAGCGATGAGCAAAAGAAAAGGTCATAGCATCCACAGATTTTCAAATTTCGGCCCGAAATCAAAAAAACATTATCGCCTGTGGCAAAGCTAGAAACTTTAAAAGGAGGGGGTCATAATTTCCACATTTTTTTCAAGCGTATTTTTTTTCGGCAGAACAAATTTGAAGCTGATTGAGAAAAACAAAAGGGGGCATGCTCCTCCGGAAAAATTTTGAAAATTCACGCTGTAATGGCTATTTTAGTGCTTTTTGAATAATTTCAGGCAAATTTTGTTCGAATTTTTTGACCCTTATATTGAGTGCTTCGTCAAATATGACGCATTTTGTTCGCACATTTTCAATTATGCGTGCTTAAGGCGTAAGGCTTATTGCTATCAAAGAGGATCAAAATTATGGAAAAATTGCATACATCAAAACCATGTTTGAAAATGGCTGGTGGGAGGATGCATACCCCTCATCCTACCCCCCTTGATCCGCCCCTGGCCCTAAGCTACGGAAACCATTAAAAGGGTATGGCATATTTCAGTCACTTGGCACCATTGGTTTTGTTATTTTTTACTAAAAAGCAGAGTCAAAAGGGGGGGGGGTGCATAGCACAATTGCATCCCCTAAATACACTAGTGGCGTCCGTAGGCCGTAGTTTTGCATTTCTATCTTGACAATTCTGAACCCAGGGCCCCTCTGTGTCTCCGGGCCCCCGGGCGATGACCCCTTCTGCCCCCCCTCTCGGCGTGCCTGTTTACAAGCACGACTATCATGACTAATACTGCAACAAGCTGCATGAGTTGTACGCTATGTTTGAAAATTTGAGGTCACGGGTTTGACTCAGATTCCTGACTGTTTCTAAGCTCATTAAACCGTGGCTATCATACACACTAGTGCGCAGTGGTGTAAAGTAACGAAATACTTTTACTTGAGTAGATTACTTGAGTAATTTTTGTTCGGTAACGAGAAGGCTACTTTTTTGAGTAGTTTTTTTTTTTTTGGCTACTTTTACGTTTACTTCAGTGCTTTTAGTATAAAGTAACACTACTTGGGTAGTTTTTATTTTAGAAAAGTATAAAGCAGTGATGAAGGACTTAAGACCGGTCTTGGTCTTAAGACCGGTCTTACGACCATGTTTTTAAGGTCTTGACCATTTAGTTTGGTCTTAATACCGAAGGAACTAAAAAGCATCTAGTAAAAATTTAAGTGACCCTGCACAGCTAGAAAAAGTATCCAACAGCGTGTATGTGATTGTGTTGTTCTTATTTCTTTTAATATTCTTCATATATTTTGCCCGATTTTTTTTTGTTGTTATAGAAAAATAGCGATAAGTGATAAACTGTTAATTCTCTTCTCATTTTTATGGTCTTGGTCTTGAAAAAAATCAAAGGTCTTGGTCTCAGTCTTGAAAAATTTACAAGGTCTTGGTCTTGTAGGTGATGGTCTTAACCTCATCACTGGTACAAAGCAGTCTTTGAGTTGCAAGTCTCACTTGAAATCCCTCGTTGCACCTAAAATCTTGCGTAGCAAAGTTGCGTCGCACGCAATGTCACTGTTATCTGTAACCATTGCATGACCGTGACCGCATGACCACAAGTTACAGAATATATTCATTTCATAAACCTGTTGGCCTAGCAGTAAAATTATCGTATTTCTCTTTCAACCTTAATTATGGAAAAAAGCCAATTGTAAAGCCAAAATTGAAGTGTTAAAAAAAATAAGCAGGTTTTTGCTTTTGAGTTAATGCTTAGTTATTTATATGTTTATCCTTCTTTGCGAGAGAGGCGCTAAACAAGCTCGCTTAGGAGTTTCGAGCCACCTGTCTGCCACTCCGAGATGGGGAATTTTCGCTAAGCGTGGTTCCGAACGGCACAACAAATGAACTTGCCGGCTTGTTCTTCGCGCTGTCGCATTTGATGCTAAGCGTCATGCACGAAAGCTACAAATACCAACTTTTAAGTCATTGGTTTAACAACAGCAACAACGAATTTATTTTGTCGCAGTGCGAACAAGATAAGGTAAAACAAAAGATTCAGTAAATTAAATTCAAACAATAGTGCGACCGGGAAGCTGTGAAGTGACATTATGTCTTCTGGTCAAAACAGCTCCCCGTCAAAACACATTTTGGATTGGTGTTACAGCATGTAAAAATTAAAGCGAAACAGCAGTAAATTGGTTTGCCATACACTTTGACAGGGATACAGTAAAATTAAGGATACAAGGTAACTTTACAATCGCTGGTACTGCATTTTACGATTGATGGTATACAATATTAAAAATTTTAAGAAAACAGGAATTAATGATAAAAGTTAAAAGAAAAATAGTAACGAACTTAAAGAAATAACGAAAAAAGCAAAAGCACAGCAAAGTGACAGCAAGACCAAAAGCCATAGATACCGTAACAAAGAAAACCATACAGACCAGTACCAGTACATAGGTTAAAAATCACCAAATAACACGAAAATAAGACAAAAGAAACAGCAATACCGAAAAAAATAAATAAATAAAATGAAGGAATTAATTGGTTAGCCAGACCGATTGCCACAAATATCACAAATATAATAAAATACTAATTGAAAGATACTAGGTAATAAAAGATAGGTTTTGTTAGATAATATTTTTGAATTAAGAAAGATTTGTAGTTTGAGATGAAGTTTTTGAAAGTTTTCGTATTAGGTTTGGAATTGAGTTTCATAATTTAACGCCACAGTATTTTAATAAATTGTTGTAGTCGCGAGATTGGATAACGATTAAGTAAGAAGTCGTTAAAATTTGATCTTCTTGTATTATGTTGATGTGAATCCTTTCTATAAGTTAAGTATTTATTTAAGACCGAGGGCAAAGCGCTTGAGGAAAATTTGAGCATAAATTTAGCGACTTCTACTCTATGTATATCTTCTATCTTTAGTAGATGATATATGTGATAAATAGGAGTAATTCGTTCACGCCATTTCATTTTGCCGGTTGCTCTCACAGCCTTGTTTTGAAGCAATTACAAGACTTCGAGATGTGATGTAAACGTTGAACTTCACACAGTGATACCGTAAGTTAAGTGTGGTAGTATTAGAGAATTGTACAACATTAATAATGTATTTGATGAAACACACTTAGCTTGAATAAAATGCTCACTTCTTTAGATATCATATTTTGTATGCTATTTACTCTGAATCGAACCCCCGAGTCTACCGTTCCAGAAGCAGACGCTCTATCCACTCGGCCATCATTCTGAGCAATAGTAATTTCTTTTGGTTTATCATTTTCGCCACCTTCAGAGCCAGTCATCATCGGCAAGTGTGCAGTTGACACTTTAACCATTGAGAACACTATACTTTTACTTGAGTAGTTTTTAAATGACTACTTTTTTACTTTTACTTAAGTGCTTTTTTAGTCAATACTTTCTACTTTACTTCGAGTAGTTTTGCCGTCAGTACCAATACTTTTACTTAAGTACACTTTCAAAATACGTTTTACACCACTGCTAGCGCGGTAGTTCTAAAGCTTTCACCCTATGGACTTCTATTCTTAAGGAAATTGACTTCGGAATTTTGTCTGCGCAACAGTGCAACCTACAAAGGAGTCGAACATTGATTACAGTTTGGCGATCCTTCGGAAGCCCAAAGATTTTTCGCGGTGACCGCGTTAAGAATCACTGCTCGCACTACTGTAATTCTGGGTTTGATGTTAAAGTCGGGAAATATCAATTGGTGATGTTTTTCAGAAGTCGGGAAATATCAATCGAGAATTATATCAGATTAAATAACCAGAAGAAATAGTGAACTGAGTCTTGTGGGGCGAAATTTTCAAATCAAGCCTATTTTCATCATACCTGCGTTATTCCACTGAAGCGAGTAAGTAGCGGCGGGGCTTAGCGTCACGACAACCCATCTTCAAACTACGAAAAAACATCGCAGCGATGGCGAGCCGTTGACGACACTGTGTCCGATTTGACCAACCGAGGAATAAAACCCAGTTGTTTAAACAGGTCTGATGCTGCAATATTTTTACCTGATTTGCAACTTCCACAAAAATCTTTTAAGAAGAAACAAAACGTACCTCTAAGGCTGGTGTCAACTAAAGATGTGTTGGCGAGTAAGGTTTACCCCTTAATTGGGCCAGCTGGTTAAAACTTTTACCTGGAAATTTTCGGAAAGAAGATAAACCAAAAATAAGATACCAAGGCATGCTTTCTTATAGGATTACTGCAATTCTACTGTGGCGACAGTGCCAATGACCACGCCAGTCGGTGACATGGCCAAGTAGAATTGCTACAGCTCCTTCATGGTGGGTTTTGTATCAAGTGCTTATGAGGTGGCAGTTGACGTGATGACTCTTTAGTCTTTTCGCTGTCTCCTTGCCAAGTGGCTGTAATTAATATTTTTACCGTTTTCATTGAATTTATTTTCACTTGGTCAATAAAGAATTGATGATGATGATTCACGGCCGAACCCATTTCATTTGAATCGCATTTCGTGCCGCTGCTGACGCGAATAGAGTGATTATCATTCCCAATTCACTGCTGAGTTTCAGGTCAATGCTTTTGTCTTCAGATTTGCTAGTTCCATGAAAGCAAGCTTCGGAAGACGGAACGTATTTTTGGATCTTCAGAGCAGCTATGCAGCAGTATGTTGATCAAGAATTTATCACCTACTTCGATTTAAATCTTGCAAAATTGATTATAATTTTGGCAAGGTAGTAACAAACGCAAAAAAGCTTAGATTACATGAAAAAAAATTTAGTGAAAAGCGTTCATTAAAATTGTATTAACATTACATTAAAAGTATGTAAATAATGACCCATGAGAGCGCTAATCCATCGAAGAGTGATCCATTAACCTTAGTCACGGAGTGAGGACACTTACAATAAGCGTGCATTCCCTCGAGTCTAACTTATTTGGCGACGGAAAACAAGGCTGTTAGTGTCTATTTAAGCGTGATCAAAATTAATTTGGCTTAGGTGCGCCTTTGCATTAGCGACATTAAAACGTCGTAGATCGGTTCCATTAGGTCAAAATCGGCCGAAATTTGCAAATTGAAGAGAGGGAAAAGACCTCTTAATTAGTCGTTATCAGAATACATCATTAATAGATGACGTTGATCTTTTCTCAAAGGGACGATTTGCTTGTTGCTATCAAGGATTTAACTCAAAACAGATTATGCACCGACACAAGTTTGTCGTATCAGAGCGTATATTTAATTAATGAATTGCATTTGATTTTTCTTTTGATGAGCAAGCTTGTCTTGTAGAATACAATCATCGATTGATACAAGAACAAGTCATTTAATGAAAATTAAATGCATCAAAGATGGACCTAAGGCACATGATACTTCATTCTGAACCTCGCATGATGTTAAGCACGCACGGCTAAATTTTATTTGATAAATGGACTACTTTAATGTGGAAGATTTATAATTTATCGGTGTAAGCATTCTTTAACCAAAACCAACATGATACAATACTTCAACATGCTTAATTGTAGACCTATAAGAGTATCCGAATATTCTGTAGCGAAAAGGAATAATAAATTGACATCACATATTAGAAAATGGCCAATTCTATGATTATACGAATAAAATTATAGAGTTGTTCGATCGTTTGTTTCGTTTAACTATGCCTTGTTTCATCGCGTTAATAAATTGAAAAAAAAAAAAAAAACAGATGAGAGAAAACTTGAAACGAGATCAAACCGAAGTAAAATTATTTCGTAAGCTAAGCGGTTCCAGTCACAAATATCTGTTAGGGGGTTCAAATGCTTGTCTTGCCTATTTTTTGTAAGAGCAACACGATTTAGTTGAAGACTTTCGTCACACTGGACCCTACGGCGAGTACACTGCTTGAAAGCACTGGAAATTCATTTTCTCCTTCGTGAGAGAGCGACAGATGCTGTGTAAAAACTCGCCTATAAGTAGGGTTTCAGTGAGTCTAAGGGTTAGGTTTACAAGGAATTAACCATTAAAATTTTTCACTAGTGGCAGTCGATATCCAAAAAATACGGACAAAATCCCAGTGGTGTTAGCACACCGTAAAGCTTAGCACGCACAAAGACTCACTGCTTCTCTTCGGAGCATAGTATCTTTTAACATAAGCAGTGCAATATTACATGCGTTGAATTTATTAATAAAATGATTGACATATGCTAAAAAAGAATCATTCTAAGGACGGGATATCAAGGGACAACGACACAAATTCAACAGTGACCACTCAAATCATAAAGGAAGCGATGTACACATAATTTGCTGAAACATACATTTACAAACCGCTAACTTGAACATATAATCTATAAATAATCAGGTAAAGTGGTTACTATAAGTTCTAACGTCAGTGACGGTAATATCTTAATATATCAGATATTCACATTAAAAATTGCAACAAATTTATTTTCAAATTTTTTTGTATTTGAACTGACCTGGAGTAGAATCGAACCAACAAATGTACTTTAAACAATAACTCTTACAAATCGCTGAATTTAGATGCTCCATCGTGAGACAGATTTGCTAAGCTAAATGATACTAGTTTAACATCATTACCAAATATATACCAGAACAGAAAAGATTGAAAAAAGGCCACAAATTAAAAATAGGGCAAAACATAAATAACTAATTAACTACACATTGCAAGACGATTTTAATAAAATAAACTTGCCTTACGTTCAAAATCTCAAGTTTAAACACATACATAGGTGAGAATCTAGAACGATGTTATTGAAAAAAAAAAAAAAAATACTGAAAAGGTCGAACCTCCACAGTATTCTTCGTAGTAGGAAACGTAGGTTTAATTCCATACCAGTCCATTTCCGGAGCTAAATCATCGGAGCGTTGTTTTAATCGAGGTTGAGTTCATCAAAAGTTTGCGAGCCGAGATTACTAATTTCTACCGAGTTTATACCTAGTTCAAGTAGTTTCATAAGACTCAGCTCAGCTTAAGTTCAAGCAATTTTGGTCAAGTTTAGGAAAAGTTCATAACTCAATCAAGTTTTTTTTTTTTCGGAAACTAGCTCAGGGATTTTGTTTCTCGAGTTCAAGTTCGGCAAAGAAGACCGCATACAAATTTAAAGCCGAATACAAATATAAAGACCGAATACAAACACAAATTTAAAGAAGACCGAATACGGCAAAGAAGACCAAATTCACAAATAGTAAAATGGCAATTACATAACTCACACTTCGGGTCAACTTTAAAACACTTCAAATTTTTAACGACTTTTGCTTATTTAACCAAAATATTTGAAATTACGAGAAAAATAATTTTTTTGCTTTTAAACTTGGTTCAACTTTCAAATACATAATTTAACCAGAAAAAATAATAATTACATATGCAGTCTAGTTCACTACGAAAGTAGTTCAAACTGAAAAAACACAAAGAGAATATTAATGCAACTCGTCTATACCAATTTACAATATTAAGACTGGCGTAGTAATTGCTAACTAAACGAATAAACTTGGTAACAAATTAAAAATGCCATCTCCAAGTACCCTTACCTATTTAACTATGATACTGATGTATACTTAGTGAAGAGTTTGCATAAAATATGTGACATCGTTTTTCAATAATGTACCTTTGGTTGTAGACTAAGTGCTCGTGTAACCGGTACCAATACAACGTAGTCGGTTAAAAATGTCTTTGAAAATGCGATAAACGGTGTTAATAGGACATGCGAAAAATGATAACAGTTAATAAAATTCAAAAAGAAATAACATATATGAAATAAGAATTGTAAAACCACAAACATATCGTTATAAACTGCTATAAAAATAAGCAACAACATATCAACGCTTCTGAATACCATCAAAAATACTAAGTTTAAATACAGCAGGTACCGCTTTATTCACCCATCACAAACCCACTTTTCGCTTTCATAAATCCAAAATTTATCTCAATCAAAGAGGACTTAATAAGACAATCTGCTAAAACAACATTAGTTTGATCAAAATGAGAGATTGTCCGACCAGTTCCCAGTAAAACATATGGATGAATATCACCCTGAAATGCTTTGCTCACATTGAAAAAATGTACGTTGCGTAAGGGTTTTGAAATGAGATTGACCGCTATTTAATTTTCGGTATGGTTCTGAAGTCTTGTGCTTGCGGGGAAGGAGAGACTGACTTTTTCTTTGGTAGTAAATCGTTAGTTTTAGTTGAGATATGACTTGCAATTTTATAAATCAAATCTAATTTACGTTAGAAGAGAAAATTCATTCCCTGAAGTTTTTTTAAACGAAATAAAAAATGTTCAATCAGACGCTAAGTAGAGCTTTTTCTACTAAAATTTCGATCTGGCACCTATTTTCAGGTGCTAACATTTCGCCTTAGATATTGCTGAAAAAACAAGACGTAAAATTTTAGGCACAAAGAGCCAATTTTGTTAGAAACAGTCGGTGCCAAAACCTCGCCTAAGAACAAGCGACTAGCATACCAATATCGCCAATCTTAAGGTAGCTTGGGTAATGCAAGGCAAATGCAAGAAAAGAAATGAATGAAATAAGGTACACAAAGTAAAATAACCATGAACTGCATTCTTATCTTATGGATGATTAAGCAGCTATAAATACTCGATTTTACTCATGTAATTTGCTGGAACATAACCTTGTTTGCCTTCTGCGTTTGCTACTAACCACCACTCTGTATTTCCATCCATGTCATGGCTATCCACAAGATCCACGATCTCTCCTTCTCTAACTGATAGCTCCAAAGTGGAGCGTGCGGAAAAGTGGAAATCCAAACGATATTTTTCTCGCTCCACCTCTTTCTTCCGATCCCAGTACTCCTTCATCCGAACTTTGTTCGGATCAATAAGTTTTCGTGGATTTTCAACCGGTACTTTCTCGCTCGTAGATTCTACGCTTTCAAAACTTCTATTTCGTGAAAATGAGACGGAGTTTGAATTTATCTTCACCGATCCGGCAGAAAAGGTAGAACCGGAGTCACTGTGTCCGGCGGAGTGGAAAGATGGAGTAGGACTCTTTTTTGGAGACGGAGACGATATTAAAGGAATATTGACCGGAGTCGAAGAGGACTTTTGATAAGACGAATAAGATTTAAGGATGTTGGAAGGAAGAAAACCCTGGCTTCCTAAAAACGAAAATATACAACTGAACAGGTGATATTTTCATAAATGTCTACGTAAGTTTGGCAATGAGACTTCTATTGACTCTCCATAGAATGCGCTTACCGCTGAAAGTAGAAAAACTAAGACTGAATTTGCCCCCGCTGATAGTACAATAATATTGGATTCAAACTCAAAAAACGATAACAGTTTGTGTTTCCACGGCATGGAGTTACCGAACACACACGGAAAGATCATAGTTTTTTGTTTCGGTTTTGTCCATCAGCTTCTAGACTTGAACCATTAAGCCAGATGATCGGTTGAGCAAAAAGAAAAGCATCAAAACAAATCCCGATTATAGCAGCGATATCACGCCGAGGGAGTGGCGAGGCCCATCTCCGCGACTAAGCAAATATGCATCCAGGCAACACAGCTTCAAACAAACGTCGCAGCGTTGGTGAGCATTTTGCGACTCTGTCTGGTTTGACCGACCCTGGAATTGAACCCCAAATTTCCGGCGCCGATAGCGATGTCACTAATCACTATGCCAACAGGCCGGATTAAACACATTCGAAAGAGAGATTTAACCACTACTTCTTGCATCTAGCTAACATCTTCCACTTAGCTCAGTTGTTGAAAAATTGCTATCGATGAGGGGGGTCCGGGGTTCCAATCCCGTGCCGGTCAAAATGGACACAGTGTCGCCAACGGCTCGCCACCGCTACGTCGTTTTTTCGGAGTTGTGTTGCCAAGGCGTTAAGTCGCGGAGATAGAACCTGCCACTCGTAACACATTTCGGCGTATTACAGCGAGTATCACGATGATTTGATGTTGATCTTCCAATTACAAACTGGGCGTAAGTGTGCTACACCACTTGATCGCATTTTGTCTCAATTGCTCAACTTTAAAGTGTCATACTCGACAAAACTTACCTCCGTCATCGCAAAACCATCTAGTGGCGCTACCAAGTGGGTCTTGCCGCTTGATAGCGCCAATGAGATCACCAACTGAGCAAGCCAATGACATATTATCATTACATGAGAAGTTGGCGGTGGCCACATACAGATCTTCGGGTTTGTATTTTTTTTCTAGGTTTTCTCTTTTGCTCGGTGATTGCTGAAAAAAAAGATGTTTTGAGAAAAACGAAGCGAAAAATCATGTTTTACGCCTTTTGGAGCTGAGATAAAGTTCTGTTAAAACAAAGGGCTTAGCAATGACATCAAGAATGCGTCTAATTCATCTACAACAGACTTGTTCAACATTTTTTCTTACGAACCAAATATCATGGGTTATGAACATTGAAGAGTTAACTTTGCTTTCGGTGCGGGAGGTCTAGGGTTCGATTACCTGGCCGGTCAAATCGTACTTCGCCAACGGCTCACCATAGCTGCGATGTTTCTTCGGAGTTGTGTTGGCCAGACGCTAAGCCGCGGAGATGGGCTGCGCTACTTGTTACACATTTCGGCGCAATACAGCGAGTGTGAGGAAAATTTGAGTTTTTACAGTTGAATAATCCAACATTCTTTCTTTCCGAAACAGCTCAAAAAATATGTAAAGCTAAGAAACTAGCAACTTCGATCAGATTATTAAGAAAATACTGATGCTAACTCATAACTCACCCCTGTTGGCGCCACCTGGTGTTCGGATGATATTCTAGATGTACTTGGTGAAGTGTAACCAGCTGTAGATGCAACAGCAGAGAATGACAATGGTATGATGGAAATAAGACGCATGTCAACCAAAGCCTGAAAAATAAATAATAAAGATGAAAAAATTCTACACGAAGCAACGGACCAAATGGTGTAGCAGTAGCTAGGAATTAGGCAGCTCTGGTTCAATTCCTAGCACTACGCGCTGACAAACACCAGAATATAGCCCTATTGAGCTTTCAAACATGCAGCTTATTTTAAAAAAAAATACAACAAAACTTGAGCAACCGAAAACACAATTACTGTAATGCTGAAGATTTAGGTTGAAACAACGCCATAACAAAACAACAAAAAACACCAAAAAGAATCGTTGGTAATAGCTTCGCTTGAACTAAATTTTAGATACCTGATTTTTTGCAGCGTTGTACTTTTCCATAATCACTTTCTTGTCTAACTGACTTGCTCTTATATTATCAGCGTACATTTTTAATACTGGTTCAGCAACCTGTCAACAAATGTTTGTTAAATAAACTACAACTAGTGAGCTGAAAGGGCGATTGCTTGGCCTAGTTGCTAAGCACATCGCTATCGATGTGGGAGGACTGGGGTTCGATTCCCAGGTCGGTAAAATCGACACAGTGTTGCCAACGGCTCGGCACCACTGCGACGTTTTTTCGGAACTGTGTTGTCCAAGCGCCAAGCCCCGGAGATGAGCCCCGCCACACGTTACACGCTTTGGCGTAATACCACGAGTGCAAACTACTACTAACAAATACGAGGTTGCGTACATCACACTGCACAGCAAATTTGTACAGTGGTGAAGTTCTGACATGGGTTTGAGCCATTGTTTTATTACAGTAATCACCACTAACTTACAAGCAAGATGCTTAAATTAAGAGCAATCTTGCTTTTTTTTGAGAACAGTTAGCGGCCCAAGACTAAATGCTTTTGTTTGACGTTGCTGTTTTGCTTTTATCCATCCAACTCGCAGAGCGCATTTCGCCAATTCTCAGCACCAACCATTTGAGTACTAACATTAATTAAAACACAACCATTTTCACTATTAAACAGTCACATCATAAAAAAAGATGGAAAACTATTTCACATTTGAGCTCAGAAACCACCAGATGCCGAAAACTTCGCTAAATGAAATGCGCTAAAACAAAAGCGAAACAAATGTTAGGCACAACCGATTACCTAACCAGTAGTCGACTTCAGTACCTACCTCCATCATACTACGTTGGAAACGGATTTGAAGCCGTAAGAAAAGAGAGATGCTTGCATCCAGAAGCTTGTATCCGAGCGTGCATAACACCGGTATCTCGTCCAGTAGTTGCTGGTTAAGCGCCTCGTAAACGTTCCTTGCCATCTGTAATTAAAATCATAAACTGGATATGTACTCTGAGGAGAGCTTGGGAAAAGTTGTCTTGAAATCAATGGCCAGGGTTAACTAATTGCTTAATTTTTAGCTTTCTTATACCGTTTTAATATCTAATTTATCTTTTCGCATGTTTTAAGTAAATAATTGAGTTTATTTTCAAATTATATTGAACCGAAAATTTAACAGTAATTATTGTGGGAGACTGCGAAGTGAGCTTGCGCTCTTCGAGTCAGCAGCCACCCGGTACATGTTTCAAATGCGATCGGCTCCAGCCGCGAATCGAACCCGTCACGTAGGATATGTAACCTGCACGCGATACCGCAAGGCCACGTTGTTGATATGCATCATTGATTAATCAGCTTTATCGCGTTTACAGAGCAAAAAATTAAAAACATCACTACAGTACTACTTCCAACCCTGAGCATTTTGATGAGCAAGAAGCAAAGCGCAAATACTCGTACATACAAGAATTGAGACTCGTTTAGGCATTGCAGTTGTTATCGATCGAATTAAGGTTTGTAACTTGCCGCCAGTAAAGAATTATGCTAAGCAGAAATAATCCTCGAAAAACGTCTTAGGCAAGACCAAGCTTACAGAGCTGTACTGCGAGGTTAACTGACAACTTTACTGTTCCATTTTGGAGCCAAAATAGTACTAAATTGATAAATCACACGATTTTAACACACTCCTACACATCAATACAGCAAAAACAAAACAGCACACCTGAATTTTTTCTTTGGAATCTGAACTGTTCTGACAGTTTTCATAATCAAGTAATTTATCAAAGCGTTTCTCAATCAAAGCTTGGGGTCCTTTGAATTGAACAAGTAAGACGTTTAATGGAGTGATGACTTTGAGTTGCGTGTGATTATGCTGAAAAATACAGAAAATTTGTTTCAAAACAGCAGAATTAAGGATTTATTTTTTCAACAATGCACTTACTAGCAGTTTTATAAGGATATTGAGTATTGAATGCAACAAAAAATTGCCACTGCTTTAAAAAATTCACATTTCATAGTGTTCAATGAGCAAAACTTGAGCAGGCTTCTGATTAATCAATGATACAGTAGCAAATATTGCGAGTTAAGTCAATACAAAGCAAATATTTACCTAACATATTAATTCAACCTTGACTAACATTAAATACCACCACAGTTTAAACCAATTAAATCTGTCGTTATGCCTCTCCTATCTTTAACCGAAATCCTACATTAGTATATAATCTTAAAAAGCAGTGTTTCTCAACCCCGAGTCCGCGGAAGGGCGTGGATGAGTCCGCAAAACATACAGGTACGGTAAGGGTGAAAAAATGAATTTAGGACCACGTGGCCAATCGCAGCGTGTATAATCGTTCCGTCTGACCACGAGAACGAATTCGCGAGTTTATTATAAGCGTTTACGAATTAAAAGTGACATACCGGGTACTACAAAACATTCGCGAGCTCATTGTCAGCATTTACGAGTTAAAAAAAAGTAATATACCGGGTGTTACAAAAAAAGATATGGCAAAGTGAGAAAATGGTCTGGAGAAGACATTGTCAAATTCTTAAACACATGCAGAAACTTCGAACCTTTGTGGGACACTTGTAACGAAAACTATAAAGAAAAATGCTAGAAAGCATAGCATAAACAAAGTGACGCAGGAGTAGACAGCTGCAGCAGCCTGCAGGATTACATATTGACACTAAAGAGTCACTCAAAAAAATAAATAAATAACGTAAACGATGGCTATAAAAACGAACTGAACAAAATAAAAAAAGTCGAAACGTTTTATTTCACGTAGGCTAGTCAATTTTTTGGCATGAATGCAAAGCTTCAGCTTCCAAATCAATGATTTCGAAATTCCTCACAGCTTCCAAATCCCTTAGTTAGGAATAAATAATGCTTTGCTTTCGGCAAAAAGTTATCGAACAACCTTGCTTTCACATTCATGAGTGACTTGAGTCCGCATGTACTTAGGCAAGCTTGCAGATAGTTCCTGGACTAAAAAGGTTGAGAACCACTGTTATAGAGCATGGGTTCTTAACTTGGGGGTTCGAGGATAAGGGATTCGCGGGGATGCTTGAAACAGTCCGAAAACTCGATACAAATACGCTACTACTTGCGTAACTATTCATTAGTTTCCGTTACAGATTTAAGCCCGTACTATACATTGTGCAAGATGAATTAAACAAAAATGTAACTTTCAGTCAAGTAAACAGTGGCTGGGACAAAAGCAGACGCAAAATTTCTCTTAAAGAACAGCTACAAAAATTCCTTACAAATTGGCGATATAGCTGATCAGCAATTCTTCGCATGGCGGCACAATACGCTTCTACCATAGAGGAACGATCTGAAGCCCACATATCGTTAACATGCTCCAATAACAGCCGCTCCAAGCTCAGAAGGTCACGATATCGGTTTCCGTATGCGTCGGAATTTTGAAGAAAATTTTTTATAGCTTTCTCTAGATTTTTAAACCTGAAACAGCAGTAAAACATAAAAACCATCAGCACTAAATACTATTACGTCAAATGGTTTCGCTCTGTGTTGACGAAACGGGGGAGGAGTGCGTCAATAACACCATGAAGGAACATCAACCACCATACAGTAACGCCAATACAGTAATTAAGCAGATTTGAGAGCACGTCCAATCACATAAGCGAAGACTTGGGTCAGATAGCATAGGTTTTACAAAACCAAGCAATTCATTAATTATAGAATAATAGAGCACAGTTTCACTTCTCTTGGATTTTTTGGTAACAAACCACAAAACTAAACAAAAAAAGATCCACAAAACTACTTGTAGTTTTGCTCGTGCTTGGAACCGTTTCATATTAATCGCCCACAAACTACTCGTAGTTTTGTGGGCGATTAATATGAAACGGTTCCAAGCACGAACCATATATTTTAACTACCTTTGTTCGAGAGCATTGAATCCTTCGTCCACTGTTTCCGGTTGATTGAGTCCGGTCACGTGACCCAAGCGCCGTGATATCCGCGCTGATTTTTTCCTGACTGAATGAAGCGAAATCCGAGAAAATTTATCGACAATGTTGGCATCTTGGCTTCCTTTTCGGTATTTCCGAACTAAAATACAAGAATGACCACTCTAAGTCTTTAAGTAACAAAAAGTCAGGTTGCCTTGTGCTTTAGAACGTAGTTTTGACAACCACCATTATCACAACGAAGTTTTCAACCCAAACTCCAAAGTACTTTTTCACGTTCTTGCAAAGACTGTAATCATTTATGACAATGGCTAATTCTTAACAAACAACTTATCAAAATCAACTTGGAATACTTGAAAAAGTTGCTGCTAACCAACTTCGATTCTAGATCGAACTTCAACGCCTCTTACAGACGTTCCAGGCAAGTCACACCAGCAATCCTCATACACAAAGGGGCGGGCCCACAGAAATTTTTGTCACTGCAAGTGGAACTAGTGCACTTGAGTTCTACGGACATGAAATAAACCGAGTTGGTTTCTTTAGGGGCTTAACCGAAATCGCCAAGTTATTTGATAATAATTGCTTCAATTGCATAAACCTTTGCAGAACATTGCAATTATCAAATACATTACCTAGATCTTTTCTTCTTTTGTCTTCATTTATAGCGTTTCCAACCTCTTGCATTAGTTTCACTGCTTGAATCAACTGGTCATATTCCTTTCTGTCTTCTCCAGGAGCCGGAACATCAGCTAGTTTGAGAAGCTCTTGGAGGAGAAGAGGATACTTGAGAATTCGCTGGACAGGTTTGATCAAAAAAGATCCAAGATCAAAGGTATTGACTTTATTCCTGTAATAACATTTAGTTTGAAATAAGTTTTTAAGCCTTGAATAAGGCAAAGAAATGCATAGCACCGAGGAAATTGAAACATGCAAACTTATTTTTTTCGTAGGTTAATATATTCTAGCTCAAGGGTTCTTAACTTTTTCGGTACAAAACCACCAAGCATTTTAACGAAATTTATGAACTTCATTGTAAGATACGTCCAATGGCCAATGTTAAACAAACAAAAAATATTCATAGGCCTTCCGTATTTGTGTTCGGCTTCACAGAGTCCTTACAGCACTTTCACGAATGTCTTATAGGTTCACGGACCGAAGCCAAAAAAAATTCTGTCTAGTCCCAAATTTCAACGTTTTTGTCCCATCCTCACCCAGAGGCTTACAGTAGTTCCGACACCCACAGACATTCAAACGCAACTTTGCTTTTTCTAGCAATTTCTTAGTGTTTCACCATAACTCCATCATTAACTATACTATAAGGACAGCATTAAAAGCGACATTTACTGCTAACCTGACGTGATTTAAATATTCCTGCACAGGAGCTTGAAATTCCTGGTCATCTTCATATTTTTCCAGCAAAGCTGTCGAATCATCGTGGTTGCGACAATATATCTTATAAACTTCTTTCATATGCGGAGCATGATCGATGATAATACTACCAACTGTGACCTACGTACAAAAAAGCAACTTGATGCTATGACGGTGTAAACACTGTTAAGGCCCGTTTACACCAAATGTTTATTTTGAGAGCTTGAGCCTGTAAGACCTCGGTTAAGGCTCAGTTGCTTAGCGCATAGCTATTGGTGTAAAAAGTCTGGAGTTTGATTCCTGGGCAAGTCAAATCGGACACAGTGGTGCCAATGGCTCGCCACTGCTACGACGTTTCTTCGGAACTGAGTGGCCTAGGTACTAAGCCGCGGAAATGGGCCCCGCCACTCGTTATATGCTTTGGCGTAATACTGCGAGTGTAGTGAAGATTCGTGATAGAACAGACTGTAATCCTACATTCCTCGTGACCACAGTTAATAGCCTCAGTGCCATTTCAACTTCACAATTCTGAGCGAATTGATAAAATTGACCAACAGCAGAATTTTTATATCATTAATAAAAAAATATAGTTATGATGTCATAGGTAACTTTTTGATCAATGGGTTAAATATTTTCAGTTTACGGAAAAAATTCTCCGATACAGTTTGTATTTGTTACTGCTAATCAACTACGTAGAAAGGAGTTTTTTACAATGCTGCAAGAGTATAGTAATGATTATGAGATGATTAAGAGAAAATACGTTAGAGTTTACGGCGGAATTTTTGGTTCAAGTAAGTTGTTCGTTTTGTCTTTCGGCCAAAATTGTACGCAAAAGATCTTTAAAAAAGCACATTTTCGCTACTACAGAATGTATTGTATAAGATTTGGTATTAATTTAATATCTACGACTGTGTAAAAGCTGTTAGTGACATAAACTAGCGATATCGCGTGAGTTAGAAATTGTGCGTGTCGGGTTCAATTCATAGCTACAGCTGACGGCACTTATACGCATTTCACGAGACAGCAGCTGACTCGGAAAAGGCAACCTGGCTTGGCAATCCCTCATTTTGATTTATTGCTTTGAAACTAACCGTTAGATAGTTAACTTAATTGTGCAGTAGAAATTCATGTTTTGCTATAAAGTCTTACAAGGACTTTTCACAAGGATTATCGAGATTTGAGTGTATACTTACTTCAAAATCGGGACTTTCGTCTTCGAGTTTTTTGAGAGAAGTCAAAAGTTCCTTAGAACAGTCCCGCACTTCCTCAATATTTCCAAACACTACATCTAACTTGATATCCATCGGTAGCTAAAAACATAACGCGACTGAGATGACTAGTGTGAATAATTGGGTTTGTTATTCGCACAAAAGTCCCCAATACAAAGCTTAACTTCGTCCTCATAGTTTACTCCATGCGAAACAATTTATAGAGACAAATTCTCTAAATACGTTTTTTTCGATTTTGATCTAAATTCGAGACACTAAATATCGACCAAAATGGAAATTTTATTACAGCGATATACAAGCTATGTTTGAGGAGAACCAAGCGATGTTCATCAAGGGTGGAAACTCAAGCCTAAACCTAAACCTGAAAACCCGGTTTTAAAGGAAATTTTGAAAACCCAAACTGAAATTGACACCTATTTAGCCCAAACTTTGAAAACCCAAACTTGAACCAAAACCGTTTTTTCTTGAAACGTCAAAACCGAAACTGAAAATTTTCTAAGGTTTTGGGTTTTTAAAATTGTCATCACCATCATTACCAGTACAGTTCCTTTAATACTGAGCGTCAAATAGAGAAGCTGTGAATACTAATTTTTGAGTCTTTGGTTATACCGAGCTCGGAATTATACCCAAGTTGACAATTTCTGAAGCAATTGCTCTCCTCACTCGGCCATCTGAGCTGCTACTTATCATTGTAATGAAACAAAAACGCCAAGAAGTAGAGGATTTAAATAACACGCATTCACAGTAAAATAGCTTTCTTGGATGAAACTTAAACCGAAACTGAAACCCAGAAACCGAAGCTGCTCGTAAGCAAAACTGAAACCGAAACTGGAACCGATTTTTCAACAACCGTGAAACCAAACAAAAACTGAAACCTGATATCTGGGTTTCAACACACCGAAACTGACACTCTAACGCCAAGTAGCCAGGTTTCCACCCTTGATGTTTATAACTTGACAAAATTCGCAAAACTACAAGCAAACTTCATGATGTACGAGCGTTTATCACCTCACTATCCGGACTGTCTAACAACTTGGAGAGGCAAAAATTATAACCCCGAAATCAGACATGTTGCTTGGGATTCAGAATGGATGCTCTGCCAAACCACTATGTAACAAGTGTCGTTTTTCTAAAACATTTGAAAAAGAATTCTTACCTCTCTTTCAAACAGCGGTTTCATAATATCATTTATAGTGATGACAACATCTTGAAGGTAATCCTCCTCTGTTTTAATCAGTTCTCGAATCACGTGACTACGCTTCACGCGACGTTTTTCCTTCACATCAACAACATCCTCCTGAATCGGAGCAGCTTCAGATGGAGGGGCGGGAGGAGATCTGGTTTAAAATGATTGAAAAAAACATTAATCTAAAATTGCACTCTAAAATTTTCGATTGGATCAAATCTAAATCTCCAAGTCAAATGTTGATTTCAAGCAAAAATTTATATTTCAGGTCGAAAGTTACATAACCTATGAATTTTCGCCTTTGCTGGAAGTTACTAATTGTCATAGACGTAAGCTAGCATCAAATTTATCAAAATAAGTCCAAAAATAAACGAAAAGAACTAGCCTACTGCTTTCATCATCAACCAGAATCAGGAAGCCGGCGTGTTATGGAGTGTGTGCTAAAGTCAAGCTACAAAAAAAAGGGACGAAATTGGAATAGAAAAACGCCTTGGAATGACAGTGGTATTGGCATGACCTTAATTTCTCTACACGGTGTCAAACCTGAGCAAAATTTCATTAGGAATGGTAGAAAAATCAAAGGCTATGATGACCTATGCAAGAATGCAAGCAACAAATTCCTGTTTCAAATCTTACGGGCATAAACATGTACTGCGTTTATATTTGCTGTATTAAACTGCAAAAACAATCGCTGCATAACGTATATCATCTGAATATGCGAACAGCGCTATGATTAATATGATGCACAACTGCCCACAGCATTCCAGTGAATGCTATTACCCTGTCCACATGTCCATTTTCGTGTTCCCAAGACTCGCTGTTCTTGGCTTTCGTTTCTGCATCATAATCATTTCTTGATGTCATAATCACTTTTTTAGCTACGACATTAAAAATTTGATTATAGCATAATGCAGAAACCAGAACAGCGGACCTGAAGCCATGAAAACTTGACATGTGGACAGAGCAATTATAACATGAAAACATGCAGTCACTTTAACTTAAAATGTATATAAATTTGAGAAACATTTCCAACTATGCTCATTAATAACACGAGCGTTAATGATTACGTGCCACAGAATTCCAAGAAAACTTTAAGATCAATGCATAAGATTGCCAAGAATATAGCAAAACTAAAACAATACGTGCAACAAAAAATTTAAAAATGGCAGTTTACAATGGTTAAAGCACTTTTCTTTCACAGTATCACACAAACGCACAAAACGATCAACACTTACACTTTGGATGTGTTGGTATTAGTATCTTGTGATACAGATTCAACGTCACCGCACGAACCATCTGTGGCACCTACAATAGCAATAGTAGTGTTAGACAGCCTGGTTTCCTTATAACTAAGCTTTGTAAATACAGTTACAACTCAGGAAACTGAAACTTCAAATAATACGAGTTTTTGGCAGGCAAGCAATAACTTCATTATAGAATTAATTTAATAAAACAACGCAATGTTTACCGTGTATTAGGTTACAGAAGTAGCAAATTTTCTACGAACAGCGGATGTACTGCCAATAAAAACCAAACACCTAAGCTGTAGTTAACGTGTAGTAAAACGACAATCCTTTCCAGCATTTTCTGCTTTTAAATGAATAATAATAAAAATACATGGTTGTTTAGCAACATTGGAGTAATGTAAAGTGAGTGATGTTCGTGTTGAAGAGATTAACTAAGAAGCATGCGATAAAGGTAATTAAGAAGAAAAATATGGAAAAAGTGTCGCCAACGACTAGCCACCGCTGCGTCACTTCTTCGGAAGCGTGTTGCTCAGGTGCTATGCCGCGGAGATGGGCCCCGCCACTCGCTTCGGCATAATACCGCGAGTATAATAAAGATTTGATTTCTCTAACGAAAATATCTTCCATACTGCACAGCTTCATTACTACGTAGTTCTACGGATGAATGGCGGTGTTAAAAACTTCAAGATTCATAGAAATGTAGCTTTATGAAGTCAGGTGTATATTCAATACGAAAAGCGATCATGCCTGTGCAAGCAATTAAGTTTATTTTTATGTAGAACTTATGACACAATTTCACAATAAAATTTTAAAATTGAGTAACGAATATGAACAAAGCTAGTTTTAATAGAGCATCACTTAACGTTATAAAATAAAAACTTAAATCATCCGTTTGTCCATTACGCAAAGCAGCAACAAACAACTGCATCAATACAAGCATTTAAAAAATGATGCCGAAAGGATTCTAACCAAATGTTTCAACAACTAACCCAAGATTGAGCAATCATCATCAGCAGTGTATGCAAACCGGTACAAAGCAATTTCGTGCACATCACAATGCTGACAGCTCAACCTATGTTGTTAAAACGAATAGAAACAAAAAAATTTTTTATATTTCCTCTTACACCGTATGGGCGATCTGCACGAAGAAAAAGAGCTCGATGACTTCGCCAGCAATCAATTTGCTCTTGACATTTCCTCTTAATAATTTACTCGTTTGTTACAGGATTGAAAAAATAATCAAGTAGACTTAATAAAGTTGCTTACTTATTAGATCGTGAAACTCTTTTTGCAATCTTTTTAGTTTCACAATCACAAATTGTTTCTCTTCAGAAACTTCTTGTCGAATTTTGCCATCCAGTGTGCTATTATACACGTTTTCTAAACTTCTTTGCATACGTGAATATTCTTCGATTTCAGAACGAATCTGCGCAAAATAACTTCATAAAACCATTTGCAATCATACATGGCAGGGTCCGTATCAAGGTGCTCAACGCAATTTCTTGGGAAACTGACAAGGCTTCATTATTTCTCATTCGCATTAAAAGCTTCAAATCATATCGAAAACACTTTGTCAGCGTCAAAGCTTGTCCCTTATAGTTCGTTTTACTGAAATGATTTGCGCACTTCGTTCCTTTGCCGGCTGTTCCATTGTAAAATGCAAACCGAAATTTTATTTTTGTGCAATACCGTTTACCAGAATTCGCCTAGTTTAAATAAACAAAATACAACTAATAATTTTTTACTACAACATCTCATCATAAAATTAAATCTAAAACGTGTTAGTTACCTTCTCTATTTTTTCTTTCTGTAGAGTAGAGGTAATCTTAACATCTTTGGATTGACTAGGTGGAGGTGGTGGGTTGTTTTTGGCAATGGGTTTCGGAGGACGAAGGGGGGGATTTCGATTTTGCGATTCATGGACCGCTACGTGGTCTTGTTGCTCTTTATCATCTGGAGAAACCACTGTCACCGTTGGAGGTGGAGGAGCCGCTCGATTTACTCGGACTCCTTTTGGCGTCCTAGCAGGTGAATCCGATCCGGAGGCTAATCCACGGAAACTACTTGGCCTGCTTTTGTTAAAACTTTCTGAGCTGGCAGTACTGCAAGAACTGGATGGAACTGTGTTGGAATGAGCGGAATCTTTGCTAGTAATAGATGAATTGTCATTATTCCAGTTTTTGGAAGCTACTTCTGATGAACTAGTCGATTCAGCATTTTTATCAGACATAAACGCATTCGAGCGTTTCACAGCGCTTCGACGTTTCTCACTTCCACTACGATCTTTTAGAGAACTTCTTTGTTTTATACTTTCTCTAGCCTGCTGTACTACAGGCTGTTTACTGGAAGATAAGTTCGTCGGAGAGCGACTCTCAGCCATGTCAACCGCAACCGTTTCAGTTTTGCTCAAAGAATCGTTACCGTCGTTTGATACGTCAGTTGAAATAGCAGGCTGACAAGAGGTAGTTCGATATAATTTCTCTCTGTTCTTGTCGGTTTGAGAAGAAGTTTTTGTGACTATGAATGTTTGTGATCTCTGGACATTACCGCTTGATTTTTTTACAGTTTGAGGAGACGTTTTAACATATTCCATGCATGAATTTGGCGCGAAACCTATATTGCCTTTATTGTTCTTCACTTCAGACCATTCATTATTTATCTCTCGTAATACATGGACTATATCTCCGACATGAAGCGATAATTCAAATTCAGTCCCGGCTTTAAAGTCCTGCACTACCAGTCTCACATCATCATGTTTGCGCATGGCAACGACAGGGACATGCCTGGCCTGAGCTTTCTTCTGATTTGAGGACCCTTCATGTTGGATTGACCTTAATTTTTCCGCCAAACTTTCAGTGTTTGAAATTTCACTATGTCCATTGCGACTAAGGACATAGTCTGTCACGTAGTTTTCCGGGACATAGCCCGTGGACCCAAGCAGCTTCCCATACAACCACGTTTCGGACTTGATTTCCAATACTTCTATCACATCACCTTCTTTGAATGACAATTCATCCGAATTTCTTCCAAAATGTGAAAATTTTGCAATGACAAACCGCTTCTTTGGCTTATCAAGAGACTCTTTTTCAGCAGATTGATCTACACAAATCAAGTACATAAGATTTATTGAAAAAAGCAGGTACCAGGCAGGTATATTATCCACTTTATCCAGTGTCGTAAAAAAAGTCAACAGATACCAGTCACACAAATACTTCACAAACTTGGTGAGCGCTGTTAACTACAATAAAATCTCAAAGTTTAGCTTAACTGTGCACTAACGCACTAAACAATTCCTTCATAAGCGTTGGAAACTCCAATCTATTTTATTACACAAAATAAAGAGTTTCAATAGCAGAATCAAAGCCAGAATACTACTGAACCACCATTTGTCCATAATCCTATCCGAAAAAAAAGCAAAGCTTGTTTTCGACAAAACACACTATTCATACACATCATACATAGTAAAATGTTTTGAATATTATCATACATATCATGTACAAAGGCATCATTTTATAGTAACTTACACGAATTAAATATAAATTAGAAGTAACCTTATTGACATTACTATGATTTTACCAATAAATACATACCTTTTACATTATAGCTGTTGTACCCACTGTCAGAACCAGAAGAAATACTGGAATATTTTAGCGACGATTTTTCTGATTTATCCAGCATTGTACCCATTTGTGTTTCAAACTCTGCTCGTTGATGAGTAACGGCAAAAGTTTGAGCTTCTTCAGGCAAAGACAAGTGTTTTAAACAATCCCCCTCAAGTGGTTTTAGTGAATTTTCAAAACCAGCTCTGACCGAATCATTACTATTCTTCGCCACTTCACCACTGCAGTTTAACCCAACGCTAGTGTTTGAAATTGCAACATTAGAAGTTCGATTATCATCAGGTTTTTCTCCATACGATGTAAAAGATAGAGGAAAAGAGCCTGAATTACTGCCAATTTGGCCCACAGCCCAGCCATCCGACATTATTTCGATGACAGCAATATTATCTCCAACATCAAACGATAATTCCCCATCTATTTGAGCAGACAAAGGCATGGTGGCTTTCACAGTGCATATTATTTTACTCCTATCAAAATTTGATGGAAAATCCAGCTCAGCTTTGGAAGTCACTAATCTGTGAGTGTAATTTAAAGGGAAAATTCCGCTTCTGTTTTGACACTGGCCATAACCCCAAGACTCATCAACTTTGTGGCATAGAACAATAATTTCACCTAAAAATTTTACACCGTATTTTAACACCTCAAAGAAACGTTATGCTACGGTAATTTAAATCGTTGAACAAAATGCGCAGTATAACTTAGTTGCATATTTATCCTCCTATCACGAGAAAGCGATCAAAACGCTACACGAGCTCGCCTAGGAGTTGCCGGCCATCTGTCTACCACACCAAGATGGGGGAATCCCGCTAAGTGCCTTTCCCAACGGCACAACAAGTAAACTTGCCGGCTTGTTCTCCACACTGTCCCTTCAGTGCTGAACGTCTAGCAGGGAAGCTGTGAATACCAAATTTAAAGTCATTGGTTCGACCCGACTCGGAATCAAACCTGAGTCTACAGCTTAAGAGACAGATGCTCTATACCACTTACGTACCATTTGTGTGAATGATTTTCTACCATATTTAGAAAATCTTTTGCATTTTAATGTAGCCTATGCTCGCATTAAATGAAATTGGTTCAATCTGCAATTTTTATAATAGTCTTTTATAGCACACATAAAAATTCGGCTAAAAATTTTTAAAAAATTAGTATTAATTGCATACAGGCTACCAAGTTAAAAAACATTAACCTAGCACTAGAAAACGCAATAATGTATCAATAAATATCAAAATTACTATATTATAATAATTAACTAAGGCAATTCTTCGTAAAACTTCTTGTTCATGCAAAATCTCATTAGCTCTTACCTTTTTTGAAAGGCAAATCATCTTTCACTTCGGGATAAAACGAATCGAGAGCAAACAGTAAAGTTTCTCCGGGCTTCGTGGGAGGAAGAGTCAAGATGTCAACAAAATCTTTTGGAAATTGTCCTGAAAGAAAGTAGATTTTTCAAGTCTATGCAGAGCAGAAATTTTAAGATCGGCCTTAAAAACGATACTGATTGCTCAACTAGCTTAAATAACACGAGGTTGGTATTACAGTGTGACTGACGTATGTAAATACTAAATAGCATATTTAATTCCTAATTCGTGCCATGGACGCAATTGTCCGGCTAATAAAATTAGCTCAGAGCATTCATACGGGTTATAAACAAATTCACTCTTTATAAAAATATCTAAGTTATCGTGATATGTGCAGTTAAAAAATACGGGGATTCATGACAACGTACTCGAAAATACTACAATAATTTGCACAGATTCATCTTTAAAACTGTAAAAAGCAATATCATAACCACAAAATTTCAAGGACTGCGACATTTTATACCTTTTTGTCCATTTTGTAGATTTTGCCCAAAATACCAAAACTGGTCAATTTCTTTTAATATTTGCACAACACATCCGATTTTCAATTCTAGTTCATCAGGTATGGACGGTTCGAAGTCAAACCCAGCGCAACCATACAGATCAAGATGATCGGATGCCATACCTATAACACATCCTCTTCTTGCAAAATACTATCTCCATGCCATAGTGAACTTGGCAGCAATCGAAAAATTACACAAAACAAAATAATCAATTACTTACAATAGCTCACTGAAAACCTACGAATATAAAGTTTGGTTGCATTATGAGCAGTGCAATTACAAATGAAAAACAGAGAATCATGGGCAGCACGACAGTCGAAGCAACTCACTCCACACAAATTTCATGTTTTTTACACTAGCGATAACTTGAACGTATCAAACATTCATTCAAAATCCAAGCTACAATATTGTAGAATATGCCAGTAGTGCTTTGATTACATTTCTATTTGGTGTAAAACAAACCCACAATATCAACAGTTTGATCTGTAAATGCAACAAAATAGGTATTTAATAAAGCTTACACTATTCAGCTCAAACCGTAACTACACTCAAAAGAAATTGCATAATTGCGAAGCAATAACAGTGCAAAAAGTATCACACGCTTTTAAGAAGTTATGAAAAGGAAAATTGTGTTAAGTCAATACTTTCATTGAACACATCATTCACAATATTGGAGCCTAATGCTTAAAACACGCTCTACACACAGCATTGCAAATGGAAAGGAGTAGTAACTTATTACCAGATCAGAACACTAATTTTCATTTACTTTTTTACGAGAAAAACAAAACTATCATACAAAGGAACAATTACACACCTACTGAATAAATTAAATATGATCTGAAATAGCGTGATGAAAAAAACATAGCAATTCTTAAAACTGGTTTCGACAACATAGATTCGGCTGTCATCATCATCAGTATAACTTTCAGTTTCACACTGCCTTGCATACATTGCTAATGATGATAGCTGTATCTATGTTGCGAAACGTGTAGTTTCAAGAATTACTATGGCTGTATTTTTCTTGACTGCAACGGCGATCATGCTTAGTTGATAAAAGCATTTTATCCCAGAGCATAGCCGTAAGTTTGCTATAACATATTGACCAACACCACAACATGCAAACGGTATACAATCAATATCGGTAGCATATGAAAAAAGGTTTACCCATGTAACAACTACATTAGTAATTAAAGAGTTTCAAAACCACAACTTCGATATATAACACCATACTTTAACAAGAGCGATGCAAAATTACAAACTGTCGAATAATTGTAATCATAAGCCATCATTAATTACTCTTACTGTGTACTCTGGTTTGGGGTGTTCTTTGAGATATTTTTGCAAATACCAACACGACAGTTTCATTTGCATATTGTTGTCTGCAACATAATCAAATACGAACTTTGCAAGCTGTTTTGCAATGCCTTGTCCTCTCATTGACTCTGGCACGAAAGTATGCTGTAGATCCACTGCTGAATCATTAATCCATTCATAACTAATGTAGCTCTTATCAGCACATTCGGGAAGATTTAACAGAAAAACGTTGCTTTTCGCATCGTGTTGGATATTTGGCTTTGTTTCGGACATGATTTCGGAGCCACAAACAGAGCGTGTTAGCCTGCAAAAAACTTGATGGATGTTTACTTTGTGCAAACCTCTAGACATGAACATTTCAAAAAAAAATCTAAAAAAGAAAATCAAAAAGTTTTTCACTTTGAAAAGTGCGTTTGGCTGCATAATACATACAAAAACTGTGTTAGTACTACTATCAACACTTTCCCAAATTTAGCAAGTCTGTTGAACAACATTGAAAAATAACTCTAACATCAGTACTACAGTACCTACATAATGCATTTATTGCCAAAACTGAGTACAAGAACAAAGTTATATTACAGTATATGGTAGTACACACAAACAAACTTGTCCAAAAAAAAAGCAAAAGACATGGACGCTTTGAACTGTTGAAGTATGATAACATATTTTCTAGGCGAAAAACGTTATTAGTTGGTTCGTGCACACACATTTGATTACCGTGTTTTACAGACCATAAAGCGCACTGTTAATAAATTGCTTAGATTCGTATTTTTTTCCATACCTAAGGCTATAAGACGCAAAAGTTTTCAAGGAGAATCGGGTTACCGCATAAAGCCCATAGTACCGGTACCGTATGATACCGGTACTGGTTTTGAGTGTAGGCACTAAGGCATTACCTGATCCATACATTAGGCGCACCGGCTTCCAAAGCGCATGATCGTGATCCATGAACAATTTTTAAGAAAAAAAGAGTGTAAAGTGCGCCTTATAGTCCGTAAAATACTATACAAAGATCAGCAATTTTTGTGAACTGCAAGTTCAAAATGTCTCATCAAGAATCCTCACAATAGATATTTTTTATTGCGTAACAGCAAATTTCTAAAATGCAAGTGTAATATAGCATAAACTTTACACTTGAAGTCGCTGAAATAAATATTGCAAAAAAAAATAAGCATTAAAATTTTTAACGTTCCTTTTCAATTGAATGAAAGCAATGAATAGAAATCTAACAGTAGTGAGAAAGACTAAAATAAACTTACACTCAGAGAAGCTAGAAGCCATTTGAAATATGTACCGGTATTCAATTAATCGCCTACAGTATAAATCTGAAGAAGCATCTGCAAGGGTGGAAACCTGGCTACTTGGCGTTAGGGTGTCAGTTTCAGTTTCGGTGTGTTGAAACCCAGATGTCAGGTTTCAGTTTTGGTTTGGTTTCACGGTTGTTGAAAAATCGGTTCCAGTTTCGGTTTCAGTTTCGCTTACGCGCAGCTTCGGTTTCTGGGTTTCAGTTTCGGTTTAAGTTTCATCAAAAAAGTTATTTTACTGTAAATACGTATTATTTAAATCCTCTACTTCTTGGCGTTTTTGTTTCATTACGATGATAAGTAGCAGCTCAGATGGCCGAGTGAGAAGAGCAATTGCTTCAGAAGTTGTCAACTTGGGTATAATTCCGAGCTCGGTAAAACCAAAGACTCAAAAATTATAGTATTCACAGCTTCTCTATTTGACGCTCAGCATTAAAGGAACTGTACTGGTAATGATGGTGATGACAATTTTAAAAACCTAAAACCTTAGAAAATTTTGAACAGGTTTCAGTTTCAGTTTCGGTTTTGACGTTTCAAGAAAAAACGGTTTTAGTTCAAGTTTAGGTTTTCAAAATTTTGGCTAAGTAGGTGTCAGTTTCAGTTTGGGTTTCCAAAATTTCCTTTAAAACCGGGTTTTCAGGTTTAGGTTTAGGTTTGAGTTTCCACCCTTGAGCACCTGTCAGTCTTGTTACTTATGCGAATACCGCTAATAATCTGCTAGGCTATGGCAGAAATTGCCGTTCATATTTGAATGATCAGAAATAGAAATACGGCAGACGTGCAGCAAATACAATAGGTCTAAAAGTTTTGAGAATTAATTCTAAAACCAGAAGTTAATTCGTAAGTACACTAGCACAGGTAGCTAAAATTAACCATCTATCCAACTAAAATACAATCGAATTCAATAACACTAAACCACAGCAGAAAATTATCACTTCATCAGAGTATTAAAGCAATATTACGCATCATTAATTACCGGAATATACCTAATAAGTATGCTAATAATTTAAAAACATACTTTCAAAACGCAAGACACAAACAGGTCAAAAATCGGGCACATAAAATAAATGAAACAACAGTACACAATGTTTTATACGCTTTCACGTTATTAAAGAGTCACAAAATCAAAAAAAAATTGAAGAAAATTTATGAAATAAAATCGGGTATGGTTTGCTACACAGGCACATTGCATTAACTATTTTATGTTATACCTTCAACTGATCTCACTGTGCCATAACTGATTGCTTGACATAAGCGAATAAAGTGAAGGATACACTTGACTGTTAGTGATATAAATTAAACAAGTTCACAGTTCAAATGCTGCATGTTTTTTTAACAATGATATATTTTGCTGGACCTAGTACGTGATCACTGAGACGTACACGTAATAATCCGATTCATTTCGACTTATACCATAACTTTTGCCGCAAAATGTGGACTATTTCGTTATTATCGTGCACTCTTGACCAGGGCTGCGAACTCGATTGAATTCTTTCGAGGTCAACCTATTGCAGCAAGTCCGAGTTTAGGTTCGAGTTCGACAAAAATAAGCTTTTTCGAGTTCAAGTTCGAGTTCAGGCAGATGAATATCCCAAACGAAGACAACTTTTTTACCGCCGGTGCTCATGCTATTAAAAAGATAAATATATTTCGCTCGTGTCGTGCAGTAGATTCAAGACTATACCTCAGCTGTTTAGTACCATCGAAATTGTCACTGTTGTGGTCACAATTGAACAACAAACTATGATATATTTCGTAGCGATCTTTTATTTCTTTTCAACAATTTAAATATGTTTCTAATGAACTCGAACAGTTTTATCCGAGTTATATTTTTTCGAATATTTTTTTTCCATATTTTTTTCTATAGAAAAAATATTTTTTCGAGTTCAAGTTCAAGTTCGGCAAAATGATCGAGTACTTTCGAGTTCGAAGCCCAGCTCTTGACATTTATTGATGCAAAAAAATTTTACATTTGTTCGTTATAGTACAAAAAGCCTTAGTCTCTAGTATCTAATAAAAATACTAACAACTGAACAAAGAGCAGTTTTTTATTTCCTTTATAAGCCGGTTTATTTACATTGCAATTAATTATCTGATAGCATATTATGACAATTGTTGATTTAATTAAATTTAAGTTCAGGAAGGCTGCTTGACTCGAAGACCTTACGGTCCCTTCGCAGCCTTCCTGTTGCTGTTTCCTGATTATTTTTTGTTTTTCTGTAAATGTAAAATTGTTATTTCCAGCAACGAAATAAACAAGCTTGATTGATTGAAGGGAAAAATTATCAGAGACAACAAAAATCAAGCAGCGCAATCAAAAATACTGCAAGATAAAAATTTGACTGTTTTAAGTCCACGACCACAAAAATGTGAGTATAATAATCATTCATCTAACTCAGGCAAATTTTTCCACCAAAGTTAAGTGCTTTAGCTTTAAATACGGCATCCCTATTATATATATACAAATTTGAATAGTAAAACTATTAAATCATGTAAGAATCATTGTCAGACTTTCAATGTTGATTATGAAATATATCAACTGTTGTTTCCATACATTTTCGAAGATTCATCTCATGAAAACCTAAAGTGAGTTTTTCCGCTCTTTTAAAATAATCCAAACCTCGTCCAATTTTTATCACCCATCCATTACTTAATTCTATTTTTCTGTCATGAAGAGACTCTGAAAAATCAAACTGCAGAACAATGCTTTTAGTCGCTACGCTATCACGAATCTTACCAAGGCTAGATACTTGCTGGCCGTAGTCCTTATCTTTTGAAGTGATCAATGAGATTGTTCTTAGGTTTTTGCATTTCAGCACAAGTAATTCACAAAACCGCAAAAAATTATTGATTTGGTGAAAATTCCTGATATAAGCATCTTCAACAGAAACACGAGTCACGGTTTCATCAAGATACCATTTAAAAATACTTTCATAACAATATCCACAAGAATCTTCTTTAATTTTGATTTCTTCGCGATACTTTCCAGCTGATTTTAGCTCACTTACTTTCAACTTTATCTTCTCGGCTCTTGTCATATAAGTATCCAAACTTTTACGATAATGTTCACGTCGTTTTGGATCATCACATTTTTTACACACATCCAATAACATGCAAATACCTTCTTCAAATAACATCAAAGCTGGTTGAAGACGAGACTGCTGATCAAGCTCAATGGCTCTAGTAAGAAGCTGAATAGCTGCAGATTCCATGACATTAGAAAGTATAATTCAAATACCTAATTGTCATTTTTGCTTACACCTGCAGCATCTGTAAAAGAAAACAACAAAACTCAAAGAAACGAAAGGTAGAAACATTAACGAAAGCTATAAAGAAAGCCTTTTTGACAGGTGAACTTAAAACAGTCACCAAAATTTTTCATACGTTACAAGTATTATTATTTTATGCTGCTTTATTTTGTAAAGAAATTACATCATGACAACGCTTTCGCTTACTATAGGGAAATGTTTTGGATCTTTTATAAAGTAAAGAGTTTGGGAGAAGGTTCTTTCGACATCCATATTACGGGTATTTACTTTTTAGAAATAACGTACTAAAAAAGTTTAGTGACAGTTCTAATTCAATGAAATTTTAGTCAACTCTCTCCACACAAATTCTTCAACATTTTACGCTAGTCAAACAAAAGCATGATACCATCAGATCACGAAATAGGCTTAACGGATCATTACCAAGTTTAAAACCATGAGCGTCAATTGCTGATCTACCTCATATTATAATAGCCTACATGATTTGCTGGTTTAAAAATAGTCGTATTTGCACTAAAGTTATTTGTTTACAATTACAAAAACATATATGCCGACACTTGGTTGTGAATTCCCAAGGAACACCATAAAGGACAACTTTAATCAGAGGCATGTAGTACTGCACAATGAAGAGCCACAATGATATTACGAATTCAGCATACTATTGGATTTTAGATGAAATAAATCTGACCAAAAACGCAAGGCTGAAAGTGCAACTGGCTAATGCTGTAACTAAGGCAAGGCTGCTTAATTTCAGAGCTCATAATAAACCATATAAAACAGCACGGATCACGACTTTTGGGAGCGGAAGGTTAGTCGCCAGGACGTTTAGGGTCCAGGACAGTTAGGCGCCAGCTCTATTTAGGGTTAAAGAGATATAAATAGAGCTAGCGCCCGACTGCCTTGGCACCTAAACGTCCTGGCGCTAAACAGTCCTGGCGACTAACCGTCCATGCCTAAAAGTCGTCGACTGAAAACAGCATTATACCAAATTTCAACTAAAGCTTGGCTTTCCATCAAAAATTGAGTATACCGGCACCATTTTGGATGAAGAGGCATAAATGAAAGCAATTATTCGACTTAAATAAAATAAAAAAATGAAACCATTTAGGCTAAAATTTTGGGCAATGGTAATATCCCACAATTTAACTTATAAAAATACCATAGATATCTTTCGCAGTTGTTCATAATTGACTTGAAAAAAATTTAGATGCAGTTGGAAATGTTTGTTGTACTACAACCATCCAAAAACTTACCACAATGCTATTAACCAATATCAAACTTTTAACTGAAATGTCGTAAGAAATGAAAATGCAGAAATATGATTTTAATTCAGAGCAAGTTTGTTAATTAAAAAAGTTGTCTAGATACAAGGTTCTAAAATTAATATTTTTGCAAAAAGCGTGAAAAGCACCAAACCTGATAATGATTGCATTAGACTCCACACACACCACAGTCTTTTCTCACACTAAAAATAGTACCGGTATTCAACTGATAAATTTTAAATAAGAGCACATAGCACATGGAGAATGCTCCTTACAGCACCAACAATTTCCTGTCTATACGACTTTATTTATCCAGCAGTTAATAGTCTTCCTAATCTGCACATAACCTCACGATTCAAAGACTTTTTACTGAAATCAGAAATCACTTTTTCATAAAAAGTTTCTTTAGACATGGCCTCCTTCAAATAAGACTTTTCAACAAACATCAAGGCAAGATTAAAAGACAGTTGCTGTTCCTGCTTGTTGTGTAAGTAGCTTTCTATCCTTTTCAAGGTCGAAGAATTCGCAGTTGATGTCAAAACTGGGAAAGTCAACACCAAACTGATTAGTTTGAAAACTTCACGAAAACCCTCACCCAACTGGAAATTATTAAAGAACTCCAAAAGCTTTTCCAAGCTACTTTTTGCAAAATCTTGACTGGCATACATAACACTTAATTCCAATCGCACACGTTCAATGTCAAAAATTCCAGAATAAAGATTTTTTAAGCAATCTAGAGCTGGTTGTGGAAAATTAAGAGAGTGCACATAAAATTTTTGAACATCAAGCAGTTCCATAAATTGAAAGTGTTTTTCCAATTTAAACCTCTCCGTCAAATGGGTAACCAAAGTATCCAAAATCTCAATGACCAAACTTTCATAGACTTTCTCAGGAGTTAAACTTGGTGTCTTTTTCATAGATGGATGGCCATGCTTTTCAGTCACATTTTTCCAAATACCATTAAATTTTGTGACTCGCATTTCTCTGATCTGTTGAGTAATTCTCTCAAAATTTAGCAAACAAGAAGATTTAGTATTCAGAAGTTTGAGCACAAGAAAGCATGGACAAAACAGCTGAGAATACACTTGTAATAGGAAGTTAAAATCAAAGCTTGATAAGGCAGCCAACAAACCTTGAGACTCATTTTTCGTTTTTTGATCAAACATCTGGGGGTGCTCCTGGATGTAAGTTAACACATCCTCCATATCATTTCTGTTTTTAGTGACAATATCAACCCACTGAGATGAATCATCCCATTCTATTTGTGCAAGGCTGGGATAATGAGCTGTAATAACCTCGCTGAGACTATTGCATTCTTTTCTAACACTGAAAAATGAAGCAAGTCCTTCCAAACTAGAAAAAAACAAATTACACTTGGCAATATGCGATAAAGCTTGAGATAAAACAAGACTTGGATTGTGGGCGCTGTAAAAAACTACAGTATAAGGAGCTGCTTCTTTAATCAATTCTTGAATTGCATGCAATTTGCCACACTCAGCAGCTGCTCCATTACATGTCAGAGCAATAAGTTTTTGCAAACAACCCAATTCAGATAGTAATGTAACAACAGAAGAAGAAACAGCTTGTGCATTTTTTTCCATACCCACATCGACAAACTTAATAAATCTTTCACATACAACACCTTTCATGCTCACATAGCGCAAAACAATTGGAAGTTGCGAAAAGCCTCTCGCATCTAATGTTTCATAAATCATAATCGACAAAAACATTGAGTTTTTAACTTCATTTGCAATTTCAGTAGAAAGTGCTGAATTGACAGCTTCAATTAAACCATTTTGAAGGCCGATAGAAAGATCTTTAAAAACTTCAGACTTTTGCAACGCATCATGCAATTTTGGATCATAATTACCTAAGCAATGCACCAGTTCAACAAAATTACTACTGCCATTACATTCAGAAACTTTCCTCCTATCTTGACAACAAAAAGTGATTCCTTGCATTCCCAAGTAACACGCTACTCTAGTAAGCCTTTTTAAAATATCTCTGTTTTGGGTCACAAAGTCGTTGCAGTTAAGAACATTTTGCTTATGCTGTTCGAGGCTATGGGCAACTTGCTTGTATCCAAAGGTTTTGTAAAGATAAACACCTCGTAAATGAGAAGCAATTCTCTCATGCTTTTTAATAGCAGTATACAAATGACTTAAGTCAGAATAGCCTCTACAAGGATCACTCCAAAGTGAGAGTGTTTCACTACAAAACAGCAAACAAGGCCAACAATACAATTTGTTTGTAGTATTGCTGCCACACAACCAACTAAAACGATCATATATTGAAAGGTGAAACTTTCGAGAAAACACTTTGCCTCGAGCTTTACTCAAACTTTTCAAATTTAAGTTTGGAGTTGGTCTTCCAACTTCCAAGATCTTCTTTTTTTCAGCGAATGAACAATTTGAAAACGATTTACGGTTCAAAGCAATAATTATGTCTTCTTCACTCATCTTTGAAACAAATTAGACTATTTTAAGCTTATTCGCACATGACCACCAAAGCACAATACCGATAGGCCTACTGTACACAGCTATATCAGCAAAACAACAACAGATTTGGAACCTTAACAGTTAAGATAGAAGACGGTATTGCTAAAACCTGCAGAAGCACAAGGATCACAAGGACCATTCCTAGCAAGAGCACAAGGATCGCTAGGGGTGCTAGTGAGTCATTACTAGGGGCTAGGGTTAGAATAGGGTTAGGCTGTACCGAACCCTTTGTAATAACTTACTAGTGCCCCTAGGCTTAGCAGTCCTTATGCTCTTGCAAGGAACAATCCTGATGGTCCTTGTAATCCTGCAGGTTTTAGTACGACCTGCAGGAAATATTAGGTACCTTCAAAATTTTCAATTATCAATATCTACCGGTAGGCACAAACAATTACAGGGATGTGCCTTAAAGAAAATTACTCAGACTCGCCAAGTAACAAGTATTCACGACATTACTCGGCCGAGTCCGAGTATCTACGACGTCAAGATATGAACTCAAAATCAGGTGAAGAGCAAAAAAAAAAATAATGCTAAAATCTCTGGAATATCGTAGATTAGAGTTTGACGTTATTTTGATGTTTAAAATATACTATAATCTTTCTGATTTACAATTCGATGATTATTTTATGGAAGCTTCTATTTTACTGGAAATTTCCGGTAATCGAAGTTGGAAAATCGGGTTGCGGAACCGCAAACGTCCCCTACTGTGAAAATTGCAATACAGGAACCGTAAAACGGTTACACAACTACAATTTTCAAACTTCGGTAACCAGAATTTCCGGTGAAAGAGACACTTCCTTATTTTATTCACTCCAAAAGAAGGGATAAACTGCACTCCCATGGGTTTGTCATTCAATCCAAATTTTATGCTAGTTGCAATCAATTTCGTAATTTCTTCTTTAATTGTATTGTTACAATTTGGAATAGCCTTCCTCATGACTTAGTATCTGCTACCAGTCTTCAAGTATTTGAAAAGCGTTTGAAAAAATTGATCTGCACGCTATGTTGTCATATTTATTAATTTCTGTCGTGTTTTTGCGTTAATTTACTCCTTATTATAGCATATCTTTTGTTAGTTTATGTGTATATTTTTTTCACATGTTAACTAGTGTGTGTTGGTGTGATGCCAAGCACCATTGTGTATTTGTTCATGTAAATAAAATAAATACAGCCTAAATAAAGGTCATCATGTCTGTACAACTGTACAAGTCCTTATTTCGACTCAAATTCGGATGCAGAGCAAAAAGGTCAAAATGATAATGCTTTAATACCAGTACTCAGCCAATATCAATTAATAATAGGACTTGGCCGAGTACTTGAACTCGACTAAGCACATCCCTAAATACAATTAATGTATGTAAAACATTTGGTAATTTTAGGCTGCATTTATATTTACTTCCAACAGAAATGAGATTTGTTTTGCTTGTACTGGTATAATCAAGGAGACTACCAGCACTGGTACCGTACCATACTTTTCTTGGATCAGTTTTTGCTAGACCACTAGAGATGGCATGGACTGACTTTTTTGTAACCCGGACCACCCACGGCTCGCAACCTCTTGCCCAATCTAGCAGCTAACCGACCTGGCAACTCATCCCAAAATAACGTCCAGCCAGCCCGAAGCCCATTCTTTTACAAAACTTCAGCCACATTTGAAAGAAAAATGAAAGTTGAAAGGGCTTTCAAAAATTGGTAGTGGCTAGTTATAAGCGGCCCTATGACGAACAAAAGATAAAAGCGGGCCCTCAACGGACCACTAAAAAAAACGGTTAATGATTAACTGCTGGTTAGCGAGTGTGGGTCTCTTAGCGGCCATGCCATCTCTATCAGAGGTGTCCGAAGTCTAAAAATTTCAATGCAAAGCATCAAAATCAAAATCCAACTCCGAATCCTAAAAAATTCAGGAAACAGAATCCGACTCCGAATCCTATAATGGTATTACCCTATATACTGGTTGCCAGAGGATTCACCATATGGAAGATTCGCCACAGAAGATTTGCCACAAAGAAGATTCGCCACACAGCAGGTGAGACATACGACCTGACCCCAACCCCCACAACCCTAGCTCCCCGACCCCACCCCCCCTGACCTTAACCCCCTGACCCCAACCCTCTCCAACCCCCCGAACCAACCCCCAACCCCAAACCCTCGGTCCAACCCCCTGACCTTAACCCCCCTAACCCCAACCCTCCCGACCCAACCCCCCTGACCCCAACCTATCACCGTTGTGTGGCGAATCTTCCATATTGGCACTGCTGCAAACGTTTGTCTGACGCTTACGCTCAAATTCTTGGTCACATTCGTATGTCTCACACGTTGTGTGGCAAATCTTCTGTGGCGAATCCTCAGGCAACCCTATACACTAGAGATGGCATGGGCTCACTTTTTTGCAACCCAGACTGCCCATGGCCTGAAATCTCTAGCCCAGAAACCGTAACTGACCTGGCAACTCATCACAAAATAAACCCCGACCTGCCCAAAGCCCGTTCTTTTTACGAACCTTTTATCTTATTCAACCCAAACGTAAAAAGGAAAACTTAAGATTTCTAGCACCCCACCCAGTACCGGTACTTACCAACATATCATAATATAGCATACCAGCATACAGGCATAGGTACCATTTAAATATCAATATTGTTTTGTAAACAGTAAAGTGGTATAATATCACTTGTTTTCTGTAAATTATTTCAACTCACAGAAAATTCAAGCACAATTACCGGTACAAATTAGACAGACCTACCGGTAATCATTGCAATGAACATTAATTTCAATGTACCGGTAGCATATATAATTAAAAGCCTACAGGTACTTCTCAAACTACAATAGATTCTGACATGAAAAGCATACCGGTATCTATTAGCATTGTAAGTAGACTGTTTCAGCATAGTTTTTCATGATTATAACAAGTAGTGAGTGAAAAAAACTTGTATTTGAAGGAGAGCACTGACAGACTGATCCAGTGATCTGTACCGCTATCTGTTTTCATTAGAACATTTGCACTTGAACACAGAACACATTACCTGACTCTGTGACCACTTGACTAGGCTGCCAATAAGATTCAAGATTCAATCTTATTGGCAGCCTAGTCCAGTAGTCACAGAGTCAGGTAATGTGTTCTGTTCTGCCGGTAGACTACCAGATCTTATTGCAAAAGCAATACCTGATATATCATTACTATTATTTCAATCACGCTAAGGTGTAAGGCAACAAAACCTCTCACTCTGATAAGCGAGCAAAAATGCACAAAAGGAAACAAAAACAAATAAACTGGTATAAACAAAGTATTCTAAAACATTAATTTCATAACTGAGTGTAAGTCAAACTGGAAAAGTTGTTTCTTGAAAAGATGCAAATTTGAAGATAAAACTATGTCTTCAGGCAAGGAATTCCACACAGCAGATATGCGATTACAATAAAAATTGGAATAAGATTTAAATTTAGGCATACACTTAACAGATTTTAAAGTCAATTTGTGTCTTCGTAAATCATAACCACTATTGCAATATTCAAAAAAATGGCTAAAAGGAATCTCACACAACTGATAGCATATTTTATAAGTTAAAATTAAATCAAATTCTACTCTACGATATTCAAGCGATCTAATACCTAGTTTATTCAAACAATCAGAGTAAAAATTGTATGATATGTTGCAGCGGTTACAAATTGATTTTGTGAAATTTCTTTGTATAGATTCTACTGAAATTATATCTTTATGAAGATAAGGTGACCAAATTGGCGTATTGTACTCCAGTTTTGGATGAACATAAACGAGAAAAGCTCTCAGTAAAATGCAAATATTACCGGTACTACAGGAGAATGAACGCAAAATTTGATAGGAACACATTGAAGCAGCTTGTTTTATGTACATAATTGACAATACCGATCAGATGGCCGAGTGGTACAGAGCGTCTGCTTCTGGATCGGTAGACTTGGGGTTCTATTCCGAGTCGGGTCGAACCAATGACTTTAAAATTGGTTTTCACGGCTTCTCTGCTTGATGTTCAGCATTTAAGGGACAGTGTGGAGAACAAGCCGGCGAGTTTACTTGTTGTGCCGTTGGGAAAGGCACTTAACAAGATTCCCCCATCTTGGTGGGGTAGACAGATGGCCGGCAACTCCTAAGCGAGCTCGTATAGCGCAATGATGGCTTTCTCGTGATAGGAGGATAAATATGTCAATAATAATAATGATAATAATATGTTGTTACCATTTTAAATCATCAGATATTAAAATTAAAATTCCAAGATCTTTAACAGTAGGACAAGATACAATACACTGAGAATTAATATAATACTTGTTTGAAGAATTAGCAGTGAGTTTCCCAGAAAGAGCAAGATGCTGACATTTATGAGGGGCAAGCGAAAGTTGGCGATCATTGCACCAGGTTGCAAAGAAATTCAAATTTTCTTGCAAAAGTATACTGTTAACACTGAATAACTTACGGTAGTCCTATTTTTAGGATTCTTAGGATTTTGCGGACGCAGCCGCAAAATCCTTAGCGTCCTAAAAAAAGACCACCAGTAGGGGTAGTCCTTTTTTTAGGATCCTGTAAACGGTTTGCTTTTTCCAACATTTTTTGACATTGTCAGCTCCATTATGACGAGTTATAGCCATTAAACACTGGAAATGATCGATTTTTCAACCGCAACCTAACCAAAATCAATTTTGAATGCGTAAAATCCTCAGCGTCCTAAAAAAAGACCACCAGTAGGGGTAGTCCTTTTTTTAGGATCCTGTAAACGGTTTGCTTTTTCCAACATTTTTTGGCATTGTCAGCTCCATCATGACGAGTTATAGCCATTAAACACCGGAAATGATCGAATTTCTAACCGCAAGGTAACGAAAATCAGTTTTAAATGCATAAAACGAAACGCGTCCTAAAAAAAGACCACCAGTAGGGGTAGTCCTTTTTTTAGGATCCTGTAAACGGTTTGCTTTGTCAACTGAAGACCCTCAAGCCTTGACATAATCAGTCATATATGTTCTTGGATCTTGAAGGTTTGCATCATGTCTATATCAGAGTTGGATCAATTACGTTTGTATTTTAATTTACATGTAGTAAGTACTTTCACTTTTTCATGTGGTAATTAATTACACTTTTTTATGCGATTGCTCTAGTAATAAGGGTTTGTAACTTTTAAATAATTGTATAGCCTTGGCCAAATTACGCGTACTTTCTACTTTTAATACGTTTTCAAAGTTCTACTACTTTTAATTGCCCGAATTTGTTGGAATAAAAGCGGTTTCGAGTGCACCTTTACTAAGTAATTGCTTGTCTAATGTAATTAAAAAAAGTGTGGGTGTCATTGTACTGTAATTACGATCGATCTATAATGCAGTCACTGATCCAAATCTGGTCCATTTTTTATAACATCTATTCGAAACAAAATGCACCGTACGTCCTCAAACTAAAATAAATGCAGAATTATTAAAACCAAAAGAAATTGAAAATTTTGCAGGTTAGTTTTTAGTGTCTTACCACTTTTTTTGCTATGGCAAACGGCACTGTGTTGTAGGTTTTGTGGTGAACACGTTCAATGTTAATATACTGTACCTACCTCACATTGTACAATTGCTTTCATTTCGTTTTTATTCATTAAATTCTCTTCACTCATTTTTCGAATTGTCTGTTAGATGGAGCATGTATAGGTAGGCAGGAATAGTAGTAGTGCCCTGTCCCTGTCATATTTTCGCATTGCCTCATTTTTGCAGATGTTGACGCAGTGATGAGAGACATTGCAATTGTTGCGAGAGGTCCGTGTTTCGATGCCCGGGCAGGTCAAATTGGTCGCAGCGTCGCTAACGGCTCACCACCGCTGCGATGTATCTTCAAACTTTGAAGCTGTTTTGTCCAGGCCCAGTCATGAAGCCGCGTAGATAGGCCCCGCTCCTCGTTACGCACCTTGATTGACGTAATAGGCCTAGCGCGAGTATAGCCTAATGAGGATTTGATTTTGATGTAACAAGGCATTAAAACGGCACAAGAAACAAAGTACCGGTAGCAAAACAATGATCGGCGTAACTTGTGGGTAGGTACATGAGGAGTAGCAACTCGTAGAAGAAAGAAATCGTTAGTCTTGGAGCGGCCTACAACGCATAAACTAATGTAAAAAGAAAAGCGTTTAACAATCCGATCTCACGGAAACGTGAGTGGTCATCCTCATTGGAGTGATCAGCTCTTGGCTCCTTTACATGGCTCAGTGTATTTCACTGACCTATAATTTATTATCTTTCATATCAATGAAAGAAAGACACGTCGCTGACGTCTCTGAGTAAATCCAACTACAACATCAGTAACTTCAACACTCGTAAGTTGGTAGGCCTACAACATGTTAGCGACATGTCCTTGCGGTACGGTGCGCTGGTGACAGACCCAATGTGACGGCTTCGATTCGCGGCTGGAGGCGATCACATTTGACATATGTAAATCGGTTGGCTTCTGACTCGTAAAGTAACTTCACAGTCTCCCTTTCTTACGGTTGAATTTTCAGTTCACATAAATTTGAAAATAATCTTAGTTGTTCATTTATATTTCATGTTTTGAAGCACGAAAGAGGTCAGACTACTAGCGTATCCAGGAATTTGCAAAGGGGGGGGGGGGGACAGCACTTTTGACCATACGTTGTATACAAGAACGGATCCAGAAAGTTTTGGTGGGGTAGATGTAATTTTGAATCAGTTTGAATGTTAACTAAATGCAAAAACGTTTAGACCCGGAAACGGGCGTCTATAAGCCTTTTGAAAATGTTATTTGTAAACGTGTTAATTAACCTCCTTTAAAAGAATTTAAGAATTTATTATCCGTTCACAAGCTTTTAGTCTCAGGCTTCTAGGCAGGAGCATATTTAGAGAGGGAGGAATTGTCCCATGTCTCCCCTTTTGACTCTGCCTTTTAGCAAAAAAGAACAATACTATTGGTGCCAAGTGCCTGAAATATGCCAGACTTTTTTGATATTTTTCGTAGCTTATGGCCAGGGGAGGATCTAGGGGGTAGGATGAGGGGTATGCATCCTCCCACCAGCCATTTTCAAAAATGTTTTTCATGCATACAATTTTCTGTAGTTTTGAACCTGTTTGATAGCGATAAGCCCTACGCCAGCACGCATAATCGAAAATGTGCAAACAAATGCATCATATTTTTTCGTCTTCAGTTGCATATTTATCCTCCTATCATGAGAAAGCGATCAATGCGCTGCACTAGTACGAGCTCGCTTAGGATAATAATTTGGCGAAGCACTCAGAATTAGGGTCAAAAATTTAAACAAAATTTGCCTGAAAATTAATCAGAAAGCACTAAAAAAACCATTCGCAGCATCTAAATTTTCAAAAATTTTCCAAAGGAGCATGCCCTCGGACCCCTTAGAACTTTTTTGTTTCTCAATCAGCTTCAAATTCGTTCTTCCCAAAAAAAATACGCTTGAAAAAAATATGAAAATCATGCCCCTTCTCTCTTCTCAAAATTTCTCGCTACGCCACTGCTCCTAGGGTAAGCTATAGCTAATTCTAATTTCATATTTTGTTGTTTCGCTTTTATTTGCCCAGTTTCTTTCAAACTTGAAGAAAATCTCCTTCTGACATCATGTTAAAGCTTTAAGAGCTTATACACGAAGTTACCAAAAATCCAACAGTTTTTGCGATTTTGTTCGCCTTTGACACAAAGTTGCAAAAGTTAGTACGTTGGTTTTGATAATATCAATGAAGAAAAGAAACAAATTAGAAGTGACGCCATAAGTCATTGTTAAAGTGCCTTAGGCTGTACTGTTATGATAAATTCTTGAAAGGGGGGGCTGAAGGAGGGCTCAAAATTTCTATGGAAGGGGCTGAAAAAAATGTAGGGGGGCCTTCAGCCACCTTCCAACGCCCTTGCATTATAGGCAATTTGACGTCGTAGCCGAATTGCACCAAAACGCCCTAAAACTGCTTTTTCGGTTTCATTACCTTGCAATCGTATGAGATGACCGCCCGTTTGGCGTAGTGATAACGACATCGCTATCGGTGAAGGCGGTTTAGGATTCCATTCCCTGGCTGATCAAATCGGACACCGTGTTACCGGCGTCTCGCCACCGCCACTTCGAGGTTTACAGGATTCTAAAAAAAGGACTACCCCTACTGGTATTCCCTTTTTTAGGACGCGCTTCGTTTTACGCATTTAAAACTGAATTTCGTTAGGTTGCGATTAGAAATCCGATCATTTCCGGTGTTTATTGGCTATAACTCGTCATAATGGAGCTGACAATGCCAAAAAATGTTGGAAAAAGCAAACCGTTTACAGGATCCTAAAAAAAGGACTACCCCTACTGGTGGTCTTTTTTTAGGACGCTGAGGATTTTACGCATTCAAAATTGATTTTGGTTAGGTTGCGGTTAGAAATCCGATCATTTCCGGTGTTTATTGGCTATAACTCGTCATGATGGAGCTGACAATGCCAAAAAATGTTGGAAAAAGCAAACCGTTTACAGGATCCTAAAAAAAGGACTACCCCTACTGGTGGTCTTTTTTTAGGACGCTGAGGATTTTACGCATTCAAAATTGATTTTGGTTAGGTTGCGGATAGAAATCCGATCACTTCCGATGTTTATTGGCTATAACTTGTCATGATGGAGCTGACAATGCCAAAAAATGTTGGAAAAAGCAAACCGTTTACAGGATCCTAAAAAAAGGACTACCCCTACTGGTGGTCTTTTTTTAGGACGCTGAGGATTTTACGCATTCAAAATTGATTTTGGTTAGGTTGCGGTTACAAAATCAATCGTTTCCGGTGTTTAATGGCTATAACTCATCATAATGGAGCTGACAATGCCAAAAAATGTTGGAAAAAGCAAACCGTTTACAGGATCCTAAAAAAAGGACTACCCCTACTAGTGGTCTTTTTTTAGGACGCTGAGGATTTTATGCTCTACTAAGCCAAGTTATTGAAATAACTTTAGAGCAAAATGACATTAGCAAAAACAAATGAAGCAATGAAGCCGTCGCGGTTATGAACTGATGTGGCCTATTACAAATGTGCTATTGGTCATATCCTTTTAACGATTACAATTAATGATTTAACGAGTTCGCCATAATAACAACGAAACAGCTTATTATCACAGAAGATTTAAGTCCTTGTAGCTTGCTAGGCAAGCAATACCTCTCGCAGACGATTACACGGCCCAATATTCTTTTTTAATCTAACGAAAAAGATGTCAAGAAAACTTTAAACAAAAAGTCATTGGTAGGCTATGTTGGTCTAAACCAGGGATGTCGGCATTGCAGCCCACTATCCTCTGCTAAAACAATTTTTTAGCAAGTTTATTAAGTATTGAGCTCGAGAGTGTTCATGAAATTTAATGAAAACACTTTAGGCTATATTTGATAAATAATAAATTAATTAAAATAAACATTTTATAGTCATTGTGACACCATGCATTTTTGAAAATCTATCTGGTTCATAACTTTCTCATAAAAAGAGCTAGCTCAAATCTAGAAGCACTTCCCATGTCGGTAACCAAATTTCCTGCAACTGTAATCCCTGCACTTTTTTCGATTTGAAGCCTTTTTTAAGCCTGGACTGCTTTGAATAATCTTTTGATAGCTGTTGTAAACCAGACGAGAATAGCTTCTTTTATAGGGAACAAATTTGTAGAAATCATAATTTTATGACATAATTATGACACGTTACTCTCTTGAAAATGTTTTGATTTGACACACCGTTTGCCCATAAAAAATATATTAATTTTTTAGACGTGGCTAGCGGTCGTTATGTCTTTGAGTGAAGGCCACATTGTGAAAAGTTAAAACTAAATTAACATTATTGGATTAATTACTACATTAATTAATTATATGGATGGTTTTTTAAATTTTCTTTGTTGTTAAAAAAGATCCGTTTTCAGCAAAATGCGGCTCAGTACAAGGCTATCAATGGTTTTTTTTTTTTTTTTTTCAGAACTATAGCCTAATATGAAATATTGGAATTCTGGTCGCTTTGCGCCCCAGTTAAATATTTAATTTTGCAATGGGTCCCTAATAAATTAAAAGGTTAGACATCCCTAGTCTAGAGTAGATTACCATCGAATGCTTGTGCTTAGTGGTTGAAATAGACCAGTTTTCATATATGCTGCTCACAAAAAGAAAGCAAAAGCCTGCAATTCAGCAGACCTGAACAATAAAGCAAAATGGTCTAAACAAAATGTGGCCGAATGTTTTTGCAAAGTGCGAAATCACGCACAATGTTTTACTTTGAATACATCGGGTAAGTACCATTGTTGTTTCCGTATCAAAGACCTGAATGCTGTTTCAAATCCAAAATTTTTTCATGTCTCGATCGAGACATGACCATTTTCCGAGACTTTCATGGTCCGAGACCGAGACGAGACATTGGCATAGCGAGACCGAGACACTCAAAAACGTGTCTCGAGACCGAGACACGTCTCGAGACATCCAGCTCTGGTATTGATAGATAATTACAGCCCATATTTTGCATCTTGCAGAGCACTGAGAGCAGCCATAGTATACCTAAAAACAAAACAAGTTTAGTAAAACAAGTCCTTCTGATGTCAGCAGCATAATGCAATCACTTGGCAAATAAACTGAAAAACTGAATTAAAAATTTGGATGTGGGTAGTACCAGACGATAGACCACCCGCGGCAGGCCTAATCGAACCGACTAATTATGACTGTGTATGGTTTGGGTAAGGGGTACTAGTAGGCCTACTAGGGGTAGTCAGTTAAGCGATGTGGAATTATTTGTGTACCGCAGTTTAGTGTTTAACTGCAGACTACAAACAGACAAAGCTGTCTTGCAGTAAGCCTTTGTGGATTGCAGATAGGCTGACTTAGTCCAGCAGCTACTGAATCAGCATTTCTTCACTGTACATAGGCCAAAAGTTCTAAATTCAAGTTTTGCTCAACCCACAAGTTTGCCAGAAATTTTGAAAGTTACTGGGTAATTGTATAAAGTTTTTTGTTGCTGCTAGAGTTACGGTAAATTGCTCTGTTTGTATAGCCAATAGCTTTTGAAATGACCATGTTTTGCTAATGATTGGAAAAGTAATTGCCAGTATTGTGTCAGTTTGATTTTTATGTACTGAACCATCATCAAGTGACATGGCTGAGCGGAATTGGCGTTGGGCTTTGAAGCCAAACATCACGGGTTCAAATCACGACTTGGCCGATCACATTTCACGCATGATTGTGTGGCTGTTGACTTGAAGAGCGCAAGCTCATATAATACATAGTATTCCTCGTCGATCTGTTCTTTCAAGTACAGTTTTTTATTATAACTCCTTAGTTATTATTATTTTTATTACAGTATATACCTCACTATTTTGAAGTGATTGGGTTAGTGCAGAATTTTGACCCTTCCTAAACAGATACTTTTGCGTAAAAACAGAAGTCGAACAGGAGCAGGAGTATAAAAAGTTGTCATTGACCAGGAGCAGGATCAGGAGTCTGGTTGGTCAAAACAGGAGCAGGCATGGGCGTAACCAGGATTTTGGCCAGGGAGGGTCAAAATTCACAATGTATGCGTTGCTTTATAGCTAACCGTACTCCTGTGTTTTAATAATAACTAAGTTAAAACTAACCATCGCTCAACGCTCGCTTTAAAGTTTGACGGCTTGACGCGACTCTATTGCTCAACTATAATCAAACTAAAACCATTGGTTCTTAACCCATTAGTGCCCATGGTCCTTTTTTAAGGACCAGGGGTTTTTTGCCGTTATTTTAAAAAAAGAACCCATTATTATTAAATATTCGAGTATTTTGATTAGCAAATGGGATAAGCAAGATGTTAAAATGTAAATGAAAATATATGGAAACACTGGGATTGATCAAGCGTGAAAAACTTGCAACCGCTGTTTTCTTTCTCAGCCTGGCAGCTTATGGTAAGTTCAATTGAAAAATTTTGGTTGATTGCGTTGACTAAATACAATAGTTTTTGGTTTGGTGGTTGTTTGTATATTCTAGGATCATATTATAACCAATGTTTTTAAATAATACAAGTTTTGAAGAAAATATAGCTATTACCAATTGGTCCTTTTTTTAGGACCATGGGCAAATATCAGTAAACAGCAACTGAAAAGACAGTTTTAGTATTTAGTTTTTTTTTCATCAGAAATTGCAATAAAGACTATTCTTCTTACTATGTATTATATGTAGGCATATTGTACTCTATAGATGCTTTTATTTTGGCAATAAAACATTGACCAAAATAAGCAGTAAAGCCGGGGATAGCCTGACATAATCTGGGCTATGTTATCTCCTAGACTGCTGCATTGCAGCACTAGTACGTGCTAGCTTGAAAATTTATCAAACTGGTAATAAGTTTAGATAATACGTAATGCATATATACCTATGTCTGTTCTAAGGAATTTACCAGTACAAGCATACTGGGTATTGTAGACCGATACTACGGTAAAAAAAATCTTCTACACATCTTTTATAGTTCAAAGTTTGTGTAGTCTTTTAGATTCAACAATGAATGAGTCCCAGCCTGCAGAACACCAATTTTATTGTTTGCGAGATGCAATTGCTTTTGTAGAAGAAAATCCAATTCCTCAAGATAATGACCAAATTGATGTGATTGAAGTTCCCCCCAAGGCTGATGCAGTGACTGATCAGGAAGATTTCGATGATGAAATTGTAGATGGAGGAGATAAAGATCCGTTATACCTTCCACCAGATGTGCCTGGTAGTGTTGAGCTTCACCAATTCCATGAAGATCAACTGAAGCTGCAACTCAGCCCAAGAAAAAAAATGCAAAGTGTTATCTGGGAAAAAATGCAACCAAGTTATTCCAAACTTCCCCCTGCTTCAAATGGGGCTGCACAAAAAACAGAACACATAAAGACTGGATTGAAGAACAAAAACCTAGTGGAAATTATTGAAATGTTTTTTTACAGAAGACTTGATATCAACTATCCGGGATCAAACTTTACTATATGCAACTCAAAAGAACATTCATCGTTTTTCTTTTACGAATAATTGCTTGCGGAAATTTTTTGGTGTGTTGCTTTTTTCTGGGTACCATAAACTTCCCAGTGAAAGGCTGTATTGGAGCTTGGAAGAAGAAAACTTTCTGCAAATGTAGCGGCAGCAACTCGTCTTTCGCCTGTTGGTCATGTCCTAGAAAGAACTGATGGTGGCAAGCAAAGAAAATGTGCCGTTTGCAAAAAGGTGTCCAAGCAGTGAAAAAGATGGGATGTTGACTTGCATATGGGAGAGTGCTTTGATAGTTGGCACAGTTAAATGCAATATTTTTCGCGCTTTGCCTATGCTTGAAATAACCTTGTCATTTTTCGGATGTTTCTGGATGAGTTGTAATCATTCTCCCAGGAAGTTTAGTTATTTATAAATGTATACTTTACGTGACCATGGTCCTAAAAAAAGGACCAAATATTTGACCCCTATATTTACCCCTATTTGTAAATTTTATGAACAAAAATGGTTTTAACTGTTCTTTACATACTTAATACCAGGCATTTAACACAAAAAAAATAGAAAATAAAATTTGGGCATTAATGGGTTAACCTGGGCGCAACCGCCCCTAGGGGGCGCTGTTGACTTTTAGAGGAGCGGAAATGCTCGGGGGGGGGGGGGAGCGTTATATTCAGAAGGTGAATCGCTATTTACCTCACCGCAAATTTGCTTTAGTAGTTCTGCTATATCAAGATCAATGTATACTCGTGCTCTATATAGGTCTAATGGTAACTGCATAAACCTAGCTAGTAGATCTAGTCTAGAATCTACATAGTTTTGTCTTACTGCGCATTGTCTGGTCTGATGCTTAAATAATTCGCTTTGAAAACGTAGTCTGTCGGCTAATCTGCAACATTAGCTAGTTTAGGGTTAGATACATTTTGTAGATTTGTACTATGTATATGAGATATAATCTGCAAACTGCAATTGTGTTGAGTTGTGAGTATAGTTTATTGGTTATTATTTAACGGTCGGACGAGCGCAGTCTTAATATGGACTCACAAGGACGTTGTTAAGATCATACCGTACGGAAAATAAGGTAACCGGAATCCCTAGTGCGCTTCGACAACGTACGGTTCCCTAATAAGGTGTGATCTTCACGAAGCCCCTGGATTGGTGATTAAACCATTCTTTTAAACACTCATCATTTTTAACACTGCCCTTTCATTATAATGGGTGGAAGATTATGGACACCTCTGAAAAGGGGCGCTGGGGGAAAAATGGTTAAGAATCACGGAACTAAACTAAACGTAGAAATAAGTGAAAAACTTGAGAAAATAAGCAAAAACAGTAAACAGATTTTGAATAAGGAGAAAAAATCCTTCAAGAATGTAGATTAATGTAATATAAACATTGATGGTAGTTTTAAACAAAAATCTTTTGCAGAGTAGTTCAATTAATTGTAGAGAGGGTGAGACAGACCTTATAGGTGTGGGGGCTGGGGGGCACCATATATTTTTAATTTGCTTATAGTTAGTTCACGTCATTTGGTATCAGTCATTAGTGTCTATTTCAAATTTTGCATCTATTCTTATATAAGTTATTGTACATTGCTTTGTTTTTATAGAGCACTGAAGATGCTTTTTTAGCGAAATATGCTCTTCAATATAAAGCAGATTTTGATATTTTACATGATGCTATTGTAAAACATTAAAAAACTAAATTATTGTTACGTAGTGTTATCACCTAATCAAGTGTACGGTAGGTTGTCTACCTACTAGTAGGTAGCAGCGCCATTTTGTACTTCTAGTGGTCCATGCAGTTCAGCTACTTTATTTATATACGACGTCCTGACTTGGAGTCCCGAACCCAATACCTTCAAGTAAAATCTGAAGTTTTTTAGACAATCAACATTTTCAGAAATATTGTACAAATACAGCCTATAACATTATTATGGATATCAGGAACTTTTTTACGAAACAAACACGTACCGGTAACGCCAATCTTCCTGAGATCGAAGATGATGCACCACCAAGTAAACAGCGCAACTGTAGCAGTCACCCTGGTAATGCCTCCTCTTCCACGCCAAGCACTTCTTATGTCACCAATGCTTCTCCTTTATCATTCCGTGATTTTAGAAGCTGCTCACCGTCACAGACTCACAGTCCATCGTCCAGTGATGCAAGTGCAACAATTCATCTGAATCCAGCAACCAACAGCGTGTCTGTTCAGGTTCGTCACGATTTAGATATCGGGAATCACGTCAATAGCGTTCAATCCATAACTAGTGCGCTGCGGCATGAACTTTTGACTAATGCACACTCGCCTCCAAGTGACTACGCTTTTCGACTAGATTCTAAAGGAAGCAGACGTTTTAAACATTCATGGTTACAAAAATATCAGAGGCTGGCGTATTCTCCTCTCCTAAGAGGACCCATGTGCAAAGTATGTGTTGTCTTTCCTCAGTCTGTTCATCGTGGTTATACTGGCGCGTTCATCAGTGCCCCCTGCATTAAGTATAATGATTTTCATAATTGTGCTCAAAAGCATGTAAGTAGTGCTTGGCACCGTCAATCTCAGAAGGATGCTACGAGGTTTCTCAACACTGTGCTACACCCTGAACGTCGCGTGGACAGTTTATTGGACAATGGTTTCAATGCCACGGTCTCCAGCAACCGTGCAAAATTAGAACCGATTTTGTCAAATATTATTTTTTGTGGTACCCACGACATTGCCTTAAGAGGCAAAGACTCCAAGTCTGGTAGTCTAAATGATTTATTGGATTTTAGAATTGAAGCTGGTGATGCAATTTTAAAAGAACATATGGAGAAAGCAAGTGGCAATGCTAAGTATACATCGCCTAAGATTCAAAATGAGCTAATTAATCTATGTGAAGAAACCGTAAGAAGTGAGATTGTTGCTTTGGCAAACAATTCCTTAGGCTTCTCAATATTAGCAGATGAGACTGCCGATATTGCAGGAACGGAGCAATTGGCGATTGGAGTGAGATTCTTCGACGAAAAAAATCTGCTTATTCGTGAGGAGTTTCTTGGTTTCACTCCTTTGAAGGAAATGGACGCAGAAACGATTGCAGAGACAATAACACATCAGTGCAATAAATATGGTCTAAATTTAAACAAGCTACGTGGTCAAGGTTATGATGGCTGCTCCACTATGGCTGGCAAAGAAAATGGAGTGCAGGTACGCATTAGAAGCGATTATCCGTTAGCAGTGTTTGTCCATTGCTCAGCCCATCGTCTCAATCTTGTGGTCAACGATCTGAATGCAGTTGTGGATGTCCGGAACACCATTGGAACAGTGAAAGCCATTATAAAATTTTTCAGAGAGAGCCCGAAACGAAGACGCCTTGTACCGAACACGCCATTGCTATGTGAAACTAGGTGGAGCGCCAAATATAAAAGCATAAGGCTTTTTACTGAAAATTTCACCGAAATCCACAAACAACTGAAACATTTAGCGCTGCACGATTCCAACGCAAATGGGCGGCAGAATGCGCACAATTTGCGGACCGCTTCTGAAACACCCGCATTTCTGGTAACTTTGCATATCATTGCCCAGTATTCGTCCATTTTGGAGCCCGTCACCCAAGCCCTTCAGTCAGTTCATGTGGATATGCTATGTGTCAAGCAACACGTCGACAAACTTTTATTGCTTTTTGGCAATCATCGAAAAAATGCAGAAAAATCTTTCGCCGAGGACATTTATGCATCATCGTTAACTACAGCCGAAGAAATTGGTGTTACCGTATCACTTCCACGGCAGTGTGACCGTCAAGTGCACCGAGCGAATATTGGTGGAACCATTGCAGAGTACTATCGCCGCTCCATTTACGTCCCTTACATGGACTCCCTAATTCAATCTTTAAAAAGCCGCTTCTCAGAAACCAACACACCAGCATTTGCGTTATATAAGCTGCATCCAGCTCAGTTGGAAAAAGCTAACCGTTCAGAGTACAAAGCATTGGTCCAAACCATACAGCAATTCTACAGCTTTGACAATTTTGAACAGGAGGCCATGTCGTGGTACGACATGCAGAAACAAGGACTACTTTCTCAGTCCAAAAATCTAGAAGAACTGGATTTTATAGACTTGGTGCGACATATAGAACTTTATCCTGCCGTACGTCAAGCGTTTATAACCTTGATGACCCTGCCTGCCACTACTTGCACGGTAGAAAGATCATTTAGCACATTAAGAAGGGTCAAAACATGGCTAAGAATGACCATGTCTGATGACCGATTATCCGGGCTGTGCTTGATGAGTGTCCATAGAAGCCGAATAATTTCAGACAAAAAGTCATTCATGCAAAAGGTCATTGACAAATTTGATAAAGACCCACGTAGACTTCACTTTCTGTTCCAGAACTGATTAATTATTAAATTCGTTTCTACTGCATTTTTCATGCAGTATATGTTATTCTTTGCTTAATATTATCGTTTTTCAGAATTGGCAAAGAGAGTCAGCTGACTCCCCTCCCACACCCATCCTGTCATACTACTCGTTTTTCAACGTTTCTTTGCGTTTTAAAATTTGTGTTATTTTTCCAGGGGGGGTCAACTGACCCCCCTTGCCCCTACGTGGTTACGCCCATGGGAGCAGGAGTCCAAAAAAGGCGACTCCGTAGGCCTACACCTCTCCAAAAAACAATCCGAAAACGAGTAAAACACGCACATAAAATAAAACCTTAGTCTTATTAGTTTACGGCTCGCTAGCAAAATGCTTTCAGAAAATGCTACGGCAATAAAAGTAAATTGCGGGTATTACTCACGTAATGTGCAGAATCAGGAGCACATATTACACTGCAGTATATATCTGCTGGTTTGTGCATACAACTAATAAACCGAGGTAGCTTACCAACCATTAATTATAGTTAATCAGTCACGAATATTTCAAAAGCAGATGAATCTTCACAGCTTTTTTGAATTTGTTGTAAGAATATTCCTTCCAACTAAAAAGCAATGTCCTTCCTGGCCTACCGGACGGGAAGTCATGACGACTTCCTCCTGTTGGGTCAGAGGCTATAACAGCACTCCGTCACCAACAGTGCAAAGCACTCCAGTTAATCGTATCGTAGAGCGAGACAGCGCTGTTTCTGGCTATTAGCCTTCATCAGCCGCCCTCAGGTAAGAACCATTCATCTTCCAGGGCGAATGATCTTGCCAGGATCACTCTTCACTTCGGATAAATATTTCTTAAAGAATTTAACCTTTTTGGTACGCATATCCACTCGTGTGGCTACGTCACCATTCCAGTCAAACTCTTTACGTGGCCAGGGTGAAGTGCAAACAACTAAAAAGCAATGTCCTTCCTGGCCTACCGGAGTGCTTTGCACTGTTGGTGATGGAGTGCTGTTATAGCCTCTGACCCAACAAGAGGAAGTCGTCATGACTTCCCGTCCGGTAGGCCAGGAAGGACATTGCTTTTTAGTTGTTTGCTCTTCACCCTGGCCACGTAAAGAGTTTGACTGGAATGGTGACGTAGCCACACGAGTGGATATGCGTACCACAAAGGTTAAATTCTTTAAGAAATATTTATCCGAAGGGATGAGTGATCCTGGCAAGATCATTCGTCCTGGAAGATCAATGTTTCTTACCTGAGGGCGGTTGATGAAGACTAATAGCCAGAAACAACGCTGTCTCGCTCTACACTATTCCTTCCATTTAAACCTATAAGGACGTACCGAATTTTGGTTCCCATAAAACGTAAAGATTTATTTCCACAGATCATCTCCACGACTACGTAATGCCACCAGAAATGCCCCTATACGAAAACATTATTGTTTTTTGCGTCACACTCTTTCCGGCTTCAAACTTAGACCTACAGTGGAAATCTTAACCTATTTCCGGCTTTAAACAGAGGCCTACCAAGGTGTGCGTACGGTTATGCTATGAATTGAAATGGAATGGAAAATAATTTTTCCATATTCCATACTGCAAAATTTCTTCTATTCCATACGTAGTGATCTGCATCACTACCATTTAGTTCCCTTATGTAATGTGTATTAGAAATGGCTGGGGCAGACTTTTTTGTTGCCCGGACCACCTACGGCCCGAAACCTCTAGCCCAGTAACCGTAACCGACCCAGCAACTCATACCAAAAATAAAGCCCAGCCCGCCCTAATTCCATTCTTTTTATGAAACTTTAATCACATTAATGAAGCTTCATAAATAAGGGACTTCATAAAATGTTAGCAGCTTGTTAGCGCCCCACTAACATACACAAATAGAACCGGGCCGTTAGTGGACCAGTAAAAAGACCGGTGAACGGCTCGTTGGCGGGTCTCTTAGCGGCCCATGCCATCGCTAATGTGTATTGTAGGCCTATACATAGAAACCCTTCTGGGGAATCCACACTTTATTGTGGGATATCTTTCAGAGTTGTCCGGAACGAAGAATTTTGTTCGTAATTCCATTCCAAACCTAAAGCCTTTGCTCCTATTCCGATCCGTTCCTAAATTTTAGAAAAAAACAATTCCTAATTCCTAAATGTTCTTAATCTATAACAATAGCAAAAGGTGTCATCATTCAGTTTATGATTATTCTTAGTGCCGGTAAATATCGATTATGTCAATATCTACACCTAATTAACTAACTTTTTTAGCAATCTACACCTAGTTAACCCTTTTTTTTTGCAAAAAGCTGAAAATTAAAACAAACAGTTAAGGCAAGAGTTCTGTAAGATTTTTTAAACAACAGCAACGAATTTATTTTGTCGCAGGGCGAACAAGATAAGGTAAAACAAAAGATGCAGTAACTTAAATACCGGTACATAGAATAGTGCGACCGGGATGCTGTGAAGTGACATCATGTCTTCTTGTCAAACAGCTCCCTGTCAAAACGCATTTTGGATTGGTGTTATAGCATGTAAAATTTAAAATTAAAACGAAACAGCAGTAAATTGGTTTTCCATACCCTTTGACAGGAATAGGCTTACAGTAAAAGTAAGGATCAGTGATGTAGTCCTCGCGGATCTCCTTGGCCTCGAGGACAGGTTTGTAAAGTCCATGGCCTTGGCCTCGATCGTGTTGCCCTTGGCCTTGGCCTCGGCTCTCCTAGGCCTTGGATTTTGCGCTGTCCTGGGCTCGAGGATTCGATATTTTTAAAAATTCAATTTTGCGATTGTCTCTCCTATGGAATGCCACCTTAACGTGGTGGGGAGGTTTGAGTTTTCAATGATCCTTAAGTATAGCAGTACGATAAGCTTTTTATCATGAGAAGTCATTCTAGCCAGGCTCATGTTATTGTTTTTACAAATTATAGAACAGATCTACTAGAGTACCGGTACAGTAAAGACTGCAGACTCAGAATGATGAACTTGATCATATGCCTTCTTTGAAAATCATAACTTTTTTATAAAACGTATAAGAGTAATAACTAGGGCGATTCACGGTCAATAAAGTAATTTTTTTTTGGATGTAGAAAATAACTCTAAAAATGTGGAAACAAAATTTCACGGTCGTAGGATCAGCGTTTATGAAGTTATAAAGTCAATAAATGTCAGGTTTTTGTTTTTTTGGTCAATTTTTTTTTATTAGACCGGCCGTTAGCTCAGTTGCTAAGCGCACGCTCTCGGTGCGGGAGGTCTGGGGTTCGATTCCCGGACCGGTCAAATCGGCACAGTGTCGCCAACGGCTCGCCACCGCTGCGACGTTTCTTCGGAGCTGTGTAGCCCAGGCGCTAAGCCGCGGAGATGGGCCCAGCCACTCGTTACACGCTTCGGCGTATTCCAGCGAGTATAATGAAGATTTGATTTGATTTTGATTTGATTTGATTTTTTTTATTAGGTCAATTTTTGCTTTCTTGTTTTTTTTTGCACGTTTCTACTTTATAGCCTACTTAAAAAGAGATGACTTAGATAATTTAGAGATGAAGGTTCGTAACTGTTGGTGGTACCAGGGAGGTGCATGCTGTCGCCTGACTGTTACCGGTATTACAGTTTTACACATGCTTAATTTATTCATGTAATGCTTGATGTGATTTGATTGATTTCGATTGTAAAGATCTGTTCAGACACCTTTGCAAGATTGCAATCTTAGCAAAATTGGATTATGATGAAATAAGCTTTTCGATGTGTTTTCATTTGTTACGTATTTTTGTCGCTACGTGCCAGTAGTCACAAACACTAGAATTGAAAAGACAATGCATTAGTTATTCGAACATACTTTGACGTTTCACAGATTGCAATGCAGCGAATAGCAAAGCACTTGAATTATATGTGCGTACATTATAATCTAAGCACTAACTGAAATGACTTTGGTGTTTTTTTTTTTTTTTTCTTATGGGCTGGTTCTTTCATTTCATTGTTTCGTTTGGTCAATAAAGTCAATTTTTTGATAAAATAAGGTCAATTTTTGAGATTTTTAGGTCAATGAAAAATCCCCCTAGTAATAACTATAGGGCCAGTGAAGATTGGAATAGCTTGAAGTACGACCAGCGTAGCAAATAAAAATTGTGGCTTAAGCTTGAATTTTTATGAACATTTTATTGCATATGCAGGTTTGCTTCAAAAACGAAGAGCGTTAATACTATTTTTGCGAAGCCACGCATGTAGAGCTAAGGTTTTTATCGTAGTGAAGTATGTGCATCATGGGAGATGGCCCAGCCGGACATCGAACCCGCAAAACCAGCTCCCCAGCCCAATGCGCCGGCCACTCGGTCAGACAAGCTTTGTTTGTAAAACTTGGGTCTCGCTCGAACAAATTTACTGAGTTTTGATCTCGGGCTCAGTGGCATCGTGTCATTGGGGCTCGGGGAGGGAGATGTTTTACTTTTTATAATTTACAAAAACTGAAATTAAAAAAAAAAATAACAGCTAGTGCTATTTTGTTTTCATCTTTCAAACTAACCCCATACCCCCGCCCCCCTTTCTTACACTACAAATTCCATTGCTTTGTTTTTTAATTTTTGCTTCAATCAATCGCTTCGACTCAGAAGTTAAGTTAGTTTGTTGATCTGTGGTTAGAATTTAAAGAACATTTTGCATGCGTTGTTAAAAATTATAGTTTAGAACACACCTATACTCGTCATCCCACCAAATGCGTCAAGACTAGTCATGATTGCAGCCTGCTTTTATTTATTTTAACCCAGCTCCTTTTTTAAGGCCTGGGCTACTAAAACACTTTTGTATTGTCTGACACTATAGTAGTGACTGCACATCACTACAGGTACCGATATGTCCTTTTTCGACAAGAAAGTGAGCTGAAACGAGTATTTTTTATGTGAAAACCGTAAAAATCCGTTGGCGACTGGGGGACAAGCTCCCAGACTCACCTTGCCTACGGCGGCTGGGGCTTTCCCCCAACCCCTGTAATGTCCTCCACCTTTGTTACATCGTGGGGCCACACTGATTGCGCATACTGTCCATAATTAAGGAGCGGTTTCGGGTATCAAAATAAATTTCGATTTATCCAAAAATTGGGGTATCACGACATATTTTGGTATCTTTTCCTAATTTCCTTTTTTCGTGATGTTACTCAATGCTGAATATGGCTTTTATAAAGGTTGTAGAAGATGATCAACATCTGCTTAAGTTGTTACTCGGTCCCCTCCAAACTTTTTGGCTGCACGACGCCTCTGCTCGGGCTCAAAAATATTTTCAAGTCTATAGGGTCTTGGTCTCGAAATTTTTTTTTTTTGAAGTCTCGACTCTCGACCATCAAAACTTGACTCCATCATTAGTTGATCACAAAATCGAAAACTTTTAACGTTGCAGCTTTAGATTGTGAGTAAAGTAAATAATTTTCTGCCCAAACTGAGCTGTTTAGCTCATCGGGTGCTAACTGTTCTAGCATCATCAGCCCTTGTCGAAAGAGATTTTAGCAAAGGGGGATTTATTATGTGACCCCATCGAGCATGCATTTCGGGGTCTGTGCTTTCGACGTTGATTTTTCTTAAGTCTAATTAACACGTTGTGGGGTAGTTCTTTGAGTGTGAATGTGAAACGTGAGTGCTTTTTCGCTTTTTGTTTTGCTTCGTTTTGTGATTTTGTTCCTATTATGATTGCTTGCATTTTCGTTGATTTGTTGTATTTTTTTGGTAAATTGTTTTTTAGTTATAATGGTTAATGTATAAGACAGTGGCGGCCTGGTGGGCAGAACCTCTTCAAACTAAATCTGGCTCACCAAAGGTTGTAGGTAGGAACGGTAATGTACGATGTTGTACCGAAGAATGCGGCTACACGTATGGGAAAGCAAACTGCGGATTGAGTACAGACGTACAATATACGGCTATAGGTTACTTACTAGCTTCAAATCAAATCAGAATCAAATCTTCATTATACTAGCCGTATTACGCCGAAGCGTGTAACGAGTTGCGGGGCGCTTCTCCGCGGCTTAGCGCCTGGACAACACAGCTTCGAACAAACATCGCAACGGTGGCGAGTCGTTGGCGGCACTGTGTCGATTTGACCGTCCAGGGAATCGAACCCCAGACCTCCCGCACCGATAGCGTGCGCTTAGCAACTGAGCTAACGGCCGGTCTATACCTACTAGCTTTAAGCACAAAATCCAAAAATTGTTGAATAATTTGGTATGCAGTAAGCAGAACAGCGTCGACCAAAGTAAAGATTTCAACCATCATTAATATTTGTTTCTTTGCAGATATTATTTGATTTAAAAAAAAATAAAGATTTTTTGCTTAACTCTGATAAGTTTGCCTGATACTGGATTAGTGCATGCGTTTTTTTTATATAGCCTACATTAAACAAGTTACCGATAAATAACAGCAAGGAACTTTATGCTTGATTCATCGGGATTAGTTTTAGTTTTGTGGCGAGTTTCATCTGGGGCATCTTATATCAATTTATAGCCTTATACCCTGCGCCTAGTAGACCTGGCACTGGATTGTTTCCAATTATAATACTTTTGTTAACACTGTAATTTTCGAAAACGATTATCGTTGTAAGTTTGCAATATTAGGCCATAAATTGTTTGCGAACCGTTATTTCATGACCAAATGACCCAAAATTTGAGATTTCATACTGAAATCGGAAAAATGCCCTTGTCCTTGGTCCATGTCCTTGGCCTCGACTTGCATGTCCTTGGCCTCGACTTGAATGTTCTGGGCCTTGCCTTGGCCTCGAAAAAATTTTAAAGTCCTTGGCCTCGACTTTAAGGTCCTTGGCCTTACTACAACACTGTTAAGGATACAAGGTAACTTTGCAATCGGTGGTACCGGATTTTACGATTGATGGTATACAATATTGAAAATTTAAAGAAAACAGGAATTAATGATAAAAGTCAAAAGAAAAATAGTAACGAACTCAAAGAAATAACGAAAAAAGCAAAAGCACAGCAAAGTGACAGCAAGACCAAAAGCCATAGATACCGTAACAAAGAAAACCATACAGACCAGTACCAAGTACATAGGTTAAAAATCACCAAATAATACGAAAATAAGACAAAAGAAACAGCAATACCGAAAAAAATAAATAAATAAAATGAAGGAATTAATTGGTTAGCCAGACCGATTGACACAAATATCACAAATATAATAAAATACTAATTGAAAGATACTAGGTAATAAAAGATAGATTTTGTTAGATAATATTTTTGAATTAAGAAAGATTTGTAGTTTGAGATAAAGTTTTTGAAAGAAAGTTTTTGTATTTGGTTTGGAATAGGGATGTGCCTCAAGGAAAATTACTCGGACTATCCGAGTAACGAGTATTCACGACATTACTCGGCCGAATCCGAGTATCTGCGACGTCAAGATATGAGCTGAAAATCAGGGGGGTTATTACAGGATTTTATGCGTTAGCGAGCGATTTCTCTCGCTAATTCTCCTCGGAGGAGAAATTCTCCGAGCGGCAGCCGAGATAACGTGCTCGCAAAGTTGGGATTACAGGTTGCGCTCGCAGAAAGAGCAGTTACTCGGTAAAGCCGAGTGTCTCGCTAACTGCTCGGTATGTACAGGCTTGTTGTGAGGTGCTGGACTGGCAGCAGCTGTTTGCTGGCTAGCGCCTAGTTTAGTGCCAAAACTGTGCTAGTATTACAAAGTTAGGATGCTTTTAACGTAGTTATAGATAAGAGTGTTTGCAGTAATGGTGTCTACAGATGCATAGGCTTGTTGTGAGGTGCTGGACTAGCAGTTGCTGGCCATGGCCTCACACAGTTACTGGTGGAAGATACCATTACTTCATACTCTCCGACCAATGCTCCGACTAAGTCTGCAGCCAACGCATGCTTGCAATAGGTCTACTAGCACAGTTTTAGCACTAGACTAGGCGCTAGCCAGCAAACAGCAGCTGCTGATCTAGCACCTCACAACAAGCCTATACCGGTTCATATGTAGACACCTATACAGTATACATAGCCTACACTCTCACCTGTAACCAAGTCAAAACCATCCCAACTTGGTAATACTGGCACAGTTTTAGCACTAGACTAGGCGCTAGCCAGTAAACAGCTGCTAGCCTACTAGTCTTGGTTTGATGTGTATGTATGTGTATATTGACTATGCTTTGCATTTTTCTTTTGTTTTTTTTTTATTTTTGAAAGTTTGTTTTTTTCTGTTGACATATGTCATTTTTGAGATAGAGAGTAGCGACTTGAGCCTTTGGCTCTTAATTGGCATGCACGAATATGCTTGAACTTGAATCCACCATTTCACAACAAGCCTGGGAGTTGCATAAAGCTCCAGTTGTGTCATAAACTAGGTACTAACTATTGTGCATAAACTATGACCTAAAAAACCGCGCTCTGCCATGGCTAGTTGTGTATGAAATAGTCGCTCGGTAACTTAACGTGCTCATTTTTTTTCTCGCTACTTGCCGAGAGAGTTCGCCAGCTCGGAAAATCCTGTAATCCCGAAAAACGCGTTAGCGAGGAAAATATTTTTACCGAGCAGTTTGCGAGCTCGCAAACCGCTTAACGAGCATCCTGTAATAACCCCCCAGGTGAAGAGCAAAAAAAAAGGTCATTACGTCCGTAAAAGTCCTAATTTCGACTCAAATCCGGATACAAAGCAATATGAAAATGCTTTAATACTCGGCCAAGTATCAATTAATACTCGAACTCGACTGGGCATATCCCTAGTTTGGAATAGAGTTTCATAATTTAACGCCATAGTAGGCTATTTAATAGATTGTTATAGTCGCGAGATTGGATAACGATTAAGTAAGAAGTCGTTAAAATTTGATCTTCTTGTATTATGTTGATGTGAATCCTTTGTACAAGTAAAGTATTTATTTAAGACCGAGGGCAAAGCGCTTGAGGAAAATTTGTGCATAAATTTAGCGACTTCTACTCTATGCATATGTTTTATCTTTAGTAGATGATATTTGTGATAAATAGGAGTAATTCTTTCACGCCATTTCATTTTGCCAATTGCTCTCACAGCTTTGTTTTAAAGCAATTGCAAGACTTAGAGATGTGATGTAAACGTTGAACTCCACACAGTGATACCGTAAGTTAAGTGTGGTAGTAGACCTATTAGAGAATTGTACAACATTAATAATGTATTTAATGAAACAATTTTACTTAGCTTGAATAAAATACCTACTCCTTCAGATGTCTTATTTTGTATGCTATTTACATATTTTTTAAAATTCTGCTGTGAGTCAATTTCAATTCCGAGGTATTTGACTTGATCTACCTGCGGTAGTGAATCAAATTTGAAAGAAGACGAAGTATTATTCGAGTAAATTTTGCATTTTGGGTGAATTAACATAGCAGTGGATTTATGAATATTACGTGATAGTTTATTTACATCCATCCATCTTTTAGCATTTTTAATTCTGAAACACAACTTTGTTCCAGCTGGTTGGTCGTACGATTCCGACATAATTAAACATGTATCGTCTGCGTAAAGTCTGGGTTGATTATTCAGTGCTTGAGGGAGATCATTGACGTAAATTAAAAACAATAAAGGTCCCAAAATAGAACCCTGAGGTACAGCGCATGTAATAAGTCTAGAAGACGATAGTTTATTGTTATAACATACTCTTTGAGTTCGATTGCTTAAATAATTACAAATGAGGTTGTTACAGTTGCCACGTATTCCATAATGTTCAACTTTTTTGAGTAGAATTTCGTGGTTAACCGTATCAAACGCTTTTGTAAATCAAGTGCTAAGATACAGGAAAAATTGTTTTTAGAGTTGTTATCTAAGATGTTAGTGACTATATCTTGAATAGCGTGGACCGTGGTATGTTTTATTCGAAAACCATACTGAGTGTTTATCAGTACAAAGTGTTGATCAAAAAAAATTTAATAGCCTGGTGGACAGTATAGCTCAGACATGGGCAAACTACGGCCCGCGGGCCAAATCCGGCCCGCCGGTTCTTTTATTCTGGCCCGCCGGCACTTACACAAACTTAAATTCTCACCGTGAATTTAGCGGAAGACCTTTTTTTTCCTTTAGAGATTGTGGATGGCAGTGATTTTCAAAAAATATGCCTCAACGGTGCAAAATTGGAATAAAACACGCGGTGAAAACCTCTTATTTTGGAGGTCACATTCGTACGAGGACCGTGATCTCCAAAAAAAAGGTCTTTACCTTGTTTTCCAATCAGCGTGTGGCCCGCTGCTTCAACAGTTTTTCCAAATCTGGCCCTTCGTGTGAAATAATTGCCCACTCCTGACTATAGCTTCAAATATCTTTGAAATTGTAGACAGAAGAGAAATTGGACGATATTTTCAGTTTTGATATTAGAGCCACATTTATGAACAGGAATTACCTCAGCATGTTTCATCAAGGTGGGAAAAATTCCTAGATTAAATGATAATCCAATGAAGTAGGTTAAATACGGGGTGAGAACATTTGCAGCCTGTTTGATGAAAGATGGAGGAATGTCGTCAGCTCCAGAAGATTTATTAGGACTTAGAAAGCAGAGTTGTGCATATACTTCAGAAAAGGAAGGGGGATTTAGGGAAATAAATGTAGAAATCTTGTTCCGTAGGTAAAACGAAGAAGAAACTTCGCTCTGTTGTGCTATATAACTTGCAAGTTCTTCTCCTACGCTGGAGAAGAAATTATTAAATTCGTTAGCTATATCTTCGGCACAGGCAAGATTTTTTGAGTTAGCTTCAATATAAGGTGGTTGGTCATTCAAAGAGCGATTAGCAGAACATGCAAGAATTTCTTTTAGCACTTTCCAAGTAGCGTGAATATCATGTCTAGCTGTGGCTTTCAAGTGTATCTTGATAATATAGAGCTTTGGCACGCTCTTTATATTCTAGTCAGTAGGTTAGCATATTTTTTGAAATAGAGTTTAGATTCAGGGTCACTATGCATAAAATATGATATATAAAGCTTTTGCTTGTTTTTTATTGATTTCAAGATTGCTTTCGTTATCCATGGTTTTTCTTTCAGACGGCGTTGTTTTCGTGAGTATTTTTTCAAAGGTGCATGTTGGTCAATCTTAGTTTTGATAATGTGAAGGAATTGATCAAAGGTAGCATCAAAGTTATCTATACCAACGGTTTCTAAACAATTGTAAAAGTTTTCCATGGCCGATTGAAGGTTATTTACATATTCCGTCGGATTGAAGTGGGCTTCATTTCGGTAGAATTTATTCTGCAATTCTTTTTTTTTTTCTGTTTGGCGTTTTTTATCAGAGCAAAGGTAGGATAATGATCACTAATATCACTTAACAGAATACCAGGTGTAATGTTAGATGAAATGTCGTTGGTGAAAATGTGATCTATCAAGGTGCTAAAGTTAGTTCTCATCCTTGTGGGTTTGTTCACAATGGAAAAAAATGCATTACTAGAGAGCATATTTTAATAAGAAGCGGTTTGTAGGCCTACATTTTTTAAGCTGAGCTAGTTAATGTTGAAATCTCCCACAATCATGCATTTATGCGCATTAGAAGTTATATTTTGAAGTGTTTGGTTTAATTGATCAATAAATTCAATAGTTTCAGTTGAGTGTGGATGTATGTATATAATTCCAATGACGTAAGTGGTTAATATTTATGTTTAACCACATATTTTCACAAGATGGCAGAGGCAGATTGTATTTTTCAGTTGACGTATAATTTAAATTCTTGCGTATGTAAACTCCAATCCCACCAGCGTTATTGAATGATTTTACAAACAGGAACCTATAACCAGTAATGACAATGTTTAAGATAGGCTTGTCTTTGCTTCGTATTTCAGTAACTGCAATTATATCAGGCAAAGTATTACTGTTAGAAATTAACTCTTGTAGTTCATGTATGTTTTTTTGAAGCGATCGAATGTTTACACGAAGTAGGCCTATCGTCAAACAGTAATGTTAGTGAATTGTAATTTAAAGTTTAAGTTCCAAGGCTCATAATATTGACAGTTGCTTACATCTTCAGTTAGACCGGAAAAAATTTTGTCGTTTATATCTAGGTCGGTATTGAACACATTATTGTGTTCTTGACTACGAGAAAGAGACATAATTTATGACAATAGAATAACAACTAACTTAGGGTAGAACGAAAAAGACTAAATAACAAATAAAAATGACAATGACTACTAATCTAGATCTGTCCTAAATAAGCCTCCAGACTCTTAATGTCGTTTTCGTCATGGATAATCTTCCTTTCTGTTTTACCGTCTTTTCTTACTCAAATTCGGCCGTTCTGAGTTCAAAAGTAGACTACTTGTATTTGTAGTGCTTCGTAGGCCTACTTCAGTTTGGTTTGCCAGAATAAGCGCTTTCTGATTTGAGTTAGGTTTTTGTTAATATTAACCTTTTCAGTAAAGTCAACGGACAACCAAAATTCCTGTTCCTGTAAGCCACAAAAGTTCCATTCCGGCTCCTGTTCCTAAAACATCTATGTATTCCTGCCGGAACAAATTCCTATTCCGGTCCATGAAGAACTCTGATATCTTTTCAGCCGAATGGCGGAAAAAAATGAGAGAATTACTGAATGATATTGTTATTCCGTCGCAGGATTTATTGGCTGGTGTGATATTGCAATTGTTGCGTAGTCTGCTATTATTAGAGGACGAACTAGATATAGTTAACATTCAACCTAATTAAAAATTACATCTCCCCACAAAAACTTTCTAGATCCGCCCCCGAGTCCAGGGAATGATATTGAAGTTTCAACTGTAAATTCAGGAACCAATCCGAGTGATGATGCAAGCAAAGTCGTAATTTGAAATTCAATGTTGTATATATAGATGATGAAGCAAGGTTAATGGTTCAACTACCAACCTAGTCTCGTTGTTGCGTCCTTGCATAAGATGCTTCACGATGATTATTTCTGCTTGGTGGAATCTGGCAAGCAGCAAATTAAAGAAGTTAAAAGAAAACTTGGAAACAAAAGGCAACTCCTAAGCGAGTCTGGATTCGTCCTACGCATAGCGCTTTCTCGTGATAGGAGGATAAAGATGAAGAATTCAATCAAAATCAAGTGTAAGTTCTCCTTTGAATCCAAGTGCTTATCCTGACAATGGAGTTACTACTGTACGCAGCTCTGGCAGAGAGACTCCAAATCCGCGCTATGACTTTGACGTTGGCCTTGTCTTCACCGAATTTCCATCTACCTTGAAATACGTAGCGCGATTCATCGTGGTCATCAAAAATATCCTCACAATTTTCGTGAGAATGAAACAAGCGAGCTCGATATATCATCTTAATCGCTTTTTTGCTATAAAGGGGTGGTCAGCACTGGCATTCATATATTGTCAAGAACTATTTTTATAGCGCTACTTAACAGGGATTCGATCTCCTTGTATAATACTGCGCAAAATGAAATGTCACTCGTATTGAAGTTTTTAAGTAATAGGGCTATCACGTGATGCTCTAATTTTCTCACAGTAACACCTCGTGCCTAATCAACTACAACCGTAATCACGTCTTTTTTATTTCGCCTGTAAACTTGTATATATCTCTTGCACCTTAGAAGAATACTGTGTGTCACTGGCAAGCGTTTTTTTTTTATATACGTTACTAGTCACAGAGCAAGCATCTTGAATTTTATCTTTTACCGTGGAAAACTTCAGATATTTTTTACTGCTGATTTGATTTGTGAAGCTTTAACTCTCCGGAAGAAAAATAAACCAAGTTTGTTTTGAAGTTGAGTAAGTTTGGACAGCAGTGAAGGCTAATAGCGCTCCGCTTTAGCACCAGATACGTACTCGCCGCCATTGCGGTGGTGATTCGTAACATAAAGAAAAATATCTGAAGACTATTGCCAGGAAACCGTCAAGAAAGCATTCCGAATTGTCAGATACTTTCAAAGGAAACTCTTCTCAAGTTCAAAGAAAGCTATTAACTTTGTTGATTTTGTTTGGATTGGAACAGTTTTGTAGAACTTGTGGATTGTCAGATTTACTTCAGCATTGGCGTTACATAGACCCAGTGAACTTATTTACCCGTGGCGGTATACTTCGGACTGACAACCACACTTCGACGGTACTGTTGAGGAAACAACAACACCCTTCCATCCTTAAACTTCACGAATTCTACTGCTTGGACACTTCCTTGAGTTCCTTATAATCGTTACGGCAGGAAATTCCCACCTCGACGACTGACATTCTCTTCGCGTTGGAACTTACAATTACTGTTCGACTGCGATTTAATTCTTGTCTTCCAACACTTCGAGTTTCGATTGGATTCCAGCAGTGGTCTTGTTCCTGGGATCGGCATCGTGGAACTGCGCAGTGCGGTACGTTGGAGACTTCGAGTACGCTAGAATACTTCTCAACTTCGCTGGAAGGATCGGGAACGTGGGACTGCGTGAACGTGCAGACTTCGGGTACGCTGGAACTACTCCTGGACTTCACTGGAGAGGTTTTTACTTTATTATTTTGTTTTGTTTAAATATTTGCTACTTAACTGTTTTTATTATTGCTTTTAATTATGTCGCATGTACCTACAGAAAAGGGTAGCGTAGATGTTGCCACGGGGTTGATTGGTGATGATACGGGAGGGAAAATACCGGGACCTGATACTCAAATGGGACCCCATACCAGTCAATCTGCACCCTCTAACTTGAACAAATTCCGGAAACTTCTTACCTCTAAGCGGCAATTAGTGGTGCGCATGAGGCGTTTTTGCGAAACAGCAAACGAATGTAAGTCGCAGCGGCAATTCAGCGAATGTTCTGAAACCCTCATCAATATTCAGTCCGCGTATAATCAATTTAAAAGGGCAACTGATGAAGTAACTGATTCGGAACTCGTTGTTGAACTGGTCGAACAAGTGGCTGACCAGTTCGAGAATTGCACTAAACTTCACCAAAACGTTAAGCAACATTTCCTTGTTTGCGCTTCCAAGAAAGTTGCTAAACATTTAAACTGCGATCAAGGTGTAGCTGAACTTAACCCCGCCGACAGTGTCTCTCAAGTGACTGATGGGATTAGCATTACATCTAGTAGGCTCGCCGCACGTCAAATTAAACTAGAGCTTAAACGTGCTGAACTTGAGGCTAATCACAAACTTGCTTTGGAACAGGCGCAGGCTCAAGCGGCTCAAGCACAGGCGCAGGCACAAGCGGCTCAAGCACAGGCGCAGGCACAAGCGGCACAAGCTCAGGCGGAAGCCCGGCGTTGCATTGAGGAGGCCAGACTCGACGCAGAGGAGAGACTTCTTACACTTTCAGAGTGTGGCTCGGTAGCGGTTTCTCGCGGGCGTCGTTCAGCTTCTTCCTCGCAGCGAGTGGAGGGCTTGCTTGTAACTGCTGAACGCCATCTTGATATGCAAACCTTTAGAGAAATGCGCCAGGGTGAAATCGGCGATGGGTCCCCAGATTTTAACTTTTGGCCCGTTAACATGGGATCTGCACCTCACCCCACTCAGAGCGTAGAACAAGTTCAACCTAATGCTAAAGAGACCTTTCGAGAGAGTGCTCCTATACCATTAACACCGTCTGGTAATAATGTGCCCGTGTTTCCTGCGCAGAATGATGTGGGTGAATCTACATTAAAAACCTATTTAGATCGCCAAGGAAGAAACGAATTTATTAATTTAGCCAGTCAAATTAGTTACGATGGTAAAAATATAGCCTTCGTGTTTTTCGAAAACCAAATTCGAAAACTTATGGCCGAAAGCCCTTACGACGAGCGACGTCTCGAAGTATTGAGAGCTTCCTGCGTCGGTCAACCCCGAGAAATGGTTAACCTATTCTTAGCTCCCATGAAAAACATGTCGACGTCACAGCGTATCGAAAAAGCGCTGGATCGTCTACGCCAAAGGTATGGCGTGTCGGGAGGCCTTACGTCAGAACCTAAAATCATGGATGTTCGTTACGGTCCCAAGGTGATATTTAATGTGGCTTCACTTAAGGCCTTTAATGAAGACTTGAACACTCTAGAGATATTTGCTTATGCCCATGACGAAGTTGGGAAGCTTTCAGGGCAGTTACTTTTGGACACAGCGAATCGCCTACCCGGGGTTCTTAAACGACGTTATCTTGACTATTTGGCAAAGATGGGACTTAACTTGAACCAACCTGGCTTCGATTCTCTGCGTAATTTTATCGTACATGAGCTCGAAGTCATGACGTCAGATTATGCTCAAACATTTTTTAAATCTGATGAGAAAGAAAAAACTCGTGAACTCAACAATGGGCGCTATAACCAGGTCCGGGTAAGGCAAGTGACTGTTAAAACGAATAACGAAACGCAAGAGTTACCTCACAAAAAAGAACCTGCGTCAACTACAAAGTCACTTAGCAGCTTCGGACGTCCTACTGATAACAAACCGCCTCCTGCTTGCTTTGTCTGCAACGAACCAGGCGTTAAGCATTATATTGCGAATTGTGACAGATTTAAAGAGCTTTCAATAGAAAGACAGCGCCGAATAATAATAGAAGCTGCCAGGTGCCTAAACTGTCTTTCCACGGGTCACGTTGTCCGCAACTGTTCCTTTAGGTCAAAATGCAGGAAGTGTGGGCCGAACTTTAATATCAAGCATGCAGATGTTTTGCATGACTACTACGCACGGTCAAGTTCTGTTGACCTCGGGGCCGCTGAGACAGAAAGTGGTCATGACGTTCAATCTCCGGCTGATTGTAATGGGCGGGACTCGGTTGAGAAAAACGAAGTAGTGACGAGAATGGTTAAGCCAGGATGCAACGCGGTACTGTTGCGCACCAGTGCTGTGAAGGTCGTAAACCCCGACACCGGTAAAGCTACCTTTGCGTATGCGCAGCATGATACTGCGTCTCAGGCAACGCTAATCTCAAAAAGCTTGAGAGATGAACTCGGGCTCAGCACTGATCACGATCAAGCCACTGCTATTCGAACGTTAGCCGAACAGACGATTTCTAGTCATGGAACTACAGAGTTTCAAGTTGAATCTCTTTCTACCGGTGAAGCTTTTAAAATTACAAATGCTTTGGTTGCACCAGATTTCACCGACGATGCTAACATTTTACCTCATTTTGTGAACACAACAGGTCTTGAACATTTTAATGGCGTCGAAATTCCCACCATTCCCTACCGTAAAAGTATTGATGTTCTTATTGGACAGAGCGATAAATTGTTGCTCACGGTTCTAGAAGAACGAGAGGGCCTGACACCTGATGATCCCAATTTCGTGTTAACCAGACTTGGTCCGATTGCCAGCGGTGGTCGTCAGGTGGGATCTCGGTCTAATCTTTGTCAGAGCAGAAGAGCTGAGGTTGGTGAAATTTCTGATGTGTGTGAGGTTGACGTCGTTACTAGTGTCGATCAAGGTAAGGAACAATCGTTGGTTCGAAGTAAAGATCTTTTGGATTGTTGTGACGCGTGTGATTGTGATCGACTAAAAAAGGAAATTGTTGTTTTGAAAGAAAACCTACGAAGTCATGAGTTGGCTGACGAGGTCATCCAACCGTCTAAAACTGATGACTTAACTCGTGATTTGGTGGAATCAAATGTTAAAGTGATAAATGGTCGCTATGAAATTCCAGTTCCGTTAAAAATGGATATTGTTAAAAGGTTGTCGAATAACTTTGTTAACGCTTGTGATCGTACAGTGTCGTTGCGTCGTAGTGCTCTAAAAAATCCTGAGTTGAAGCGCACTTTAATTAGCACTTTTCAAGAACTTACTAGCGCCGGTTGGCTTGTTCCTGTTGGGGAGGATTCGTTTGATAGTCGAAGCTGGTATTTACCTTTCTTCGTAACTAAGCAGGATAAGCCTCGCGTTGTGTTTGATGGTGCAGCTAGATGTAATGGTTGGTCCATTAATGATGCTGTTCTTTCGGGTGAAAACATGTTGAGTAATTTGGTTGAGGTCTTAACGCGTTTCCGATTGGGAAAATTTGCTTGTATGGCTGACCTAAGTAAGTGCTTTTTCCAAATTGCTATGCCTGAGCATCAACAAGATTTGTTTAGATTGGTTTGGTATAGTGATAATGACATTGATGGTGGAAAAATACAGATTTTCCGTTTTACAAGGCACGTTTGGGGGATTAATTCCAGCCCTTTCATCGCTTTGTTTGCTATAAATCGATTGATAACCGAAAATCCTACAGATGCTAGTTCGTTGACTTTGTCGGCGATTGAAAGTAATCGGTATATGGACGACTTACTATTGTCTTCGGACTCATTAGCTGATCTTGAAGTGGTGTCTCGAGAAGCAATGAGTTTGTTTGAAAGCAGAGGCTTTAAATTGCGGAAATGGTTAGCCAATAGTGTTTCTAAATCGATTCTGACTAACATTCCTCAGTGCGATCTTGGTTCTAACATTCGTGAGATTGACCTTGGCTCACATCCTTTGCCGGATTGTAAGGCTTTGGGTTTGGTGTGGGAGGCTGAGAGTGATGTTTTGCGAGTGTGTTGCAATAGAAAGTTAACTGAAGTTTCTAGCAGACGTGAAATGATGCGTATGCTCGCTGGTCAGTTTGATCCTTTGGGTATACTTGCTCCCGGGCTTCTAAGAGGTAAATTAATTCTTCAGGCAGTTTCTTCGTCTGGTTTTGATTGGGATGATGAACTCCCAGGCGATATTAAAAGCGACTGGAAATCTTGGATAGACTCTGTTGAATTTATTAATGATATTTCTATTCCTCGTTATTGTTTTGCGGGTGAAGAGTTGAGCGAGTGCAACTCCCATGCGCGGTACCAACTGCATGGGTTTTGTGATGCCTCAGATTATGCGTTTTCGTGTGTGGTATATTTGAGGCGCGTGGTTGGGGATCAATCTAGCGTGGCTTTTATTCAGGGAAAGTCTAGACTTGTCTTGTCTAATCAGCGGAGCTGGGTTATTTCCCGAAAGGAGCTAGAGGCTGCTAAGTTGTGTTCAGAGCTGATGTTGGCTGTCTCTAAGTCGCTAGATCATCTTTCTTGTAGCATTCATCTCTGGACTGATTCGCAGGTGGTGCTGAAGTGGATAGTGAATCCCGACCTTCACCTTCCACGCTTCGTAAAACGGCGCATTAGTAAGATCCATCTTGTAGCTTCTGCTGACGTGTGGAATTATGTTCACACATCACTTAATCCAGCTGACGTTGGCACTCGGAAAAACAGTTTTAAACGGTCAGGTTGTTTTGAGCTCTGGCTGGGAGGGCCTAGCTTTTTGTTGCAGACAGGAATCGAATCTCGTCCTGTTGATCCTTCCGTTGTTGTTCGCAAAACTAATATAACTTCCGAGTTGGGTTTTGACAAAGGTAAGATGTGTCTAGATAAGTTGATTGACGCTTCTCCTGATCTTTATGCGTTGAAAAAACGTGTGGGATATCTCATTGCCTTTAAGCAGTATTTCGTGTCTAAAGTAAAGAAGCTCACCTTTCATAAAGTCAAACTTGATGCTACATTTCTAGATAAGGCTCTTCTTGATATAGTAAAATATGTGCAAAGGCGTTATTTTGGAGCTGCCATTGATATGTTGAAAAAGAATTCACCTGACGCTTTTGAGTTGATTTTGAAACAATTAAGTGATAAAGCTACGGATGTAGAGCAAATGCAGCGCATTGCAGAAATGAAAACTTTGCGCAGTTTGCGACCTTGCGTTGATACTGACTCGTTGTTACGTGTTGAAGGACGTTTAGAAAATGCAGATCTTCCGCTTGATGCTAAACACCCCTTGATACTTCCTAGTAGACATCCCTTGACAAGGTTAATTGTCCTTCATGAACACTCGCTTGCAGGTCACGCTGGGCCCGCTTACACTTTAATGAGAACTCGTCAGCGTTTTTGGGTCATTTATGGGATCTCGAGTGACAAACGTTACATTGCTGAGTGTGGAAAATGTGCTATACGCAAAGCCACCCCTATCCGACAATTGATGTCTGACTTGCCCGTGTGCCGCGTTTCTGCTACTAATAAGCCCTTTAAATTTTGTGGATGTGATTTTTTAGGCCCCCTGATTTATCGGCAAAATCGTAGTCATTGTAAGGCGTGGGGCCTGCTTTTTACCTGTTTGTGCACACGCGCAATACACGTTGAACTTGTTACAGGCCTGGACTTAAACAATTTTTTACTTGCCTTTGCTCGCTTTACAAACCTTCGCGGGCCTGTAGATACTTTGTACTCCGATAATGGGTCAACCTTTTGTGCTGCAGCGGACAAACTTCCCTCGTTGTTGGACTCTTCTGAATTTACCTGCTCTGTTCGTAAGCGTAATATTAATTGGGTAAGAATCCCTCCCTACTCGCCTAGTCAAGGTGGAAGTTGGGAGAGTATGGTTAAACTTTTTAAAAGTTCTTTAGGTCGTGTTATGGGTGAGGCGCGTCGTGAGCCTTCGTTGATTGAGCTGCAAACATTCGTTTCCGACGCTGTGCGCATCGTTAATGATCGCCCCCTCACTGCCCTTAGCGATAAACCTAATGATCTGGCACCCATAACTCCCTCGTCATTCCTGGGTCAACAGCTTGGCCCGTACACTCCCATTAGTGCATTTCATGATCGGGGAGATCTTAGGCGGGATTATTTGTACAATTCCACTTTGGCACATAAGTTCTGGCTTAGTTGGATTAAGGGATATCTGCCGACCTTGCAGGGCCGTTCTAAATGGCGAGTTACTCGTGCTAACCTTGAACCAGGTCAACTTGTTCTCATTGGGGATGCTGATGATATATCTAAGCGGGGTTCGTATCGTTTGGGGCGCATACACTGTGTACATCCTCAGTTTCGTAAGGGAAAAGAAATTGTTCGTAGAGCAACAATAGCTGTCCTTAAACGTTCTGGCTCAGGGGAGCTTGAATATGTTTTGCGCGATCTCGCAAAGATTGCACCACTTTAACTGTGTTTGATGTTTTTACATTGTTTGACGATTTTATGTTTTACCTCTGTGAACTTGATTACGAAATATGGTGTTTAATGAATTGTCGCCAAATATATACGATATGAAGCTTTAATCCACTTTTATGAAATGAATTATGCCTTGGTGCTGCTATGTTTGAATTTTGTTTGAATCTTCACTTTGTGTTCCGTTTCAAAGGGGCCGCTATGGTCAGCACTGGCATTCATATATTGTCAAGAACTATTTTTATAGCGCTACTTAACAGGGATTCGATCTCCTTGTATAATACTGCGCAAAATGAAATGTCACTCGTATTGAAGTTTTTAAGTAATAGGGCTATCACGTGATGCTCTAATTTTCTCACAGTAACACCTCGTGCCTAATCAACTACAACCGTAATCACGTCTTTTTTATTTCGCCTGTAAACTTGTATATATCTCTTGCACCTTAGAAGAATACTGTGTGTCACTGGCAAGCGTTTTTTTTTTATATACGTTACTAGTCACAGAGCAAGCATCTTGAATTTTATCTTTTACCGTGGAAAACTTCAGATATTTTTTACTGCTGATTTGATTTGTGAAGCTTTAACTCTCCGGAAGAAAAATAAACCAAGTTTGTTTTGAAGTTGAGTAAGTTTGGACAGCAGTGAAGGCTAATAGCGCTCCGCTTTAGCACCAGATACGTACTCGCCGCCATTGCGGTGGTGATTCGTAACAAGGGGATAAATAGGCAACCAACTAACTCAATGAATTTACTAAAATGTTGTTTTTGTGCTTAGAGACTACAAAAGGTAAGGGGCCCACCGAAAATTTGCCCCGGGCCCATTGGCGGCTCTCGGAGCCCCTGTGCGAACATAACGGGCTCTCTACGAGCGCAATCGGGCTTTTTTATCCGTGATAGGATTTCAGCAAAATTTGTATACGTAGCACAGTGCCCGCCGAAACCCCTTTAAAGCCTTTCATCGCTAAGATTTTCCGACAAAAATCGTGCCGTAAAGTGGAAGAGCGCACTCACGCCTTCCTCAGAATTTTTTGCGGTCTCCTCTGACCTTGGAAAAGTAACCTCTTATGCTTGCGCATGCAACTTTTTTTAACAAACTGTGTCACCTACAGCCCATCCTTCAAATATACCTAATACGGCCACAAGCGAAAACTGACCTCAAAACTAGCACAGTATTCCCACTTTTGTTCAGAATGTAATTCAACTAAAATTGCGAATTCGCAAAAGGCAATTTTAACGGGGAAGTGTGGGACCTTTGGATCAGGGGGACCAAAGAATCAACCCTCTAATTTCGTCATTTTTAAAAATAATTTCTTCAATTTTTGGCAGGTAGTTAAAATTCTAATCCTTAATCCGCCTGTGACTTATTGTTATGAGCCATGTGACCTGCGAAGTCCGTAGGCTATAACTTCGTACAAGTTGCGCAGACAGGAATGGAGCAGAGACAATGGGGAGATGGAGAGCAAACTGGTTTCAAAAAGACAAACGCCGCCTTATCTTTTATTACGAAAAAACGATTGAAATTGTTGCAAAAAATATCATACGTTTAGTTTTGCTAGTTGGCATTTAAAACATTTAACTGGATCGTGAAGCTCTTAATTTTAGCTATTGTTTAAAACAAATTTCCAGAAAATTGGTTGTGTTTTAGGCACTTTTCATGATAAGTAAATTGGACGATAGGCAATAATTTTTGAAGCGGTTTTTAAGCTAATAGCATTTCTTGCTATTTTAAAGCGTAATAATAGCGTCGATTTGCAAAAAGTCATTTGATTCATATTAAGTAGGTTCAATCACAAAAATTTAAACTTCACTATCAAATTATCAGTTGAGCTATAATTGGTCATGGTTTTCCAAGCCTTAAGCATTTTTCGCAAAAAAATGATTGTGTAAATAGTTTTAAACCTCTTGTAAAAGTAGGTTTCACTGAATAGAACTAGATTTGTACTATCATGGTAGATTAGTAGTAAGGTTGTTAATTCTGTCAAGCTTTGCCCTTGGACGATGTGTTAAACAATAAACAAATATTAGTGGTTGCAAGAATGTAGTCCATATAGTGAAACCTACATTTACATGAAGTTTAAAACAATTTGCACAATCATTTTCTCACGAAAAAATTTTAGGGGCTTGAAAAACCCCGACCGATAACCAGGCTAATTTCATATCGAAGTTTAAATTTTAGTGACTGAACCTATTTAATTTGAATCAAATTAACTCTTTGCAAATCTGCGTTACATAGATGCTTTTAAAATAACAAATGCTAGTAGTTTAAAAACCGCTTCAAAAATTTATGTCTATGCCCAAATTATTTATCATGTAGAGTACCTAATACACAATTAATTTTCTTGAAATTTGTTTCAAACGATAGCGTAAGTCAAAAGCTTCATGATGCAATTAAAATTTTTAAAATCCAACTAGCATAACTACAGTCATGACCTTTTTAGTAACACTTTTAAGCGTTTTTACATTACAAAAGATAGGCGGCGATTGTCAATTTGGAATCAGATTGCCCTCCAATGTCGCTTAACAAATAATCCGCTTAACTATGGCGTGCCAAATTAAAAAAAATTATTTAAATTTTTCACCCATGTTTCAGGACAAATTTGTCTCTCAAGGTTGCTAACTAATTTACGGTCGCAATAATTTTTTTCGATTTGGCGCGCTAGCGCGCTGAATTTTAAAAAATATCGAAATTTTGCACCCTTGTTTCAGGACAAATTTGTCTCTTAAAGTTGCAAACTAATTTACCGTCACAATAATTTTTTTCAATGTGGCGCGCTGGCGCACTGAATTAAAAAAAATGATTGAAACTTTTCACACACGTATCAGGACCTAAATCAATAAATGAATAATCCACAAACCAACTGAAATTTCAGTAATTGTTCTCAATTCAACGAATTTAAAAAATTTGAACATTGCACTCACGTTTCAGAATCTAAATCAACTTAACAGATCGACTTGTATTTTCAATAATTTTGGCAAAAATATTTGAACGGTAAGTTGATTTGGTTATGCTATGGTAGTTTTAGCAGGCAGTTGTTGAGTATTCATTATGCTAAACTAGGAATCCTCGAGTAGCCAGTATTGCCCTAATGTGTAGCCCTAGGGAAGTCTTGTTTTAGGCCGTAGGCTGCTAACCAGTTTAGGTCGATGCTAGGCTAGGAAGCTTAGCCTCGCATTGCCTATAATACCTGTAGGCAGGTAGGCGAGGCTAGGAAGCTTACGTGAATGCGATACTAGAGTTAGTGTAATGTTTGAACAGGCTGTCAGCGACATGGCCTAGCGGTACCGCGCACAGGTGACAGACCCTACGTGACGGGTTCGATTCGCGGCTGGAGCCGATCGCATTTGACATATATAACGGGTGGCTGCTGACTCGAAGAGCGCAAGCTCACTTCGCAGTCTCCCTCAATTACTGTTGAATTTTCAGTTCAATATAATTTGAAAATAACCCTCAGTTATTATTATTTCATTATTTATTATCGGTATGCTAGATTGCTAGTTGAGGTATTCAAATTACAGATACAGTTAGTTGATCATACGATTTGGGGTTAGGGTCATTAGACTGTAGGAGGAGCTTACAAGCTTCTAGCGTACCGGTAACAACTAGCAATCTAGCGTACGGATAGCCTATTCAAACATTACACTAGTAGGCTATTGCATTCAGGTAAGCTTTCTAGCCTCGCCTACCGGTACTATGGGCAATGCTAGGCTGTTTCCTAGCCTAGCCTAACTCAATACTCACGACTGCATAGCCTAACCAAATCAACTTACCGTTCAAATGTCTTTGCCAAATCGAAAATTATTGAAATAGAAGTCGATTTGTTAAGTTGATTTAGGTTCTGAAACGTGAGTGCAATATTCGAATTTTTTTTAATTCGGCGCGCTAAATTGAAAACAATTATTGTACTGTAAGTTCATTCGTTGGTTTGTTGATTTAGGTCCTGAAACGTGTGTGAAAAGTTTCAATCATTTTTTTTAATTCAGCGCGCTAGCGCGCCACATTGAAAAAAATCATTGTGACGGTAAATTAGTTTGCAACTTTAAGAGACAAATTTGTCCTGAAACATGGGTGAAACATTTAATCAATTTTTTTAATTTGGCGCGCCATACTCAACCTATACGAAGTTATACGGACTTTGGTGATTTGTAGGCTAAACAGAAATCTTGTAAGTTCAGTTTTGCAGGAAGCAAGTAACTTTTAGGGTTTCATAAAATGATTGTTTCTAGGTACGTTGGAAAGTATTTTGGTTTATTTTTTGCTGTAGGTTTTAGTTAATTAAGCAGTGCAAGTGCTGAAAAAAGTTAGAAATTATGGAAACGCCATTTTCAGATTTGCAGGTAGGATAAGCAAAATCAATGGATCAGCAATCGAAGGGACCAATGGATCATGATCCAATGTACCTTTTTTTAGTAAGGTATCTTTTTTGCAGCACAATGCCAATTAAAAAAATCTGTAATGGAAGAATCAACAATACGATAATAGTGCTCTAGAGATATTGCTGTAAAAGATGTTTTATTAAACAAGATGACCTTAGAAGCTTCAAGAAAATTCAAATTGCAGTACAGCACACTTCACCGCAATGTGATGCATCACAAGCATGTTGATTTAACACAAATTGAAATTACTAAAAGAAGCACGGTTACCAAGCACGTAATTACATACTGTTATTCTTTGTGCATTGAAATAAACATACCGGTATTTGTGGTAGGTCTGTGTTAGCATTTACGCTGATGCTTGTCTGCGTGTACTGGTATAGACCCTACGGTTTTTATTGATCTACCGGTACTGGTAACATTCTGTGAACATGACTAGCATATGATTATATTAATTTTGTGATGAATAGCTTGCATCTTTTACTAAACTATGTTCATGCTGTTCATAAGTGTTGCTTTAATTTTTCAAATTTTTTCCATCGATGAAGAAACTGCCTTGGCAGACCCCATTATTAAAGCTTCCAAAATGTTTCATGGCTTAAGCAGAGAACAAACTAAACAGCTGGCATATAAATTTGCAATCCAGAAGAATAAAAGTGCTCCAGCTAATTGGAATACAATGAAGATGACAAGGGAAGGTTGGCTAAAAGGCTTTCGTAAACGAAACAACAAGTTATCTTTGCGACAAGCAGAAGCAACAAGTCTTGCCAGTGCTTTTAACAAACACAGTGTGGAATGTTTTTTAATAATTTACAAGAAATTTTAACTAAGTATCAGAACATACCACCTCAAAATATATTCAATATTGATGAAACAGGGATTTCAACAGTTTAGAAAACCAAGACAAGTGTTTGCAGAGCTTGGAATGAAACAAGTTGGTCGCATCACATCTACGGAGAGAGGAGAAAACACAACCATGTGTGCTTGCATAAATGCGATTGGCCATGCTTTTCCTTCTGCATTCATTTTTCCCAAAGTGCATTAAAACCACGTGAAAGTCTGGGTTTATCATGCTCATCAGGTTGGATGAACAATGAACTGTTCATAAAAGTTCTGAAACATTTCATAACTTTTATGAATGTCTCTATCAACAATCCCGGTGTCTTAGTCTTCGACAACCATCGAAGTCACATCAGCTTGAAAGTTACAAATGTTGCCGAGCAAGTTGGATTGCACATTATCACCTTTCCACCTCACTGTAGTTACAGATTGCAGCCTCTGGAGGTGTCTGTGTTTGGACCGTTTAAGAACTTTTACAACAAATTTGAAGATTAGTAGATGACTTGCAATCCTGGCAAGGCTATAATTATTAGTGAAGTTGCAGATCTTTTAGGCCTAGCCTTTAGCAAGGCTTCTACAATGGAAAACATTACTGCTGCATTCAAAACTGCTGGAATTTGGCCATTTAGTTCCCAAGTTTTTTCAGAAGACAAGTTTTTGCCTTCAGATGTTACCCATGTTCCCAATATCAATCAAGCCTCTACGGATGAAGAAAGTGCACGTGGGTGCTCAGCATCAACAAGCAATGAAGAAATTTTGAATCTTGTGATGCCCCACCACAAGGCAATTCCAATAGTAACAAAGCGGAAATCTCGTCAGTTAAAATCCACCACTATAACTGATCCACCAGAAAAGCGAAGATTTTCGCAAGCCATAGAAGAAGAGTCATCATCCGAAAGTGACGAAGAACTAGTTTTGGAGACTGATGACGAATCAGTTGATGTGGAATCTTCTGAAGAAAATAATGCATCAACTTATTTCATCTGGGTTTTGTTATTGTGAAAATTTACTCTGGTGAGGCAACAACTTTTATAATTTTATTACACAAGTGATTAGTGATCTAGATGAAGACATGGACTATGCAGTGAGCTTTTTGAAAGATCTCTCTCATAAAGTAAAAAATGCTTTTGTCTTCCCAGATAATCTTGATCTTGCTTCCATATCTATTAAGGATGTTGTGTGCATGCTTACGCCACCTTTTTCAGTAGCTAACACAGCACGGCTTGCTAATGCGTTCAGATTTTCTGGTGATATTGCCAAGTATGAAGTTGTGTAGACTGTGTTTTTGATTTTTTGCTGCATTTTGATTTTGTGATTACATTCTTTGATTTTTACGATTGCATGGTACAAGTGATCCATTGGTGTCCTAGTACTGATCCATTGGTCCGTGAGTTGTGACGTTATTGGATCAAATGATTTTTAAAAAATTCAATTATTAATCGATGCAATGAGTTGAAGGGTCAAATTTTCCAGCATAGGTAGCTGGTCATGTCAACTACATACAGACGGAGCGAAAATCGTTATGATTCCTTTGAAAATGGAGGTGCCAGAAGCAAATTTGTGATTTTGATCCAAAGGTCCTGCTCGTATGTCACATACGTAACGTTTACTATCAAAAAACGGTCACAATGCAGAAATACGTTCAGAAAAAGAAGTACAAGATTGACTTTATAATGCCTCATCCATGAACACTAAACAGCAGGAAAGTATGCCGAATTCGAACTGCACAGCGTTAATACATGACAATTCCAATAAACAGTAAAGCTAGCTTACATCGGCAAAACATGGCAGAGATGACAGCAAGTGAAGTAACAAGACTGGAAAATTTGAAAATGAAAACACTACGAGCAAAAGAACTAAGTTTGAACTAATCTGTATTTGAAAATAGGATATTTGTCAGACTCAGCGACAGGTTTATTGTACCAGTATGTTAATAAGACACGCTTAAGAAGCATTTTCCCTAATAGGTCTTTTCCGCAAAGGGAAAGCTGAAGCTTAAGATTTGAAGTTGATGGCAAACGAAGCACTTTGTGAAGAAGACGTTCTATATGCCACAAGGTGGCACGAGTAGGGCAGCGAAGAAATTTTTCTTTGAAAGGCTGAAGAGTAAAAAACGATATAAATACATTTTATTTTAATTTTTTCATTCATGAACCGGCAGTATACTTCCGAATGGTTGCATAGAAAGTTTCCAATTTGCTTTCCAGCAATCTGATTGGCTAGCATTTGCGAGAAGAGCATGCAGTTCCAGCATGCACGCACGCAGTACCAGAGAGCATGCAGTTCCAGCGAGCTTGCACATGAACATTGCTGATTACTTACAGCATACTCGCGCAAACGCTCTAGCCAATCACATCGCTGAAGAAAAAAGTGGTAATTTTCTATGCAACCATTTCGAAACATGCAAACCGGCACCATATCAGAAAAAAATATTAACTACGCCATCAAAAAAATAAAAGTTGGTACACAGCACGCTAGGAGACCACAAAAGAGTAAAAGCTCACCCAGAGTCATGGCCACCCAATATCCATGAAACAATATTATCGATAGTTGTGCACAGTTCAATTTACAGCTCTCTCAGAAAATTAGAATTGCAAAGCATCGCTTTCAATCCTGCTTAAGTCAAAAAAACTAGCATTTGAAAGCAAAGATTATTAAATGCGGCAGAACATCAAACTTCTGCGCAACAAAATCAACCCGAAGTGCATATTTAAAGAATCATCCAAGCATACTAAGTCTACAGCAAAAAGCATAATTTATCGTGGAAAAAATATGACGATGAGCTTGGTACGAATTATGTTGCGTTTTTTTGCTGTTGCTAAGTTCGTGACAGTCATAATAGCCTCATAAGTCATTTGTTTTGTAAACCCAACTGAAACTCATGTGCAATTGTGCACAGCTCGTTTGCTGTTAAAAGCCTTTCTCAAAGTTTGCAATAGAAACTAAAATAACCCCGACTTACTTTAAATCTTACTCCATTAAAATGCACTTCACCGCCAGACGTCATATATTGTGACATAGATTCATGTAAGCTTAATCGAACACAGACTTTCTCGTCATGTTTGTATCTAAGAATGAGAAAATTAAGAGTACACGCGTTTCTTCCAAGTGCATTTCTCCAGTGCTTGGATAGGTCTCTGTTCACCAATATTACGCTACTAGGTTAAAACTTTTCGGTGCAATCTATTCACATGCCAATTCTTCTGGCCAATGTACTACAATAATATGTAACATGTCATTGAAAGAGTTGGTAAGCAATCAATTTGATTGGAGTTTATATGCGATGGGACAATAGAAGCTGCTTTTCAACGTCTAGCTTACGGAGACGCAGTCGAATCGCAATAAATCGTAGAAAAATAATTATGCACCAGTACAAGAATTTCATATCCCTAATGTTTCCACATAATCTCCATTAGTATTCATCAGTGAAAGCCGACTAACAATGGTCAAAATTAAAAAATAACCACATTACAAATATTTATTGAGGCAATCTATGATTAGTAAACAATACAAGCATCTTGAATAAATTTAACAGCCTAGGCAAGATTTAAAATCAAATCATACTTCGATATATTTTTTCTATAACGCTTGTATTTAATTAGGCCTACTCCAAATTACGAAAAAAAATGAACACAACAATACCTATGAGCCTCATTAATATTCGGTATCCTTCGAACAGCAACATCAGGTATATCTTGATGAGCTACATCACGAATGATCTTCTGTTGTGTGTATTTCAACGGTGTACCGATGTTCAGCAAATGACTTCCACTTTTTGAAAAGTCGATGTTACGAGATCGATAGAATTCTGCTTCTCTTCGCTGCTCATCTAAAAATTTAGAAAAAAATGTTAACACTGAAACTCGTTAACTCAAAAAGTTTTTTGATCAGTTATAATACCAATAACATCAATTCAAAAATCTTCATTCTACTCGCATTATAACTTCAAAGCCTGTGACGAGTGGCGGAGTCCATCTCCGCGGCTTAGCGCTTGGGCAAACACAGCTTCAAAAAGCGTGACAGCGATGGCAAGCCGCTGGCGACAATTTGTCCGATTTGACCAGCCCGGGATTCGAACCCCAGATCTCCAGCACCCATAGGCGCCGAGTTTGTGATTTTACCGGGCATGCGCAAAGTTTATGACGTTAAAATTGAAACATTACCGTTTGATTACGTAAGATACAGTGAAGATGAGGAAATCAATTACATCTTTACAACCAACCATTATATTCGTTGCAACCCTAAATTGGACTCTCAGTCTCAGATGTACAAATTTTTCGTTACAATCGTCCACATGCATGCGCATTTGCAGGTGGCGCATTTGCAGGTGCAAAGCGCAATCTACCGCAAAATTGCAGCCTAAACTTTAACTGTTGCAGCTCACTTGCAATAATACTGTACAACGAATGAAGACCGCGAATTTAAAAGAAAATTGGGTACTATTCGACTATTCCCCCCCATAGAGGACGTCGAAACAAATATGTTCTTTTCAAACCATTTCAGTTTTTATAAAATTTAGACCCCCCTCTCATTAGAAGTTTTCCATATAACTTAAAAGATGATTTCAATTTTTGCTTATTAAATATTGATTTAAATGATGATTAAATGGTGATAATTTTTGCGTATTAAAAACAGCTAAACATTTATTTAAAAGAGAAAACTCATTCATAAAAAAATTCATACAAGTTAAATATAATACTTGGCACCAGCGTGCATGCGTGCGCGATACGCGTCTGGCACTTAAAGTGTTAAGTAGTCAAATATGCCCGTAGTCGGCGTCCATGCCAGCACCGATAGCAGTGTCTTAACAACTGAACTAACCGTCCGGCTTAACACAAAGGGGCTCAATAACGATATAAATTAACAGCAGTGAAATACATCACACAATTGAAATGAGCATAAAATTATCGCTAAAACCTATGTGGAGCACGTCAACGAATTAGAACAAGGGATCAACAGTAGGTTGCTTCTAATGGGTTTACAAATATTTTCCTACATCATCACGTGATTTGTTATGAACATAAAGCATATTTTACAACACGCTCAGAGTAACTCAATAATGTTTTAGACAAACAAAATGATTCAATTCACAAGATACGTTTCAAAATTTAATCAGGTATTCGGGTTTATGGAGGCTAAAAGGCTGGGCTTGCAGATAATGCTTTGTACTTTCATAAGCATAGGTTTAGGAACGACATATTTTACACAAAATTCAACATATTGTCAATAAAATCATACCGGTGACGATTGGTAGTGGGCCTACTATCTTTAGGATAGGTCTAATCACTTTTAAACAATTTACCGCAGCACCAGCAGAGTTGACTTTACACTGATTTGCTCTACATCAATCAATCACAATGTGAAGTTATAGTTCTTCAATAACACGAGCCATGCAACGTTTCTTTTTAAGGCCCACTTACAGCGTTTCATAGGTATAACGCAAGATTAACACTAGGGATGTCCATTACCGAATCGAATCCGAAATGATTCGGAATCTTTTTTTCATACTGCGGATTCGAAATGAAAAAAACTTAATCAATGCGATGCATTTGCGGTGATGCACACACGCGAGTAAACTGCACACACCTACTGCGCAAGCTTATGCAACAAACACACGCAATTGCCAATTATTGCTGGCTGTTTGTGACAATCGTGCGTATTACAGGCGCGTTTCCCGATACGCGGCAACGCGACTAAAATTATAACGTAAGTAAACGTCAGTGCTGCCACTCAAAATTTTGCTTCTACCCTACAGAGAAGATCTAAAAATCCCTCCTTTTCCCAACCAATATTTCGAAGCTAATAGACAGTTATTTGGAGAGAACCAGTTCAGTATAAACGCTGCACTTATGAGGTAACAACTTCAATGTGCCCCTTTGTAACCTCCAATTTGTATGTTCTCCTTGGTATTGGCGCCAAAATATTGATAAAGCTTATGACGTCGCTGTCACGTGGGACCACTGTTCCCTCCAAATTTTTGGCTAGTGCGCATTTGCTCACATACAAATTTCAATAAAAAATTTTCCGGAAGATTTTGGGGTTTAAAGAAAGTTTGATTAAAGTTTTGCTCAAGTTGAGTTGCGCGAGAATGAGACATTTGTTTTGCACCATAATATTGAACACTTTAATTCAAATTTGGCCAAAAACTTGAAAAAAATTGGAAATTTTTGCCTGAAATTTTTTAAATATTGCACCTTAGAAGGAACAGTGCGTGGGACCGATTTCCATTATTAAAACGCTGCAGCACCGGAATGCTTGTTTGTTTCTACAAAAGGCTTGCCGGTGCTCTTCGCCTCTTCCAATAAAATAAGTTATAACTGCCACGACTTGGCACGCCAGCACTAACTGATAGGCACTAGAATAGACGAGGTTTTCTGGTCTGTAAAATAGGATTTGAAAAAAAGTAACCGAAATCACGCATGATTGACAGGGGTGCAAATCTATGTTGAGCATTGGGGGGATGATTTAGCAAAATTGGTCATTTTTCGATATTGGAGGGATGAAATTAGCTCGTATGGAAAATTTTCCACTTCCGTGAAATACAGTGGGGAGGACGCTGCCAGATTATTGGAGAGGATATATCCCCCATTCCCACCTGGATTCGCACCCATGTTGATTGAATTTCCGAAAAACATTGGCAAGTCACGTGATAAATCTTATCCTACAGTCCAGAAAACTTCGTCTATTCTAGTGCCTACCGCACTAACTTTTGTTTGTCCCGGATCCATGATCAATGAGTAAAAATGGTTACGGATTGGTGATCATTGAAAAAAGTCAGAGGTGTCCTATATGCGCAGAAGTAAAAGCTACAAAATTTGTTGAAGTGTGTTCAACTTACAGATTAAACACGTTACTATCAAAACTTAATCTTTGAAACACATCTCACTGAAAATCCCTACCGACAAGCAAAAATCCTGTAGGGATTCCCTACTCCCGACAGATGTCAAAAAATCCCTACTGTAGGGAGAAATCGCTGCTAGTGGGAGCACTGGTAAATGTAGAAGGATTTCGCGTTTTCGCGTGATCGGTGAACAGTAAAATAAAACAAACAGGGTGCGAAAAATTTTTGTCGCGTGCCGCGTTTCACGTATCGATAGGCGGCTAGCGGCAATGTGACTATAAAACCTAGTAGTTTGTTTATTTCATTTTGACGTTGAATTTTGGTACGTCAACGCGATAAAAACCACTCCATACCAAGGAACTGTACTGTACAATTTCTACCGCTTCATCGCCCAGAATCAAAAAACATTTGAAATAACCTTGACGACGGGAGTGAGACAATGCACGTTTGATTGTTACGAAATCATTGAACAATCAGCTTGCTTGACGCAGGCTAGCAAATTTCATATCGCGTTAATCGCAGGCCAGTATGATTTGTAATGGTAACGCATAGCCGCGTGCCGCGTATTGGTAAACGCACCTTTGTACCTGCTTCCTCAGCTCCGTCAGAGGAGCTTTTTCATGCGCCGGCCTTACCGTAACAAAATTACGAAACAGACTGACATCCGAACATGTGGAGGCCATAAACTTTCTTCATATGAGTGAAGATGTGTTGCAAATAGGCTTATCTGTTGGTGTATTTTGTGCATTTTTTAAGCACACTTGCTGATGATTTTGCTGCATTGCATTGTGCTCATTTTGTTTACCTCCCAAATTTTGGATTCGAAATGAAGATTCGAAATTCTGGATTCGACATTTGTGATTAGGATTCGATTCGGAATCAGCTAAGGCTCGGCTATGGCCATCCCTAATTAAAACACCCTGGCTGCCAGCAAAACCTTACACCGTTCAAAAGGTGCTTTATTTGAAGAATAGCTTTTATTATTAACATTGCAGTGCAAAAGTTTAAAATTTACTGTACCATCAGTCATTATTTAAAGGAAGCTACAAGTTGCTCACTTTTGAAGAAAACTTGTATTGAACTGAACCAAAAAAAGTGCCATTGGTGCCACTACAAATCAAATCATTGGCAGTTTCTGTAGTTGATTCCCATGTAGCCTATGACGTTTAGCATTTGAGCAATATAATTGGATGATACACGAGAACAAAACAGAACGTTTATTTACATCAACACACACGTTGCTTAAAACTCGTTTGTACACTAAAAACAAAAAAATCATAAAGTTTGAAATTGCTGGTTGTGTGATAAAGGGGTAGGAAGGGACTTATTTAACCTCTACCCCATGATCATGTGGGTAAGCAAATTGGTTCATGGATTACCCCTGGAGGCAGTAAGATTAGAGCAAGAAGTTAGCCAAAGCGACAACAGAAGTTGGTGCTACATAACCGCTTCATACATTCACCATGCAACAATGACAAAAGTTGACATTACAAACGTGCCACTTTTAATATTAAGTTGACAGATTTTAAAAATCAAAGAGAAAACTACAATTTCAAGTTTTTAAAGGGGCATTCAAGTCAAAATATTTGTTGATTTTATGAAAGGCATCGATAAATAAAAATCAAAAAAATTTTTTCGCGTTGATCCAGTGTGTTTTTATTGTGTAGTTTAGAAGATATCGAGCTTTAAAATCGGCTTGTCCACTATCTCTGACGTCATTTGATCATAGATTCCCCTGCGATATGTGACGTAATTTCAAACAAAAATAAATTGCGGGAAAAATAGCTACCCGTAATGGCTAGTTTTTGTGTTGGGCTAGTCTAGTCTGACAGCTTGCTAGTCTAGGCTAGTCTGATTCTACGCTAGTCTGACAGCTTGCTGGTACTGTCAGACTGTGGTACAGAGTGTTGGGCTAGTCTAGTCTGACAGCTTGCTAGTCTAGGCTAGTCTGACAGCTTGCTGGTACTGTCAGACTGTGGTACAGAGGTACCAGTACGCACTGGTCAGCCGGTACTAACTAATAACTACCGGTATGCACTGATAACTCTGTAACTGGATATCCCTATCATTTATTCTTGATATTTTAGCAGACTGGCAACATTTACTGTCAACTATCAACAAGCCTAAGACATTTCTGATTCAAATTTGCAATTTGGTAAATATTCTACGGTATTCAACTTTAGCATGTGAGTACAGTGACCTCCCTTCGCCTTACCGTAGTCAGGCAGATAGACCAGTCCTACAAGTCCTCTGACTCATCTGGACTTTCCAAATCCGCAAGAGGTCAGAATACTCGAAACATAGATTTCCAAGCATACACCTAGGGTTTCCAAATGTAATCGGGGTACTTTCAAGATGCAATAACTTTTAAAGTAAGGAGTTTTACGACATAATATTAACACATAATAAAGACATGATTTTTTGAAGTTTTTTGAGCTAAAGTGAAAATGTTGACTTGAGTGCCCCTTTAATACAGATTTTGCTCAGGTAATCACTTATAAGACTTATTACCATGATTCCCTCATCAATCATCACTGAATCCTGCAAAACTAGTTGATGTGAGCAGCTTAGAACACCAAATTAGTGCGCTTGCTTAAATATATAATATTTGCTAGTGTTTTTCCTGCAGAAGAACAGCCAACTACTTACACGAAAACACCCAAGAAGAGCCGAGCAGTTTGCATTATGCAAAAACACTTTAGGAAGAGCCGGGCAACGAGCAGTTTGCAGCCAACAAAAGCATTGTGGTAATGTTCAGAAAATGGATATTTCTACTTTTACTTTCCACACTTTCATAAACATTGGCAGAAAGATACAGCTACATAAAGCAAACATCATTATTAAAAGCTACCGATACTTGCCTCTAAAAAGGTGGGGCACCAGTTTGTAAACAACATCCTGCATCACTCTATCACTGCGAAGATTAAGCAGAGGTTGTGTTTCATGGACGTTTTTCCCACACTCAGGGCAAGATTTCCTCGTTTGTAAATGTTTGACAATGCAACTTTTGCAAACTAAACAAAGTACGGAGTTTGATGCAGAGAATAATATATTGGCACTTAAATTACAAAAATACCAAATACACCTACTCGTTGCATTACATCAAGGCATGTATATAACAAGTAGAGGGGCCCAACTTCGCAGCTTAGCGCATAGACAACACAGTTCCAAAGAAATTTTGCAGAGCGATGACAAGCCATTGGCAACTCTGGGTTAAATTTGACAGCATGAGAAATGAAGGCAGAACCTTTCACGCCAAGAATGCCTTGAACCATTCCGCCAACCATCAGTTAAGAATATCAACGCTTTTAACTTTTAACCATACACAAATACGGGGCAGGACTTTTCGGCGTGACCGATTCGACGTGAGACGTCTCGCCGTGACCAACTCGTCGTTGAGACAACTTGACGTTGGGACGTCTTGACGTTGGGACGACTCGCTGTTGGGATGTCTCGACGTTGAGACGATTAGGCGTGGAAAGGTGTGATTTGTGAGCGGACGTAATTATCGCATTTCGTGCTAGAATGTGATATTTTTACTTTTACTTATATTACAAAAGTAGAATGTGCAAAAAGTTGCAAAAAGACGTAATCATCACGACAAACGACTTTATATCTACGGCTTCATAAAAGTTTCGCGAGATACTATTTTAAAGAAGCTCAAAATTGTTTGACGTAAGTTTAACCAGAAAGTGGTGAAAAAATGTTTTATAACGTTTAGTATTTGGTTTCGTTTTATATAACGTGAAGAACAATTGCGCGTTTAGCAAACAATTAATAAGCACTGCGACTGCATTTGATTTTCATTTTTTGATCAATGTGCTGCAAAAAATGCGTATTAACTGAACATAAAAAAGATTAAATAAACACAAGAAATATTGTTGACGAAAAATTTTCCCACGTAAAGGTCAAGGCTTGGCTTGGTCAGCTGTGGCTTACTGAAGTAAAGTAAATCGGAAGTAAAATGCTTGATTATTATGCGAGCAGCCCTACACGGCATTTAATTTTAATCGTCAACACATGGCTTATCACCTACCAAGCACAAGAGTAATAAGCTGCACCTATGGATCAACTGATGTTCAAATCTTCTTTTACCACGTTTCATAAAAAATTCAAAAATTGACATTTTATGATTGCAAACAATGTTTCAATCTAAACCAGACCATTATTTTTGGACTACATCTTCAAGAGCTTTTCAACCTTAAAAGAGTTCTACCGTTTTTATTTCAGCAGTGGCTTTTTTGATAGTTGCTGAGGTCTGGGTTTATTTTTTTGCTGTAAAATTTCAGACAAATGTTCGAATTTGCTCAAAAAATTTCGGTCATTTAAAAATTTTTCCGCAAGATTCATGAACGAACGATTTTACAAAATCAAATGTTACTAATTACTGCATTTCAAAAAAACACTTTCAAAAATCTATTTTATCTCAATATTTCATAACTTCACTCCAAATATATATCAAAAGCAGCAAATTATTTCAGGTTTTCATTAAAGTTTCGAGGAAGTCCAAATCACGAAGTCTGTGCGCGATATCGCAGTAGCCACAATCATTTTGAACGTCTGGGCATAACGTGTAGGGCTGCTAGCATAATAATGAAGCATTTTACTTCCAATTTACTTTGCTTCAGTAAGCCACAGCCGACCAAAGCCAAAACCTTGACCTTTACACGGGTGTATTTTTTGTCAACAAAATTTCTTGTGTTTATTTTAATCTTTTTTACATTTAGTTGATACACATTTTTAGCTGCATATTGATCAAAACATGAAAATCGAAATGTAGTCGCAGCACTTATTAATCGTTTGTTAAACGCGCAATTGTATTTTATGTTATAAAACAAAACCAAATACTGAAAGTTGTAAAACATTTTCTCAGGTCTCTTTTTGGTAAAACTTACGTCAAACAACGTCTCTCGTCGAATCGGTCATGCCAAAAAGTCGCGTACTGACAAAAATAGGCCTTATTTTACATTACTAGAGGTTTTAGCACTATCGATGTGATGAGGCGATTGCTCTGCCATTATCAGATTATTATCAGCACAAGAGAAATGACAAAAGAAATATCATGTCAATATTGCTGCAAAAAGACATACTACTTCACGAGAACAATAGGTTGCCAGAGGATTTGCCACATGGAAGATTCGTCTCAAAGAAGTTTTGACACACAATGGGTGAGACATACGAATGTGACCGAGAATTTGAGAGTAAGCGTCGGACAAACGTTTGCAACTGCGCCAATGTGAAAGATTCGCCACACTACAGTGAATGGTTGGGGTGGGGAGTTAGGTCGGGAGGGTTGGGGTTGAGGTTGGGGGTTTGGAGTCTGGGGAGGGTTGGGAACCCTCCAACCCAACCCCCCTGGCCCAACCTTCGACCCAATCCCCCTGACCCCAACCCCCCTGGCCCAAGCCCCTGACCTCAACCCCCCTAACCCCAACCCTTCCGACTCAACTCCCCCCGACCCCAACCTATCATTGTTGTGTGGCGAATCTTCCACATCGGCGCTGTTGCAAACGTTTGTCCGACGCTTACGCTCAAATTCTCGGTCACATTCGTTGTGTGGCGAATCTTCTGTGGCGAATCTTCCATGTGGCAAATCCTCTGGCAACCGCACAATACCTAGTGGTGGCTATTACAACCTATTCACGAAAATATCTTACACGTATGAGAACATTCAGATATTGTTGTTGCATCAATAAAATAGCCAGCACACAATGCACAGACAATATGTGGATTCAATTTTCTTATTCGCAGATGCAAATCTTCTTCTTGAAAGAAAGCATCAGAAAATAGTTCAGCTAGATTCTGAAGCATCGGTGATTGCAACATTGCTGATGGGTTGGGAGCGGACATTTTTCAGATTTGTGTATCAGTATAATATATGCAAGAGCTAAGACGTTACATACCAGTACCAGTACACTCTTAACAAAATATTGATACAATAATTAGAAAGGCATTTGGCTATTTGTACAGGCATATTATTATCCCTTTGCGCTCTACTGGTTCCACGAGAGTGTGACCAAGTAATAAAATAATCCAAAGAGAGAAATGTTACGGGCCTGTAAAAATAGCCACTTACAATTAGAAAACAGTCGATATGGTGTAGGTTAGCGAGCCCAAACCAAAACTACAACAAATGGCCAGTAACAGAGATTTGCTGATCCAAAATTGTAAAATGTTTTGCAGTTTGTATCGTACCAGTATGTAATAGCCTAGTAGCGTAGATCTAGTTGACATTTGTTAAGTTCAGTGCTATGACATCAAAATTACAACAGTTCACACTGAGCCTAACAACAACAGACTTGTATACTGCTTAAAATGTTAAACATAACTAACATAAGGAGGAAAAATAAAGCTGCTGTAAATCTCAAAACTGGACGTTTCGACAACATAAATTCAGCTGTCATCATCAGCAGTGTATGCAAGGCAGTACAAAACTGTAAGAACTAGAATTTACAATTCTAACAAGTAATAGCATAACCCAGGCAACAGGTCAAAATAAGTATTACAATTATAACGTCATAAACCAAAAGCTAATAAAAAGACTGACAGAGTTAAATTAACAATTAAATAAGTAAAGAGGAGCGGATTTGGAGTCAACGTTAAGCAATGGCTCATATTTTTGAATGAAATAATTTTTTTTTTTTGAATGAAATAACTATTTTTGAATGAATAAAATAATAAAATAAAAATAAATAAATTAAAAATAAAATAAAAATAAAAAAATGAAATAATATTTTTGAATGAAATAACTAACATGTAAAGTGTTGACTAAACGGTGTCAAAAAAGTAAAAATAAAATTAAGATTCCATAAGGAAAATAACAATAAATACTGGAAAACTTAAAAGAAATTCTACTTTCCTGTCAAAGACAAAAAGATATGCCTCTATCTTAACCTGTTAACTGAGTTAAGTCTATCTTAACCTCATATTTTCTAGCATTTTTTTTTCTTTTCTCTCTCTGTCAAGCTGCAAGCCCCTTAGAGATAGAACAACCATAGTAGACCACCCACTGTTACAGGTTGTTTCCTACCCAGTACCAGTGCACCATAACATGGCAGTGTTGATAGCTGTAATGCTTCGGTTGTGTTTGCTTGTCTGACCGTCATTTTTAGGCAGTAGTTTACTGAAAAATTGTTTTACCTCCTCTCAAACTGCTTTGAATTGAAAACGGATTTATTTACATTAATGGAAATTTAATTTCCTTAGTATTGATGAATTTTTTTCTGCTAAAAAATTAGGTTAAAGTTATACAATTACTCAAATTGTAAACGTCCTTTTGTCTAGTAGTGGCGAATAGGGGGCACCAGTTTGCAACCACGCCTTCCAGCACCACATCGTCGCATGTTTTTGTGAGAAAATAGCATATATAGCGCGGGTTTCGCTAGATACAAGCACAGTTATAAATATTTCTGCAAGAAAAGACGCGTCGAAAGTGGTTGACGTTGTGACGTAGCCTAATTAATTGGCTTGGCCATGAACTGTAATTTCCATTTTATTTATCTGCGACCCAAATATGTTGGCGGGTCATTTTAATGTGGGCAAACTAATCTCTAGTGTCCCATACATCGGGCACCCCTAGGTATGTTTATTCTAATGGTTTTGGATGACGAAACAAGACGCTGGCTGAAGTCCCCTTCAGTCAGCATCTGACCCAAGCAGTTTGGTGGCCAGGGTGGTAAAAAGATAAACCCTCGGCCTTGGTCCTTCCATTTGTCTAGGAAGAGGTGCCCCGCCAAACGACGACGACGATCGACAAAGCTAATCTTCAAGCCACAATTGGATTTAGCATCTCACTATAGGAAACAACGGACAGACGTCATTAGAAGCTTTTGATAGAAGCTTTTTGCTCTGCTGTCGATAGAGAATGAACGAGCTCAAAGCGAGTCTGGATTCGTCCTATGCATAGCGCCTTCGTCGCTTTCTGATGACAGGAGAATAAAAATGAAGAAATCCAAAAATTTCTACACGCTCCGCTTCGATAATTTCTTTTCAGCAGTGAAATAACTGGAGTGGTGTGTTATGGTTAGCCTACTCAAAACCACAGCGTTGAAATAACTCTAGACCAGTGCTTTTCAACCGGGTGTATTGTACACCCAAGGGTGTACCAAAATTTTTAAAGGGTGTACCACTGTGATAGGGTGTACTGAGGTGTACCGTAAAACAATATGGTGAATTTATTTTCATACCAGGTGTTAAGAACAATGAGTAACTTTACTGACCTGATTTGACTGGAGTAACTGTACTGTGAAGAAGGCCTCTATACACGAGTGATCACAGAGACAATTTAAGGTGGTCGTAGGTGCTGTGGTGCATTGACACTGCTCGCGCCACTATGGCATAACAATTATTGTCTGCTGGACTTGTGCGAGTTTGGACATGTGCAAAAAGCTTGTTAACCTTTTTTGAAATCGTACACACTTTCAACTTTTACTTAAAAGCTTGTAGCCTACACCCCGGTCTTCACAACACGATACACTGAAATTGCATCAATGTTAATGGAAAAAATAAAACACCAGTTAAGGAAAATATTTAGTTATACCAATAAGCATATTTTTGAAGTTAGTAGTAAGATTCAAACTTTTAAATTAAAACTGAAATTGCGGCAGAGTAATGTAAAAAATTGTAATTTTTTTGATTTTGAATCTTTCAACAATTTCATCAAGATTAGTGATTGGGAAAATAAAAATCCAAACATTGAAGCCAAGATAAAATCACTTGTTCATGAGCTCCTCAACTTGCTCCAACAAAATTTCGAGGCCTATTTTCCAATTAATAATTATTTTAATCTTAATTCTCTGTTATGGATTGTGCTGCCGTGTACAAATGAAGAATTTGATTTTGGACACCTTACCAACTGACCAAGGAATTTATTGAACTGCGATCGAACTTATCAAATCAAATCAAACAAATTTCTTTTGGTACACGCGCGGGTTAAATCAATACATCAATGAGTAAAATAATGACACATATTGCTATTACACCGTAGATAAAATATACGTCTTATCAGCTCGAAACATTGTAAGCCTACAATTTACAACATCAGGTAAGTCATTAATTCAAAATACAATTTCCGCATATTTTGAAAGATGGTATGAAAACGTGCAATTACTTTTATTAACAGGGTAGTCTGATTAGCTGTTTGCGATGTACCAGGAAGTCAAGAAGGGATTTTTCGGACTTCTAGTCAACGACTATCAACATGGTTGTATAAATTGAGACAAGAATTTAATTGATTTTGCAACGAAAAAATAACACATTTTTTTTGAAGATTAAGGACCAAAGGTCTATTCATTGGTGAGTAAATAAGTTTTATGTTTACATTTAAATTGGGTGTGGTTAAGTTTTTTTGAGTTCTTCTGGTCCGCTGTTCCAAATTTTTGAGCCTTTGTATTTAATTCCACGTTGAAGTTTATTGGTGGGAAATTGAGGAATGAAACATTGATAAAGCTTCGAAGAGTTTCCGGTCGTGCGAAAATGCACAGACAAAACCAAAGTAAAATAATCGTTAAAGTTCTTGGGCAATTTTCCGAGATAATGTTTATGCATAAATTTAGCTATCACGTGAGTCGTAAGTTTATTTAGACTTAAAATATTTAATTTGGAGTAGAGTGCAAAAGGCAAAGTTCAAATCATTAAAAAACTACAATGATTTTGGGTATCGCTTTACGAAGTTCCGTAATATCAGAATCTTGCTCAAAAAGCTATTTCAGTCCTTATTCGCATGCCTACGACATACCTTTGCGAGCAAATATTTTCCGCTCTTGTTGAAATAAAAACAAAGAAAAGAAACGCAATCATGGATGTTGATACGCTTATGAGAGGAGCACTTGAAACAAGATTGCTGCCTCGTTTTTGTAAATTAGCTGATGAAATTCAACAGCAACGTTCGCATTGAATGGCTGTTAAAATGACTTATTGGTATGACTAAATATTTTCTTTAACGGGTGTTTTATTTTTTTCATTAATATTGATGCAATTTTAGTGTATTGTGTTGTGAAGACCGGGGTGTACAAGCTTTTAAGTAAAAGTTGAAAGTGTGTACGATTTCAAAAAAGGTTGACAAGCACTGCTCTAGACGACGATCAGCAATTTTTTACCTATATGAAGCGGGCAAATTTAACCAAAAAGAGTTAGCAACTTCGCGTGGATGGGATGCATTTACGCGACATAGGCTAAACCAACCAAAGTGCGAAGTCACAAAGCACCGAGATAATAAGCTGCTATTTCGAAACCAACTCAAGACATTACGCATAAGTACGTCATAGAGCAAAACTCATTAAATAAAACGGATGAATCCGATGTCCTCAACCAAGCGTAGAACAGCAGTAGGCAATGTAAAAAATATTTGAAAAAAATTGGATGGTTATAAATTTTGAAATTTGAAATTTTTTTTTAGATATATACATTGGAAATTTTCTAAAAAAGTTTATAATGCGGTGCCTCGGGTCCCTTTGTTGCTGGGGCTCCGGTGCATTGCACCGCCTGCGCCGACGTTAGATACGAAAGTCTTTGATACGAACTTACGTCCCTGCGTCGCTGTATCGTATATCAAATATTACTTTTTCCTTTCTGCCGTGGCATGTTGATAATAAATAATAATTATCCTCTCAAAACATCGGTGAAAACTGATCTCAATTATGTGAGGGATAGTTTTAAAAACATTTGCAAGAAAATTTTTAGTGGTTATGTAGCCTAGTTAGCAAAAACTGATTTAAATAACGTAAAGGATAGTTTTAGCGATTGGGTAGTCTAGTCTATAGCTGTTAGCATGGGTTACTAAGACATCCTTTGTTGCACACAAGCTGCATTTAGTGATAGACTACATTTCCACTCTAAATGTCATTTCAAATCGAAATTGATTTCTATCATTAAAAGTTTTGGAGTAATATTTTCAGGAATTTAATCCAAATTGAATTCGACATTTTCTTAAATGCAAAATACCGGTATTTTACATTAGAGAGAGAGAACATGTTTTATTCGGCAGGTAGAAAATATAGCACACAGTAACACATTACACGTTAAAAATGCGCTACATAATCTAAAGCCGTGGAATGCAGCGCAAGAGCAAAGCTCACCGAGGCAACTGCCACCACAAACCTTGAAATCACAATGTGCTATCTTCAAAAATTATCAACGAAAACGAAAAAAGCAAAATGCAAAATCATTGAGCAAAATGAGATTACTTATACGCTGAAGCAAACTATTCACAAAAATACATACAAAGTATATACAAAATACACTCCCAAGTTTGGTTTGAACAGAAAGCAATTGTCCAGGGGTTAAACATACTGGTAACGTGAAATGGTTTAATATATATATATTTATTTTTTTTAATCATACTTGTTAATTAGAATCTGTCTACATTCTTTTTTATATCTATAAAATGTGTAACATTTGATTGTAGGGGGAATCTGATTCCATATTTTGACTCCAAGAAATTTTATGGATTTTTTTCCACTGTTTTTTCTTACGGAATTAAGATAGTAATTTTGATTAGATTTACTTCTAGCATTATAGTGATGAGCTTGTTCGATGGGCAAAAAATAAGGGTCAAATATTTCGGGAAGAGATTGTGTGTGGTGCAAGTACATAAATTTGCTTAATTCGAAGTTATAAATATCAGCAATTTTTAAAATGTTTAAGCTTTTATGCAAAGCATTAATAGTAACGCGATCTTTCCATGTGGATTTGTTAATTATTCGCAGAACTTTGTTTTGAAGAATTTGAATAGGTTTAATTTCAGTTTCTGAAATACTGCCCTAACCAAGAATTCCGTATAAAATATGTGAATAGAAAAAAGTGTAATATAAAGCTATAAGATTTTGTTTGTTTAGGTAATTTTTCATTTTCGCTATTATGCCAACTCCTTGCGATAGTTTCTTACGTAAATTAGATATGTATGGTTTCCAACTTAAATCTTCGTCCAAGAGTATTCCTAAATATTTAATTGAGTAACATCTGTCGATTTTAACTCCTTTGATTTTAACATCAAAATCGAAGGATTCAACGCATTTATTTTTGAACGGTTTTATAAGCAAATACTTTGTTTTAGTGTAATTTAATGATAGTTTATTTGCATTTAACCAGTGTTCTACTTTTACCAATTCTCTGTTAACATTTTCATTTAATTCATTGATTTTCACTTCACTTAACATCAAAGCTGTGTCATCTGCGTAGAGTCTAGTTTCAAATTTTGATGCTTTTGGTAAATCGTTGATGTAAATTGAAAAAAGTAATGGACCTAAAATAGAACCTTGAGGTACACCATAAGTTAAAGTTTGTTGAAGGGAATATGTATTATTGATATGAACAGTTTGTTTCCTATTTGTTAAGTAGCTTCTAATTAAAGTTAAGGAGTTACCTCTAATTCCATATTTTTCTAACTTGTTTAAAAGAATCTTGTGATTTACAGTATCAAACGCTTTTGACAGATCTAGTAATATCAAGCAAGTACTGTAATTGTTATCACGTAAATTTTGTAACTTATTTGTAACATCTGAAATAACATGATTAGTTGAATGTTTAGTTCTAAAACCGAACTGTTCTTTTGCTAAAACGTTGTGAGTAGAGAAATAATTGTTTAAACGGTTATAAATTATTTTTTCAAATATTTTGGAAAAAGGTGATAGGATCGAAATCGGCCGATAGTTCGTAGTTTTATGAGTAGGCCCACGTTTGTATAAAGGCGTCACTTTAGCAATTTTAAGTCTATTTGGAAATGATCCTCGCAAAATGCATTTGTTAAATAAGTTTGAGAGAAGTGATGATGTAATTTCAGAAGTCATTTTTAGAAACCTAATTGGAATGTTTTCAATGCCAATTGCTTTTTTTCTATTACATTAATTATTTTTTGATTTTTTATTAGACCTTAGCTGTCAAAATAGCTATTAAAACTTAAGGATCTCCTTAAAAGCAGGGAAAGTAGGGGACCTATCGCACAAGTTTTACTGAATTTAATTTTTTGTCGAACTAGTATTGGACAATACATTAGGCCAAATGCTTTTTAGTTTGTTGGACTTAGTTGTAACGACATCGCTATCGGTGCGAGAGGTCTGGGATTCGTGCCCTGGGCCGGTCAAATTGGACACAGTATCGCCAGGGACTCGTCACAGCGGCTGTTTTCTTCGAACTTTGAAGCTAAGTTGCCTGGGCGCTCAGAGGCGGAAACGGGCCCCGCTATTCGTTACACCCTTTGGCGGAATGCAGCGAGTATAATGAAGGCTTGATTTTTTTGGACTTTATTTTGTGATAAAACTCTTCTGTGCCAAAACGAAAAAATTCGAAATGCTCGCGAACATTTATTTGCAATTAAAAAATATCTCTCAAACGTTCCCACGGGGACCTTTTGTCAATAAAGACGTGACCTTCCGACCGCTGCATAATTAAGAGATTTCAAGTATTGCAAATGTCTCTTAAAAATTGTTGCTGCAATTGGAAAACGAACGAATGTTTAGGCTATGCATATGAAACGAATGTTAAAATCTTAAAAGTAGACTCGCTTAACCACCAGAGCACAGAGATGGGCATTTATCGGTGATATAGTTTTGATTTGTTGATTACCGATATCGCTTTTGTAATACATTTTGTTATCGCCGATAAATTATCGAGATAAACGATTCTTCATGCACACAGTGTTCAAAGTTAGTGAGTTGGCGCTATGGAAAAATACGCGGTGTCCATAAAGTCTTGTTGCAATTAAAAAAAATGTCTCTCTGTTTTGTTGCCACGGCAGAGTCCGTGAACTGCTTTTTTTCCTTAAAAATCTAGAAAAATATTTTTGCAATTTGACTTCCAAAAAAGCTTCGTCAAACACATCGAAAATTTAACGCAACATATATCGGAAAAATTTATCGATTACCGATATCATTTCAAGAAATTGAAATTTACCGATTATAATCGGTATCACCCAGGGATTTTTTAAAATTATCGGTTATCGTTATTGCTTAAGTACAGAAAATTTTAGCCTATCTTGCCCATCACTGCCAGTGCAAATGAAAACCTAGTATTTGAACAATGGGTTATCGGTACAAAACATCAGAATAGCTTTGAAAAAGCTGTTTTCGCCAGGAAGTCGAACCGTTTAATTTTTACGGTTTAGGTTCGGTTTGGGTTCAACAGCGGTTTCAAATTTCGGTTAAGTTACGGTTAAGGTTCAGATAAATTGAAACGCTCCGGTTTAAGTTCGCTCCCGTAAAAAATATTTCGAAACCGGTTTATCAAGTTTCGGTTCAATTTCGCAGTAAAAAATGGTATAATTCTAGTCACACAATTTAAAAAATGAAATGCACAAAGCAATTTTTCTTTGCATTGACAGGCCAATATAATGCATAAAATATTTGTAGTAAAGCCAATTTCGACATAATTAAATTGCTACTAGCCTATGCTCCGACACCGGCGGCCTAATCTTTGATAAAGAAACATATCTTCACATTGACGGGCCAATGGACAGCTTGTGGCAGTTGTGCTGCGGAAGTAGCCAACTGTATTTCTTTGAATATAAGCCACCTTCAAAGTGTGAATGGGTTACGCCGTGTGACCTCACGGAGCGAGACGCTTTTTCAATTGGTTCGGGTTCGGTTAAGGTTCGCAAGTACTCAAATTATTCGGTTCAGATCCGGTTCGTTCTTTGCGATTTTGAAAAATGCGGTTTAGGTTCGGTTAAGGTTCGACAAAATTAGCGTAAAACCGGTTTATAAAACTCCGGTTCGGGTTCGGTTGGACTCCCTGGTTTTCGCAGTTGGAAAAACCTCTGTAGAGACTTTCACTTGCTACATTCCTTTTATCACTTGTTACGGATGACTTTGGAAGATCACGCCGTCTGTTCAAGCCCCAGCACCCGACACGGAGACTCAGACGCAGACCTGGCAAGGAAGCTTCAGACTTCACCTTGCTTTTATTGGTATGGAATCTATGGCAGGAATGTGCCCAACTATACACTACATCATAGAAGCGGATGAATTATTTGTGCAAACTCTACAAGCTACCTATCTTCATATGGACTTTGGAACTGTTTTGAACACGATAGATCTACTTGCGCATATTTATCTACGTATTTATTAGTTATTAGCCCGATGGGGCTAGTTTAACGATATTACTTTGTTTTAGTCTTTGCGTGGTTTCATCCGGGTGTGTGTCGAGCTGTATGACGTATTCGCACGTGCGAGTCCAAGTATATAACCTCGTGCGTCATTGTTTCTTCCCTTTTTCGATGTGGATTTCGAATTGTTGGCGTGCTCAATTCGATGATCGTGATTGTGGACACGTGGTTACATTTATCTAATTTAATTCAAATATACATTGGTGCTGAAAAGACGAGTGGAGTGAATTTTAGTGGAGGAAGCGTCGGCGGACTGTGTACGCTATTAACCGTGATTTCACCTGAACCAGATTTCATTACAACTAGCCGACTCGCTTCACCACTATTATCAATACTCTTGTAGCTTTGAAAAAAGCTATTGCATTCCAGAAGCTTTTCGTGATGCGCTCGTCAAATATTAATATTGTGTGCTGCTACGTTTCCTCTAAGCTGCGCAGCTGGCCGAGAATCCCTGCGCAGTGCATTCGTTCTGCCGCGCACTGCATTCGTTCTGCCGCGCACAGCATAAGTATTGATAGCAAGACAAGCTAAATACGTGCTTTCAATCGGAAGCAAGCCCCACATTTGAGATTTGACAGTAATTACAAATTCAAGGTGCAATCAGTTAGTTGTGCAGTGATACCATGAAATTCTTCTGTGCCATTAATGAATCGTGCCAGTAATTTTTATTAACTAAAAATACAGTAATGTCATAATCGCTTGACAATCATATGTAAATAGAACGCATTGCCATGAAAACTCGTGAAAAGAAAACGATATGTTGTTGACAAAATGGAGATGTTAGATTTCTTCACTGATTGATTTCTTCATCTTTATCCTCCTATCACGAGAAAGTGGCGGAAGCGCTATGCGAAGGACGAATCCACACCTCCTACTAAAAGCTGCAGTAGCACAAGGACCGCAAGCGGCGCAATTGTGCTATTACTAAAAGCTGCAGGAACACAAGGAGCGCAAGGAACTTAAACCTAACCGAACCTAACCCTAACTGAACCTAATCCTAACCGAACCTAACTTTAACCGAACCTAACCCCAACCAAACCTGAACCTTATCAAACCTAACCCTAATGTGCTCCTTGCGTTACCAATCGCGCCTCTAGCGGTCCTTGTGCTCCTGCAGGTTTTAGTAATAACTCACTTGCGCCGCTAGCGTTCCTTGTGCTCTTGCAACTTTTAATAATAACTCACTTGTGCCGTGTGCCCCTAGCAATCCTTGAGCTCCTTGTGGTTATGCAGGTTTTAGTAATAACTCACTTGCACTCCTAGCGGTCCTTGTAATTCTTGTGCTCCTTCAGGTTTTAGCAATACCAGATTGAGATTTTATTCCCTGTCGGGTCACACTAAAGACTTTAAAATTATTATTCGCAGCTTTCGCGCCAGGCGCTGGGCATAAGCGGAAGTGCGAAGGGTATTGTGTCTGTGTTGTTCGTCATGTATGTCCCTTAACAGCGTTCAATCATTCGTGATTCATAATTGTAATGGACCTCCAATTGAGAATGGCCTAAACAATGTGTGCTTGCATCCGCTGTGCGATACCTTTTCCTTCACAATATCATCAGCAAAATTGATATCTATCATGGCATTGTAAACAGTTGTACTTGGAGCAGAGCCGACGCCAGAGCAGTCGACTTAGGGGGGCCAGGCGTTTATCAGTGGGGGCCAAAATTTGAAGTTAAGCACAATAGCCGCTATCTTCAAAAGAGTAAGCTTGTTGATTGGGGGGGCCAAGCATGCCGATTGGGGGGGGCCGGCCCCCCTGACCCCCCTTGGCGCCGGCCCTGACTTGGAGAATGAGTTCTAAACATCATACGCTGAGATTTATCGTGGTTTAAATGTAACTTGTTAGTCTCCATCCATTTTGCTATTTCAGCAATTGCTTTGAGTAGAAGAAAACTGGTCAGAGTTACAGTCCTCAGACATATAACATTGAACATCACTGATTGATTTCTTCATCTTTATCCTCCTATCACGAGAAAGCTGGACCGCTTTAATTGTATTCTCGTGAGAGCCTCATACCATTTTTGAACACCTATTCGAACCAAAAGTGTTTTTACCGCACACGACGAAACTCTGCTACTCACGGATATTTAAACTTGTGTTTCGTTGACCTCGTGTAGTGCACTGTCTTGTCACGCCGTGCCGATTACTTTAAAGCCTATGCTTTAAATACCAGGGGGAAATGTGGGACTTATCGGACAGCAGCTTATTTTCATGATCACGTGATTAATTTGCGGTTTTATTTTAGTAAAGGAAGTGAAGTTTTATTTCTGGTAAAATCGCATGTTTGTGTAAGGATCGAGCAAGAAGCGTGGTGGCTACAAAAAAAACTTTTTGTTGGTTCGAAGTAAAAAAAAAAACAAGGCAGGATCATTTTGAGATTTTAGGAAGCTTGTGCACGGAATTAAGATCTCGTTTGCATTGGTAGCTAAGTGAGTCTCGCGCTTAGTGAAGGTATTGAGTATGGATCTAGATGACATTTCTAAACCAGATTATTTTGGGAGGAAGTTCAAAATGGCTACCAGGAAGCCTTTCGAACGGTACCTATCGGACATGTTCAATTACCTATTGAAACACTGTCCGAAAGGTCCCCAGTTTTATGAGATTTTATATTATGAGGTCGTCACTACTATGAGTACCCGTAATTGTAGCAACGATCTGTATGAGACATTTTTCCTTACTTTAAGTCACATTTGCAGCTGAAAGGAATGTCTCGACCCTATGGACAAAACATCACCATGGGTGGGAACCGTTCGGACGTTTGAGTGACACTTTTCAGTTGCAAATAAAATCACCCAAAGCATTTCGAATTCTTCCGTTTCGGTGCGGGATAAGTTTATTACAAAGCAAAGTCCAACACAAATTCTAAAATACTTAAGATTGTCAAACTAGTTGGACAAAAAGTAAAATTTGTCCGATAGGTCCCACGCTTTCCCTATCTTTTCGCTTCAAAATGCTTTAATTTAAAAATGAAACTGTTTTTGTGCTCCCATCAAACTCAAGCCTATGCCTAAGTCACAACGTGTACTCGATTGTTTAAAAATTCTCTAACGCTGGATTCATGAAACCTAAATATTCCACTGATCTCTCCAGCCTCAAGCTAAAGCTGGAATGCTATAACTGGTCGCATACTCGCAGTTGCGCAGCCACAAATCTCAGATAAACACGTTTATAATTTAACATTGTCTTTAATTTAATTAAGACGAAGCCGAATGAAACGCAGAATAAGCAAAAAATCTTAATTTTCAGCTTATGATGAGTCTTTATGCATAGCATACTCATCAAAATGATGCAACTTTATTTAAGGGATCCATACGCTCCGGAAAATTGGTAATATTTGGATATTAAGCTCAAATGCTGTTATAATTAGAAAATTTTTGCTGTTGGATATTTCCAAGATATATGGCTAATGAGCCCTAGAATGGCTATTTCGAAGATATATATATGGCTAATGGGCCCCTAGAATAACCTGATTTATGCGAGGGGCCCATGCACTAAATAAAATTGATTATTTGAAGTATATTGAGCTCAAATGCTGTGTTGTTTTTTAAACTTGCTTTGGCTCTATTTTTTCGTTAGATGTGGACTAATGGGCTCCTAAAACAGCATGGGCCCCGGGGTCATTTGCCCCCCTGCCCCTCCCCTCTCATGGGCCCTGTGTCCGCAAGTCTACATAATTATCTTCGCCAATCTAAATCACCTGTATAGTGTAGTGTTTAACACAAATGGCACATTTATCAAAACATCACTTTATTACAATGAACCAACGAAAGAAAATGAAATGAATGATTGGGGCGAAACAAAAATAAATAAAAAAACAAACTTTGCCAATACAAAATTTGCAAAGCCTTCCCAAAAGCATGTTAAAGAGTTGTAAACTGAAATTGAACAGCTGTGACTCATTCAATTTGAGAAAAAACGAATAGACTTAACTAAGCATCAAGTTGAAATTCCGAAAGACATTATTTTTGTAAAGGTCTTTGCAAGTCCAAATCTGTAATTTGGGCCCGCCTGCGATGAAAAAATGATGACTAGATCTGCAAGGGTGTGGTAGATCACAGCTATGAACTCGAAGTAAGCTCTGAGATCCACGATTGTCGCACCGTGACATTGATACCGACAGCAAATGCGAAATAAACTTACCCTCATTCAATGAACTAAACTAAAAAACAATAACAAAAAAGAAATAAACTTATTTTGAATAGATAAAATTTCAGTAAAATTTAACGCTGTTATTTCACCGGAGGATAGTAATGTTGCGAATGACTTGATCGGTCAACGGAGTCACTTGTTGGATGCAAATGTCGTCTTGAGCTATGATGATGGTGGCAATGATGATGATGGCTACAGCTATGATGGCTCCTCGAATGTCGGCTGGAAGTTGTCCAGGTGGAAGCTCTACTGTGCTGTGAAGGAGGAGGTGGCGGTGGAACACAAGCGGATGCAAATTCCGACTCCGTTAAATCTGATATAAATCTTGGATAAGGATCCGGAGGAACTGACTCTTCTGGAGGCTCATCACTTATAACAGATGGTGGAGGAGCTAAAGAGGTTTTGGGGAAAGCATTTTGATTCTTCCCAACATTAGCGTCCACAATAACCTCCATGTTGCGCGAAGATGTTGATGATGAAGAAGAGAAACGGGATGCTCCACTATAACTCATCTTAGTCTGATCTCTTGGTGACACAGGCTGAGGATTTGAGCAGTGAACGAACCGATCTCGATTGTTGGCACAGTATCTGCCAGAACAAGCAACATGAAATAAGGGCGCTGCAGCATATTTTTATTGGAAAGCAGAATCCTCAAATAAACCGGCCGCTTAGCTCAGTTGTTAAGACATCGCTACCGGTGCGGGATGTCCGGGGTTCGATTCGCGGATCGGTCAAATCAAACACAGAGTCGCCAAAAGCTCTCCACCGCTGCGACGTTTCTTCGGATCTGTGTTGCCCTGGTGCTAAGCTGCAGAGATGGGCCGAGGGGTCACTTGTTACACGCTTCGGCGTAATATCGAGTGAGTAATGAAGATTTGATTTCGATTGTGAGAATCATCGAATTTCATCTAAAGCTAGTAACCGCATTTTATGGAAAACTTCGAGGAACTGAAGACAATGCGAGATGCTGTGAGGGTTTGACTCGAGAAACTCAATACTAAACCAATAGGCTGGCAACTTGAGCCACTAATTTACTGCCTTTTCAAATAGGGTAAAGTCAGGTCGAAGGTATAAATTATAAAGTTGCCATAGTGTTTTGTTTTTCCTCAATTTTTGTATTGAAGACATCAAAATTACGAAAAACTTATTCAAACTAACATTGAAACAGGACATCAACGTATAACCTATTGAAAATACGAAAAAAATGCGTAAGAAAAATCCACTACTTACATTGTAATTATACACACAACAATGATTCCCACCACAGCAGGGGCAGCGATGATGGCAGCAAGGGGAAGAAGTTGTTTGTCAGTCGATAGCTGATCAGTGTGTATGACATCGCTTGCTAAAAGTAAGCAAAACACATTAAAATCGCATTGGAGGATCAAAGGAGGAGAAAGGGTCGATCCCTCCTGAATTTTGAGTAATACATATTAATATTTCAACGCTTCTATAACCCTTAAACTGCAAGATTAATATTCTTTGATTACAGCCCCTCCCTCCAAAACAAATCCTCAATTCGCGCATGAGTCACAACACGTTTGTTTCCAAAGACATGATCAAAGCAGACCCTCAAAGAGCAGCTAAATTATGAAATACGTAAGTTATTGATAGAGGTGCAGCGGATTTAGTTACATTGATACGAATGCTCGAAGTTATTGCAGCAGGTTTTATGCTTGAAGTTGAGTTTCATGCGCAGACCAATAACATGAAGAAAAATGGCAACAAGTTAAATTTGCGCAACGCAGCTGACCAGATCTACTCAGAGAGGGTTGGCTATAATCATTAATTAAGAGATGTAAAATAACATTACAGAAATACGAGCCAGTAATATTTGAAACATTTAAAATCTTCGAGACGTGTCGATGTAAACTTACACCATTGTCAATCTTATTCAAATAGAATTTGAATGCGGTATTCTGTTTGAATAAGATTGACAATGGTTTAAGTTTAAATCGAAACGTCTCGAAAATTTCAAATGTTTTAAAATAACGTAATTCGGTTAAATACACAGCTCGGCCGGTATAATAGAGCTCACTGTTTCATACTTAGCATACCTGGGTTAACTGTGAGATAAGCAAAACGAAAAGTATATCCCATCGTGTTTGCTCCAAGGCAAATATAAATCCCGGAGTCCGCGACCCGAGCTCTGTTGATCACCAATTTATTGAGATAAGTTCCATCCGGTAAAATAATCATCTGCAAAAAAGACTGTTTTTACGGAAGGATTTTGCAGTCAAGTAGAAAACTTATTTCGTTAGTGTGTATTCATTTTTTGATTCTTAGCATGTTTTAGTCATTCAAAAAGATAATCATCCTGGTTTTGTAGTGCCAAAAAGGGCCAAAAATGTAAAAAATGTCTCCCATTAATTAAGTTTTGAGTTTTTAAAAGTTGCGAAAACGTAACAGTACAAATTGATCCTAATTTAACAAAAAAAAAAAAAAATCAGAGAAGAAACTGCAATCGAAAAGAGACTGCTTAGTTTTGATAGTCGCGTATATTCCAGCGTCAAATTAAGTTTTACATAAATAGACCTAAACCAATAAAAATCTCACTTCTTGTGAAGGTAAAAACATGTAATAGTTTTCTTCGATTTGTAGAGTGTTGTTAGGCAGATCTCCGTTGTAACTTCGCATACTATCAGGCGAAATCCTTTTGATCCACTTAATTGTCGGAGGCAGCTCACTTCGCACTTTACACTGCAGCGATGTCTTCCCACCTTCAGTGACCGTAGTGTTAAGCGGGTGAGGTTTGAGTAGTACCGGACGTTCATGGTGATTTCCTGCGAAATAATACTTTTTAATACTAATAGCTTGGAGTTGTGCTACTGACTTTCCAAATAAATAAAATTTTGTATGTGATGCATGCAGGTGTGTTATTGGGTTATATAAACTGTGTTCATGATTCTAGACTACTAGCTTTTCTTGTAAATTAAGGTAGGGTCGGCCGGTCGCCTGACTCCAAGCCAGTAGTTGGCAGTATTGGGCCATTCTAGTTGGCACACCAAGGCGGTATTAGTTTCAAGTGAACTAAAAGTGAAAGCAAGACAAATTTACTTTGATCACAAATTAAAAACAAAACCGCAAGAACATGAATTTAAGTACAAGACATAAAAGAAACCGATAAGGTGTGTAACTATTTGCGGTTTTTCAAAAGCGTAGTACTTTAAAAAATACCGTAGAGCGATATTTTCAAAAGCGTAGTACTTTAAAAAATACTGTTTGTTTACTTTAAAAAATGTAAATCCGCAAACAAAATCCTGGGAGTGGTGCTTTCCTCGTAGCATAAGCTTTCATAATTTAATCAACTTCAAATTGCAAAAAACTGACACCTATGATCGAGTGAAACAAACGCTTGGAAAGCACACAACTTGTCATTTACTCTCTCCGCCAGTCAATTTTAGTGAGCTTGAGGTATACCGGTTCCTGGTTCTAGTTTCCGCATGACAACCAAATTTTTTATACAACTGAATAAATGGTAGGCCTTGAAGACTTACTAAATAAACGCTGTGAAAACCAATTCAACGACTAGTTTCGCGGTTTGACCGCTCATCAGGTAGACTCAGGTTTTGAACCTAGGACCTTGCGATTGAGAGATTTACCTCTCCAACCATTCGGCTACCGGGCTGGCAGTGTTTTCATGCAATTTTCAGCTATACATACTCAAGCCCCTGCAACTGCAGGCTTAGTATGGAGCAGTTAGCCTAGTTGGCATGTGTCGGCAATGGCAGGCCTGATTTTACAAGTAATGAAGGAAGAGGAGCCGATGTAAGTCTATATATATGAAATACAACTGGATAAATGGTAGGCCTTGAAGACTTACTAAATAAACGCTGTAAAAAACAATTCTACGACTAGTTTTGCGGTTTGACCGCTCACCAGGTAGACTCAGGTTTTGAAACCAGAAACTTTTTTTAATCAGGTTTTGGACCCAGGACAGGAAGTTGCAGGGGCTTGAGTATGTATACCTGAAAATTGCATTGAAACGCTGCCAACCCGGTGGCCGAGTGGTTGGAGAGGTAAAACTCTCAATCACAAGGTTCTAGGTTCAAAACCTGAGTCTACCTAATGAGCGGTCAAACCGCAAAACTAGTCGTAGAATTGGTTTTTACAGCGTTTATTTAGTAAGTCTTCAAGGCCTACCATTTATTCAGTTGTATTTCATATATATAGACTTACATCAGCTCCTCTTCTTTCAAATTTTCTATGTTACAAAAAAGTAGTAACTATGACATCAAAAAATTAATTATGATGCAGAAACAGAAACTTCACCAAAATTGGACGGGGAGCTATGTTAGCTAACAGCTTCCTTTACTGGCTTAAAGCAAAAAAAGATTGAGGTCATTTGAAGGATAAGTTAAAACTTAATTTACGTGGGTATTTCCTCACACAACGTTATGAATATGCGTTGTATCATCAGGATAAGAGTGATCTAACTTTGTTTCTGTTCGGTATCGACATGTATAATTGGTTTCACTTTTTGACGAGTTGCACCATCATCAACGATAAACAAAAAAACGACAAGTATGCTGTTTTAAACAATGCCGTCGTAACATCTATCGCTTTTATAACACTATAACCTTGCTCGTGGCAATTTATCATAAATTTCCTGAGCAGTAAGTACACGAATGGCCAGTATAAAAATAATATTTATTTGGGCGAATCGTAATGAAAGACCCTATTCACGAAAGCAAAAAATGTAAGAGAAACAGTGAAAAAAATTATGATTTATGAGCACTAAAAGCAAACAAGCAAACATGGAAGTGCCAGCGCCAGGCCAAACGCATAATAAATCACGACAGGGCTGGGCGCATTGGAACTGATAAAAACGGGCACTAAATAAAAAAAAAACGCGAAAAGAAAAATTTTAAAGCCGTGTTCTGGGGGTGTTTGTCGTACCGTTGTTCAATATTGTGCTTTCATGACAGTGTAATAGCTAATGATTTATCAAAAATAACGCTACATTATTTTCACTTTATGCTGGGTGCCAAAATTAGATGTGTAAAGAAAATTGCCAAACGGTGAGGAAGCGGTTCGAAGATAAGCTGCAATAATCACTTTTTACTTTGAAAAAATGATCAATTAAACTTTAATTTTCTGTTGGTTGTTGCTCTTTTTCATATACCGGTACAGCAATCAGCAAGTGCATTAATTTAACAAAAGTGTTTACTCTAATGTGTAAGTTTTCGTTGCTTTGCTTTGTCTAGGCCGCAGCTATTACGCAAGGAGTTTTGATTAAAATATTGTATTTGTATGCTTTTAAGTAGGCAAAAACAAAAAACACAAAAACGCTTTAACTACCGGTGCTGATGATTTTCCCGTTAAGCAGATCGCGTACAGCTTGACTTTAATACCGTCGGCTACACACAGCATTCAGAGACATTTTGTTAGCGTTACAATTTAACGCATTTATCGCTCTGTATACATCGGGTAATGACGGTACGAGCCCGTCATACAAACAATCTGATCGTAAAGCAATTAAAAGAGCATTTGACTACACTTTATTATCGCACAAAGTCGACAAAAAAACAAGAGGACGCCCACTGAGCAAGCAGTTATATCGAAATACTGTGCTAGCAGCGATTGGCAAGACTTACGAATTAACGATTTTAAGAAGATCAACCGAGCAAAAATCCCATATCATGATACTGTTCTTTAAATACTTTACGTTTAATTTCATACTAACATTTAGTTTGCCAACTCAACAAAAATATAAACAGTAATCATTTCTTTAACCATGAGAATAAGATTTACTATAGTTTTAGAGCGACAGCACAATAAAAAAATGTCCGCTTTTTCGTATCACCAGCATGGCTAGTGTTTAAAAAAAAATAATGCAAAACTCGAAGGTCTTTGCACAATACTGGTACCAAAACATAAAAAAATACCAGTTCATACCTCGACCAAAAACTCAAAACGGTGCTCATACTGCTCAATAAAAAGTATCAAGTTTTTCAGACAATTGTAAGGTACAGTGAATCTCTATGCAGTACTAACCGCAATAAAATCCGGTTTAAAGTAATTTAAAACAAGTCTTATGTTCTTTTCAAAGTTTACTGAGAACTTTCAAAAACGTTAAAAAATATATCAAGTTAAAACTGTATTTACCAACAACACGGAGCGTGTAATCAAAGGAAATTTCCCCGGCGGAGTTCCATACTCGACAAGTGTATACTCCACTATCACTTGCACCAATGTTACGGAGTGTCAAAGTCCATAAGGATCTGGATCCACCGGATGCTTTCATATTCGTACGATTTCCGTCTTTGAACCTGAAAGTATTCATGTAGCAAACACAGTGCAAAGTAATAGTAGTAGAGAAGATAGTTTCGTGAACAGTTTTTTATGGTTTTACAAAGTTTCAAATACTTCTACAAGCATTAGCTTGATCTCACGAATAGCTTTACTTTCTTTTTTGAGAAGTAATTCTCAACACAACCTTCGTTCAAGGGGAGATACGATGTTAACGAAAACTATATAAATACTGCACAATACATTACGATAGCTTTAAGCAGCATACTTTCCTGAACAGAATGATCGAGAGAAGCAAAATAAAACTAAAATTAACGTTTTGCTTAGGTTCAAATGCTTCGCAACACAGAAAAATACAATGATGACACCAATCCTGTTTTGCCACGCTGCAACCCAAACCCATTATGATTTTGCAAAGCACTTCACACGTAGAATGAAATGTAAAGAATTTTGTCATAATAAGACGTTTCGAAATACCGGTTAAAGCTGTCATCATGATTATGAATTAAGGCAAAATGTCGTGACAAGTTCATTAAATACTTACCATTGAATTTGAGGTCTTGGTTTTCCTTTTGCTTTGCAAGGGAAATTGACAGTGCCACCTTGTGGTTTAATGTAGCTATGACGTCTCATTTTTACCGGTTGTGAGAAGATTGGCCTAGCTGTAAAACATAATGCAAGGTTTTCAATTGACAAAATCAGTTAAATACTAGTAGTTTAATGATCCACATTCGCTGAAGTTTCCATCAAAAATCTTAAAATTCAAAGATATCACTTCGTAAGACTATTTGAGTTCTGGAATAGTGTGATCCTGAAGTAATAGAATTGCTTTCCCTAGTCATTATCTATAAAAATGCATCATCATCAACTAACCTGTTTCTCTTCTTTTTGATGGTCCATCAGTTGAGGTTAGGCCTAAAAACAACGAAATAAGACTAAAATATCTACCACTCCATACACTTAAAACTTCTATTTACGGTACCGGTACTACGTAACTGCTTTCGAGTTACCATAAGCCAGCTGTGAAAGTGGAAAAATAGTTGTAGAATCATTTACGCCGTTCATTTTGGCTTAATTTTACACAAATTTCTCAGCTGCTTCTTTAGCTAAGATACATCACAAAAAAAGCATACAAGTGACAAAAAATACGAAAATTAGGAAAAACACTAAAGAGTCCTACGCAGCCCCTAATTTAACCCAATTGCGTAACCCTAACAATGAAGCATTGATTTGGAAAGTGTTTCGCCAGCCGAGAAAAACACTCTCGCAATTTCAAGGTTTGGTGCAGATGCGTAGTTAGGGGGGAGGGGATTGTGTAATGCCCCTGCTTCCTTTTGACTTTGCCTTGTAGAAAAAAGAACAAATGCTGGTGAGTGAGCGAAATATGCCAGAATGTTTTGAAGGCTTTTGTATGGTTTATGAGCCCCTTTTAAAATTTCTCGCTACGCCACTGGTTTGATGGTTGGAAAATCTAAAGCTTCTGCCCGAAAAATGTAGAAAATTTTCACGTAAAAGATGACTTAGAAATTCTCATGGATGCACAAAGTGAATACGAAATATAGTTTAAGTTAGTGAATCTGTACGATGAGACAAATTAAATACAAAAACTAACTTATCCGTACCTATATCTTAAGCTGATAATAAGGTGAATTAAGTTTAGTTAGAAAGACACCAGCAGTAGATTAGATGGATCTTCTGGCTTCAATAACCCTTATCGAACAATGAATCAAAAGCTTAATTTTCAACAAGTTATAGAATGACAGAAAATTCGTTTTTTTTGCGAGAACTTTTCGCGCATCCCCAAGCAACTATGTGACAGATTTAGTTTTTGAAACCTGATCGCAAAAATAGTTGAAACGCTATGACTGAAAAATAGTTACATAAATGATGTGACTTCAAGCTCAGTAATTTAAAAGATGGAAATAGAAAATAACATAAGAATTTATCATGACATATCGTTCAACAAGGTCGTTAACTTCAATCTTATGATAACAAAGCATAGGTGTAGTGGTCATAATAATCATAGCATTTTTGTTGTTACTACATTTTTCAATTTGTAATTGAAAAAGCAGTGCTATTTTTTGTAAGTGTTTTGTGTTTGTCTAAAAAACAGCAGTTGGCGCTATTCCAACTGATAGCTGTCAAAATTATGACCTTACAAAAGACTCCAACCAACACGAGGTCATTGTTGGGCGACCTGAATGATATCTACTGAGATTTTAGATGTTTGTTTTGCTTTACAATTGACAAAAGGTGAGAAAATAATGTGCTTTACTAGGGGGCAAACACGTTTTATTGAGCAAAAAGTTAACGAAAAGTGAATTATTCCAAGTTAAGCAGGAACTACATGGTGTGCCACAAAAAAGTAACACTTTTTTGAATTTTGTGGGTAGCTACTTAGTCCAACTCCGACTTGGTAAAGCTCAAATAAAACACAAGCTCAATCTATTTTGGTGATATGCATTGCAACGTAGTACATGTTTAACTTACGGCATATTTTCATTAAAAAAAAACAATTGAAAACAGTTGTGTGAAAAATTTAGGTTTCTTCTCGAATCAAAAATTAGGGAAAAGTTTGGCTCCACGGTTGCATTTTCGTAAGATAGCACGAAGCATCTGTTATTCTGTTTATGGTACAATTCGACACCGGTCTGCACCGTAACCGTAAACAAGCTTTTGAAAGAAAGTTTTGAATTTAACACCGATACGGTTTGTCCACTCAAGATTGGAAACGCAGTACCGCGCATTGAATCAATTCAACACAAACAAAACACACAAAAGAAAAATAGGAAAGGCGTTACTATCAACAGAATTGGTACCAAGTCACCCTGAGTTCTTTCTGTAATTTACAACACATGTTACTGGCATGCCTGTACAATTCGACCAATATTCATTGCTTTGGTATGAATAAAGACCAGATAAGGGCGTCCTACCTTGACTTTTCTTCACTTAAAATACATACCCGTACAATTAATATCCTAATTGAAGTCAAATTTTTTTTGGATGATTTTTGCACGCGCAACCCGGGGACAAACATATTTTTTTCGCCGGTCATCTTAGCCATCTGACGGTGGTTATAACAAAATCAAATCAACCAAATACGTTCCAAATTGGAAGCAACGAGTATCAAATCACATCTTCATTATACTGTACTCGCAGTGTTGCGTCGAAGCGTATACAATGAGTGCCGGAGCCCATCTCCGCGGTTTGGGTAGCACAACACTGAAGAATCGTCACAATGTAGGCGAGCAGCTGGCAACATTGCGTTTGATTTGACCGACTTGGGAATGGAACCATGGACCTCTCGTACAGATAACTATGTCTTAACCCACTACGCCAAAATGCCGGTAGGCTGGTTTCATTACTTTTCAACACTCATCAGCAGCGAACATCCAAACAATGCTTCCGGCCTATTGGCTTTCTCACACAACAATTGTGTTCATAACCACAACCTGGATTCTTTAGTGCAAATGTGACCGCGGTTTTTCAATTCGTAGCTATAGAGATTTCAGCTATACCAAAACTCTACACGTTTTTACGTGGTCGGTATTATAATAATTAAGTTAATGACGTCATCAAAAAGAGTTTGACCTCATTGGAACAATTAAAATCTTATTGACGTAAAACTAAATTGGTGTTGTATAACATCGTGATAATGTGGTTGATGTCAAATCGCTTAAACGTTAAAATTCTCACAGAAAATGCAATTTCATTAGTCTGTTATAAAGTTTGCTGATCCTTACTCTTCTCTTTGGATCAAAAAAGAAATTGACGAACACCAGTAACCATGTCGTAATAAGTGGTTTCTGGACGGACAGCAAGCATAAACGACTGCCTTAATTTGGCAATGATGGTTAACACTGAAAAATTTGATAAAACTATTTCTCAAAAATCCAGTACCGGTATTGTGCTGATTTTTATTGCCGTTTTAACCATGTTGTTTGGTGTATGTGTTTATTTGAAAAACGTCATATCAGCATCCTTAGAGAAAACTCGGTACGGCAATCTACAAAAAAAGACCATCTTGGACAATCTAGACGCTCTAGTAACCAGCAGGGTTCTTTTGAAAATTATGATACTGGTAATCCTTGTAAAAGATTTTTACTTTTTGCTCGCTGAGTTTGAAGGAAGACAGTTCAACAGACTTGAAACCGCCTGAAATGCAATTTTAAGTCACTCCAGTTATTTTGCAACACGAATTAACTCGAAGGCTTCAGAGTTCAGACTCGACTAAAACTAAAACAAGGATATTCGAATCTTTCCGAAACTGAAGGCAAAGGCCAGACTGTAACTGAAGCCTACATTTTTTTTTGAACAGCGCTAAAGAAGTTCTAAATTTAAACTGTTACCCACCGAAGGCGGAACATTTAAGCGTGTTATTTTCTTGTTATTCAGGCTGTAAGCAATTACATGGTGATGACTATTCGCTCAAATTTATGCTTAATAACTTAGCTTTCCTGGTCATTACAAGAAACATGCTGGGCTAATACGGAAACTAACATAAGCGTGAGGTTTTTTCTTCAATATAATCACTCAAAAACCTTTAAATGCAGCAATGTTAAGTCGTTTGCACAAAATAATGTTTACTTCCCTGTAACTGAGTTTGAACAACATATTTTGACTTATGCTTCAAGGGAATAATCCGAGCGAGTTTAATCTTAGCCCAAGACATGTACGCACGCAGAACTGATACATAGACAGACAGCCAATCAGTAAAATTCTTACCTATATACAATTCGAAAAATTTTAAATCATTGCATTTTTGGTGAATTCCGATTAAATAAAAAGCGTTTTTTCACTTATTCTACTTTCAGCCGAAATAAAAATACGTTTTTAATAAAAAAAAATTCTGACTTTAGAGATTGGAATTTATGAAGTGTAAGATCGGTTAAAATTTGTTCATTGTTTTAATTTGAGAACTAACAGGGAAGGAATTAGGCGGCAGTTGTAATAGAAGCTATTCACTTTCCCACGACGAAAAAGTAAAGAAATTCAACTCAAAAAAAGATCGGTAAGCTACCTATAGTTGACTGAGTCGGCTATAAGATAGCTTTGTTTCTATTTATCGAGCGTTTTAGCGCGTCGAGTCGTTGGTCAGGTTACACATTGAGCCTCTATTAAGCATTCGGGCTTATTTGATACATGTGAAAAGTAGCGTAACGAAAGCAATTAAGCGGATTGATTTGGATCAGATTGTGGAGCTTGTCATAAACTGGGCGGAGAAATCGCGACCAATTGTTGATTTTTCATGAGTGGTTTTTGCTTTGCTTCTCAAAGCAAAGCACATTAAGGAACCGGAATGGCGACGTTCAAATTATCAAAAACACCTTTGTGTGTTTACAGTCAGCTGCCAAACAACTGCTACTTCATTTAGTTAAAATTAATTGCAAACAAAAAGACTGAAGAGTTTAAATAAAACTTTATCATATTACGTTCAACTTTTCTACTTGAATTAAAACCCGGATAATATAAAACTTCAACGTAAAAGCCAATTAAAGTATTAAATTATAACAAATTTTCTAACTGAAACTTTTTAATTTCTTTTGCGACGTACAATAGCGGTATACAAAAAACTACCCCGAAAACGCCTACCAGGTTCACAGGGTACTTTTGGAATTTTTTGTTATTTCAAGGAGTTACTGCAGCAGGTAAACTGCTTTACCTTCTTAAGACGTAGGGGAAACCATTTCAATAAAAGACACCGGGGCATAAAGCCCGGTTCGGGTGTGAAACTACCGCAGAGGATTTTCCACAACACATTTTGGGGCTCTGAAACGCAAGAAACAACACTTTCACCATATGTTACTGTCTATACCTCTCAGTAATTACGCCCTTTCCACGACAATCATTCAAAATTACTTTCGTTAATTAGGGTCTTAAACCAAGAAGCGTGCGACGTGTTAAAATCATAAGGTAAAAACTACGTTGAGGACGGTGTTGCTTTATTATTTCGTCAAAACGAAAATCAAATGAAATTGCAAATTAGTTTATCAAAATATGCTGATTATAATCAAATTAAATGGAATTCAAGATCAAAGCAAAAAAATCAGATTTAAGCAGCCTGTTTACGTTTGCAAAATTGAAAGAAGAGGTTTAATGGAGCCATATATGCGTCATCCCATTCACTATTACTCGAGCACTCACACACTGTAAGATGTTTCAAGTGCCTTATAATTGATTTATTTAATTGCTTACCATGAATCTTGTTCAACATTAATTACATGCGTAATCCTCAACCTAAACACTTTCTTCAGTTGTTAAGAAATTGCAATCGGTGCGAGAGGTCTGGGGTTCGCATTCCAGGTCGGTCAAATGGGACACAGTGTCGCCAACGGCTTGCCACTGCTGCGACGTTTCTTCGGAGCTGTGTCGCCCAAGCGCTAAGCCGTAGAGATGGGCCCTGCCGCACGTTGTACGCTCGGTGTAATACCGTGAGTATAATGAAGATTTGTTTTTTTTTTTGCAATAATATTTCCGGCGCAAAAGGTTCGGTATTGCCCCCAATAGAACACAGTAAGCAATTAGATTTCTGTGAATAACAATTAAATATTCAAAATACTACCACAACCACATCGGGGCAACAAAAATGTGTAATCTTTTTTCCACCGAATCATGTCTTTTTAGAACTAAAACCATTTTTAAATATACCTTTGGGACCATGGGAGTGGGTCAGGGTAAGTTGTATCCCTAAATTTAAAGTCTTCACAAGCAAAAAAATAAACTAACTCAGTAACAGGTGAAACTGGTTTTCATTACCAAAGAATTACGCCTAATCCATTCATGAGTTCATGTATATGCGAGAGAACATCGATATTTTAGGTAGCCTGTGAACCTTTAGCTTTTCGATTGAATATTTCAAAAATTTAAACAAAAAAAAATACTTAGTTTTATCACGTTTTTTTGTCATTTTATTTGAATATTTAATGCGGCCACATCAAAGCACTTTACACTATTTTTGCAACATTGTGAAACAAGGTTATTATAATCTAATCTCAAGTAAACTAGATTTTGGCCATTAACGTGTTTTCAAAACCAATACTAAAAGATAGATAAAATATTCCCATACAGCAGTAATTTCGAATTTTCGTTCGGATGATTACCATCTTAATTTATTGCCAGTTTATATCAAATGAAAAAGCTATTAGCAAAAGCAGATCAATCGCAACTGAATTTATGATTTTGATCTCAATGTAAACAAATTCTGCGATAAAATCAAATATTTTTCAAAGACTGTTACAAACTTTGATACACCTCAGAAGGATTTCAACTTTTTTTACAACATATTCGAGCTGTTTATTTACGCAGCAACATGAACAAAGGCACATGACATGAACATTGAACATTTTTACTGGAAAATTAATTTTTGACCAAAAACTACTTCAAGTTAAGTTCGTTAAACGGTTAAGATGAAAATTTCAACTTAATTAACTTTAATAAAAATTACCATTTTATTTCCAATTTGAGTTTTTTCGATGTTGAAAATGCCTATAAACTGATTGACTGCATAACAAAAAACGACTACAAATTTTGAGGGGATTTTGATAGTAATGTCCCATTTGACTTGAAAAGCAATTAGCAGAATTTACCATGTGAAAATTTTGGAAGAAGTTATTTTTTAACATCGTTGTTTAAAGTAGCAAAAAAACACCAGAGCAAGTCGTCGTCAGGTTTCACGGCTTTTCTACAAGAAACAGCTATTACGCAGTCGTCACGGAAAGTTGAAATTAATAGACATGATGTCAGCCAACATTACGACAGATGTAGCATCCTGCAGTCAGTGTAAAGATAAATTTTACACGCTTTGGACGCAAAGAAGTGATAGCAAATCAAGCCAGAATTTACAGCAAACACACATTAACTATATAACTGTGACATATTATTATAATTTCCCATCTTCTGAAAGTTACATGGACAAATTTGTTTAAGTTACGTACCACATATAAAGCTTTTCGAGCAAAATTTTTGTTATAATGTATTTTAATTAGATTCAATTGAAAATACTTTGATGGTGGAGTCAATTTAAATGAATTTTTTCGCAATTCATTTACAAAACTTCAAAAAATTTCATAAAGATTTAACAAATTATTCTACTTGGGTTACCGACTTTTGTATTAAAAATCATCAGATTACTCTAGTTAATAATGTAAGCAGGTGAACAATTTCAACAATTCTGTTTCAAAGATAACTTTGCACAAAAATGAAAACTTAGTTCACATTTTTGTTCGATTCCATTCAATTGAGGTCATTTAGACCCACTCAACAGGCATTGTATTAATATTTTTGGTTGACTTTTTCGGGTAAACGATGAGCATTTTTGCAAGGCACTTCAGGTTCAACAACCACACACGACGCAATGCACTTAACGGCTAGTACTATCAAGGTCTAGTTACCTGTATCGTAACAGGCAAGCTGCCCAAGAGCGGTGGCAAAATCTTGAAAAACTTAATACAGCTGACAAATAGTGACAATTTACAAACTCATCCCATTTGCAGCCAATGTTTGTGTCCATAAAACACAAAATGTAGACTACACTGGTGTCTTGAAGGAAAATGAATTCTTCTCTACGCTAATACTGTAGTTACAACATGGAAAAGCAGTAGAGACTAGAATGAAGCTTGTTTGCAAGAGACACATGACTTTTTCGTAAACTTTTTACAACCCTATTTTGTTAAGTCAATAACCGGACGAGTAGATCATTTGCTAAGCTCACGCTATCGGTGCGGGAGGTCTGGGGTTCGATATCCTGGCCGGTCAAATCGGCACAATGTCGCCACCTTTGCGATGTTTCTTCGGAGCTGTGTTGCCCAGGTGTTAAGCCGCGGAAATGGACCCCGCCACTCGTTACACGCTTCCGCGTACGACCACGAGTACAAAGAAGATTCAATTTTTGATTTTTTTAATTACGCCGTTTCCTCAAAGCTTATTTTCTGCATTTTAACTCTGATTAAGATTGAAAACTATGTAAATTTTAATTAAACAGTTTCACAGGATTACTCAACGAACAAAATGTCACTACAAATAATATAATCAAGAAACAGCTAAAGCCACTTGGGCGTGTTTATTTGTAATTAAATTGTTAACTAATCCCCAGTAGTACCATTTGAACAAGATCTTATTTTGCCAACTCTGACGTCATTAAGAACAAAGTGGGTGTCATGGGCATCGAAAACAATGCGAGAACAATAACAGTCGTTTAGTGTTTCCCTATATTTTCTTTTCACAACAATTCTATAATGCGCTGATGAAATGTTTTCAGTGAAGCATTCTGCAACAAAATTGTTTTGCTGTTGACGTCTTTTCTTACCTGTCTGTAGCTGTAGTCTATAGCGTACTGGGCACATGCTTAAATAGCACACTTCCCAAATTCTCTTGTATAAACAATTATATTTAAATTGAATTAGTGAGGAAAGAATCATTTTCCTGTCTTCAAAAATCAAACTCAGCGGGTTTTGAAAACAGTTAGTGCAAAAACAACTTTCTTACTATCATTACGCCTTGTTAGCAGTCAGTTATGCTTAAGTTGGAGACGGCGCAATTCAAAATAGAAGAAATTCTCAACGATTTTGGTAATTGAAGCCACTGTCCACTCACTGTAAAATAGGCAGCAAACCGACTCTGACTCTTTTGACGTCCAGTTTTCCGAATCAATTATAAAAGAATTCTTGCCCAACCTACGCCTTAATTCAGAACTTGGTTCACCAAAACATTATGAAAAAGAGGGAAACCACAGAAATATAATAAATTCTAGGCCTAAACCCAGAATTTTGGAGTCACGTAAAGAATAAATTTAACCCAAAAATGTTAAGCAAGAAACCATTGCTGATATACATTCTACAAAATAGCCGGTGCGCAAACTAGTTTACAGAAAATGAACAATTTGTCCTTTCCTACAAGTACCAGCTCCTTTGCTTAACAGGGCTCTTGAGAATTCCTCAACTGCTACTCAAGAAGTAAGTACATGCGAAAAAGTCCTTTCTCTTTGAGTTAAATAACAGCAAAATAAAACGCCTAGAAATTTAAATCAAGGAAAAGATCGAAAAAAGAAAAATAAAAGCAGAGGCATTATTCAGCTGCAATTTGGCATACAGTTGGAGCAGAAAATCATGCAATTAATACTTAAGCGTAAGCAGGCAAGGCTGTTTCCAGGAGCCTTACGGTCCTGCTTGTAAACGTAAAACAATTTCGTGTTCGATGACATCACAGTGACGTCATAGCTTCTTGTGGGAAATCGCAACAGAAAATAACTTTCACAAGAAAAATATAACCAACACCTGGTTGAGAACATACTTTACTGAAAATAAAAACAACAATACCGTCAAAAAAGAATAATAATTACGAGCTTGCACAAATATCACACCAGCTCTAACACTTGACGAAACAAAGTTTTAAACCTTAGCTTTAACCAAACCAAAAGTAATCACTATTGAGAGTAACGTCACAAACTTAAAGGAAGACAAACGAAGAGGTTATCAAAACTACTATTAGCGAACTAATACATTTTCTTAGCAAAATAAGCTAAAAGTTTTTCCAAATGTCAGAGAAATGCGTAAGCACATGGAACTGAGAACACCAAAGTTTGACTTAATTCGACATGTCCATTTACTTTCTTGTACAGTGTGCAGTACACGCAAGCGCAACCCTGCATTATTAAAATGCGTTACCCATACTGGAGAAGAGATAAATTTTCAATTAGCACATTCTGGACCAATCAGTTCAAATTAAATCAGCCTAGCTCCGGTGTTTTGAAGTATCAGAGGTCATTCAAAGCGCTAGCTCTTCATTTGTTTTTCATGGTAATTGTTGAATCCAGTTAACAATAAAGCGTGGTACTGTAGGTTATTAAGAGCACTTGGAGTACTTAGCGCCGGTAGATGGTTAATTAAAGTCGATTTATCGCACGTCTAATTGATTTTTACAAGATTTTTCTCCTCAGGACCGAGCAAGCAAATCAAGATCGGGCCCAACTAAAATTCACTAGATGACCGATCAAAATCTTTTCGGTAAGATTGCAAATGTCCGCATTTGACTTAGGATCTCGAGAGCTATAGTCATTAAATAAAGAAGATTCAAAAGATAAGAACAGATCGTAATCACCACAGTCATAAAAAACAACAATGAAGTAAGCCATAAAACCAAAAAGCAAAATCAGTTAGAGGCATCGGCATAAATGATTGCCGCAATCACGAGCAGAGGTTGAAGTCTAATTTTAAAAAAACCTGACTAACTAAATTGCTTCAAAAGAGCAATAATTTCAAAAATTTGAAAATGATTGCAGTACGATACTACGATGAACTACAGTAACGTTTTCGTAAACTGACCCTACGCTTCACTACTTCTTTCCCCACAAAAAAATAAAAAAATTACCCGGACCCAGTAAATTAAACCAACATCCTACCCTATCCCAAAACGGTCACATTTACCCAAATTTTCTGAGCAACAATACGTCATAATGGTTGCAATACGCGTAAGTAAACCTCCGTGAAGGTGACGTCATCATTACAACTTGACATGTTCAGGGTCAAAAAATAATTTGTGCTGAAGTACTTACTCTGCAACTGTAAATTCAACATAGGGCACTGCAGAGCTTTCAGGGAGTTTACAAAAGGACTATGCAAGTTACATAGGGTCGCTTCAAGAATGCTTCTCAAATTTAGTCTCTTTAAGTAGCGCTTACCGATAAGCGACAGGCGACATGCGACAACGCGACAAAATCGTAATGCAAGTAAATGTAGAAGGTTTCCGAGAGATCACTGAGCAGCAAAATAAAACCAACAACGTGCGATGAAAAGTTGTTGCTTGTCGCATCTCGCGTATCGTTAAACACACCTTTATTGTTCAGGAAATGTCAAACAAATAAATAACAGTAACACAAATGAGGAATTTATTTAACGATTTCATATTTTCACCGCCATCATCATTGCCGGGCAAGTAAAGTAAAATGCAGCATCGACAAGAAAATTTTTGAATATCATCACCATTTTAAAATCTGGTTAAATGGAAAAGACTTCTGTAAATGCTCAGAAGACAATTAGGAAAGAAAGTAACCAAATCTTTTAAAACTTTTATTGATTGCTAAATGTAAAAAATAAAACTAGAATGAAGTGATTCTTATAAAAGGACATTTCTAAAACACAGATCCAATTGCTGTGATTAGTGGAGTGTAGAATTTTGTTGTACCTGCTATTTGCAGTTGGATGTGGATCATTTGTCCGGTCCCGTATCCGTTTATCGCTTGGCATTGATATAATCCGCTGTCGGAAAGCTCCGCTTTTCTAATTCTCAACCCAGCCTGTTGTTGCTTGAATCTTTTCCAATCACGGCCCATTCGTTCTCCTACAACAGCAACGCAATTTGTGAAATTGTTGAAATCATTGAAATTTTACGCAAATATTTTTTAAGACTAATCTTCCACAAGTAATAACAGAATAGACTGCTAGCCTAGGATCTGGCTCTGACCTGATTAAAATTTTCTTTTACAAAACTATGGCAGAGAAATTTTCAGAGAGTCGAAAAGGCTTTTCGGGAAAATAAAAAACTACCATACAGCATGTATTGCGATAGTTTTGAACACTGTGCTTGAAACCATCAAACAGTAACAGAACCTTTTTTGATTCAAGCCGGGAAGGAAGGGGGATACGCAGAAATTTTCTAAAGGGGGGGACGAGTAAAGGAGATTTACTACAAAGAAAAGAAATATTATCGAAAAATCTGAGCGATAACGACATTTAACGTGCATCAAAAGAGACCACAGACACGCGCGTGTTGGATAATTTACCATCTTTATTCTGGTTCTAAAATTTAGAAAAGCAGAATAGGCCAACGAAAACCTTACCATCTTTCCACCACACTGTTTCAGGTCGGGGATTTCCATCTACGGAACACGGAAGGAAAATTGTTTTTCCTTTGTGTCCGTTCATTGCCATCACGTTGCTTGCGAATGTACGCGGAGGGCTCCCATCTAGAGAAACATTAACTGTTTACACTGACAAGTCAAAACATTGGAGCTTTCACAATATCAAGTACCAGGTAGTCATTACAGCGCAAGGGTCAAGCTTGCGACAGACACCAAACAAAAATAAGTGTAGCGAATCCGGCCACCCAGAGTGTCGCAAAACACGACAAATGCGCACCCACCAACGACGACAACTACGGCGTACCCTTACGATACACAGGTTCAAAAATGGGGTTAACTCCTCCGAATTCTCAGAAACTCCTAGATCCCACAAAGTAGCTTAAAGTCGCCAAAGAACGCGAGTAAAACCACCATTGTTGCGCCAAAAAATAAGCAGTTCGCCCGCAGCTAAGATCTAATCTTATCTCGCGATGACAATATGGCGGCTACAGTGGGTTTATGTTAGCTTGAAACTGGAAAATGTTATCAAATGCTGATTGTTTCCACAACCAAGCAAACATTGATTTGTATCAACGGAACGCCTGATTATGCGATGCTTGCAAACCTTATAATCAATATTTACAAATCTTTCACCAGCATAAACCTGTCAAGCGGCCTATGACAAAGCTGGTGCAACAGTTACAGGGCCCACTGAAAAAGACGCGAAAGCGTGAACGGAACTGCCCTGTAAATCAAACAAATAGTGGAGTGAAATTTTTCATGGCAAATCCGAACTGTTATTATAGGACCTATTGAAATGGACTGAACTGTTGAATGAAAACCAACAATCTACAATAGATCCTTGTTGATTTCAAATATTAGCTCATAAAATACGATAGAACAACGGGCTGAACGGTTTATGAAACGATTATTATCGAGAATAAACTGCGTACTCAAGCAACAATATAGCTCAAGTTTGAAATGAAAACTGGAGTTTTTGCAGAATTTGCTCAACTTCACACTGTAAAAAACAAAATGAACTTCGCGCTATAAGTCAATTATTACAGTATATGAAAAGGTATTTTAAAAGAAAACATGCAATCTATTCGCTACTTACTTTTTTTGACTGCATTCACAGGCACCAAAAATAATAAGAAACTGATGAATAAAAGGACACTGGCAACTTTATCCGTCCAAATCTTTCTTCTGCAACAAATTATAAATTTCATCATCTACCTTTCAAATTTTTGTGATAAAATATTGATATAGCTACAAATAGAAGAAAAATCTATCATTCCACAACGCACAAAAGTCTAATTTAAATGACACAATGGCCTTGATACAGAGAAGCGCGGGGGGCTTGGTACAAGTAAAGAAGTTGTCGCTTTTTCTAAGCAGTAAATACACCTTTAGCGAAAACTCATCGACATAAATTTTGTATCAACGTCAAACTTCACCCCTGCTTCAAATATGGCAGGGTATCCTAGCCAGTGAAACAACATAGCTAATCAAGCTCTACTTCTACTACGTCATAAAAACGGATTGTTTTTAAAACCACCTAAGAAACCATAGGAATATTTTGGCATAAACTTACCTGAACTTGGATTTAAATTTGTCTGCATCGGATACGAGGAATTTACAAAGCAAGGAATGTTCAAAAAAATGTTCTAGACTCTTGATTAACGACGCCGAATTGTAATTTTCAGAATTATTTTCGTTGAGTGCTGAAACATGCGTTGTTTTGCAGCAGTGTTTTTGCATATGGCTGCATGTAGTTGCATTGTTTGTTGATAGTCTTTGCAGTAAATCGCTTTGCATTTCAACAGTATTCTCTTTGCTAAAAACAGAATAGCCGCGAGATTGCTTTGACTTGGCACATTTATCCATATTCGTCATTGAGCAGAATTCATCTCAAAAATCCACCACAATATATCAAATTGTAAATAATTACTATTTTTGCTATATTTTGAACAGAATTCGTACTAGTACGACTATGTGAATAAGCACGACCTGAAAAAGTAAAACAATAGGAAAAAACAGCTTGCATAGTAAAGATTTTCAATACTGCGGAAATATTGCAATTCTATAGTATCACTTGATTTTACAGCAGTACTACCATTTAGCGCGACCAGTGGCATAGCAGATGTAGGGGCTAGGCATTGATGCACTGCCTCCCAATTGACGAAGCCTAATCTGAACTAAGTTTAAAAGATTTTGTAAAATATAATATTTGTAATCTTTAGCCTATTGTAAATATTCCCCAAAAAAATTTGCGGGCCTTGTCTCTGTGTACGGTCTTTACTCTTTGGCATATACTTCAGTAACTACTTAGTAAAATTAAGACCACGTAAAAGTTAATTGTTAATGGCATATTTATCCTCCTATCACGAGAAAGCGACGAAGCGCTGTACGAGCTCGCTTAGGAGTTGCCGGCCATCTGTCTACCACACTAAGATGGGGGAATCCCGTTAAGTGCCTTTCCCAACGGCACAACAAGTAAACTTGCCGGCTTTCTCCACACTGTCCCTTAAATGCTGAACGTCAAGCAGGGAAGCTGTGAATATCAATTTTAAAGTCATTGGTTTGACCCGACTCGGAATCAAACCCCAAGTCTACCGATCCAGAAGCAGACGCTCTATACTACTCGGCCATCTGATCGGTTAAGTTCTTACTCCCGAAGTCCCTAGCTCCTGATGTTGAACTAGTCTTTAAGTCAGTAAATAGATTGGTGAATTTTGCTACATAGGATAATCACAGATATCACACTTCCCTCATGTTATTTTAATTCAAAACTTCTTAAACTACTACAACTGCGCTAACTTCCTAAGTTCGTTCGTGTTTACTCTCAACATTAAAAACATTTTGTCAACACCGGTCCATCACGACTAAATTCCATGGTGTAACTTGAGTAGCTTTACTAAACAGTTCAACACGGGTAAGTGACTAACTCGACGGTTATTGTTAGTTCTCCAATAAATAATGCCAACTTGCGACAAAAACGCAGCGACTGAATTAACCAAGATAAACCGCAAGTAAAGAAAAAAGAAACTGACGGAAGCTCAACACCATTATAAGGTAGTAGCGCCAACTGGCGGTTAAAAATATTTAGAGCAGTCGGGCACGAAAACTGGCTTTTCACATTTCTTTTCTGATATTTTGAAACAACTTTGCTCACAAAGTATTTTGCGAAGCACGTAGCGTTGGCGAGTGTTTGATGTTTAAGGCTCAGGAACCGGTTACATGGGTTAGACACTCAGCTATTTCAGGGGTCGGTAAAAACTTTTTCGCATGGACCGGTTTCAATTGGAAAATTTTTCACGAACCGGCCTTAAAAAGTTAAAAATAAACATAAATATTCAGCAATTAAATTTTACTTCAGCTCATATTGCAATAGTGATTCAAGGAAACAAGAGCTTGTGTTGCAGCAACCAGACTCTCACATCTCGGAATGATGGGACTCAGCGATACCCGCAATGTGTTCCTTAACGTTTTTGATGTTGCAGGTCCCTAGTCATCGACGTCAGACTCAAAAGATAGCGCTGACCTCTTTCCAAAAACTCTAAGCACAGATGTTCGTTTTTCACTTATTATTATCAGACTAAAAACACCTATGTTAAAACTTTAAAACTGTGATATTTTAGGTTATAAATTTCAGAAGGAATAATTTATTTTAATTCTGACGTCAATTTGCTGTAATATTTCTGACGTTATTTTCATACTTATCTCCTTCATCAAGCCAACTCAGCCGTCACAACATAGCCATAACAATAATTACTGGTAGTTACAGCACTCACACAACAAAGATATTAATTCGATTTATTGCCCTTTTGTGTTGTTACCAGGGTTGCGAACTCGATTGATTTTTAACCGAGTTCAAGTTCGAGAGATAATTGCAAGTCCAAAAAATTTGCGAACTCGATCGATTTTTAACCGAGTTCAAGTTCGAGTTCGAGAAATAGTCGCTCAATTTCGAGTTCAAAAAATTTTATTTTTCGAGTTCAAATTCGAGTTCGGCAAAAATAATCGAGTTCGAGTTCAAATTCGAGTTCGCAACCCTGACGGTAAGCTTTTTCATTAACGCCACCTGGAAAAAATTTTGGTCCTTACTAATTTTCGTTCTGACTGATCTTTACATCTGCTTTGTTAATGTTTTGTAAAATATGTTTTCAACTCAGATTAGATCGGCGCTAAAAAATTAATAAAGGTGGCCAATTTCACAATAATGGTTATTTTTGCGAGGATTTGAACACCTTATTGAAAAAATATTCACAGGGTTTAGATAACAGCTTTTTTTTTTAGTTAGGTGCTCCTGTACTTCTTGGGCAACACGCTTTGACCGCCAAACTTATGTTTTCTTCAACACGTAAAACAAGCTGCGCCAAACTTGCTTCAGTCTATGGGGCGCCGTTTGGAAAAAAACTATTCGTTTTGTGAACCATGTTTTTTGAGCTTATTTAGACCATAGTTTGTCCGATATGTATATTGGAAATATCCTACTTATATATCGGACAAAATGTACTCTAAGTCGGACCAAAATACTCGCGCAAAATAAGTCAGACAAAATCGTTTTTTTCCAAACGGCGCGTCACACGCTTTTTGGAAAAAAAACGATTTTGTGACCCCTGTTTTTCGAGCTTATTTGGACTATAATTAGTCCGATATATACATCGGAAATATCCGACTTATATATCGGACAAATTGTGCTCTAAGTCGGACCAAATAACACACGCAAAACAAGTCGGATATTTCCGACTTCTATATCGGACAAATTCGCCGTTTGGAAAAAAACTACACGTTTTGTGAACCATGTTTTTTGAGCTTGTTTAAACCATAATTTGTCCGATATGTATGGGGCGCCATTTGGAAAAAACTATACGTTTTGTGAACCATGCTTTTTGAGTCTAAACAAGCTCAAAAAACATGGTTCACAAAACGTGTAGTTTTTTTCCAAACGGCGAATTTGTCCGATATAGAAGTCGGAAATATCCGACTTGTTTTGCGTGTGTTTTTTGGTCCGACTTAGAGCACAATTTGTCCGATATATAAGTCGGATATTTCCGATGTATATATCGGACTAATTATAGTCCAAATAAGCTCGAAAAACAGGGGTCACAAAATCGTTTTTTTTCCAAAAAGCGTGTGACGCGCCGTTTGGAAAAAAACGATTTTGTCCGACTTATTTTGCGCGTGTATTTTGGTCCGAATTAGAGTACATTTTGTCCGATATATAAGTAGGATATTTCCAATATACATATCGGACAAACTATGGTCTAAATAAGCTCAAAAAACATGGTTCACAAAACGAATAGTTTTTTTCCAAACGGCGCCCCATATCAGTCTTTCTTCTCTGCTGTCTCCAATAAAATTCTCTGTAACTTCTTTCAGCGCCATCTTCAATAAAATGTCAGTAAATTCACTAGATCGAATCAATAACTTTTTTCAGCACCACCCAACTCTGACTTAATAAAATATTTTACGAATCCAGCCGAAACACGGAAAACAAGATTTTTAAACAATGTTAGCAGACTCAGCATCGAACTCTACGAAATTAAACTTGAATACCTTACCGCTAAAGCCTAACACTCTCTTGACCTATTTGCTGATCTACTCAGCTTCAAAATACTCCTACCACAACCAAACCATAACTTAGTGACATGCAAACAGTGTAGCAGGTGAGCAGGCTGCTGAATTGCTCCACGTTTTGATTGAAATCTCTCGGAACACCAATTATGATGCAATAAATAAGTTTCAAGGAGACAACGCTAATTTAAATGCAAAATAATGCAATATCGGTACCAAAATTGCAAATTTGCAATCATTCCATCTATAACAAAAAATCAAAAAGTGAAGTTTGTTTTGAGAGATTTGAATCAATAAATTTAACGCACTCAATTAGTGAACTCGAACTCGATTGTTTTTTTTTCGAGTTCGAGTTCAAAAAATTTTATTTTTCGGGATCAAATTGGAGTTCGGCAAAAACGAGTTTAAGCTCGCAGCCATGGTTGTTACGTCATAAAATGCAATAACGCTTGAATAAACAACATTCAAAGAGAGAACTATGCTGGCATTAGGAAACACTTTTAGGCACCGAATTAAGTCCCAACGCGCCCAAAGTGTAAAAATCAAGCAATCAAATCTAACAAAACGTCCGCAAGCAATTAGGTCTTAAAACTCTAAAGCAACAAAAACGTTTTAAAGCATATAGTCTGGAAAACTACGCGGCCCGGTACCGAGCCTTTCGCGGACCGGCACCAAGCCGCGGCCCGGTGTTTGCCGACCACTGATCTAGGTCATTTTCCATGATGCATATACTACACTCATATGCAAGCTCTAGCTGCAATTACGCGACTTGAAAATAAAGAAAAATTATTATTTGACAAAGCTCGTTAAAATTAATCTTTTATTTTCAAAACATAGTTTCGGAAGAGAGGTTCATTTTTTATACCATAAAGCTGCAAGATACAGCAACCATACTACCGGTATCAGATGCATTCTTTATTTACATATTTACAAAATTATATTACCACGAACGTTTTCGGCACAACTTTTGGCCCTCTTCAGGTATATCTAAATTAGTTAAGTAACTTTAAGTATTAACAAAACTGACTGAAAAGAAATTATTAGTAAACTCAAGCTGAGAACATTACTAGGCTAGGCTAAGTTGTCTAAGAGGTGCTGATAAATTGATGCGGTACATGGATCGAATAGAGATATTATGACGGAAAAATAGGGAGCAATTGTTACGCAACATAAAATATTTTCGGTATGAACAAATACGAAGAAATTATAGTGAATTAATTCAATGTGCAAAATTTTTTTTAAAACACTTGTAACAAAAAAGATGCACCACTGGCGTAAAGTTGACGATTGAGACCTTTGCTTTTTTTTTATTAACTTTTTTATTAACAGAGCTTCATGAATCTTAGCGTCATAATCTGAACGGCATTTTCGGATAATTTTGAAAGAATCAATTCCAATTTTCGTTTTTGAGCAGAAGTTGCATGCTGCGATGTGGTCTTTTATTGAACTTTTTTGCTTGCTATTCAAGTTGAGGTGCTCTCTAACTCTTGTGCTCAGATGTCGTGAGGACATACCAATGTATGTAAGGTTCGTATCACACGAACAAGTGAATTTATAGACCACATTTGAGCACAGAGCGAGAGGGGTGCACGGTTTCAGTTGGAAATAAGAGTTGATTTTAAATGATTTGAATATGGGATTAATTTTAACATCTTGATGTAGTTGCTTATTGATGATTTTGGAAAATTGGTTGACGAATCTTTGAGAAGCTTTACCCAAGTATGGAAGACTAATTGGATATTCATATGCAGACTGGGAAGGTTGAACAGAATTGGAAGATTGGTTCTTGTCAGACTTCAAAAATTGTTGCAGAATTTTATCAAAAAACCTACCAGGATAATCGTTAGCTTTGAACATAGTTTTGAGCTTTTCAATTTCTTGTTCGAATAAGGAGATGTTAGAGCAGATGAGTTTGGCTCGGTTTAGGAAGCATAGGATCAAACCTGATTTCCACTTTAGTGGGCAAAACGCGTTGAAATTAAGCAAAAGGTTTGTATGTGTCGGTTTTCTCCAAACCCATGTGTCCAAACCAGAATCATTTAACTTTATTTCGACATCGAGAAAAGGAATGGTTTCAGCAGCATGCTCTGCAGTGAATTTAATATTTTTGTGCTGGGAATTTAACAAATCAAGAAAGCTGGTGCAGGATGCTGCTGAAACCATACCGTATGAGGCAGTTGTCTTAAACGAAATGGAAATGGAATGACAGAAAGCGTTAGCAGCAATGTTGGTTTTAAGCGCTAAGCTGGCGAGTTTGGTTAATTTGGTGCCAACTTTCATTATTATTATTATTGCTTTCGGCTGAGCAATCTGCTTTCTACTGCTGTAGCTATCAACCTATCTTTCTTTTCCAGACCTGCTTATGTTTGAGGGGTTGCAGGGGCAGCTATTCAAGTTGGAGCCTCCAAGCAGTGCCGGCGCAAGGCCAACTGAGCCCCCCCCCCCCCCGAAAACTTCACGTGGGCTCCCCTTTAGGCAATACGCAAGCAAAATGGAAGGTAAAAGTGGTTTTACACAGAATGTGATTTTCATCCGATTTTGTATTTTAATGCAGAGGCTCAGTGGCGGCACGTGAAGTAAAAACTTGGGGTTGCTGCAAGAATTACATTCAACGTAAATTTGAATTTTACGTTTTTGATCAGCCGTTTAACAAACTCGACCAAGTAGAAGTAATTACGAAACGTTTCACAAAGTGACAACAAAGTAGGTAAAACAATAAACCTGGCTGACGTGAAATCAACGTTTTTACAACAATGACGATTACAAACAATGACGATTACAAAATTAATGCAATAATCACACCAAGCACGAATGGGACCTGTGGTATTGCTTTTAAATAAAATTCCCACATAGGCCTATATGTGCAGTACCGGTAGATATCGAATAAGCCTAGTTTCAATTATACCAACAGGTCTACTGGTCAGTGGTATATGCTTAGTATTATTCCCAAATTGGTTAAAGACCGGCCGATAGCTCAGTTGCTTAGCACACACGCTATCGGTGCGGGAGGTCTTGGCTTCAAATGCCGGCTCGGTCAAATCGGCACAGTGTCGCCTATGGCTCGCCACCCCTGCGACGTTCCTTCGGAGCTGCGTAGTCCACCCGCGGAGATGGTTCCCGCACTCGTTACACGCTTCGGCGTAATACCGCGAGTATAATGAAGATTTGATTTTAGTTACGGTAGCTACACGTGAATACCATACCCTATTCAGCACCGGCAAGCCCACAAATACAAGTCCGCAGTTGAACTTTTTTGTAAAACCACTGTACCAGTGGCGTAGCAAGGGGGGGCGGCATTTTGGATAAGCTTTATGTAATTATTTTCCTTAATTATTTTGAGCAACTATTACTTGGCTATATCGCTTATTTTCTAATCGTAAATCATCTTACTGTGTTGCCCAGTGCCCAGGCGCAAAGTTGTGGAAATGGGCCCCGCCATCTCGTTTACGCTTTGGTGTATTTCCGCGAGTATAAAAAAGATTTTAATGTGTATTATATCGCAATTGCGCACTGTTTTCTTCGTATTTGCATTGTTTGTATCGCTCACACTCAGCGTGCGAATGCAGTATAGGCACTAGGCAGTACTACGCAAGTGACATGGGCGCACGCAGGGTGGGCCACGGTGCCATGGCCCACCCCTTTGGCTCTGTAATAAGGTGCTAAAACCTAACTCACTGCCTATAATTTCTCAAACTGATAACGGTTGCAGCCTTTTTTCACTTATTTTAGCCAAGCTTCTGCTTTTACACATAACTTCCGAAAATGTTTTTGCATTGTCTACAGCAAGGCTCCCACGCATGGGGTTTTGCCCCCAGATCTTGGGTTTTTGATGCTTGTCTTGGGTTCTGGGTTTTTCAGACAAAGAGCTGGGGTTTTCAGGGTTAGATTGTATAGGGTAGAATCGAATAATTCCGGGCACTCTCTAGCATTAATTGGTTTTATATCTTAGTCTAGCATTGCCTTCTATTCACATTGAACGTTATAGTGCAATCTAATGCCTACGATTCCTCCTCGCTTGTTTTCGGGACTGGCGTAGACCAGTTCTCCGGATTTATGACGTAATAAAGTGGCAGTAATTTTCCGCCCGGGTGGGAAAGTCATTTCTCAGCAATAAATAATAAAGTGTGCAGTAAATGAAAAGTTAGGTCAATTTTAAGTGCAAGTACAAGGTGTCAGTAGTAATAGTAATAATATGTAAGTCTCTCAATCTATACACTTTACATAAGTCTGGAGGGGTAGGCCTACTCCTAAAACTTGCAGGAGCACAAGGACCAACCCTCGTAATAGCGGAAGGATCGTTAGGGGCGCTAGTGAGTTACTGAGTTATTAGAAGGAGATAGGGCCTAACCCGAACCCTAATTTTACTGATAATTCATAAGCGCCCCTAGCGGTATTTGTGCTATTGCGAAAGTTAGTCCTTGTGCTCCTGCAGGTTTTAGTAATACCGGTTTAAAGCTGTAGCCTATTTGATTTAATTTATTCAAAACCACTTACAACTTAAAAAAAAACTTACTAGCAGCAGTACAAAACTTGATTACCAGTATGACGTAATTTTTGTACAAAGCTTGAGACTGAGATGCAATTTGTTGTGTTATATACGGCACAATAACAGATAATTACGGGAGATTGAGATTGTGGATGTGGACAATTTTAAGATATCGGTATATTTCATGTTTTAAAAATATTTTTTCTCCATTTTTTTACTGCAAAAACAAACTTTCTCCACTTGTTTCTGCAGTACTTATTGCAGTTGCAATTGTGTTTGGTACAAATATTGCATTTATTTTTATGAAGGTGGACAGTCACTTTTATGGTATAGGCTATACTAGTATATTTCGTGTTTTTAAAGCATTTTCTTTGCTTATTTTCTATATGGGGTTTTATATTCTTATCTGGGGTTTTTCTCGGAGCATATCTGGGGTTTTCAAAAAAATCTCAGTGGGAGCACTGGTCTATAGGCCTAGTGACTGCCAGTGGAGTATCCACGGGGGGGGGGGGGGTTACAACTCCCTCCCCATTGAGCCTCAAATGACGTCATACATAATCGAAACTGTGCGAACAAAATGCATCATTGGAGAAGCGCTCAAAGTTAGGGGCCAAAAATATGACAAACTTTCCTTAAAAATTGTTTAAAAAGCACTAAAATGGCCATTACAGTATGCAAATTTTCAAACATTTTCCAGGGGAGCATGCCCCCGGACCCCCCTAGAGTCGTTTTTGGTACTTAAGTTGCTTAAATAACTCTATTGGAAAAATGCGCTTGAAAAAAGTGACGAAAATTGATGTCCTCTCCCTCAAAAAATTTGTAAATACACCCCTGACATGGAGCATTTTCAAAAGGCTTGTTTACGCCCGTTTCCGAGTTTAAACGTCTTTGCATTTAGTTAACATTCAACCTAATTCAAAGTTACATGTACCCCTCCAAAACTTTCTGGATCCGCTCCTGTATACAACGTATAATCAAAGTGATGTCATTCTCAAATCCCCCTCCCATTGCCAAATTTTGGCTACGCTAGTGGTGACTGTACTCACTGCATGCCCTTTTTCGATAAAATAGTGTGTTAAAAAGAGTGTTTTTTATGTGAAAACCGCAAAAATTCGTTGGCGGCTGGGGGCATAGCCCTATAAAGTTCAGGGCTCCGAACTTGAACTCGAACTCGCTGAACTCGGTCATTTTTGCTGAACTTGAACTCGAAACATAAAATTCTTAGAACTTGAACTTGATTTCGGACTTGCAAATATCTCTTGAACTCGAACTTGAACTCGGTTAAAATTGATCGAGTTCGCAGCCCTACTTTGTACCCTAGTTTGAAATTTATGCACGTATTTTGATACATTTTCGTACGTAATTTACTTGTGTAAATTGCATCGTATTCTGCGTAAAGCCTCCTCAAAGCAGCTATACTGGTCGATGAAAAAACTGAGTCCTCTAAGTACAAACAAATTTCTATGCAATTGATTCCAGTAATCCACAAAATGGCATTTTTAGACCTTGTCTCTTTGGCTTTCTTAACTCCATTAAGATTAAGACTGGGTTTTTTTGAGACCTAAGCTGCCTTTGTCATCGCTATTCAACTTCATATGCTATAGCCTAGTATGTTACTAAGTTGCAGTGGCAGCACCATACTCATAAAAACTTATTTAAGTTGGCTTCTAAAACTAGCTGACCGTCTGACATATAATCAACGACTCCATCGATCTGGAACCCAAAATAAGGACGACAGGAAAAACAATTAAACTGCCTTGGCATTACTGAGAAAGATACAATCAAATTGGCCACTCTAAAAATTTAAAAATATCTCTAAATTGAGCAAGAAAAATCACAAATGTGGAGAAAAATTTGCCAAACCGCAATTTCAAGTGAAATGGCAATACCGGTATTTCCTATTTTTATCAAAAAAAACTGGTGCTGGTAGGCCTAAATAGTTCGGCGCTCTATTCAATTTAAGCCACTGTCAATTCCAGCTAGGCTGTATATAACTGTAGTGTTTCCTTCTGGCTACAGTTTGGGTTAGGATTAAGGTTAAGGATCTACAGGCTGCGACTAAGTATGTTTTTGGATAAAAATTCAGAAAAAAATTGATGTTAATATAGCATGTAGCACTAACTGAACATTTTTGTCTGCATTATTTTAAACCCTTTTAGGCCTTCCTTCCTTAAACAGTTCGAGATTTTAATGCGAAATTATGTTTACTGTTTTTTTTTTTGTCTTTTCTTTACTAGTAGCTTTACCACTGAACAGTCTACAGGTCTAGCCAAGCACTGAGTATTACCGTTATTCTAGCCAGGACCTGAACAGCAGCTTGAGCTGTATACCGTATTGTAGCCTATGTATTAAAACTTTTATATTACTCTAATCAATGTTGTACTGCTACCAAAGTTTTTCTTGTTCAACTTGAATTTAATCGGTAATCATTGTTTTTACTCTTAGGCTATACTAATTAATTACTAATCGTCAAGGTCTACGGTCTGTGACAGCTAACCTGCTAATAATTGTCAGCAGGTCAGCTTGCAACCTAATTCTCCGCAGGCCAACATGAAATTGTCTGACTTAACCCTCATACGGTAATCACATTTTCATTCGCATAAAGTCGTTTGGGGTCAAATTTGACCCCAATTGATTTTGCTGTATCAATAACGGTGAATGGACCAAACCACAAAAGTAGTGGTTGGGAAAGATGAAGCCACTACGGGAGCCCATTCTCGTTATTGTACTGACGTAGAGCAATCAAACTAAGGTTGACAAACATCAGTTATTTTCCATGGTGTCAAATTTGACTCCAACTGACTTTTAGATAGGTGCTGCAGAAATATCATATTATAATATTATGACAAAAAAACATACAATCAGAGAATATTTGATATAATAAACCTTTGAACAGATGGATTTAGGAGTTCTTACAGCGATTTAGCATAAATTTTGCGACTGACATAAGTTGATAGTGGTTTTTATTTTCTTGGGGTCAGTTTGACCCCAATTAACTTTTAAGTATATGTGCTGCAGAAATTTCATATAATATCACGAAGAATCGCAAAATCAGAGAACATTTGATGTGAAAAACCTTGAAACAGCTTGATTTAGGAATTCTTAAGGCGATTAGCATAAATTTAAGACCGACATAAGTTATTAGTGGTTTTTAGTCTCCTAGGGTCAGATTTGACCTCAATAACCGTATGAAGGTTAAACGAACGTACTGCGGCAGTCCCATTTTTAGGATCTTTAATTAGGATTTTGCGGATGCAACCGCAAAATCAAGACTACCAAGAGGGGTAGTCCTTTTTTTTAGGATCCTGTAATTTTAGGATCTTTTTTAGGATCCAGTCCTTTTTTAGGTTGGCTTTTACGAACATTTTTTGGCATTGTTAGATCCATTATGATGAGCTATAGCCAGTAAACACCGGAAACGATAGATTTCTAACCGCAACGTTACGAAAACTAATTTTGAATGGGTAAAACTGGTAGTCCTGTTTTTAGGTCAAAGGTGAAGAAATACTGAACATGTTATTTTCCTATCATCTATACCTTTTATAATTTCACTACTAATTTTGGATACAGCCATAGAGCACGAGTAATTTGATCTAAAGCCATAATGACTACTTGTTATTAGATTTTTTTTATATCGATAATTAATAAGTTGGCTGTATAGGCATTTCTCAAAAATTTTGCTAAAAGGTGAAAGCAAGGAAATTGGACGATAATTGCATCACATATTCTTGGGACCCTTTTCGTAGATTGGAGTTATTTGAGAAATTTTTAGGATATCTGGGAAAATCCCTTTTGATATGCAGTCATTGCATAAATTAGTTAATATAAGAGTAATAACAACTGAGGCAATTTTAATAAACTTTATAGGAATGTTATTCATACCGGAACATTTTGTAATGTTCAAGTTTCTTATATGATAAAGTATTTCTTCTTCTGTAATTGGGCTTTAGTAGAAAGAGCATGGTGTACTTGTGATATTATTAATGTAATTACTTTTTGCAGGAGGAATGTCTTTAGCCATGGATGGTCATACTTCTGCAAAATAATTATTAAATGTGTTGCTAATTGTATGTGGATTTGTATGTATCACACCCTTGTTGTCAAGAATTTGGTTTATACATGCGCTTTTCCATTTGGGTAGCCTACTTTGTTCAGAATTTCATTAATTGTTTTTTTAAACTTTTTGGGAATTACGCATGTTTTGTTGTATTAACTGATTGTAATATTGCCTTTTTGCAAGCTCCTGAACGTAAGTTAACTTGTTCAAGCAAACGTGACAGTGTTTGGGTTTCTTAATTTAAACCGATAGAGCTTATTTTTTGTTTTTATAGATTTTTTTATTTCACCGGTTATCCAAGGTTTTTTGCCTGAAATGCTTCTCTTTGCGACTTAAATTTTTCATGGGTGCATTTTTATTTATGACGTGAAATATTTAAATATAATCATCAAAGGCTGTTTGTGGTGACCCATTGTTAGAAGTGTTAGTTACAGATTCAAATGTAGTATAAGAGTGAGCTAGATCAGTTTGCAAAACCTCATTATCAAAGTACTTCATGTTTCTAATTTTAACAGGGATTAATTGATTTCTTTGGGGACAACTATTTACAGAGAAAAATATAAGAAGATGATCAGAGATGTCATATTCAAGGACAGAACAGCTTAAGCGATTTTCCAAGTGATTTGTACACAAATGGCCTAATTACGAGCGCCACCCTGTGATCATATGGTTTTGTAACTTTCGTCGCAAGGCGACGAACCCTCTAAGCACAGAGAGCTTAGATTGTAAAAAATGTGGCGTTGCACATGGAGTTGGCCGAGTGGTTGGTGCATTGGGCTCCCAAGCTGGCTTCGCGAGTTCGATGCTCAACTAGGTCATCTCCATGATGCATGTACTTCACTAGCACAAAAATAAATTTTAAGCTGCAATTAAGTGGCTTGAAACAAAAAAAATGTGGAGTTGCTCAAGGAGTTGGTCGAGTGGTTGACCTACTGAGCTCCAGAGCTGGTTTTTCGGTTTCAATACTCAACCAGGTCATCTTCCAATTCCGTGACGCATGCACTTCACTAATATAAAGCCTACTTTGCAATTGTATGTGGCTGAACAAAAAATTCAATTTTTTCAACAAATTTTGATTTATGCTTCAAAATTTACTGCTTGTGAAAGTTCCGTGCCGCTGAGTTAACTTTGAAGTACTTTATTTGTGGATGCAACCATAGATGCAGTAATTAAACGTCGGTAAAAGTCGAGGTAGCGAGTCTTGCAACGTCTGCGACATGGTCTATAAGCGGTATCGCGCGTTGGTTGCAGATCCTTTGAGACGAGCTCGATTCACAACTGGAGCCGATTGCATTTGACAATTTGACTTGTTTACTGGGTGCCTGCTGATTCAAAGAACACATGCTTACTTCGCAGTCTCCCTCAATTGCGTCAAAGTTTCAATTTAATATAGTTTGAAAATAATAACAATGTCATTCTTGACTCTGATTTTATCGGTCCTGCACTCAAAAAAATTTGCGTTACTGGTCGACAAAACTCAACGTTAACAACTAAATTACACTCATGTTTTAAAGCTCGTCTTACGCCAGTGATTTATTTGTGTTACCAAGTCCCCCTTATAAATCGCAAACCACGTAACGCCTCCCAAGGGTGTATAACCAGCCAGAAATTTCGGGGTTTTAGTGGACGATCTCCAACAAAAGTGATTTAATTTGTTTTTAAATGACTTGGATAATATTCGCGCCGTCTAGTTGGAAAATGCTGTCTTAAGCTCACTGAAATTGTCTGAAAATCACTATAAAATAGGCTGGTAATTAGATAAGTAGTAACTGAATAATTTACTAATGGGAAGCTTTAAGTATACAAATCCGAAGGTGTGTTTGGCAGACGAAGGTAAAGCATTCTGAAGAATTAGTGTAACTTTTACCTGAGTGTGGTTGATGTGAGCTTATAGTCCGAATCAGCGCTGTACCGCCTCGTGGTGCCCTACTTCTGATGAAAATAGCACTAATTATGCGGATGAACTCGCCCGAATGCACATTTAAATGATTATGCGCTTATAAGCGGCCCAAAACTAGAGATTACCGTGAATAAACTCGAGCTAAATAAAAATCAAGGGATGAATCTACTATATATGCGGCTTTCGCTTATCTGTAACTTGGTGCCCTCACGCTGACAAAGAGGTCTCAAATTCATACAGGCATTACTTTATTTATGTTGTTGCTACGCAATCATGCAATAGATGTGATGGAATAATAAAACAAACGAAAAATTTCTCTCGACTTCTAAAAGTTGTATTCAGTGCGGTTGCTCCTTTAGTACTCGTGTTTTTTGCACATTAACTTTGATCTGCTCTGCTTCGTCGTGTTTTTCAATCTCATTTATCATGAAGTGGAAGTTATAATATTTTGTCAAGGTTCGGTTTGGGCACGGCTGTAAGATTAGCTGTGTATATAAGCAAGTATGACGGTGTGTTGACTTGTTTGTGTATTTTGTGTTAGCCCACGTCCCACCCAGTGTAAACCGCTAAAGTCTGTCAACCTCAACTAACATATTTTGTGCATTTTTTATCCGTAACATCTAGATTTTTCTCTTCTGCGTCATTATTTAATAAAACAACATCGTTTCGAATACAAATCTTGCTTTTCATTGGCTGATTTTTTGAACATTGATCTTGCATAAATTTCTACCTGAAAAAAGCAGAAAGAAGAAGGCGGACTACTAATATATCGTCGTCTTAAACTTGAAACCATTCGTGCAAAGTTAACTAACGATGACGCAAACATTACCGCGTCTAATAAGCAATTAACGAACGGCGGAGGTCGGAATATCGTCATCATCAGAGTGAGTAGCCTACTAATATTTCTATAATTGTTTTTCGAGTTGTTAGTTCTAAGCTATTTGTTCGCTAATACTAAAAAGCAGTCAACGCTAATAAAAAAGGGTAAAAAATAAATTATTCTGATAATTTTGATAATAAAAAACACATGAAATTTCTGCTTATATGTTTACTTTTCTATTTTTTTGTTTTTCCTCTTCTTTTTGATTTTAAATTTTCGGGTTTACAATTTTTACAAATTTTATTAAATTTATGACGTGTTGCTTGCATTAATATCATTCATTTATTTATGGTTTTTGATAACTTGTGATACTTTGATGAACTATATGCACTACAGCATGGCAGAATCAATTTCAAAGTTACAATGTGTTTTAGTGGCAATTTGAGAACTTGATGTAATGATAAAATACTGCAATATTGAAAAATTGCGATGAAAATGTGGTAAATTACCATCCATGTTGTAATCTTGTTTTTTTTTTAACTCCTCTTGTTATATCTGCATGCCATAACGTTAATCGCTTTGTTGCCTTTTCCCTTTGCTTGTTCCGTTGCTGTGTTTCCTTAATCTTACCGTATTCTTCATCGTGATGACTGTGTAAAATCAAAGACACTACTGCTACTAAATTTTAAAAAATGCGAAATTAAGCGGCTGCTAGTGATCATAAATGTGGAATAGCCCAATTCTGAGAAGAAATCATCTACCTAAATGGGACATTAACTTTCTGTTTTTTTACCAATAAGGTTACAATAAACGTTCGTGTAACAATGTTCTAAAAAATTAGAGCAAGGATCTATTTTAAGCTTTGTTATTTTGATGTTGTCAAGTTGTGAGTCGACGCTTCGCTGTTTAACAACATACGCTGTTTGTACGACTTCCCTAACGAGTTATATCTAGCCTACAGCCATTATCGTCACTATCACATATCTGTCACTGATTAAAACCAAACACCGTGGCAAATCAAAATCTAGTTTATTGAGGAAATCGAATATTAATGTATCCGTCGGATTTTGGTAGTAGGAAGCGGTTGTCTTTTGTTGTTTCTATTTTTTTTTGTACCTGTTTCTATTTTAAAGCCTTTGATGCCATTTATGGGTTTATTGAAAGCCCGTTGCTTAGTTGAGTCAACAAAGCGGAAAGCTTGCGCAAAGTAGGCCTACGGGTGCGTCAAAATACCATAACCCTCGCTATACCTGGTTCATAGAAAGTAGTTGCTTGTAGCTTTAGCTAATTCTACTTCGCAGAGAAGGCTAGTTATCGTTTTTTTCATTGAGACCATAATAACTGTTAGACATTTTAAAACCAGCCAATAAAGCAAAATCAGAATTATGGTCGTACACCGGCAATTGCAAATTATAAGAGCTGCCAATTTTTCGTGTCATAAAAGTATTGTAAGCATAGAAACGGCTGTAATTTTAAAAGCTAGGATTAGAGAAGATGTAACTTTCGCTGAAACCAAACCTTCAATTATAAAAGAATGCATGGTTGAAGTGATGGAATGATTTGTATTAAGTTTAACCCAACCTTCGAGCAAATTTCAAAGTTTGTTAATTGAAAGAACAATAATAAGAATAAAATACTACAAGATTCTTGATGATTTAAAAGATTTAAACTTTTAAAAATTTGAAAGTACTGTTCTTACTCATGGGTTAAAACCAGGGGGAAACTATTTACCATATACCCTCACTACCATTTCCCCATTTACCCTTATATCTGGATCATTAAATGCATTTAAGCTGTATAGGTAAATGCAGAACTACAAGTTGTTTTGTATGTCTAATTTTATTTACTCTTTCAGTTTGATGCTCTTGCTTTAGCATTGCAATACACAGTAAACACTTGCATTTCGTGTAACTGTGCGCCTCAGAGTTGTCTGTCGGGCTCGGGCTTGGATTTTAAAAAATTGTCGGACTTCAATTGGGCCGGACGCCGGAGCAAATTCGATATTTTCAGTGAGTGATAGGGATTTCGCGATTGCTGGGGTAAAACAAAGAGAACACCTTGTCGCATCTATCAGCCTATGGATGGTGTGACTGGATGGGTGTTTGGGTACCTGGTGTGACTGTGGAATAAAGATAGGTAAAACTCAGTAACTTTTTTATTAAAATTTCTTCAAAATTTCTAGTGATGTTTTTGATTTCAGGTTTAAATCGGGCCCAGAGTAGCTGATGAATTAGGTTTCGGGTTCGGGTTGGGTCGGGCTCAACATTTTCGGCCCGTTGACAACTCTGATGCGCCTTATACAGTTCTATTAGAAAAGAATGACTGCACAAAAAAATCAAATTTTTATATTGCAGGAACGCTTTTATCTGCTACAGCATTTGTAATAACAATTTGACTTCATTTCAAGATTGAATTTCGCTTAAAATTTTGTGACGCCAAGTGAAAATATTACTTTAAAGTAAGTATTTCAATTTTGTTAATTAAAAAATCAATCGAATGAGTTTTAATTTTAATTTCAGTGTCGTAATGTTTAATTAGTAGCAACTATCAAATTTTATACACTATGTTGTGCATCAAAACGTATTCACACCAAAAACAGTTTTTAGGAAAATGCTGAAGACCTAATGACATAAATCTACATGAACCAGACCTAAATATAACTGCTGTTTTTCTTCATTACCTTTTCCCAACTTTAGAGATCTATTCATCATTCTTAGAGACCCAAATAGGGTTCGCAAATCGCCTTAAAACCCTTTTTATTCCAACCCAAACCTTTTATTTTTCAGAGACGTTTTATCTTTAATACGCTAATGATTTCATTGTGTGTAAATTTTGTTTGGCCACTTGCGGCGCTAATTGGAGTGATCAATCCAGCTAATGCAGAACCAGGTTTCTCATCCAGATATGAATCATCGTCTCTCTTCAGAGCAAATGTAACCAACCTGTATATTAGCACTGATGCGGATCCAATGATGTCAGCCCTAGTAAGAATGTTTTAAAATTACGGTAAAACTTTGCATAGGACCTGGGAATTACATGTGAAAAAGTTTAGCTAAGTCACGACGTGCAGCAAAGCGAGCTTTCGCTATGACTGAAATAGTAAAAATGTTGGAATGAAACAGCAATGTACTCGAGCTAAAAATCTCCACCAAAGTATTTACAAAATGAACTTGAGTTTTTAAACACTGTTTCTACATTGTTTTGAGCACGAATACTACATCGGTTTGCAATATGCTTAGCAGGGCGACACTCGGGGTTTACATGAGTAGATCCTTGGTAAGACCGATTTAATCTGTAGCCGATTTTATTTGACGCTTATCTTTAGTGGCTCCTGAATTCCTCTTGTTATTGTTAAATTTTCATTTTTGTATTTATTTAGCTCCTGTTTACAATCATTTGTTGCGTTAGTTTGAGAAATAAAGACCTTTTTGCAGGAATACTTGGGTAAATTTGGTTGGGTTGAGCCTGCTGACTGGACTGCCAGCTCCCCTAGAATTAACGAAACAATTGACGAGGGAGAAACCGCGGAAGCGACCGATTCGGAAGATGAAAATTACGAACTGACCTATTCCATCAGCAACATTTCAGGAGGATTGTCTCCAGAAGAGTTTTCTGATGCCTTGAGGAGTTTTCAAATTGCTAATGGATTAGATCCAACGGGGGAGTTAGACCAAGAAACAATCTTGACAATGACTAAAATAAGGTGAATATTTTAAGAAAAGTAATATTACTGAAAAAATAAAAATAAAATAACTTGTTTCGATATCAACTGAAAAAGTTAGGTCTTTGGCTCAGTATTTGGTGAAATTGCAGTCACGGAAAGCTGGTTTATTGTCAGTTGAGATTTTGAGTAGGTAATGCGAATCATGAATCGAGATGTTCGGGCTAGATCTAGACTTCAATATTAGCTTGGGGTTGGGTTTAAACGGGAAAAAATGGATTACGTCTGCTGAGGTTTGAGTCTGATTGGGGCTGTCATTTTGGGTATGAGACTCTTATTTTCTGGTTCGGGTTTTGATTCAGTTGGGCCAAAAATATTAAACCTGTTTACCGTTGTACCGTGGTTAGATATGCCTACTCTTGTTTATTTTGTTCAAAACAATTGATCGATCCAGGCCAAGATGCTTTTGAATTGCTTTAGATGTGGAGTTCCTGACCAAACTACACAAATAAACCGCACGTCTTCGTCTCCCAATGAACGTCCAGTGAATGCCACTACTCCAACTGCTAATAATTCATCTTCAACTGAAGACATGGATGACGAATCTTTTGGAGAAAACGTATCGCCCGATGCAGGATTGCCACAATCTCGCAGACGACGAAATATTGAAAACTTTGATGAAATTTCTATTGCTTTCATGCATTCCAGCGACAACTTGGACGGCGCCGAAGGGAGACAAATCAATGAATTTTACGAATTATTTCATCATGGAATTTCTGAAGGGAAACTGCCTGATCAAAGCAGGTAGATACTTTAGCTTATGCGAACGCCTAAAGAGAAATGCAAGGGATGTTTTTAGCAATGTTACAAATGTAGCTCGAAGCTTTTAGATTTGATTTGGTATAAGGCAGCGTAGTACGTTGCTGCAACAACAATATCTGAAAATAGGTCAAGTTTTGTTTCTGCTGTCGGCATGTTCAATAATACGCCAACTAGTGGCACAAGCGCAGTCGTGCTGTTTTAAAACCACATAAGTCTAATTTGGATTAAAAACATTCGCTCAATGTATGTCGGTATCGGTACGGGAGGTCGGGGGTTCAATTTCCAGGCTGGTCAAATCGTACACCGCTGCGACGTTTCATCGGAGCTGTGTTGCCTAGGCGCTAAGCGGCGGAGATGGGTCCCGCCACTCGTTTCACGCTTCAGCGTTACAACTGCGAGGGTGGCGAAGATTTGATTTTGATTTGTATGTTAGGTCGAATACAAAAGTAGTTTGATTTCTAAACCTAAATTTTGTAAACTTTTTTTATTTCAAAATACTGTGTTTTTTATGCAGAGCAGAAAGTATTGAAGGAGTTTTGATGGCGTTGAGGAAAGAAAAAATGCTGAAAAAGAGCTTAAAAACCCCTGACGCAACTGCAAAATCGATCACACAGCCCATCAGTTTAACATCAAGAATAATGAACTCGGCAGAAGAATCACGGCGGTCGAATCGACAAAAACGTTCAACTATTCCGAATGAAATATCACGAAATGGCTGGGGAATGGCGTTTGCGAAAAAACGAATAACATGGCGACTGGTAAGTGAAAATGTAGCTAGAAATTGAATATGCCGAACTGAAAACGCCATTTTGAATATGCCGAACTTTCACCTTTGGCAATGCATTTTTAGCAACTATTTTATCGCCACTGTTTGCAATGCACAAGCGTTTGACTTCATTTATTGACTGGGTTAGTTCAAAAATTAATGCCTGAAGTCACAAATTTGGTCTATAGGACGCAAGAGATCTCAAAATCGGTTGTCCTATTTTCGCGTAGCAATTGCAAATAGAGCTAGTATCGCCTGTAACCTGATGTCCGGCACAATACTACGGGCAAGGAAATTTAGAAATTTTATTGCAATTTCATGATATGTTAAGTAATAAGCCTTTGGGAATTTTATTTAACTTAAAATTAAAATCACGTTTTCGTTTTATTTCAATTCTGAATTTTAAATAATTTTCAAGATTTATTTAAAAAATAGGCGCAGCTTATCAAATTAAATTTACTTAATCTCGGTTTACTTTTTATTTTAGTTGGTGTAATCGTTAATATAAATAACGTTCTGCGTATTTGATTCGCTGTAAAGGTGGAACCAGATTGTTTACAAAACAAAACGTTATTTATAATAACATTGTATATGTCTGCTTGATTATATCAATGATCCTTATCAAGTAGTATTTTTGGAAGAAGTGAAGTCTAAATGCTGTAAGTTTGTTTTTTTTTCGCCAAAATATATATGCACTCTCATTTATTGTATTTCCCAAGTTCATTGGAAATTTATTTGTGCCAATATATATTTTGCTATAATTTTAACAAAAACCAATTAACCGTAAGATTTAATTATAGTGAATGCTTTTATATTTCTAATGTCTACTATATGTTTAGTTACTCTCAGTATAAAGCGATGTAGTGTACCGTAGAGACTATACTCTTGAGCATTTTTTGTGGAAGAATTTCGTACCAATTCCAAAAGCACCTGGACAAGTTTACGCCGTACAAAACAGGCGGACCAGTGTCTGGTGTTAAGTTTATTATATTTTCACGAATTTTTTTGCATTGATGTTGTAATATGCGTTTTCTCGGGAAGAATTTCTAGCAGTAAGCAACAACTTCAACAAAATAATATATCATAATCATAGCGCAGAAAGGGTTTGTGCCAACGCAAAGTATTCATTGTTTTGTAAAATGTTAGCGGTTAATTCGGAACAAAATTGTCTTTGCAGGTACCGGAGTGGTCAAGTCGTAGCGATTCGTTAATGACCAACAACGAAATCTGGTTTACAGTTAAGCTCGCTTTTCGTATGTGGAGCGAGGTTTTACCGAGGGTGTTTGAAGAAGACAAAACTTCTCCGTCTAATGAGGTCGACATTCTTATCGGATTTGGGCAGGGTAATTTTTAGCTATTTGGATCATGATTCTTGCTAACATAATCTCATTAAACCAACAAAAAACGTAAAATGATCTTTTAATATAAATTAATCCGTAATTTCCGTCGATTTTTACGGATTGTATATCAAAGATACAACTTGTGTGTCGAATGATAGTTTTAGAGTTTAGCTATATCCATGTGGATAAAAAAAGATTTTCTGCTTCATATTTTGCATTCCAACACCTTCAGCAACTACGCACTTGAACTCACGCTGTTTCGGTCTTGCTGGCCCTCATCAGGATACATTGTAGGCTTTCGTTTAATGGATTGTACTGTAAATTATTTTCACGGGTTGAGGGAAAAATTAAATGTTTCAAATCTAGACAGCAACTTATTGGGAAAATTAGCTTTTTAAACTTCGTTTAAAAAATGTACATAACCGTGATAAAACTGCGCTGGTATGGCCTGAAAGATTGAAAAGCTGATCATTGTGCACTTATGGATTAAATTTTCATCTTGCTGCCATTCGCAATCCTTTGATTAACATTTTTTGCTGTGATCTTTTAAGATCAGAGGTCTTAAGTTGGATTCCCAAGCCGGTAAGATCGGACGCTGTTGCCTACGCCTCGCCATCGTTGACGTTTCTATGTTGCCCAGTCGCGAAGCTGCGGAGATGGGCCCCGCCACCCATATTACACGCTTCGGCGTAATAACGCGAGTATAATGAAGATTTGATTTGATTCTTTCAATTTTTTTTTGTGCATATTGGTGAGTAAAGAACGAACTATACAACTAAGCGATGTCTTTTGCTCATTTGCGTTAAGTTTTAGTTTAATTTGGCTGGCTGCGCCTCCATAGCAGACGACCGACAGTCGCCGATAATCCTACTAATTAGTTTTAATATTCTAATAAAAACATAATTAGACGCACGTGACAATTAGCATAGTTAAAATTTGAATGACAACATAAAATAACTGCAAAAAATTTAAAACATTTGAATTGCGTATTTTGAAATATTTGTTGTGTTTCCAAATAAATTTGTCAAATATAAACTCTCAGTTACATGTCACAGCGAATTTTCTGCTTTTAATATTACTAACTGCTGGTAAAAACATAATTATTACTTTACTCCAGTCAGTATATTTTTGAAATCTATGGCAACGTTTTATGATGTAATGGTACTGTAAGTACAAAAAATTTGGGGTTTCAAGTTTAGAGTAATATTATTTTATTGAGATAAATTTGGCAAAACCGTGATGCTTCGAAGACGAAAAAGGAATTGCCTTGTCTGTTCGTTGGCAAAATTGAGAAAATATTTTTTGCTGTTTAAATATGCAAATGAATTTTAAAAACAAAATATGTCGATATTAACCTTCAAAACTGAAAGTGCGGTTATCATTAACAGCACGTCACTAACACGCTGTTGCTAAAAAAAGTGTCATGATTACATATTTCGCAAGTTTTAAAGTGATTATGGTTTAAAAAAAGAAAACAACTGACAATGTTCTGTCTTATTTACAAAAATGAGCCTTTGTGGTTAAAGTTTGGAAACTCTTTGGAAGCAGTTTGAGCGAATACAACCCAAAAACTTCAAGAAAATATCTCGAAAGTGTAACACAAATGCAACGCAAAAATAGAAGTTTGTCACCCCAAAATTGCGTGTTGTCGCTTTCGTGAGAAACCTTGGTTTCGCGCAGTTGTATATTTTTATGATATTCATTTTATCTCGCAACGTACCAATTTATTGCACCTAAAGTTCGTAAAACGCTGGGTTCTCCGCGAAGACCAAATGGTGAAACGACGAAGATACACCTTTCATCAATCATTCCGACTTTGCCTCGAGCGAAATGTGATTTAAAAGAGGTTTACTACGTAGGATAATTATCAGATTTATGGTATTTTTAATAAATCCGCAAAATCTTAACGCTCCATCTTATCTATACGCGACAATTTTTATCATTTCTCATCCTCTCCTAATTTCTTCCTTTTAACTTTCTTCCGTGATTTCGCAAAATCAATAGTTTCAAATGCTATAAAATTCAAATCGCAAATTTGTATTCAAAATATTAAGCTGTAATTCGGAAACACCACTATTAGTAGGGTGACCAGACGTCTCGTTTTGATTGGGACAGTCCCGTATTTTCAGCCGATTTTGAGCGTACCGACTTTTTCTCAGATGTCCCGTTTTTTATTAATATCGCATTTAGTCTGAGAACATGATTATAAACCCTAACTTTTTACTTTTACTGAAAAAATAGCCAAAAATTCATCTTTTCTGATGGCGTTGGATATAGATCCAAAAACGTCTTCGTTCAGAAGTTATTGCAGCTTTTTAACACTATGGAATGGAGGTGCACATTGTCGGATTTTCGTTGGCAGCCCTTCTTTTCGGATTCGCTTTGTCCGTGGTTAAAAAATTGGAATTTGCTGCGAAAGATCGCTTCATCTGACAAATATGTTGATGGAATCGAATAGCAGTAGAAAATTTAAAATGAAACACTTTCTTGGGTTATTAAAAATACGAGACAAATTTGGTAAGGCAGTCCCTCCTATTATTACTGTATCGTTGTTGATATGTCGCACTTTGCTGCCGAAAATTGTATTTACACAGCAGCGCTAAGATTTTTCTGATTAATTTGTATAACGATTAACCAATTATAAAGTTGACACTGCAATACTAGCCTTTTTTATATTTCAGACCAACTTTCAGTCCATAATTTCTCAAACTAATAATGGTTGCAGCCTCTTTTCACTTATTTTAGCCAAGCTTCTGCTTTTAGACATAAAATGTCAAAATATTTTTGCATTGTCCATAGTGACTGCACTCACTGCATGCCCTTTTTCGATAAAAAAGTTTGCTAAAATAAGTGTTTTTTTTGTGAAAACCGCAAAAATTCGTCGGCGGCTGGGGGCGGCTTCGCCTCTGGCTGCTGGGGGTTTCGCCCCCAGACCCCCGGTTGAAGTCCTCCTATCCTAAATCTTGGGGACGCCACTGCTTGTAATCATACACTCTTGGCTCAACTCTTTCCCCTTTCGACTGTTTCGTACGATAAAAGATGGTTGATCACGGTTCTTTCACTTCTGCGTTTGTTTGTTTAATTTCCCGTTTTCTCTTTTGAAATGTACCGTTTTTTCTGTTAAAATGTTCCGTTTTCGTCATAGTTTAATCTGGTCAGCCTAACTATTAGACAAGCAATACTTGAAAAAATAAGTATATAAATATAACTGGATAAATAAGTAAACAAACTGCGAAACTAGTCGTAGAATTGGTTTTTACAGCGTTTATTTAGTTAGTCTTCAAGGCCTACCATTTATCCAGTTGTATTTCATATGTATAGACTTACATCGGCATCTCTTCATTCATTATATTAATATACATATAGCACTATTGGGGGCAAATTCAGCTCTGGAGCCAAGTAATTTGCACAATTACTGTAATTGAACAATAACTTCCATGTGCCTGTTTACAAACTCAGAACTTCGTGATTAATCCGTGCTTTCTGGCCGGGATAAGAAGCCAGTAAAAAAGCTTATTTATTACAATATAGTTTAGGCTTGTTTTTTATTGTTTAAAATTTCAACCTTTACTTTCAGTTTCTACTTTTTTGTTTTTGGGTTTAGGCGGCATCTTGTCTAAAATACTGAAAATTTGTAAGCGCTTCCAACTTTGCCTTGAAGGTTGAAAAGCATAGCCTAGATTGTTCTAAAAGTGATGATAACAAAAACATTGTTGATCAAAAAATCAAATCTTCGTTATACTCCGGTATTAATCACGCCGAAGCGTGTAACCATGCAGTGGTGGGGCCTATCTCCACGGTTTAGCGCGTGGGCAACACAGCTCCGCAGAAACATCGCATGCAGCTGTGGTGAGTTGTTGGCGGCACCTTGTCCGATTTGACCGGCCCGGTAATGGATCCCCAGACCTCCCGCACCGATAGAGATGTCTTTAGCAACTACGCCTGTTTACACGATTTGATAATCATTTTAGCCACATGCGTACCTGCGTGCTCTAATGCGAATAGCAATTGCATAACAGTGCCAATGTTAGTGGTTTGATTTGGTAAATACGATAAGAGGGAGATTCCTTGTCAATTGCTTCTGTAATCGCGTGATTTATCGGCTGATTTGTGATGCTCCAATGTGTTGACAAAAATACCATGCTCCCAAATAAGGAATATTAATTATTCCCTAAAAGTGTGACATTCCTGTGCAATTAATCAGGAGAATTCCTCTACAATCAAAACAAACACAGTTGTGCTGCCTGCTTTGTTTTTCAAGGAATCACAGCCATGGCTTCGTAATTTCAAAAGTTATTGTCATTCTAGCGCATTTGAAAATCTTTCAGACAACTAGTTTTGTTGTGATGGTCACCTTCGTGTTCCAGGTCGTATACGTAGAAATATTCTGCGAGGGACGCGTACAAAGATTTACCGTAACACAAAGACGTAATTTTGGGGGAAAATTTTACCGATAACGGCTTTTACGTCTATTGAAGGAAACCTGAGAGTCGTCAGCGCAGTACCCCTCATATGCACGCCACCGCACGTGTTTATTTTAGTGGATTTGGTGGGGAAATGTGATAAGTTTGTTTGTCATTTGTGTTCGTAACTCGTGTAATCGATCAATAGCCTTCGATGCAGTTGTTTACTGCGACAACGTGCCCGCAGCTTGCTTGTTAATTACTTCGTGCCACGACCTATTGCTTGTTCCTAACTGCTTTTAATTTAGTATCAGACTTGCTTCACTAGCTGAAGGTGCCTTTTAGTTTCCAGTGTAGTTTAGTTTCTTACCTGTACTTTGTTTTAGAATGTACAAGTGTTTTAAGTAGATTAAAACCGCGTGAGTCGGTGTTAATTTTCATATCAGATATGCCTGATATCCCCTAACTTAGCGTTTCTATATCTTTCTACAAAGACACTGATATTAGTGTTTTTTGCAGGCACTCACAATCGCTGTCCCGTGAAATTTAACGTTGGTTCGTTGATGAGTGAGTACGCCCACGCCTGGTCCCTCCCCAAAGCAGAAATACACTTTAATGATGTACAGCCTTTTGTCCCTGTTAGCTGGGTCCCAAGTGAAGGGGCAATGACATCGGAGGGTGAAAGGCCAGCCACCCCAATCAGTTTGTTAAAGGTGCGGAAAGAATTTCAAAAAGTTTTTAACAGTACTACTGCTTCATATTATTTTTTATTGCGCTGTTGGTTTATTTTTTAGTGCTTAGTTTCAAAACTCTGCTTTAAATGTTAAACATGATGTTTCAAGAATATTTTTAAAATCTAGAAAACCAGTAAATTTTATTTTTACCAGGTGGCTACCCATGAAATCGGGCACGCCCTCGGCTTGCCTCATAGTGATAACCGCTTGTCAATAATGAATCCTTACTACCAACCTTATCAAAGACGAGAAATTTTGGAACTCAGTAACCACGATCGCGAGAGCATCACGAACATATACGGTGAGAAGCCTCGAATTTTTATGTCAGCCTGGCATTGTACATGCCACTTTTTTGAGCGGATATAATTTGCTTAGTACGCTGGCTGTGCAAGTTAAACCCCTTTGATTTCAAAACTTCCCCTTAAAAACAAAAACTATACGTTGGCCTGAGAACGTTTCTCCATTGGGATCTAAGAGAGAGTTGCTCTCATATTGCTGGTATTCCTAACCGCACAAAGGTCGTTTTTACTCCTTAAATAACCGTCACGTTAACAAGATTACCGAACGATAACATCGTATATTATCAAGAATATTAGTTATTCTTGATGCTGGAAGCCAAGAAAAAACGTTGTAATGTCGTTGACATAATCACTATATCTAATTTTTGAAAGCTTTTGTCAGTTTGTCCTTCACCCGCTTTGAAAAAAGCATTTTTTACTTTTTGATAAGTGAAGTAATTAGCCGTTTTGATAAAAAAGACCAAATTACTTTTTTCGGGAGTGAGAGGAAATGAATCCAAACATTCTCATAAATTGAATATTACTTTTTTATAGATGGCGACAAAAAAATTTCGCTTTAGCATTTTACAAATAACCGGAGGGAAAACCGATTAATCGGTGCCAATTTAATCGGTTTTAAAGATTTAAGCTTGAGGGTGCGGCCAAACTTTCGGTGATACTTGATTCTTGTGAAAGCAAAAAGAATTTAGTTTGAGAGCGGTTTTCAAAACGTAAACCTAGGTGGCATGTTTGTCCCTTTAAACTCTGCGGATTATGACGTATTAATGGTTTCAAAACGTGTATGAGTTCAAAATCGGCCAATCTTAACATCGCTGCGGGTTTCGTTTAAAAACGAATTACCTCGTTGTCGTGAAATAACATAACCCAACAGACACGATGTTGTACATTAACTGTCGGTTTAAGGGCGGGTACCGCATTATCGGGCGTAACTGTTTCCGGTGATTTATTTGTCGTGCAAGTATCCGGTGTTTAAAATACAAGTACGTATAAATTGGTCCGATTTGGACCCAAATAACTTCACAGATTTAATTGTTTTATCATGTAACTGACGTTCCTGAACTTCAAGTTTTCAAAAGCAGCTTCTATTTTTTGAACTTACTTTTATCAGTCAAAAGCTTGTTTGTTGTTGCAATTTTTTGTAGTCGCGTTTACAGATTGCTAGTGGCGCTCGAAAACAGCTGTCAGAGTCTATGGGAAGGCATTTTCAGATATGCAACTGACTTGGTAATATAGGGATTAAGGGATGGGTTACAATTTGTTTTAGATCGTAATGTTTCAGATACTTCCTTGCATGTTTTTAGCGGTGCTAAATCTTTGCTGTCACTTTATCACCTTCAGGTCATCTTAAATCTTAATCTCACTTATTATCACAACATCTTTTGGCTTGCAGGAACATGTGATATTTCGTTTGATGTTGTTTTTGACTGGGTGCGGCAATCTAGGCTCGCAAATGGAAGACTTGGTTGGAAATACAACTCCTACTTTTTCCGACAGTCTTGGTACTGGCTTTACGAAAACGGGTGAGCTGGGTTTTTAATTTCTGATTCATGTGTAGGCTAATGCCCATATTTTTGCTGGTTTTCAAAATCAAGATTGTTTGTGTAAATCAGTATAAAAAACTCAAAATTAACTCACGATTGCAATATGTAGCTAGAACATTAACCCTAAAAAATTAACATTACCTAACCATTTTCTTCTCAAAATAGGTTTTTAATTGTGCTTTTGAAACAAAAATTGCGGAGTAATTCAAAAAAATCTCTACGGTTTGTCATTAACATAATCTCAAAAATAATTTTCCCAATGCGCTTAAAATTATTTACGAATTTAACAATGTTTTAAAAAATAAAATGTTTTCACCAATTTAGCACATAAATTTGATGTTTAATGAAACGAAGAACCAAAATCTCTTTTTAAATTAGTCGTTGGTGATTAATTTAGTGCATTAATCGACTTAAAATGATAAGAAATCGGCAGACTTGCTCGTTTCTATCAAACAATGTCCGCCATTTGACTAAAAAGTAGCACATTCGCTGGTAAATTTTACAATGTTCAAGATTTCAGCGGCTTTGGAGCATCAAAATAAAAGTTTAATATTCGACGAATTTTTGTTTAATTCGATTTTTCCGCGGTTAACTTGTTGACTAATTCTGCGAAATTCGCATTATCAAGTTTCAATCTGTGTTTTCCGACTTAAATGCTTTTTTGGGCCTAGCTTTTACGTGTTAGAGATGAATCATTACTAATCGTTTACGCAGAGTGCAGTAAGGTCGAAGTAGATTGATAAACTTGGACTATGTTTACGATTTCTCACTTCCTATCCTCTGCTTTTGACTCACTCTATCACGAATGTATTTCGCGGCATTGTCAAAACTAAGACTTTTTGAAAGAACGACAGAGTTTATCTAGGCTGAGTTCAGAACGCGCGAAGTTTGCATATTACTGCTTATATTTTCTAGCTATAACCGAAGCATTGCTCTCATTTAATCCCTAATATTTGACCACTACGGTTTCGAAGGAAGAATAATTGTTGTTAAAGTTGCATCATTGAATGAGGTGCAGTGACTCCCTAATTTTATTTAATGATCTCCAAAAATTTTCTCCTTGTGGTACGTCCCACAAAGCAAAAAAATTTATTTTCCTATCAGTGCACAAATCGCATGCATAACTTCTTAGCCACAAAATCATGAACAGCAGAAACACAAAAAGGCATAAAGAAACCGAGTCGAAGCGACGTATCCCTATACTTTGAGACATGTTTTGAACCCAATTGGAGTTTTGGTGCTTTGTAAACTATTGAAATAAAAATATTTTTTATAGTAAGCGCCGCCCACGTTACGGAGACCCAAAATGGACGGCCCAATACTGGAGGGGAGTATTACAACCCAACTCTGACCCTCATCAAAGACTAGATGGCGCTGTTCATATTAGAAGCTGGAGATCCCCGACTGGCCCAACATTTTTCTTCAAAGGTAAGACATCCGAAGATTCGTCGCCCATTTTAATAGTTTCATTTTTTCTACTTTTTTACCGAGTTATGCTTCTAAGCTTTGGACCCTTTTATTTTTATAATAAACTGAGGTCATAAACCGCTTTGGGGTAAGTTAGTTTCGGGCGCCGCTGCATGTAATTTGCTGCAATTGTACCAGCACTACCTGAGCTTATTATCCGTTTACTTTAGGCAGTGTTGGTAGGCACAAAACTCAATGCTAACGTATCCAAGAATCACTTTGAAGTTGCCAGCAGTGATTAGTGTTTTGATTCAAATTTCTTTTTAGGGAGTGTTTATATTGAATACGACAACAACAACGACAGAACAAAAACCCATGACCGTCACATGCGTCCTTACCCCAGGAGGATAGCCGACGACTTCCCTGGTGTGCCGTATCCCATTGATACAGTTTTCTTCAACATAGCGGAAGAACTTTTATATTTCTTCAAAGATACTAAAGTAATTATTGAGATTGTAAAATTAATAATTGAATTTGTGTAAGTGCTTAAAGCGCACGCAATCGGTGCGGGAGGTCTGGGGTTTGATTCCCGGGCTGGTCAAATCGAACACAGTGTCGCCAGTGGCTCGCCACCGTCACGACGTTTCTTTAGAACTGTGTTGCCCAGGAGGCGCTAAGCCGCGGAGATGGGCTCGCCATGCGTTACACGCAGCACGCTTGGGCGTAATACCGCGCGTATAAAGGAGATTTGATGTTTTTTTTTGAATTTGTGTAGGAGGTTTGTGCTATAGCTATATATAGGTTACATTATTTTTATCGTCTCTTGGTGGAGCGAACTTCAGCAGTAGTTACAATTACACGTTATACAGTATATAATTACTTTAAAATCAACTTTGTATCTGATCGCTATAACATCTGTCATAAATCGCTTATTTTGATTTGAAAGAATTATCTTCGCTTATTTCTGAATTTGACAATACCTACTTTGATTTCGTATCTATCGCCACACCAAAAGCATTAACCGGTTCCTTTGGATCAATGAAAAGTATGAAATAAAGGAAACTTTTTTTTTTGTATTCCTTCTGATATGTTTTGTACATCTAACCTTTTCCGTAATAAATACTGATTCGTTGGTTTTTTTTTTTTTTTGAAGTAATTAACTGCAACTTGTCCGAGACTTAAACTTTTTCATAATTTTCAGGTGTATCGGTACAGTTGGACCAGAGGAGCTTTGGTTGATTCTGCTCTGATATCAAAAGCATTTCCTGGTTGGGGAGGAGCTACCGCTCTTCCGGACAACATTGATGCTGCATATTACTCTTACGCTTTTCAAGCATATTACTTCTTTAAGGGAACGTATTATTGGAAATTGGCTGATGCGAGAGAAAAACGACATAATCGCGGAGTCCGTATTCCGTACAACTCCGTCGGACCTAAACAAAAGATATCCTCAAAGTGGAACTACATTTGTGATGTTGGGCCAACTGAACTTGTTTTACGGTTACCGGAGAGCTAGACTTTATGTTCGCTTTACAAACCCTTTTTATTTTTATTTAAGTCAAACGCCTTATTTTTATTGTATTTCCATTTACCATCTTTTACGTGCTTGCCATTTGTCAGAGTATATGTGCCAATTTTCCAGGCTGCTGCAGTGCGGTGACGTTGTTGTTGCTATTACACACGTACTGTATATTGCTTATGTTATTAACACTGCAACTCTGCACCGTTTTTAGGTGCAGATTATAAACGTTTTTACTGACAATATAACATGATGCTATAAAATCTCACAGAGGTACTTGTCGAAAAAAGCAAAATATCTGTCTTTGAGGGTACCGGTATCAATCAATCTATTTGTTTATTCACCAAGTGATATAGAACATAACAGCAAAATGAAAACGTAACAACGCAATTTGCAGTGTAGGTGTGTCCACTTGGCCAGGAAACAGCGAAAAGACCGTGCGATTAGCGAGTCTGGGGGCAACCTGCTGAACAAAACAATATCAGAAGTAATCACTACAATCACAAAAGAAAGAACAAACGTAAAAGAAAAAAATAAATAAAATGAAATCACCAAAGAACTTTTTTCTGATGAACTATATTAATTCCATTGTGTAGTTTATTTCGAATTTTAAGGGATTTTAAAAATTTCTCTGAAGCTTTGAATTTGGAAGTTACTCAATAAAAATAGCTTCAAAGACAAAAGATGTTTCTAGTATTTGCTGATGAGAATATTTTTGAGTTGTTTAGAGAATAGGTGTTTTGAATGCAACTTGACATTTAGGGGAATTTTGTTTCAAGTTGTCACGCCAACATAGTTTATAGCAGATTGTCCAGACTGTGAGTGCATTCTTTGCAAATAATAATTTTTGTCAGCAATGGACCTTGTATTGTGACTATGTTGAGTTGCCACAGATTTATAGTAACTGTCAAAAACACATTGCAGATTGCCATGATGAAATGAATGCATAAACTTAGCCACCTCAATTTCAAAATTATCTTTAACTTGAAGAATTTTTATGTCCTTATACAAAGTCGACATCGTTACGCGGTCTTTTAAACATTTAAAATTGATAATTCTATCAGATCATTGTACTACTATATTTTACTACTACATTTGTTTCGAGACTCTTTATTCTCATTACAACTTGCACGTGAATAATTGGGTGAAATTCAGACTGAATCGCCAGTAGCCTAATTGCTGGTCAGGGCCGAAACTAGGCAATGTGGGCCCCCCCCCCCGAAATCACGTTTCGGGGCCCCCTAAAATTTTTTTCTTGGATGGTGATGCAAAAGAGCAAGCCCCGAAGGGGCGATACCAAGCTACGGGGGTCTGGGGGCATGCCCCCCCGGAAAAATTTGCGGAATTTGACCTTGTTTTGGAGGCTTTTTGTGCGTTTTGAGCCTTTAAAATTCCTCAGTTTTAACAAGGTTTAGTAGTCTGTTTAACTAGGTCCCTTCCAAACCCACTAAAATAATGCTGCAAGCAAACCCTACTCTAACATTTCGCTACCTATGCAAAGAAAAAACGTTTTCAAGGCTTATTTTTGCGCCTTTCACTTGAGAATGAGAGGCCCTTGGCAGGAGCGGATCCAGAAAGTTTTGGTGGGGGGGGGGGTGTGATTTTAAATTAGGTTGAATGTTAAGTAAATACAAAGACGTTTAGACCCGGAAACGGGCGTAAATAAGTCCTTTCAAAATGTTTCATGTCAGAGGCGTATTCAAAAGTCTTTTCAGGGAGAGGGTACCAAATTTCGTCACTTTTTCAAGCGCAATTTTTTCCCGGTAGAGTTATTTCAAGCAACTTAAGTAACAAAAACGACTTTAGGGGGGTCCGGGGGCTTGCTCCCCCGAAAAATTTTTGAAAATTTGCATGCTGTAATGGTCATTTTAGCGCTTTTCGAACAATTCTCAGGCAAAGTATGTTCATATTTTTGGCCCCTAACTTTGAGTGCTTCATCAAATATGATGCATTTTGTAAGCACAGTTTCGATTATGCGTGCTTAAGGCGACTAAGATTTATTGTTATGAACAGGGGTGCAAATCTATGTTAAGCATTGGGGGAGATGATTTAGCAAAATTGACCGTTTTTCAATATTGGGGGGGATGATTTAGCAAAATTGACACGTCTTCAGATGTCCAATTTTTTGCCCACAATGAAGTGAAGACCAAAAAAAAGGTCATAATTAACGTTCCCAGATGCCCATCAATTTTTTGCCCAAAATGAAGTGAAGACCAAAAAAAGGTCATCACCTTCGCTGATGCCCAGTTTTGGGACATGAAAATATTGGGGGGGATGCTGCCGGATTATTGGGGGGATACATCCCTCCATGGATTTGCACCCATGGTTATGAGAGGTTCGAAATTATAGAAAAAACTTTATTTATCCAAAGCATTGTTGAAAATGGCTGGTGGGGGTGCATCCCCCACACCCTCCCTGGATCCGCCCCTGGCCCTTGATATGCTACTAAACGTTTGTTTGCTAGTTTTGCGACTGCTATTTTTCGAAAAATTTGCTAGGGCCCCCCATGGCCAAAAGCGTAAATATGGTATGGGGGCCCCACATCGCGCGAGTTAAGACAAAAAATATATTGATTCTTAGAATAGGCTTATTTAAAGCACATTTATCATAAGTTGATTAAATAGTACTACGTACTGACTAGTTACGGGACCCCCTTTTTGTGCGGGCCCCCCCCCCGGTTGGGGGTTCGGGAGGCGCTAGTTTCGGCACTGTTGCTGGTGTTACACTTTAGATTTCTCACTAAGCAATAATAAATGATAGATGATTTTAATCAGCAATAACTTTAACTTGAGATTATACAATATAAGAGGATGAAGTGCACTAAACTGTTCATCACGCTGAAAATTAAACGAGCCAAAATTAAAGCCACAAAGGGATAGGAGAAAAATTCTATGAGCCATGTTGTATTGCGCATCGAGATATATACACAGGCCCGCCGAGAGGGGGGGCAGAAGGGGTCACTGTCCGGGGGCCCGGGGACACAGGGGGGAACCGGGGTTCAGAATTGTCAGGGTTAAAATGCAAAATTCATCACCTCAAACTACGGCCTGCGGACGTGATGATGTTGTTTTTTTTATTTCGGGCCGAAATTTGACCATCTGCGGACGCTATGACCTTATTTTGCTCATCACTAGATGTTGAGCCGAAATTTGAACATCTGCGGAGGCTATGACCCTTTTTTTGCTCATAGCTTGATTTTAAGCCGAAATTCGAACATCTGCGGACGCTATGACCTTTTTTTTGTTCATCACGTGATTTTGGGGCACCACTGACCAAAGGGCTCAAGCGAAATTTTTGCCCCGGGGGCCCGAAATTTCTCTCGGCGCCCCTATATATACACCGCAACGATGAGGAGTCAGTTTCTCCGTCAAGTGAAGCAGATTTTTTAGAAAAACGGTACTTTAAAGTAGCCGGACAGGTTTAATCTACTTAACAGCACCGAAAACAAATATAGGATAATTAAGGCTTCGGAGGAACAATTAACCTTCATATTTTTAGTACTTAACAACCGCAATGAAATTCTAGCTTACGACTAAACCAACGATGTATCACTGCACAGTAGAGTATAATTGATTTAATCAGGGAAAGTTAAAACTACCTTGCTTACCCTCGACTTTATTTTCGGCTTCAAAAACTAGAATGGTTTTTGTTTTTAACTTAATTGACCCTATCTCGACGATTTATTTAAACTACTTTGATAATCTTTTCAACATAAAGTGTTTGTGATCAATGACAACGATAATTGATTAATCAGATTGTAAAACCTATTAAACAAATTCAGTAGATGCTTATAGCCACGCTTTTCTCGATTAATCGCACCGGTGCGTTTAGCAAGAATTAACCACAGATTGGAGCCATCTGGCACAATCTTTCTGATTCCTAAGTGTAGGCGCTAATGTAGCACGAGTTTTAACAAGGTTCTTCACATGAAGATATTTAGTGTACTTCTTCGTAAAATGCGTAATTTCAATTGCTGCGTTTTACAACTAAATTACCTTCAGTAACACTTTCGCGTTAATAATTTTATAAGCAGATTACGATGATTTACAGTTGCCTGGAGCATCGAAAAATTTAAGGGTCGGGCTCCAGAAGCGCACAGCTGGAGTCCTAATTCCTGAAGTTAAGGGCAGTACTTTGTCGTTTAATTCATTACAATTTATGATCTAAATTGTTTATTATCGATTTAATATAGAAGTAATTATACCTTTGTTAGATTTGTTAAGGGATTTTATCCTGCCAAGTTGTTGAAGACAGAAAGGGCTGTTATTATAAAAATTAATATTTTATTAATTTATCGGGCAGTATTAATTTATTTTCAGTGTTCAAGATCATTTCGCTATATTAAAAAAAAGAAGATAAGAGCAGAGAAATCAGAGCCAAGTACTCAATCAAATTAGACTAGACACATGCCGCGAGTGAAAAGAAAAATATTGGCCCTAGCGTTTTTTACAATGATAAAACTACATTTTCCACTCAACCCATTCGTCATAAATTGCTCCACGGCTCCTGCAGGCCAATACCAATAAGCAACATTCAATTCAAATTAAGGGGAAGGTGGGGTAAAATGGAACACGGGGCAAAACGGGACATTCGATTTTAAAAAAAAGTAAAATATTTGGCAATCTCTAGTAAATCAATTTTGGAAGGTGACCATAAGTTCTTGCAACAGCTAGAAATAAGTTTCGGTAACTCATGTGTGGATGCAGTCAGAACTGTTTTAGTGTTTTAAGATATGTTATAGTAAAAATGCGGTATTAATTTTCATGAAGTTTAAAAACTTAGCTGAACTACCGTATTTTCTTGAAGAGAAGCCGCCCTTGAATAGAAGCCGCCCTCGAATAGAAACCGCACAAAATGTTTAAAAATAAAAAATAGAAGCCGCCCTTGAATAGAAACCGCACTCGAGCTTGCACACGCAAAAAAGCAGTTGTCTAAAACTTTTAAACAAAAGAAAGCCCAAATTTTTGTTGCCACCTAGTAATTAACACTTCCTCCGTTTGCTTTTATTTAGTGCTTTACACAGACGTGACAGAAATAGCAGCTGTTGGATTTACAGTTGGGTAGCACGTGATGACCTACTTACGAGTGTTTCACAAGAGACAATAGAATTGCAGCTGAGTTACTGTTTTTTACTGTTTCCGTTTTCCTGTCACTTATGGTGGATTAACTTGAATCGTCACTGGTCACCAATTAGAAGAATAAACGTTCATATAAAAAAAATAGAAGCCGCCCTTGAATAGAAGCCGCCCTCGAATAGAAACCGCACAAAATGTTTAAATATAAAAAATAGAAGCCGCGGCTTCTATTCAAGAAAATACGGGTATTTATTTTCAATAAGTATTTTGAGAGGTACATTGGTATATTGGTAAAAAAAAACGAAAACAGAATTGGTATGGGTAGAGCTGATAAGCACCACCAGCAGAATTTCATTAAAGGGTGTGCTTGGGGCAAAACGGGACATTGGCTTTCAGAAAGGTTGAGAAATGTAGCAAGATGATAGGTAATTAGAAAGGTTGAGAAATATAGACTTAAGATGTCAATTTTGACTTAGTACGGGCAGCTCAGTTTATTCAGCACTAAAAAGGCATTTTGCCTAGGCTATATATTTAGCCCCGACGTGTGTCCCAGACCTGTCCCGTTTTAATTTTTTCGTTATTTCAATGTCGTACGCTTACTTAAGCACACTTGACATTGACATAATGGCGTAACCAGGTTCATTTTACAGGGGGGGCAATAAGGGGGCAAGCCTTGTTCAAAGGGGGCAACAGTTTAATGACATCATAAGCAATGACGTCATAATATAACGCGCTGGCTTGGATTACAGTCACTAATACCGTTGTGACTGAATCTGCTATTGTTGTAATAAATGTTGTTGTAATGATTGTAGAATTGTATTGAAAGAAAAGTAAGGCAATTTCAGATCGACTATGACTTTTTATCAAAAGACTTGATAACATGACGGATCACGTGAAAATTTAAAGTCACGACAAAATTGAAGACAGAAAAAAAGCACATTAACTGATAAAAGAAAGCCTGCTTAAAGTTTTCGCGGTTCATTACAAAAAACGACAAACAATAATTAGACTTCAAGATGCAGTGGTAAATAGATAAATCCACAACAAAACAACGTTGACAACTCCACGCAGCGCGGCAGTGGCGACTACCGCTATTTTTATCACTTTTACAGCGGGAAACCTGCATTCGCATAGTTTACACACTATTCGCATAGTTTACACAGAAGAAATTAAAAACTTTTTCTTCCGTGACTTGATTGATCTGGTAAGCTTTGAGGAAAATGCAAAAAATACAACTTTTATGTACAATTTTACAGGGGGGGGCAAGACATTTTACAGGGGGGGCAATTGCCTCCCCTTGGTTACGCCACTGCATTGACACTCCATTTATAAGTAGTGGCATACTGAGTGCATGCAAAACCATTTTAGTTACAGAATTTAAGAGCTTGTTGCAGCTGATAGAGACTTGTCGTTTTTTGTGTCCCGTTTTGCCCCACCTTCCCCAACAATCAATCAATCAAAAAAATCAAGTTATTTGAAGCATTAACGCGGGCTTCGCTAAGTCGCTTGCGAGTTACTTGTTTTGTTAGTCCGCTACCGTATTAGCCGAAGTCAAATAAGACGTCTAACCTCACATTATGCTCTGCTCAAAGGCACCACCTCACGACAGCATACTCATTTCATTAAACACAAGTGGAAGATGAACGCTATTGATCTTAAGCCATCCAATTCTCCAATTTTTAAATTGATTTACAGACTTTAAACTTGTAAGAAAACTTCAATTTTTAAATTACAAGATAGGTTACGATGAATATACGGAACGGAGAAAAGATTGAAAACAATTTTAGTCAAGAAAAGAGGGGCAAGGAAAAATGGGTACAAAAGAAGATTAAAACTTGTACTAAGTTTAGTAGGTCTATCGTAATAACGTTTTACCACAGATCAGGTACAACCTGGTACATCATCAGTAAAACCTTATTTGATGAAATTATCGATAACAAATTAATTTTTACTGGGAAAAGTGTAACTGTTGTTAAAAATTATGAAAACCTGAATATCTAGATTTTTGCTGTTATCAAACTACCACGCAATTGTTTTTGACTACACAATTTGTACAAAATGTTTGTCTCACCGTTGGTCTTACCATTACCGCAAAGGTTCACATCATAAGGCGTCCCTTGCAACAACACTACAGCTTTGATGTTAATCACTGTGTCGCTTGTACCGAGTATGGAGTACCCCATCTGTTCCCAACCGGTGGTAAATTACCCACTAGTGGGAAATTTAATCACCTTCTGAGGAATTAAACATCGTCTTATCCCTCCAGAAATTTTACTCCCAAGGAAAAAGACTTTTTTCTAGAAGAGCACTGGTTTTTGCAGCTAAATTTCCATTTAATTTAGTGTGAAACATTTATGTTGTGGGTAATGGAGAAACAAAGGTTGGAAGCCGTTGCGTAGCACAACAAGGGTCAATTTGACCAAAATAAATGTAATAACTTGCTGTAGTCAACGCATTAGTTTCCTTTACACACTAGCGTTGTACAAGATGGCCCACAAATATTTGCATAATATCCGGCCAGATATCTGAGAAAAGTTTGGATAAGAATTGGACATGAAATTATCGAACGGGATATGGATGCGGACAGCGATGGGATTCAAAATTTTAAGAACAGGTTCTCCTTTGTATCGTACTTACTAACAACAGGTTCCCTCATGAAGGTCTAATGTCTGTAAAAAAAAGCAAGAACGGGTTCGCTGATTATCCTGACATTCCAAGAACGGGTTCGCGCGAACCCCCTGAATCCCATCACTGGATACGGATCATCCAAAACGCCATGGCTGCCTTCTGCCTATAACGTAAAATACCTTTTCTAAAAAACGTCAGTTAGTTCAGATGTTTGGATGGAATATGAGATTTATCCAAAATTTCGGACATGGACATGGGTTTTTTTCGTAACCGGACCGCACTGATGCACACCAACAGCATAATCAAATCGTTGACAAGCCGATTGAGGTTTACGTCTAGCACTATTGCCCATATTTGAAAGTAATAAGCCAAACTGATTAACAAGTGAAAAACGTTGAATTTTGTGATTACAGTTTCCGGTTTTGTTGACTAAATAATTCTGTTTTGAGGAAAACAGTTTGACCAGGCATTTCTTTATGGGCGGATACCAATGGAATTTGTAGGAACTACCGTATTGATTATTATGATGTCATTACACACCTTGAAAATTCGCTGTAAGATCTTGGTGTTATCAATTTTTAAAAAATTTCAGTATGGGCGCAACTTCAACCGCAAATCCGCTGTTAATGAGAGATTAGGCATTGTAACTAAAGATAAGATTACTAATGACCGGAAAATTAATCTATTACCCAGAACAGACTGCCGAACTGAAAGATTAGCCTATGATATACCAAAGGATACTGCTGATTAAAAATGCCGTCTTGTAAAAGTTGATTGTTCATCAAAATTTACGAGAAACAAATTTGAATGCACTAAAATTGCTCGAAGCGAAATGCGAAAACGTGCTTGGGTTTAAACGTTACGATCTTAGAATACATGAAGTAACTTTCGGTATCTCTCTATTGTAGTGAAAATATATAACATCATTTCGGAATTTTGTGAATAAACTACAGGGGCGTGCCCAGCAATTTGAAGGGGGGGCGCCATTTAAAGCCGTCCGTTTTCCGCCCAAAGTCAAGTGAAGAGCAAAAAAAAGGCCATCACGCTCTCAGAATGTCCTTTATACGTATATCACCTTTACACCACGTAAGTTTTGTGCATTCGCCTGCGGGGGGGGGATACGCCCCTGAAATAAGCACTTTATTGGTGGATCCAAGGGAAGGGTGGGGAAGAAAAGAATCTAAAGTAGCCCCTTCTCCATACCAGTTTTTATTATTAACTAGTACTTCCATACTCGTATAAAATCATAAAATAAGCATTTCTTTCAATTTTTAACCCCACTGAAGGCCTAAAGGCGCCCATGCAGTTTTTACTATAAAATACCATAAGTATTTACTAAATCGGAGATCGAATTATAGTTTCGAAAAAAATGTTATATTTTTAATTAAGATTTTTACCGTTTGCTTTATAAGTTGCGTATAGCCCATCAAAAGTAGGTTTTCGATCCTACAAAAAAACTGTAATTAAAAACGCTTACATTAGATTTATTGTTTACGTTAATTGATTACTAGCAAGTCGATTCAATTACACGAAAGCAAAAACAAGTTTTCATAATCGTCATAAATATAAAAAAAGAACAAGCAAGACAAAAAGCAAAAAATACACATCAAATCAACGTTTCCAGTTGCCTCTACAACGCTTACACGCACAATCAAATACTGTTTGACTGACAGAGGGAAAGAACTCCTAAAATTAAACCAGGAGAATTTATTAAGGTCATTTTCTGCCTACAATTACTTCACAGCAAAGTGTGATTACGGTTTATTGTCTACGCTAATCCAAAAAAACATTAGCGTGCTCAAAATATTCACCAACCTTGTGAAAGCTCTTCGACGCACTGTATCCAAACACCCAAAAACAGGGGTTTAATCAAAAATCACAGAAAAAAATGCGTTATATCATGACAGTACCAACAATACGGCATAAATAACTTTGATTACCTAGTAAGATATTTGATGCAGGTACAGTATTGCTTTAAAAACATTAATAATAAACTTAAGATTCTAACGTAAGCAGATTACTACCAAAATCATTGAAACAAAATACATTAAAACAATAAATTTTGATAAAAAACAATAAGAACTTGTAAATAAAAGCTGGAGACAGATTGTGAGCTAAATTGCTCTAGTCTACATGATAAGAATATTATAATTGAAACACGTAGACTATTGAGATGAAAACACGAACTTGAAACGTACGAAATCACACTAAAAATCTGTTTGACTGGATTTATCTACAAACTATTACCGCAGACTACATTTCACAGGCTAAACAAACGACTATCGGTAATGAAATAACCAAATACGTAAAAGGCAGAAAAAAGTCATGAAATCAAAATAAGCTAAAATATTTCTCCGAAGCAACAATAAATTACTTTAATTTCGGTAACAGTAATCGCAAACTCTTCCAAATTTTTATCTCTGAGAGTTTGCTTTAAAGCCTAATGAGATCGATTTCCATGGAGTAAAACTTTGTTAAAGAAGGTTTTCCGCTTGTTCAGGATGAACCTCTTACACAGAGCAGAATTCAAACTTTCAGTAGTAGGCAATAGGCCTACTGTAAGACTACTGAGCCCTTGGAATAGGTTTGCCCAAAATTTTCGAAAACTGGAATTGGAGAAACGACAGTTCGCATCCTTTCGGTGGAGACATTTCTGCGAGGTTGCTCTTTACGGACACAAAATTGATCAGCAAATCCAAGCTCATGATACTCAGACGATGTGTGAAGAAGAGCTTCATACGGAACTTTTCTTTTTGGAGCTGGAAGGAATGGAGCATCAATTATCCGTTGAGTCCACTCCTCTCGTTTTAAGACGTCTCGCGCTTTCGTAAGCGACTCATAATCAGTAGAAGTGCGAAGAGAAGGATTGAGGGGTTTATAACGTTGCTTTAAAACAACACTGCGGGGCTTGAAAGGACCCTGCACTCGTTTTTCGTTAATAGGAGGTAGAGGTTCCTTAGGAGAAACTGGTTTGCCAGGAAGCGGGGAGTCATCAACAACCCCGCATGTGTCTGGTTCTTTTTTCGGCTTTCGTGTTTCGCGATCAAGAGGTCGAACTGAACGAAGCCGAAATTCCATTTCATGGGGGATTTCCCTGAATGGAGAATTATAAATGCCACGGATTTGATGAGTGCTGAGCAGGTAGTGATTTTTTCGTGCCGTGTACACGAGTTTCTTTTCCGCTTTTTCTTGTTCTCTCCGCCTTGCATCTATATCTATTTGCTCCTTAAGTTCGTCAAGTTCACTTTTAACGATCTGGTTTTTAATAGCAAGTGCTTGCAGGTAACGTTTCCTTGCATAATAATTGTGTACGTATCTGCGCACGTAATAACCTCGCCATTGCTTCTGAATCCGAACGACCATTCCATTGTAAAAGTTCATTCTCATAATCATAACTAGATTTCGAATACGAATGCGACAGAACTGACGACCCAGGTATCCCCGCCATCGACGTTGGATCACAATGGCTGCTTTGTTAAGATATCTGTAACAACGGGTCGTTAATCAGTTTATGCATAGTATCATACATATCTATCAAATGACGACAAAAAGATTAAGAGCACTTATACAAAATCTATACAAAGTCACGTATACATGCAGGTTTCTCAAATTATCGCTTCACTGATCTCAAATAGTAGTCGACTTTTTTGCGGTCACTGCTGCATCGCAAATGATCAATACACAGCGAAAACAAGCAGAGCAGCGAAACACTTCAATTCATCAATTTTTTTAAAGCTGTAACCTTTAATTTGCCAAAAACACTTTTGCCAAGGCCAAGGGACCAATTTGGGTTTATTTCACAAGGCAAAGAGCCAAGTATTGACCTCGAAAGAAATTAAGACATGGAGCACATTAGCGTAAGCTTTAGTAGTACATTAACACAAAAATCTAGCACAGGCATACACTAAGGCAGGGATGTCCAACCTTTTTATTTAATGGGCCACATTGCAAACTTATATATTTAACTGGGCCGCAAAACCACCAGAATAGCTGAATACAATGGAAAAATTACTTGGATCGCAATTCGCAGCGTTTTTAGCTTGAAGAACACCTCGTTGGTTTTGCAGGAAACGAAAGATTGCTATTGTTATCAGAAGCTCACCCAGATTTTGATAAAGGGATGGGAGCGCAACTGGCGCCCAAAGAATTTTTTGCAATTTTCACGCAATAAAACACTTATTTTGGCACACTTTCTTATCGAAAGAGGATATATAGTGGTACCTGCAAGCGAGTGCGGTCACTACAGACAATACGAAATACAAAAATAAATCAGTAGCCGATGCTAGACGTCTGAGAGCAGAAGTTTGACTAAAACAAATGAAAGGAGGCTGCAACCATTAGGCCTATTATTTCGAGTAATTGTAAACTAAAAGTTAGATTTTAGCAGCTTATTACAAATTTCTTGAACGCCAGAGCCAAGGGGAAAGGGGCATGGCACAGTGGCCCCCTACGTGAGTCTATAATTGTAATCCAAAAATTGACACTTCACGGCCTAATACCCAGCGTCGACTTTTTAAAAATCGACGGCGCATCGGCTAGCGTCAACGAAAAGTCGAAGACGTCAATTGACACCATCAAGTTAGCGGCGTCAACGCATACTACTATTAATAACTACTTCAAAAATGTTAATTCAGTTTTAGCAAGATGGCCTTCACTCAAAAGCATGACGACCGCTATAGCCACATCTAAAATATTAAAATAATAATTTTTATGAGTAAACGGTGGGTTTTAGGAGAAATCAAAAAATTTTCAAGTTGATAACATGTCATATAATTAGGATTTCTACAAATTTGTTTAATGTTTTCTATAAAAGATACTATACGACACACCATGCAGTTACAACAGCTGTCAAAAGATCTTTCAAAGTAGGCTACCGGTAGTTCAGGCCCAAACAGTGTTTTAAATCGAAAAAAGTGCAGGGTTTGAAGTTGTAACAAATTTGATCAACGTCATAGAAAGCGTTTCCAAATATGAGATGACTATTATTGTGAAAAATCTTTATAGGCTAACCAATGATTTAAAATTGTTTATGTAAATTATTTTATTTTTTAAATAACTTTTATAAAGTATTTTGGTTAAAACACATGAAGGTCCTTGCACTCACTACTTGATAAATTTGCTAAAAACTTTTTTCACTGAGTCGATAGTGGGCCGCATCCAAACACTAAATGGGTTGCAAGTTGGACATCCCTGCACTAAAGTATTTTCAGTTTCTATTAAAAAGCAGCAACAACAAAAGCTAGCAGCAACCAGTTACAGATTGGCAATTTTGGCAAACACCATTTTTTGACAAAGGAGTTGTAAAACTATATTAAACATTGGTAATAATAATTACAAGAAGTAATTAGAATTCATTTAAAAACAAACCCTAAAATAAGTTGAGACATAACCTTTTTTCTACATGAATAAAAATCCTGTTTACCAACGAACTTTTGATACGGGCCTATTCATTAATTTTACGTCACGTTAGTGGGTGTAGATAGGCTTCAAATTTTGATTGAGGTCGCAGGTGACTTGCAATTGCTTAGTCAAAGCTTATCATGATATAAGCAAACTTACTAACTTGAAGTAACATTGTGTTCGTATCTTTCTGAACCAGCTTTGTATTTTAACAGCTGCATTGTATTCTTTCGATCTTTCTTCATCAGCCTGGTTACGACGATCATATGTTTCTTGAATAATTGATTCAGGGTTGCCAACCAATAATTTAATAAAAGTAGCCATGATACACTTTATAAGCAAATTCCGATCAACTACATGATTCTGAAAAAAGGACGAGTCACCTATTTCATATTTGAAAAAAAAACTCATGTACAAATTTTTATTCCATTTGAAACAGGGAATTATAATAACATAGACTGTTACTGCTTACAAAATAGTTAGTAAATGAACCACCAGAAGTGCCAGAGTAACTACTTCATCTAGTTTTACTGTTGTTATGCCAGGGGTGGCTAACAAGTCGATCGCGATCGACCGGTCGATCGCCTAGGCTCAGTCGGTCGATCGCGCAGGATTTTGTGAGAACTGATAAGAGACCTCAAATACACCTTTACACAGTGTTTTTGAAATGATAATTTCAACCAGAGCATTGCAACGTGAACTAATGCAAAACCATGCACATTATTTCGCGACAATTATGAGTTTAGTCACTTGCTGAGAAATGAATTGAGGTCGAAAGCAGGCACATTGACTAGCCACTATAAAAAGCACAGTTTTAGTTTCATAGCTGCTTCTGTTAAAAAATTTCCTATAAATTGGTAGTTGTTTTTGTGTTAGTAAGGTACAAGTTAGTTGTTCTTGGTTGGACAGTGAATGAACATTAGTTTCGTGCATTTATTTCAGCCTAGCCCTAGTTTCGAGCATTTATTTCAGCCTAACCCTAGCCAAAATTAATTACAATGAGCGCTCTAAAGAGGAAAAGATAGTATTTTGAAGAATAATGGGAGCTTACCCATTTCTATGCAATGGTAAAAAACTACCACTACCATTTCTATACATGCACCTGCCTTATTTGCAATGCTTCACTTATTTGCTTTGTTTTTACCTTCTTTATTGGGCTTTTGAGTTAATTCGAACCTGAAAACACTGCTTACGATGTCAATAATGGTAAATACAGAAGTCCATTACAGAGTAAAAATTACTGGGAAAAAATAACTTGTAATTTGGTCGCTGGCTGGTCGATCGCGAGTTTTAATAAATTTTTGAGGTGATCCCAATGGAAGGCAGGTTGGCCACCCCTGTATTACGCTATTATTTAGTCCACCGTAGTTACGACATAAAATTTTCTTCAACACTAATCTCATTGACTAAATAAACAACATCGATAAGTCAAAGGCATAGCCCAGAGGTAATATGCAAGCATTTTAGAAGATTGCATTGCATTTGATTCATGATTACAAATGTTTGAATCTTGGCTAATATTTCAAGTGGCTGCTAACTATCACAATGCAAGGTTGCATCGCAGTCTCTTTCCATGCACTGGCGAATTTTTAGCTCATACTTCAAAAATAACCTCAGGAATTTACTTCACACGTTTTATTTAAAATTATGCTTTGGTTTCATCATTATATTCAATAATTTCTAATCCATATCAATAATCTCATTTTCTAACCTTTTTACTTCAATTACCAGATTGCCTGAATTCTAATTACGATTTTTAAATTTTCTGCATGCTGAGTTAGTAGTAGGAGGATTTTTTATTTTTAGCCATAAAATAACGCCTCATCAACACAAAAAACAGATGGGTTAAAAATACGGAAATAGCGACAAAACGTTATACGTTGAACATGCTCAAGATGAAAATGCAGAACAAAAGAAAAAAAGAGTTTTGACACTTCGTCGTTATATTTTATTACTTCCCGTATCATCTGCTATTTATTGTTACTAAACCATATCCATATCATAAGTAAATTAATTTTTAACAAAATTTATCGTAAACTCAACAGTTCATTGCTGATCTGTAGTAGTTTATAGTCGTGGTTATGCTATCTAGCTTAGAGTAACTCAATAAAGTACATCCATTCATGCAAAATAATGGCTTAAACATCATAAGTGATTTAGAAGCATTATTCATAACCATGCTGGTACCAGCACCCATGTAACTCTGCACTGCAGCTGAACCAGCAAAAAACTGAACCAAGTGCCCAGTTCTATTTCAATATTGAATTTGTTACTTTAAAACATACCGGCACCTAGGAATGAAACTAAAACTTGTCACAACACAATGAACCTGTTCAGCGCTTGTCAATGCACTTTCTAATTACTATCAGTACTGGAAGATTTGATAAAGCACACTCTGCACAAGGACAGAGCTTTAATTTTTACAAAAATTAATGCTTCTGATACTGAAAATATACGGTAAAGAAAATAAATAGCTTTGGTGTAGGGCTTTTATGTAGTGAGAGTAATTCACTTTCTCCATTTTCTGAAGCAGAACCGGAACAGTGAATTGTATCTGTGTAGCCATAACATATCTGTCTCTGTAACCTTGCATGTGAAGCAGAGTACAGGCACAGTTACAGGTTAGGCCATGCCAGCATGTTGCTGACAAGCAGAGCTGGGCAACCGCTACCGGTACTTGAAAAGTAGCGCTGCTGCCGCTACCGCTGCTTGTTTACAAAAGTAGCACCTCTATCGCTGCTGCTAGTGAGTGCAAAACAGCGGGCGCTGCCGCTATTTAATTTGAAGAAAGAAAAAGTCAAAAGCACAAAGACATTTTAATATTGTAGGCCTACTAGTGAAATTACAACTTTATTGACCAAAGTAGCATAACAATGCGAGTAAAAAAACTAAAACGAAATGACAAAAAAGCCAACAATTGGCTTCCATTTTATGTAATAAGATACATAGGGCTCTTTGGGGAGAAGTTAATTTTGAAATCTGATTGGATGTAAATAGAAACCGATGATCAGCTTTTTAGTGAATAACAATAAACAGGTTGAAAAGAAATAATGAGAACACGTTGAAAATAAAACACAGATTGACAATATAATAGAAACAAGTTAAAAAATAAGAACAGGTCACAACCGGCGTTAAAAAATTACAACTCCACTGATTGGTCGCATGCTCCTGTTAAAAAAACAAGCATTTCAAAATGCTGGTCCATTAAACTAATGTGCTTAGGCATTAGAACGTCTTTTCCCATGGAAAAAAAGACATATAATATTTTCTTGCATATTCATCCTCCTATCACAAGAAAACAATCAATGTGCTATAACGAGCTTGTTTAGGAGTTGCCAGCCATCTGTCTACCACACCAAGATGGGGGAATCCCGCTAAGTGCCTTTCCCAACAACACAAGTAAACTTGCCAGCTTGTTCTTCACACTGTCCCTTTAATGCTGAGCGTCAAGCAGGGAAGCTGTGAATATCAATTTTAAAGTCATTGGTTCGACCCGACTCAATCAAACCCAAGTCTATAGCTTCCGAGGTGGATGTTCTCACCACTCGGCCATCTGAGCTATATAGTGGGCTTAAGTTCATCATTCTGAGTCAGCAGTCTTAACTGTTCCAGTAACCTACTACAGTAGTTCTGTTTTATAATATAAGACTAAAAACAATCAGCCTGAGTCTAGCTGATTGACTTCCCATGACAAAAGCTTATCATATTGCCATGCTACACCTCAACCTTAATCCACATGAAAAGGCCCCAAATGAAAAATTTAGGGCATGGCCTAACATCAAAGCAAAAAAGTAGACAGCTGCAATTAGCACCTCTAACAAAGATAAAGATCAGATAACATCGTAGGCGTGGCATTCTGATATATAGAATGCTTTACATCACACCTTATAAACAAATAACAAAGTAAAAAACACATACTTGAAACTTTGAAGAAAACTGTCAAGTAGCTCTCTCTCCCATCATCCTGCTGGAATTTTCTTCCTACCTCACGTATCTCTCGCTGAGAAGCCAATTATTAGAGATTGAAATTTTCACTAAAAAGTTGTTTCTTTTCACAATTTCAGTTTAAAAAATTTAGAGTGAGATTGTCAGAAACAAAACTTTTAGTTGCTGTCTTCGAAAGAGTTTAAGTAGCGCCAGCGGGAGACTATTAGCATTAAATGGGGCGCTGAAGTGCTGCCGCTACTCGGCTAAAATGACAGCAGCACTGCTGCTTGTTGCTGGTAGCCGCAAAAAACAGCAATGCTGCTGCTATCGCTAGCAAAAAATGAGCGACACTGCTGAGTAATGCCGCTGTGCCCAGCTCTGCTGACAAGTTACCATACAAGCAAACCATACTACCTACACTAATCTTTTCTTGCTATGCTCTTCATCACAAGGAGTATTGATACACCCATCCTTGTCAAATTTACCAACATAGTATACAAGTGCCTTGTATTTCTACATTATCTACTAGTACCAATTCCGTATTACAATTACAAAAGAAAAAGGGAAGAAACAACATATGATAATAATGAACTTCATCACAAGCATGCAGAAAATGGGTGGTTAAAAAAAGCAAAAGTAGTCTAGGCATGCTGCAGGAGCGAACCAACCAGACTTTCAAAAAATTCTTGGGGGCAAATATTTACCTAGTCACTTGCTGGTTCTTCCAGGAAGTTCTAGCATTCTGTCCACAAGTATTAGCGACTAGTGGGGTAGTGGCAATGTTTCCGATCACATTCTTGCCTTATGATGTCACAATTGCGACTACCGATATCTATACTGAAAGCAGACGGTTCACATGGTACCCATTCAGTGCTTTGTATCCTGCAGGGCTGCTGCCTGACTCAAAAGACCAAGTGTGCCTCTGCAGTGGCTTATTGCTTAGAGTACCGGTAATTTTTACCGGTATGCTATGCTAGTCTACATAGTTACTAATAACCTAATTGACTGAGCATGATTTATTGTTTGGCAAGAAAAATAAACCTGAGCTTCTACTTATTTTTTTATCACCATATTTGTCTCAATGCGCATTTAATGCTAGGCCTACTGCACAGTGTAAGCATTCTATTTTGTGACAGGAAAATTACGCTCGTGAAAAATCTTAATATTTCTTGTTTGGACTATTGCAACTTTCTTTCAGCTTTACTCCTGTATTCCCAAATATTTGGTTAACAAATTGAAAAGAGTATTAAATGCCTGTAAGATATTTTTTTAGTATTCCAGTTTATAGTCGTGACTCATTATTACCATATTATGAGCAGTGCCATACCGGTATTTTACCAATTGAGAGTCGTGTTCAGTATAAATGGGCTATGCTTCACTGTGTTTTATTGCTCCGGAGTATCTCAACAGTTTGTTTCACATATATGTCCCATCTAATGACAGTTTTAGGCCTGCATTGGATAAACTAAGAATTGTAACTAATCAAAGTAGTGACAAAAGTATTTCATCTAAGACGAGTATCTGAGTATTGCTTGGAATTTGTTGCCGCCAGATTTGCGTGCTTGTCCTTCACTTAAAATATTCAGAAAGAATCTTCAAACTTTTTACTTCAAAATTGCCTTCGAAAAATAGCTTTGCTTTATTGTTGATACTTGTCCTTTTCTTTGATTATTATTTTGCATGCTTTACACTTTTGCTTGTTGCCTATCTGCCTATGCTTGCTTTAAGTGTTTAATTGCTCTGTACTGTGCTTTTTGCTTTACACTGTTTCATGTTGCTTTCTGTTAAACCGCTCTGAAATCCTAAGGTGATTTCTTGCTTCTAGATGTAGAGTGGTAGCCTATATAAGTATCGTGTTATTATTATTATTGCCATATAAATACCGGTACCGGTACTTTGTTTACATGAACGGTTGCCAGTAATTTCGCCACATGGTAACTTCGCCACAGTAATTTTGTCACAGAAACTTCGTCACATGGTAACTTCGCCACACTTTGAGAAGGTGAAGGGAGATGTGGGGATAGTAGGAAAATGTATTGGAGTGTGGGGGGAGGAAGGAGGGATGTGGGAAGAGGTATGAAAGGAGGTGTAGGAAAGTGTGATGGGGTGTGGGGGAGGTAAGGGGAGATGTAGGGAAAGGTGAGGGTAGGGAGATGTGGGGAATTAAAAGTGTGTTGGAGCCCCACACCTCAACACATTTCCCTACATCTTCCCCATTACCCTCTCCACATCCTTTCCCCACACGCCAACACACTTACCCACTCACCCCATACACTTTCCCACACTTCTCCACTCCCCACACATCTTTCCTTACCTCCCCCCACACCCCAACACATTTCCCTACATCTCCCCCCACACCCCCCATATCTCTTCCCACAGCTCCCCTGACCTCCCCCTACACACTTCCTTATTCACCCCATGCACTCTCCCACACCTCTCTCCCCACATCTTACCCCACAGTTTCGATTATGTGGCAAAGTTACCAAGTAACTCGAAAAGCTCGATAAAATTTTTTACGGCAACCAGAAATTTAAAGTCTTGTTTCAGTGTACGCAATGTAAATTTTTGATGTATGAAAGTGTGGCGAAGTTACCATGTGGCGAAGTTACTGGCAACCACATGAACACCAATGACCATTTTTTCTTCAAACCTATTGCAGCGTTATAATTCGGAATACAATCAATACGGGACGAAAATAGCTTAAGGAGGAAAAACAATGCCACTGTAAATCTCAAAACTAGGCTTTATTTTTCCTCCTCAAGCATTGTAGCCTAATTGTTTTCACAGTTTACCAGTCTGCCAATACTGGTACCAGCGCAAAACTTCATATTCTTATCTACTGTATTTAATTCTACTGTTTCCACTGTTATGGTTTTTATTACCGATATCTGTTTAGCGCTTTTGATCTGAGTTTCCACCAGGAAGGAGCGCACTATTATCCATTTGTATAAGTCTTATTAGGCCTGGCCCTTGGCTTAGCACAAGGGGAATCGGCTCTACTGAAAATGTAAATGTTGTCATGGTGAATAAAACATTTACCGCTAAAAGCAGCAAAGTATTTTACAAACATATCCGTACCATGTCCGTATCGGAATCATAGTTGGAATCTTTACGTAACTATGGCGTATTTTGTTGTTTGCCTTAGTAAAAGTATTAAAACAAGCATAAAATTTTTAAACAATGAGTTATGTCAAACAGGTTGTAAGTGAAGCGTTCGTGCAATTATGAGCAAATTTTCTAGGAGCTGACCATGCCTGATCCAGGCTGATTGTACATCCTGGTGAAGTTATTTGGGCACAAATGCTTACCTTCTGAGTACTCTACTTCCTAAAGCACAAAGAATGATTGTCAAATTTTTCCTTCGCAACTTCGTTTACAACCATAGCAGAAATAGACTCAAGCCTAAAATTCGCAAAAATGGGTTATATCTGGAATGTTCGCATACCGGTATTTTATTATATGAGTGGTGTAGCCTACCTACGAGATGATGACGATTTTTTTCCTTTTTACCTTCATGTCATGAGAAAGCGACGGAGGCGCTATGTATGTAACCAGTGGCGTACGCACGGAGGGGGGGGTTCGGGGGTCGAAACCCCCCCATTGATGACTGAAAAAATGAAAACCTCTCTTTTTGAAACGATCCGCCTTTTTTCATACAGAGATTGCCGAAATTTTTATCAATTATCATGTTTTTCTGTGCTGTCCAATTTCCTTAATATGTTACACAATCTTGAAAAACTTTCATTGTGATGCAATAATACCGGTAGTCAAACTTTTCTGGTGCGTTACGCTTGATGTTGACGATTGCAGATAAAGTGAAACCAGAGCCGTAGCAGCCGCCCCCCAAATCCCCCAATTGGGGGGGCCCACACTGCCAAAAGGGGCCCCAAATTGTCTTGAAGGACCCGAAATTGCATCAATTCAAAAACAAAGTTTTGCTTGGCGAATCGCGTTGAATGGGATTTTTTGCGCTCAGATTCTATATATTTCAGTTTTAAAATTTTTCGCTATCGTTTACTTTCAAATAGCGTCATAAACTGCATAATGATGTCATAAACAATACACTGTGTGTAAGAGTGCGCGTAGGACTTGAAAAAGGAGGCCGGTGCAGAGTTGGATGCAATCATTTTTCAAAGCTTAAATTCAAATTCATTCCTCTTGAAAAAATTAAATTCAAATTCATTAACACCTTGTGAGCAGATTTAAAATTTTATCTATTTATTTTTTATTTATTCGCAATTTTATTCTCCTATCATGAAAAAGCGACGGGGCGCTATACGAGCTCGCTTAGGAGTTGCCGACCATCGGTCTACTACACCTAGATGGGGTAATCCCGTTTAGTGCCTTTCCCAACAGCACAACAAGCGAACTTGCCGCTTGTTTCGCGCTATCCATTATGCTGAACGTCAACCAAAAAAGCTGTGAATACCAATTTTCAAGTTATTGGTTTGACCGGACCCGGAATTGAATCCCGGAGTCCACCAATCTAGAAGCAGATGCTCTATCCACTCGGCCATCCGATCGGTAAATTAAATTCAATCCTACCCTATTTCTGTGTCAGCAACCATAATCTGACATCGAATACAAAAGTCCATTGAAAAAGGATTTGCTAGTTTGAAAACGTGTGCTTTTGAAATAGCGCAGGAATTGGACATTGGTCCGGTCTTCCTCAATCAAAAAGTAGAGAAAAAAGAGAATGAAAATAGAAAAAGAGAATGTTTAGTTACGATGCAAATCTATATCGTACAGCTTCTGAGGAAGAGATTCAAAGCAAACTTTTTAAAACAACTGGTGGACCAGGCTATTATGTCGATACTAGAAAGTTTTAAGCTGACATGTGATGTCGCTTCTGTCTTTGCATTGCTGTTTACACCCAGCAGCTTCGTGCATGAACAGCCATTGTCAGTAATATGATCTGGCAATACCGCACGCAGGTTCAGATTCTTTGCGACGGGTTCGATTCACGGCTGGAGTCTATTGCATTTGATATTTATATCAGATGGTTGCTGATTAGAGCGACACAAGCTCGTTTGGCAGTCTCCCTTCAACACCGTTGAACTTTTAATTCAATAGTAATACCTGTAAGTGCTCGCTTGCCTTGCTTCTCGAGTTTACAAAATGCGTTGTTACTGTTACCAGTGCTGAACAAAGCTTCAGAAAACTGAAATTTATTAAAACGTTTATTACATCTAATATGGCAAACAGCAGACTATCTTTTTTCTTTCCATTTGTTGGCATTTTTATCCACCTATCACAGAAAGCAATGGGGCGCTACACGAGCTCCCTTAGGAGTTGCCGGCCATCTGTCTACCTACCGCACTTAGATGGGGGAATCTCGTTAAGTGTTTTTCCCAACGGCACAAGCAAACTTGACGGCTTTCTTAACACTATCCCTTTAATGCTGAATGTCTAGTTGGAAAGCTGTGAATACCAATTTTTAAGTCATTGGTTTGACTTGACTAGTGATCAAACCCTCAGTCTATTCACTCCTTCAGGCTCAGAAGCACACGCTCTATCCACTCGGCCATCCGATTGGTTCTTCGCTGGCCATGTTGTCAATCGAAAGTTAATGCGCCCGATCTCCAGATTATGATGCTGTCAAAAGAACATCTGTGTACGAAAAAGTGCGCTCTAGCTAGACCGGAGGTTTTCAACCTATTGGCCATGGCCCAACAGTGGGCCACAGAGCTTGACTAGAGAGCGACATCAGCATTCCCTAATCATGCCATCACGTTGACTTTGTACCTTTTAGCAAAAGTTATTGGGCCACCATCATATTTTATCATTTTAGTGGGCCATGAGCAGAAAAAGGTAGAAAAACCCTGAGCTAAACGATTTTAATGGAAAATGAATTGGGTGCAACAAACTTGTCTTAAAATTACACCTTTTATTTTTACACAGTGATAACGCGTTATATGTTTTAATTTTACCACAGTATTCGCATTGTGGTGAGAAACTGAGTTGTTACCCCTGGAAAAACCTAAAACAATTCATATCAAAAGCTAAGTATTGGGGACTTGAAAGGGTTTTTGGGGGGGGCCCAACGTTGAGCTGCTACGGCACTGAGTGAAACCTTTCTTTTTTGAGACGAACCGACTTTTCTTTGTGCGGAGGTTGCCGAAATTGCTGTCATGTTTTTTTTCTGTTCAGTCCAACTTTCTAATTTAATTTCGAGAAACTTTTATTATGATACGATGCAACAATACCGGTATTCCAACTTTTCTGATGTGTTTTGCTTGAACTGCAATTATGTCATCGATGCTGCTGTGAAGCAATTGGTAAGTGGGAGTTCCCTTAAATACGAAGCATCTGCAGCAAGTATGGCTGCATACAAAATTTTTTTAAAAAATCAAATCTTCACTGTAATCGTTTCATTAAACTCGCTGTGGTATTGCAGCGTCGTAGCGAGTGGCGACCCCGCGGCTTAACACCTCGACAACGCAGCTCCGAAGAAACGTCACAGCGGTAGCGAGCCGTTGGCTACTCTGTGTCCGATTTGACCGGCCTGGGAATTGAACCTCAGACCTTCCACATCGATAGCGACAACTTTAACACTGCGCTATAACCGGCCGGTTTGTTTAAAAAGTATTTAAATATAAAAATCTAAATTGACGCTGCCCTAAATGCTAAAAATAAAATAAAAACACTGCCAAGGAAGACCAAACCAACAAAAGATTTAAAGAGGCCCAGGGGCGAAACGGGGAGGGAATGGCAAAATTGTTTTTACGCCTCGCTACTATCTCAGGAGCTGGAGTGCTCCGTTTACCAGACACCCCGGTTATGTGCTTCAGAGTATCTGATGATATCGACGCTGTGATTTGGGTGAAAAATGCTTCGATAATATCGACGCTGCTTTTGAGTTCAATCGCATGATCAGGGATTCTTCTCGCGCGTAACTTATTGTAGTTTAAAAATGTTTCGGTAGGGAGGGCAGTTTGTTCTGAATTCTCATGCTTCACTGTCTTCATTATTCAAGACAGGGAATACTGGATACTGCTCCTTTCATAATGAGTGCATATTAAGTGTTTATATCAAGGTTTATATGCGTTGTTTGTATCAATGTTGGTTTTTGAAAAAAGATTTTTTTGGAGAGAAGCAATAACTTGTTTTACCCTCCTGGCTACACCGTGTTTGTGACGTTGCGAAAGCTAGCCTACTTTAGTCTGTTAACCTTCCTATGACCCAAAAATGAGGTCAACTAAAGTTTTTTTCAGTAAATTTTTAACCTCGCATTGACAGCTTGAGTTTCGGTGAAACCTTTTCGCTCCTCAAATGAAGCCCAAAGAATCAAGCAAAAGTGTGAATGAAATATCTGGATTGTTTCCTTCGTTATGGCGTTATATAGCTTAATCATGGTAGGTGCAATTGCGCAGTAATTTAGACTAGAAACATTACAATCCGATGCACTTTAATACCTCTGAACTACTATAGGCTAATTGTAGCATTTTTACGTCATCAAGATGTGACGTCACTGAACCCCCCCCATTGAAAAATCCTGCGTACGCGACTGTATGTAACGAATCCAGGCTCGCTTAAGAGTTGCCTCTGCTTTCGAGTTTCATACTTGCGTTAAAACAATATTTTGTCAACTAAATGCCATTCAGATCAGAATGTTTCATCTTGATAGACGGTTGCAATAGAATCAGAGTGCGTTGTGACTGAAAATTATGATTCTTTATATTATTAAAAAGCTTTATAAATGATTTAATTTAACTAAAAAAAACAAATTAATTATCGTAATTCCACTGCAGATAAGTTGAAATTTTAATTTCTATATTTCATTATTTGAAAGAAAATAACTGTTCTATCTTTCAGTTCGCTGCCTTTGTATCCACCAGTCACTTTCACAGCATCACATATTATAATTGCATCACTTATTATTATTCTTATACACCATCTTATTCAAATAGAATCACAGTTAATATCTCGTAATAAATCCTAACTCAGTAGCTATATCCTACAAGAAACTACATCGCATTCCTATTACTCTCTTATCACACTCAATACATCGCTCTACACTGCAGTACAGAGAATCGTGAACTAAGCAAGTCTCAACAGAATTACAACAGTCGGCGCTGAGACTTACGGCACTAAAGAGAAATGCACTTAGATAACATTGAATAATAAATCAGGGTTCGAAACCAGATTAGCACAAAATCTACAACAATAACAAAATAAATATCTCAATAGCCGCCTTGAATGTAGACGTGTAAATGTTAATTTATTAATTTTGTACAATAATTATATTCTTTTTTTTTTGCTTGTAATTCTATTTCAATAAGTTTTACGTGGATAAGGATGAATTGTTGAATTTTGGAATAAATAAAGTAACACTGGAGTCAGATATACAGTTGGACTATATGTTACACTTGCATCAGAAACGATATCGATACTGGCATTAGAAACTATAACTTTATCCTGGATAATTCGGCAATAGTCACACCAGCACCTCACTTGAGTTTTTCACCCTTGGATTATTTGAATTATCCGCGCAACGTTATGTTGTGTGCAGTCATCGGTGAATAGACCATGCTTGGCATAATTCTTCAAGTTTTCTCGGCATAAAAGATATGTGTAAAAAATATAAAATGCTAAGTTATGTTATAAGGGCCACTAATTCATTAGAATGAACATCTAACGTTGTTAAAATCAAGAATTTCAATTTTATTTCAAAAGCAATTTGTCATATGCCAGCCGGGTACAATAATAAGATCATTTTTGACTTGGCGAAACCGCGGTGCACGATACAGTTGCTCAATTTTTGACGGCCTACTGCAGAATTGAATAGAAACACACGTTTTTCACTTTTTTTCCTAGAAAGTGAACGTTTCTTTTCACTTAACTATCCAAGGATGTCACAGGTGGTGCGGTATGTCTACAGTGCACGGCTTGGCTACACCCATTCATTACAATCTTTGACGTTGTAGGCCTACAGTAAATCTCTTGTAAGAAACGATAAAAATTTAACGAGGGAGTAGAGTTGATCCATGCAGCACCACTAAAACGCGTGAGCCGTAAAGCAAGGAAAAGTTGTTGGAAGACAGTAAAGTCATATGATTGGTTGAAATAGGGTAGAGTGGGAGAAGAAGCTCAATCTAACCAATATCATATGTTTGATATTTCAAGAACTCTTTTAATGTAAAGAACACAAATTTAAGTGGTAGGCTATACTTTTTGTTTATCTGGATAAGATACTGGTACAAAGTATTTTGAAGCTGTGCGAAAGAACGTTAAAAGAGAAGGAGACAAAACTGGCGTTTTTTTTCCGGCGCTTTTACTAGGTATGCATTTGTTTGTTATTTTTTACTCAACTGTACGCGAGAGACGTATTGATGCGTTTTCTCTTTTTTTTTTCTGTCCGCAGTATAGACGTAGTGTAGGATGTAGGTGATCTGATCGTTTCTTTTAGCCGAAAGCTCGACAGCATAAGCCAAAACAGCAAATCACCACGTGATGTTACTATAAAATGAAACTAAAGCCTTTACGGGCAGTTTCACCGCAATTTTTCCTTTACCCCCATGAAAAGCCCTATGGCGAAACAGCCTGCTGCGGATTATAATACTGTACTATGTTATTTTAATATCACTAGGTTGAATTGCTGTAACGTAGTATATACGTATTTCAGCTTAGTTTAGTTTTAGGTTCAATCATTTCAGCATTGGCGTAGCCAAGATTTTGCAAAGGTGGGGGGTGAAAATAGTGGTGCAACCCGGATTTAGCAGGGGGAACACAACCAGGGGTCTGGGGACGCAGCTCCCAGCTGCCGGAGGCTAAGGGGGTCTGGGGGCGTAGCTTCCAGCCGCCGACAAATTTTTGCGGTTTTTACAAAAAAAACACTCATTTTAGCACACTTTTTTATCGAAAAAGGGCATGCAGTGAGTGCAGTCACTGCAGTATAAACAAAGCAAAGATATTTTTGCAGCTTATGTCTGAAAGCAGAAGCTTGGCTAAAATAAGTGAAAGGAGGCTGCAACCATTATTACTTTAAGAAATTATAGACTGAAAGTTAGGTTTTAGCACCTTATTGCAAGGCCAAATGGGGGGCCTTGGCACCGAGCCCCCCTGCGTGCGCTTATGGTTGAGAATGACGTCACATTTGAGTTTTGACCTTACGTTGAATAATAATAACAAAAGATGGACTCAAATTTAAAAGAGATGTTTAAACTAAAAATACCGAAGGCAGTTAAGGCATAAATTATTGTAAGGAAGTCAAAGAAATGCTTTCTGGTGAACTGGTAAAACGATATTCAAATGTTAGCGATTCAGTTCTTTTTTGAGCTACGTAAATCATTTTTGCTTGAAATCGTTAAGTCTTTTTTCTGTGGAAGGTCTGAGGGGCAGAGGGCAGTTGCGTGTACAGGAGCGGCACTGCCCTGTTAATAAAATTGCGTCATTGCTTCATAAGCATAACGGCAAAGAACAAGATTCAGGAAACAACGCTACGCAATTCTTGTTATAATATGACAATTACAAAACCAGATTATCAATGACGAAGTATCTAGCACTTCGAACTAAATATCAAAAAACGAAGTAAGTATGAAGTTATTTCAGTCCCAAAAATAGTTATAACTTCTCCGTACCGTGGTTGCGCCACTAAATTTTAAATTCTATGAGCACGAGACCCGAATATTAAAATATTACGAGCGGGTAACAGTTAAAAGTGAACTTTGTGCTGTTTCATGCTTCTGTTCTGAATGTACAATATTTCTGCGCCGTTTATCTCCCCCTAAATGGAGTTCTTGGGATCCGCCACTGGCTACGCGTCCAATTAACATAAAATAACCGACTTAGACCTAGTAGTAAAAATAACTAACGCTTCAAAAAAAAAGTCAGAAAGAGACGTAAGTATGACGTCACTTGAAGCTCAATGGGCGGGTTGTGACCCCCAACCCCCCCGTGGCTACGCCTCTGCATTTCAGCTTTTTAGGCCTGTATCTATATCTGTGGAGCGCGGTCAAGGTGCATTCTCCTCTGACTAAGTTTTAGTTTGATTATCTAGCAACTTTTGCACTTTTTTTACCCGGTACCAAAAGCTATTACTGGTTTGTTTTTTCGTAGTTGTTTCAATTGTAGAGGGCTTACTACTGTAATTCTTGAAAAATAATTTGGGCCGCAATGGTGAAAGCTTGCCGACCCATGGGAAAGTTTTAGATTAACGCCCTAAAGAAAAAACATTTAAACGTCTTTCCCTTTTTTACTCGGCTTTCCTACTTTGCAAGCTTATGGACAAGCTCTAGCTGCTGACATGAGGTACTGGTACAGTAAAAATTGAAATCATGTGAAACAGCTATGCGGGAGATAGAAGCGCGTTGTTAGAAAATTACATCAGCATGCAGTAATGTATCGTCGAAATATTTCTGGCTCGTGATTCATTTGTTGTTGTTGTGTTGTTATTTATTCATTTCAGTGCTGTTAGATTGGAATAAAATGGAGTAAAACAAAAAAAGAATAACGCAGTAAAGTATTATGTAAAAGGAGAACACCATAGTGCAACTGAAATCTCAAGAAAAACTGCGACGTGACTGTTTAAACTTTAAAGTCTTTGAGTCAAGCAGCCACCCCAAATTTGCTAGTGACACCGCGGAACACATGTTTGCTTGATAGATCTAGTTTGAGTATACAAGGTGTTCTGCGTACCAAAGAGTCTAAGCCAGGGGTGCCCAAACTGGGATACATGTGATGTACTCCAAACAAAAAAATGTCCACACGTCTTCAGATGTCCTGGATACTCAGGGTTACCACTTCGTGCTTCCGTGCTTATTTTTGAATTTAAAGCGGAAAAAACAGGACTCTTTGGACGTAAAGACCTTGTTTTTGGTCTTCAGCGGTTTTTGGCGGAAAAACAGAATTCTGTGGACGTGAAGACCCTTTTTTTTGGTCTTCACCGATTTTGGGGGTACACGATCGAATTCATAAATTGTCCAAGGGTACCGATGAACAGAAAGTTTGGGAAACCCTGGTCTAAGCACAGGGCCGTCAAGAGAAAATCCGGGGCAGAGATATGATGCGGGCCCCCTCGGTACCAAAATTTAACTCTTTCAAAAGGAAAAGGTCTTGACATAGCGCAGACGTAGGAAGTGTACGAAGTAGAAATTTTTTACCGAGGGGGATGTTTTTGTCTACAATTTTGCTTGAATTCTGAACCCAAATAACAAGACAATGTTGCGAAAATGGTATTTATTGTTCATGGAGCGATGCAGTGGCGTAGCAAAAAATTTTAAAAGGGGGGGGAGCATAATTTCATCATTTTTTTTCAATCGTAGTTTTTTTCAGCAGAGCTAATTGAAGCAGATTAAAAAACAGAAAAACTTTAGGGGGGGTTGGGGGCATGCTCCCCCGGAAAATTTTTGAAATATTACATGCTGTAATGGCTATTTTGGTGCTTTTTGAACATTTTTCAGGCAAACATTGTTCAAATTTTTTGACCCTAATTCTGAGTACTTCACCAAATATGGTGCATCTTGTTCGCACATTTTCAATTGTGCGTGCTTAAGGCGTAAGGCCTATTGTTATCGAAGAGGTTCGATATTATAGAAAATTTGTAATTATCAAAAACATAGTTGAAAAAGGCTGGTGAGGTGAATACATTCCCTTATCCCATTCCTACCCCCTTGGATTTGCCCCTAGCCATAAGCTACTACAGCCATCAAAAGAGTCGGGCGTATTTCAGTCACTTGGCACCATTTGCTCTTTTTTACCAAAAGGCAAAGTCAAAAGAGGAGGGGCCATGGCACAATGCCCCCCTGAATACGCTCTTGGGGCGATGTCATTGATCAATGACTAAATTAAAGCAGTGGTGGAGGGCGTACTGCTTGTTTGCGTACCACCAGCATGATGAACAAAAATTATCAACGGTAGAATTTAGAAAACTTCACTAGCTTTGTTTTGGGCAGGTTTTTGTTTTATAAATGAAGCAAGGGGTTTGGGAGGAGAGTAGTAAGCTACCCCAGCGAGGTCCGGGGCGGAGCTCCAGAAGGTATAGGCTAAAATCAAAATCAAAATCAAATCTTCATTATACTCGCCGTATTACGCCGAAGCGTGTAACGAGTTGCGGGGCCCATCTCCGCGGCTTAGCGCCTGGGCTACACAGCTCCGAAGAAACGCCGCAACGGTGGCGAGTCGTTGGCGACACTGTGCCGATTTGACCGGTTAGGGAATCGAACCCCAGACCTCCCGCACCGATAGCGTGCGCTAAGCACCTGAGCTAACGGCCGGTTAGGTGTAGGCTAGCATTTTCTTAATTCATACTCTCAAGTCTCAATCTCAAATATGATCTGAAAAAAGTTGGGCAACCTCTGCTTTAACATATTCTTAGTGCTTTCACTAACGTTTATTAAAAACTGCTGACGTGTAGTAATGTTGATACAAAAAACAATTAACTTCTTACGGTACTTATGACGGGGAAGGGACGTTTTGGCATCTCCCCCCAGGACAATTTTTTTTCTTTCCTGTTGGGACGACTATTTTTACTGGGGGAGACATATCCCCCCTACTTCGCACACAGGACGTAGGTTTTAACATAGCCAAGACGAAATTTCTTTGCGTGTGTCCCTAAAAATAAATTTTTTAAGAGCGGGGCCCCTCCACAGGCCCCGGTACTTTGTACCCCCCTGCCCCTCTCTCACCAGCCCTGTCTAAGCATCCGTAAAAGTTCCTTTTTTGAGATCGATAATTAGACTTTTTGTGAGAGCCCACGCAATTTCAAAACGATTTACACAAATAATACCGAAGGTTGAATTTTTTCCGTGTGAATGAACACGCGCTTTCGGAAAATAAAATAGTTGGTTTTTGTATGCTTTTGCAAGTCGTTAAAGGTTTTTTGTGATGCGCAGGAAGGGCAGTTGAAACAGTAGGCTATCCGCATTTAGCGCTTTCTCAGCAACCAACAATGACATTTGTTTAAATCCGATCAAAAATTTGAAGACGCTATTCTGTCAAAACAAACTTGAATGAGCTTACGCGACAAAATAAACGTAAAATCGGCCGAAAGCGCGGATACTGCGTAAATCAAACTTAGAGATGTTTTAGCTTTGAGCGTAGAGTTAGATCAGTGGTTCTCAAACTTTTTTGCACGTTGCAGGGCCGAAACTAGGTAATGCGGGCCCCCCCCCCGAAATCATCTTTCGGGGCCCCCTACAAATTTTTTCTTGGATGGTGATGCAAAAGAGCGAGCCCCGAAGGGGCGATGCCAAGCTACGGGGGTCTGGGGGCATGCCCCCCCAGAAAATTTTGCGGAATTTCACCTTATTTTGGAGGCTTTTTGTGCGTTTGGAGCCTTTAAAATTCCTCAGTTTTAACAAGGTTTAGTAGTCTGTTTAACTAGGTCCCTTCCAAATCCACTAAAATAATGCTGCAAGCAAACTCTACTCTAACATTTCGCTACCTATGCGAAGAAAAAACGTTTTTAAGGCTTATTTTTGCGCCTTTCACTCGAGAATGAGAGGCCCTTGGCAGGAGCGGATCCAGAAAGTTTTGGTGGGGGAGATGTGATTTTAAATTAGGTTGAATGTTAACTAAATATAAAGACGTTTAGATCCGGAAACGGGCGTAAATAAGTCCTTTCAAAATGTTTCATGTTAGGGGCGTATTCAGAATTTTTTTCAGGGAGAGGACACCAAATTTCGTCACTTTTTCAAGCGCAATTTTTTCCCGGTAGAGTTATTTTAAGCAACTTAAGTAACAAAAACGACTTTAGGGAGGTCCGGGGGCATGCTACCCCGAAAATGTTTTGAAAAATTGCACACAGTAATGGTCATTTTAGCGCTTTTCGAACAATTCTCAGGCAAGGTTTGTTCATATTTTTGGCCCCTAGTTTTGAGTGCTTTATCAAATATGATGCATTTTGTAAGCACAGTTTTGATTATGCGTGCCTAAGGCGACTAAGGTTTATTGTTATGAACAGGGGTGCAAATCTATGTTAAGCATTGGGGGAGATGATTTAGCAAAATCGACCATTTTTAGATATTGGGGGGATGATTTAGCTACATTGACACGTCTGCAGATGTCCAATTTTTTGCCCACTATGAAATGAAGACCAAAAAAAAGATCATATTGTTCCCAGATGCCAATTTTTTTGCCCAAAATGAAGTGAAGGCCAAAAAAAGGTCATCATCTGCGCTGACGCCCAGTTTTGGGACATGAAAATATTGGGGGGGATGCTGCCGGATTATTGGGGGGGATACATCCCTCCCTGGATTTGCACCCATGGTTATGAGAGGTTTGAAACTGTAGAAAAACTTTATTTATCCAAAGCATTGTTGAAAATGGCTGGTGGGGGGATGCATCCCCCACACCCTCCCTGGATCCGCCCCTGGCCTTTAGTATGCTACTAAACGTTTGTTTGCTAGTTTTGCGACTGCTATTTTTCGAAAAATTTGCACGGGCCCCCAAGGCCAAAAACATAAATATGGTATGGGGCCCCACATCGCGCGAGTTAAGACAAAAAATATATTGAATCTTAGAATAGGCTTATTTAAGGCACCTTTATCATACGTTGATTAAATAGTACTACGTACTGACTAGTTACGGGGCCCCCCTTTTTGTGCGGCCCCCCCGGTTGGGGGGTTCGGGGGGCGCTAGTTTCGGCACTGGCACGTTGACCCCTGATTTAAGTATAAAATTTTCCATAGACCCCCAAGCCTAGCTTAACAATTACAAGGAAACAAAATACATCAAAAGTCGAGTTTTTAACTGAAATGCATGTTAAAATAATACACAACCCGAAAATACGCTTAGGACCACGGATGATGCAAGCATAACATATAACGTAACTGTCACTGCAGCACACCCGTTTCCCTACTTTTAAACTATTTACTGCGGCTATCTGTCGCGTTTACAACGATTGTTCTCCGTCTTACTGCATACAGTGCATAGCCTAAAGGCGCGTTTACCGATACGCGACAAAAATTTTTCGCACCTTGTTTGTTTTATTTTACTGTTCACCAATCACGCGAAACCTGCAAAATCCTTCTACATTTACTTACATTATAATTTTAATCGCGTCATCGCGTGTCGCGCTGTCGCGTGTCGGTAAACGCGCCTTAACTGCAGTACCCGCCAGTGTAACAGCTGCGCCACATTCACGACATTACTCTTGGTGATGTAACAAGGGAAAAAAGAGCAGTTTTCATGATGCCATCACAATAGATGATTTAATAAATAAACTTGTTAAAACAAATGCCCTTTTAAACCACTGTAGCTGAGAATCAGCCCTCTTAATTTCGTTTGGTTTGTTCAAAAACGTCTTTTGCATTACTTGGCGGATTAATGATAATTTTGAATTGGAAGCTTTATTGCTCCGGTAAACCCCGGCAGTTATTCATTGACCCCCATTCGACCTCTTTGCTATTTTCGACCCCATGGATGGGTTAATTGACCCCTGGGGGTCGATATCGATCACTTTGAGAACCACTGAGTTAGATCAAATGTATAAAAAATTTTATAACTCGAAGCTTTACCTTCCTTCCACTCATCTGGTACAACGTTCATCTGGTGCAGAACACCCGAGTGTCTTGGGGCAAGCAAGTGCGCACAATCTCACAATTAGACAAACATATAAATAAAAATGGTGATAGCACATGGAGTTGGTTGGTGCGTAGTTCTACGGAACTGCTTTCGCAGGTTCCACACGCAACTAGGTCATCTTCCATGACGCATATAATTCACTCACATAAAACCCAAGCTGCAATTATGTGGCTTAAAAAAATAATAATAAAATAAAAATGGTGATATTGTAACAAACTGCAAAGCAGTTTTACAAAATTCTTGTTGTTGCAGATTTCTGAATTAGGTCCTAGTGCTTCACTCATCACTGCAAAAATGAACAATTATTACATCTACTACAGCATAATTGGGCATCTAATACTACTAATTTTTAGCATTATCGTCTTCGCTCTTCGATTTAGTTCGGTCGAGGAAACTCATACTGCTTCTGAGCAATTCTGTCAATTTTCCAGTTCGACCCTAAACAAGTATTTGATACCGGTTTCTGCTCCTGTCATTGGTCTTTTTGCATTGTATGTGAGTGTGTCAATATATGTATCTAATCAAATAAACGAACTATCAGCCGGAGTAAAGCTTCTTACAAAAATTAAATCTTACAAGAATTTCTCGGCAAAACTTAAACAAGACTTGGGAAAACATGTTGTACTTTCAATGTATGATGTTTTGGCGAAAGTTACCGGGAATTCGAATCTTATTTCTGATCATGAATTAAAATCAAACTACCAGCAACATGCTGAAAGACAAAAAAATTCATCACCAGTTCACAAACATCTAATTGAAGTAGTTACTAACCAACTTGACACATTCTTCAAGGAAAACGACTTGGATGACGAAGCTAAAATGCGAAAGACCCTTGAAAATTTTGAACAATCTTGCGACGATTTGATAAAAAGACGATCCATAATATTAACTACAAACCGTTTATTTTGGATTATTGAATCGGTTGTGATGTTTTTTCTCATATTCTTATGTGCTGCAATATTATGCGAATCTGGTTCAATTCTTGTTTCCATTGGCCTTGCTTCGGCTGTTTTGTTGTCCCGGTTTATTTGTACGGTGATACTTTTAGTAGTTCGTAAAATTGTACATCCCACGTACAACAGTGCAATAGATACTGCTAAAGAAGCCAAAAACAAATGGATTGAACTGAAGGGTGATCAAAATGCAGAATCAACATTGATAGCTGTATCGGAAGAAGATGGCCTCATTTTGGGTCAGAAAGCGCCATTGATGAGCAATCCTGATGGTGAAAATGCCAAGGAAAGCAATGAAACTTGTTCTTTAGTGAATGAGCCACGTTATTTTTATGAGTGGTGTGATGAAGTAGAACCAAGTATGTCCGACAAAACAGCGTTGTTTAGCAGCCAACAGTCAACGCCCTCCAATGGCGAAGATGATGCCAAAAGCGATTTTCCTGTGGAGAGTCATAAAAACAATCGATATCTTGATCGTGAAAATTGCCAGGGTTACCGGCGTAATCATATTTATTTTTCAGCAAGTGTTGATGATGAGCTTGACAAACCTTCTTTTTCGGAGAAAACGTCGATAAACAGCGATTCTTCCAAAAACACTGCTATAAATGTTGTTGTTCCTCAGATTGTGAGTACGCCGGTACACTTTGTACGTCCTAATACACCAAAAGTTATTGTAGGTCGTGATGTTATTGTTGGTGAAGGGGACATTTACAAGTCGTGATGTTATTATTGCTGATGTGCGACAACATGGGCAGTAAAATGAAGAGCAACTACGGCATGTGGTGGTCCGGGGACATGTTCCCTGAAAAATTTTTGAACCATTATGTGCTGTAATTGCAATTATATTTTTTGAACAACCTTACCCTCGACTGTGGCTCCTTTACCAAATACATGTAAATGATAAAGCATTAGTATCGGCAGATTTTTGATTTATGTGTGTATATATATAATATAAGCTATGGCTTCATTATTATGGAAGGGTTTGAAGTTTTGGAAAATTTATGTTCGCAATTTATTGCTTTCTGGCACCCTTTTTAAGAAGCAATATTACCATAACATTTGCACGTTTTAAATTTGTTAACTTTTACCGCAGCAGTTTTGTAGGGTTATTGTTGAAGCGAAAATGATATATTGAGTTATAACTGTGCTCATCACTATAATTATGCTGTTCGTAAATAATATCATTCATCAAAATGCCGTTTGCAACGTAATGAAGACCGAATGCTTTGTAAGTGCTTTTCCCCCACGTTGTGTTAGGCACAGCCAGATTTGCATTGGCTGAGCAGGCTGGAGCCTAGGGCCTTGGAAAAGTAAAGGCCCTCGTCACGAACAAAACAGACCTTTTTTTTGGAGATTATCCAAGTAAACGTTTTTTAGTTGGATATCGACCATGATCGAAGAGATGAGTCCCATCGCAGATCATTGATCACTAAAGCGACAAACTTGAAATCCAAATAGCCTACAGCCTTGCATTGTCTAAATCCGGTCTGATGGTGAGAAATCATTAAATCTTGTTTTACCAGGGTGGGTGAAAGATATTTTTGCTGTGAGTACAGATATCTGTTTTAAATCATCAGATTTTTGATTAATCGCGATTTTCCGTAATCACTAAGCTTTGTTAATTCAGCTTTAAGCGCAGCTGCTGCATTGACTCGTTTTGTATTGTCTGAACTTCATGCAATGTTCCTACATGGTAGTCAAAAGAGTTTGATAGCCTGGTGTACCAAAGTTATGACTCGAGAGGGGCTTTTCGAGTCGGGGTAAATTCGGCCGGGTTCGGGCCTAAGTTTACAAAATATTTCGAATTCAATTCAGGCCCAATTTGAAGCTTACCGATCAATGAACAACTTTTTCAGCGCCAATTACTGTACTTGCTGTTATGCCTTCGTTTACGCGAATCTATCATTACCGTCTGGCGTTGCCTGTAACTTATCCGCGCGTTATACGGCACAGTGTACAGTGCTCATGGTTTGCCCAAACATCAAGTTTCTTTGGGCAAACATTCACATTTGAAATTGGAAAACCATCTGATGCCGAAATAAGCGTGCGCATGGCCAAGTGGTTAAGAGCGTTCGCCTTGGAAGCTGGTAGACTGGGTTCTATTCTCAGTCGGGTCACACCAAAGACTTTAAACATGCACAGCTAAACGCTCAGCAATTAAGTGTAGCGCGGAGGATGAAATGAACAGAGAATAAAAATACGTCAGTGAATTCTTGACAAAATTTAGTCCTGGCGCTAAAGGACCGTAGTAGTTATAAAGCGCCATAAAACCACACATTTCATTTCAATAACAACGTTGTAAAACACTTATATTGAACCGTTTGCAAGCGTTTTGTGTGATTTTTTTGTGATTTCATCGCAATTTTGAAGTGCTTGTCATTCTAACAGCTGTACTGCTTTAACAAGCAGCCATAGCAGAAATGTTGCATTTAGAATTTAAATTTTCTTTAAGAAATTGACAGCGTATAGGTACCCATGCTTGTTCGGTACGATTTTGTTTTGATACCGTTTTTTGATCTGTTGCCAGCCGCATGCGCCTTTAAAAATTATAGGCCTTGTAGCAGTGTTCCCTCTAAGCTGCGCTCGTGTGCGCGCGCACACAGCTTTCATAGACAGTTCGCACGCATTAATTCACTGCGCACAGACATGTTAACACGTAATAATATTCTCGGTTGGCAGATTGAGGAAATTTGTTCTTGGACTTGCGAAAAGGATGCAATTTTTCGTACTGTAAATTAAGAGTTAATATTGAATAATTATATTGAATAATAGCGAAGAAGGTACCGGTACCAGCAGTTATTGAATAATCATGTTTTCATGATACTGTAAGCCTACCCAGTGGTGTAAAGTAACGAAGTAGTTTTCATGTTTTCATGATACTGTAAGCCTACCCAGTGGTGTAAAGTAACGAAGTAGTTTTACTTAAGTAGATTACGTAAGTATTATTGCTTGGCAACTAGTAGGCCTACTTACTTAAGTGATTTAAATTTCGACCACTTCTACTTTTACTTACGTAGTTTAAACAGAAAGTAACGCTACTTTAGTGACTTTAAAAATGATAAGTAGTTAATATTAAGCAATGTATCACGCAAATGATAAATAATCATGCTTGATAATAAAATCGGCAACATTAGTATAAGGTGTATTGCAGGGGTGGCCAACCTATGGCGCATGCGCCATACGTGGCGCAATGGCTACTTAAAAGTGGCGCATTGCGCCTTTTTGATGACAAGCCTCTTCTTCTCGCTAATGTTTTGTTTATTTAGTTTTTTTATTTGCCCTCCTCCGATATTTTTCGGTGGAAAACAGAACATCTGAGGGCGTGAAGATCTTTTTTTATATTTTGCTCTCCACCGACATTGTCAGTGGAAAACAAGACGTCTGAGGGCATAGGCGCACGCAGGGGAACCACGGTGCCATGCCCCCCTCTTTGGTCCTGTAATAAGGTGCTAAAACCTAATTTTCAGTCTATAATTTCACAAACCAATAATGGTTGTAGCCTCCTTTCATTAATTTTAGACAAGCTTCAGATTTTAGATATAAGCTGTGAAAATATTTTTGCGTTATCCGTAGTGACTGCACTCACTGCACGCCCCTTTTCGATAAAAAAGTGTGCTAAAGTGAGTGTTTTTTTATATGAAAACCGTAAAAATCCGTTGGAGGCTGGGGGTTTCACCCCCAGACCCCCGGTTGTGGCCCCCCTTTGCCAAATCCTGGGTGCACCACTGTCAGAGGTCGTGAAGTGAAAACCCTTTTTTTTTGCTCTTCATTGAAATTGCACGCCCTTGTTTTAAAGAACTGAAAAGAAATGGATGCTTGATGTGGCGCATCTAAATTAAGGGTGAAAAATATTGGCGCATGGAATCAAAAGGTTGGCCACCCCTGGTGTATTGTTTTATTTTATATATATTTAAGTTTTACAATTTCGTGATATTAAGTGGTCTTTTGTTGTTTGTGTTTGACGTGGACAATGAGGTTGCATTTTGCAGATTATGACACACTTCACTTTCTTTTTTTCGTCAAAAAAAAGTGCTGATTATCCTAGATATACTTTAGCATCGGCAAAATATATGTCAAGTTTGGAAGTGAGCAAATTATCTTTTGTCAAAGCTCAGCTTTATAGCCTTGGTTTTGCAAACGCTACTTTTTACTTAAGTAGCTTCAAATTGCTGGTACTTTTCACTTTTACTTGATTGCTTTTTACATCCCCTACTTTCTATTCTCCTTCAAGTAGTTTCCGCCATCAGTAACAATACTTTTACTTAACTAGATTTCTGGACTACTTTTTACAGCACTGAAGTTACCTGTTATCAGGTTAGATTGCTGAAATTTCTTCATGGGTTCTTCATGCACAAATCTAAAGAAGTGCGCACACACCAAAATTTCCACGCACCCAGACTACAAAAAAATTCGAGGAACATTGAGCCCTAGTCTCAATTTCAAAATGTTAATTTGAAATGTTAACCGAAATTAAACCGCCAGCTCTATGCCAATGGTTGTTCGTTGCTATTAAAAGTATATTAACTCTTTCGATTATTTAGTTTGATTGAAAATTGATTGCAAATTTGTTTTGAATTTTGTCGTGTTTTCGTAAAATGGTAACTACATTCTGACTTAAATCACGCGTTAATAAACTTTATCGGCCCTCGCAATTTGATCGTTCACATTTCATTGTTTTTGTGAAACATTAGAATATGCCATAACCCCTGCTGTTTTTGTTTTCCGCTTATATTAGTTTGCCCTGTTTTCACTCGCCATTTCTAATCATGCTCTGATGAAGGACAGTCGATTTGTCCGAAAACGTTCAGCGTATTTTGTTTTCAGTATGTTATTTTGTAAATAATGTAAATACATAATGTTAAATGTTCTCTGATTATTAGCTGTTGCTACCATTTGGATATTGAAAATGTTAATTTGTTATAGGCTACGCCCGATGGCGATGTTATTTGTTGTAATATTTAACGCCTCCCACGTACGTGATGGTCGCGAACTTGTCTCTGATGCAATTTCAACGCCACTTTTAACGCTTTTGTAATTTGATAAGCATAATTCCGTGTGCTAGTGACTGCTGTTTCTGGTTTTGAATATACTATATAGGCCTACACGGTGCAAGTAAATGTTAAATTTTTCTGCTTACACGTCAATATCTGCCGCAAACATCGCTTAATGTGTTGTTGAAGGGTGTTCAGAACTTCGATGACATCTGGAAGGGATGAAACCGGGAGAAAAAGTTTATTTTAAAGTATAGGCCGTTGCGACTAAACTGTCTTGAGAAGGGAAGCCAATGGAGCAAATGAAGAGATTGCCTCCTTACTATAATGCTTTCAGGTCAAATCAAATCAAACGCACGACAAATTCGCAAATCATAAGATTAAGTTCAAAAATAGCGTAAAACTTTCACTAAACTCACAACAGTATCATTGGATATTCCAAAACTTGCAAGAGGAAGGTCTGGGGACGAAGCCCCCCCAGATGTGGAAACAAGTACATAAAAACAATTTCCTACCTCCCCAAAAATTTTTTTCTGCCGGTTACACCACGTGTTTCGCTATATCTCTCCTAACTGCTGTTTTGCATTTTTGGACGAAATAAATTTGATCGACTGTCGGGCTGACTTTTATCTTCGCGCTTGTGAGAGTCTATTTCGTTTTAAATGAATTGTAATTTTTGGGCTTAAAGTTTTGGGTTTGAATCCAAACTAATCGGTTCGTTTGCAACTACGTGATGTACATTGCGAAGTTAAGTCAAGTGGTAAAAAATAGTTAATTTTCTATTTGGGTTGTGTTTATGGTATGCGTTGGTTTAAGTACGATGAAGTTCGAATACAGATAATGGAAGAGTGCGTCAAGTTTAGTCAGCGTCTGACGGATAACTTCAAAATCAAAAAGTTGTTTCTTGAAAAAACAAAAGGACCTCTGAAAACATGTCGCCAAAACAAACACTGACCGCCTGAAAGCCTTTTCTCACAAGCTTTGTGTTTTAATTTCATTTGTTCCATCGCTTTTTTGCTATCTTTAGAGCTTAACATTTACAATAAAAAAATAAATCCAATTATGTTGATGTAATGTCGCTGTTGTAGTCTTGTATAACTAATACATTTTAGTCTATCCAATACTCAAGGTGTCATGGGAAAGTAGTGAGATGGGACCGTGTTGGTATCTTGAAGCTCAGCGAAAGAAAAAGAGAAGTTTATATTTTTTTTCTGTATGGTGGATGAAAATTTGTTGTTGTACTTTCCAAGAATTTGTGCCAGTACGTTTTGATGGATTTCTTTTCTCGTGTATGTAATGATAAAACGATTTGCAAATTGCAATGCTTAAAGTTAAATTATAATTTGATTAGTCGTAATTTTTGTCGGCAATAGGTTGAAAATGACTTCTGCAGCAATTACGTAAATTTTTCATATTTTTTTATATCATGATTGTACAATATCGCGTTGTTCACCAAATGTTTAAACTGCTTTTATTAATTCTTCATCATACCTGTTCTTTTTTTTTTTTTCTTACGTTTTTTTACTCACGTGATTGCATTGGTTTATACCGTTACTATTATTTTTACATTAGCTCAAGCTGTTTACATTTTACCATTATTCTGTTATATTTTACCTCTCTTCTTTTTTATTGATCACTCATTTATTTTAAAATCAATCATCAGTAAAAACTTGCAAGATGAGGACAAAAAATTTGCAGAGCTACTAAGTCTGCTTGAACCATGATGTTTAGTAATCTCGTGAGGCTATACGTGAAATTGTAATTGTCTTGTGTATCAACGCAGAAGGCTTTTCCGAGACGATACGATCGTATTATTGGTGGAATCACTTTTCCACAAAACCCTGTGCCCGCTGTATGTGACATATGGGAAAATATTGTTGACAACTAACTCGGTAAAGCAAATTGCGAAAGAGTTACGAACCATCTTTTTTTACTTAAGTAAATGTGGTCGGCGAAATAGATGCTTGTTTTGATATAGTCCCTAAAAAAGTTGACGGTATTTTTTAAATTGCCAAGAATTACTGTACTTAATGTGTTTTTGTGTTATAGACCAAGCAAGTCATTAAGGTGCCAGTAAAGGCAGATTTAACTTTTTTTATCATTAAAATGTTTTACCACTTATGGTTGCAAATCCAGGGGGTAGGGGGATGTATCCCCCCAATAATCCGGCTGCATCCCCTTCAATGTTTTTTTTCATGGAAGTGAAAAATTCCCCATACGATGTATAGTAAGTCTACCCAACCAAGACGCACCCCCTCCCCCCAATATCGAAAAATGATCAATTTTGCCAAATCACCTCCCCAATATGGAAAAATGGTCAATTTTGCTAAATCATACCCCCAATGCTCAACATAGATTTGCACCCCTGACCACAAATGACAACTTTTAGTAATCGCTGCACGTTTTGGACAGTGCATGAAGTTAATGGGATATATACAAGCAGGGGTAACCATATTTTCACTGTGCAAAAAAAGGACAGGTTCAGCCAGCATCGCGTTCCCCTAAAAAAAGGTCTTCTCACGTCAGGAGTAAAAACTTCTCAAAATTTTCGGGTTCTTCTAAAAAATAAAATATAAAAGGTCTTTAGTACTTGCTGATATGATGATACATATATACACTGAAAGCATGATTGGACATTTCGCTGTTTAAAATGCCAAAAAGGAGGACATTTTGGGCATTTTTTAACGTCCTGAAAGGACATGTCCTCTAAAATGAGGACGTATGGTATGCCTAATACAAGCAAAAGGCAGTTGTTTAAACAGGATGGTTGTGCTTACCTTTTTGCATAGCTATATAACCAGTTTTATGTTGCCTCGTTACAACATGCTAAAGAGTCGATCTACTCAGCGATGGCGGAAGAATTTCTAAAGTGGGGGGGCCCAAAACCAATGACCAGATTTTCTTCACCTACAACCAGGGCCGGCAGTGGCCTACCGAGAAATTTTAAAAGGGGGGGGACATAATTTCCACATTTTGTTCTAGCGTATTTTTTCGGCAGAACTAATTTGAAGCTGATTGAGAAACACGAAAAGCTCTGGGGGGGTCCGGGGACATGCTCCCCCGGAAAACTTTTGAAAATTTACATGCTGTAATGGCTATTTTAGTGCTTTTTGAATAATTTTTAGGCAAATTGTGTTTAAATTTTTTGAGCCCAATTCTGAATGCTTCGCCAAACATGATGCATTTTGGAGTTCAATATAAGAATTTTTTGAATATTTTAATTACAAAAATAAGAGCCCAAATAATTTGAAACATTCGAATGTTAGAGACGTTTCGATTTAAACTTAAACCATTATCAATCTAAAAAATATCAGTGCGAAAAAAGAGAAAAAGTTACTATACGGACAAGCTCGAGGCAAATCATGAACATACGGATGCAATTAAAAACTTTTGGTTTAGATATCAATCTAAAAAATATCATTGCAAAAAAAGAGAAAAAGTTACTATACGGACAAGCTCGAAGCAAATCATGAACATATGGATGCAATTAAAAACTTTTGGTTTTTCTAAACCAAAAATTTTGTTTTTTTCTGAACCGTATAGTAACCTTTTCTCTTTTTTCGCAATGATATTTTTTAGATTGATAATGGTTTAAGTTTAAATCGAAACGTCTCTAACAATCAAATGTTTTAAATTATTTGGGCTCTTATTTTCGTAATTAAAATGATGCATTTTGTTTGCACAATTTCAATTATGCGTGCTTAAGGCGTAAGGCTTATAGCTATGGAACAGGTTCGAAATTATAGAAAAGTTGTATGCATCAAAAACATGTTTGAAAATGGCTGGTGGTAATATGCATATCCCTCATCCTACCCCTCTGGATTCGCCCCTGGCCATAAGCTACAGAAACCATCAAAAGAATCTGGCATATTTCAGTCACTTGGCACCCTTAGTATTTTTCTTTTTTACTAAAAGGCAGAGTCAAAAGGGAAAGGGGGCATGGCACAATGGCCCCGCTCTTAAATTCGCTTTTGAGGACCGGATTTAGACAATGAGAGGCCCTAGGCTACTTGATTACACGGATTGTAAGAGCAAAAAACGGTCTTCACATCCTCAGATGTTCTGTTTTCACTGAAAATATCGGTTTGGTGAAGAGCAAAAAAAAAGATATGCTCGTCCTCAATTCTCAGATGTTCTGTTTTCCACTGAAAGTATCGACGAAGAGAAAAAAAAAGGTCTTCATTGTTCGTGATGAGGCCCCCATTTTCTCCGAGGCCCTAGGTTTCAGCCTGCTTAGCTTATGTGTAAATCCGGCCCTATGCCTACAATCCATATTTAGTCTGTCCACATGTGACATGTTTAATTTATGAGGGCTTCAGACCCGCAGTTTTCGCTTGTAGTTTCTGTTCCCCCACCCCACAAGCAAAATTTTAAAGAAGACATCTCTGGATTTTTTGCTCTTTCCTGGGTTTTAATTTCGATAGTAGGCCTATTAAGTTTCAAAATACATTCATGCAGAGGCAATATGGTAGAAATAAACACGTAAATTAGGCCCCCCCCTAAAAAATAAGTGGGGGCCAGGGCCCCCCCGGTTCCGCCACCTATGGATCTACTGTCTACGGAACGCTAGACTCTACAACATTTGTTCGTCACTGCTATAAAGTTTAAGACTTGAAGCGTTATACAGATTTAGCGAGCTTTTGTTTAACCCGAACTGCTCTGTTTTACTGTTCTTAGAGTTTGTTACGTATATGAATGCAGTTTGGCAAACTGTTCTACTGCTGTAACTTGAAGGAGATTGAAATACCGCAGGTTAAAGCCATGCTGGTGAACAGCTACTGTAACATTTTGGCTGAAGCAAGTTATTTGATTCTTTGGTCATGCTGCTATTGTTGTGCAGCTACAGTATTCAGGGCGTGCTATGGAATGGAAGACGATTTTTCTATATTCCATACAGCAAAATTTCTTCTATTCCATATTCATTCCATACTAAAAATTTTCCATTCCTTATTCCATTCCCTACTAAAACTTTTTTCCGCACTCCATTCCACTCTTCCATACTAACGTAATTTAACGTAATGGTAAAAATGCACTTTTATTAAATTATGCCGCATGCGCGTAGCTGCAGGATAAGCTTTCCAATCTAAAACTAGTCATGCTCATTTGTTGAACAATCCTACATTGCAAAAAAACACAATAAATAAACACATGCTTGTAAACATAAACGCAGTGGCGTAGCAAAAATTTTTAAAAGGGTGGGGCTATAATTTCTACATTTTTTCTAGCGTATTTTTTTTTCGGCAGAACTAATTTGAAGCTGATTGAGAAACACGAAAAGCTCTAGGGGGTCCGGGGGCATGCTCCCCCGGAAAACTTTTGAAAATTTACACGCTGTAATGGCTATTTTAGTGCTTTTTGAATAATTTTCAGGCAAATTGTGTTTAAATTTTTTGAGCCCAATTCTGAATGCTTCGCCAAACATGATGCACTTTGTTCGCACATTTTCGATGATGCGTGTTTAAGGCGTAAGGCTTATTGCAATCGAAGCGGTTCGACATTATGGAAAAATTGTATGCATCCAAAACACTTTTGAAAATGGCTGGTGAGAGGATGCATAGTTGTATACCCCTGGCAATCATCCTACCCTCTGGTTCCGTCCCTGGCCATGAGCTACAGAAACCATCGAAAGAGTCTGGCATATTTCAGATACTTGGCACCATTCGTTTTGTTCTTTTTTACTAAAAGGCAGAGTCAAAAAGGGGGGGAGCCTTTTAGTAAACGGCGTAAACAATGTACTGATGCTTAACGCAAAAGAACAATACAGCTACAACATGCTAAAAACTTACATTGCAGAACCGGAAACTGACTAATTATCCTCATTCTAGTTTGGTAGTACTTTGTAATTTGTCGTATGTTTTGATACATACTGTACAATAATGTAGTTATAGTATGGAAGTATGGAAGACGATCTTCCATTCCATTTTTCAAATCTTTCATTCCATTCCATTCTGAGGATCTCCCATATGCCATACCAAAATTCTTTTCAGGCCCGTAACCAGAAACTGAGTTCAGGGGGGCATTTTTTTAACAGGGGGGCAAATTTTTTCGTCTACTCCCTAAAATAAAAACTTTAAAAACAGTCAACATCTATCTAAGCTTGCAAAAGTATTTTTTTTATGTAAGGGCCAGTGGCACACCCAGAATTTGGCAAAGGGGGAGGGGCACAACGGAGGGTCTGGGGGCGTAGCCCCCAGCCGCCAACGAATTTTTACGGTTTTCACATAAAACACGCTCATTTTAACACACTTTATTTATCAAAAAAGGCTTGCAGTGAGTGCAGTCACTATGGACAATGCAAAAATATTTTCGCAGCTTACGTCTAAAAGTAAAAGCTTGGTTAAAATAAGTGAAAAGAGGCTGTAACCATCATTAGTTTAAGAAATTATGAACCAAAAGTTAGGTTTCAGCTACTTATTACAGGGTAAAAGAGGGGGGCTTGGCACTGTGGCCTTCCCGTGCGTGCAACTATGGTAAGGCCTAACTAAATTTTTACCGATTAATATGTAAGTTGGAATTTGGAAACAATGACCGGTTGGCGTAATGGTAATGATATCGCTTCCGGTTCGGGAGGTTTGGGGTTCGATTACCGTGCTGGTCAAATCAGACGCAGAGTCGCCTACGGCTCGCCACCGCTGCGACATTTTTTCGGAGTTTGAAGCTGTGTCGCCTAGGCACTTAGGTGCGGAGATGGGCCCCGCAACTCATTACATGCTTGGGCGTAATACGGGAAGTATAATGAAGGTTTGATTTTGATTTGCAACAAATGCATAAGAAAAGCTCTAAAAAGATAATACAATTGGCGGCTAGTACGTTGAAAAATCACGACATGATTACAACGAAATTGCTTTAAAAAAACGTCACACTCTTCCACCGTTTACAATAATGGCAATCGTGTGTGTTTTCTGCCTAATCTGAGGACAAATTCATCCAAATCAATTTCCTTGGTTCTAGATTTCTCAAATGCAAGCAGTACAAGATTGCGCTGCCGTCCGTGAGTCAATGAACGCCTGTGAGGAGTGTCAATACGCGATAAAGCAAAAAAACTGCACTCACAAATTGCGACACTGCACACAAAAGTGACTACAGCTGCTGCAGCAAGTTTATACACATTAGAAAAGACACGATTTTGTTCGTAAAGTTTATGCAGCAAAATGTTACTCTCCTTTCATTTACTTCGTAGGCCACCGAGTGGGTGAGGAATATGAACGTCGATGAAGTTAGGGCCGCCAGCTCCACACTCGCTTTAATTTCTCTTTTTAAGTGCTGGCTATACCCGGCATATTTGCGATTATGCTGACTACTGCGGGTCTCCCCAAGTATGACCCGGTAGTCACAAATCTGCTCTGATTACGTCATAAAGCTGCTCTGATTATATTCGATAATTATTTAATTGCTCTAGTCTCGCTTTTCCCGGTTGTGCGAGAGTGGACCTACCGGTATGAAACAGCTGCTTTTACTTGAATAGACCCAATACTGTGTACTGAGGGCATATGGGTTGCCCGTGCACATTTTTGCACTGTATTGTTGATAATTAGATAAAGAAGCAAGCAAAGTAGCCTATTTCTGACAGGGGGGTCTGGCCCCCCTTGGCCCCCGTCTAGTTACGAGCCTGATTCTCCTTCCATTCCATACCATTTTCGATTCCATTCCATAGCATGCCCTGACAGTATTGCTGTAGTTGCAACAATGATTTTTGTAAAGTCAATCTCCGTTGGGATTCAACAGTAGGCTACTGTAATTATATTTGCCTGTGGAAGGGGAATTATTGGCGACTTTTAAGAGTTAGCCTAATATAGAGTTTGACAATACCGTTGCTTATGTTGAGTGTATTTAATAGAAAACCGTCCTTAACCGAATTCGATCAATATATAATATCAACGAAAGAATTTATCCTGGTCAGACGCGTCTGTAGCAGCCCAGTGAGACAGCAATTTTGAGTTTGTTACAAAAGAGCTGAAAAAAAGCTTGAACAAGTTAGTAAAAAGCTTTTTCTGCATTTTTTCGAGGTTTACACGGAGATATTTTTGGATTGCTATCCAAAAAACACCTGTAGCAGAGTAATGGTAACCTATAGGACCACACTTGGATTTTATGTCTAATGTTGGTATCAAACTCTAGCCAGGAGTGTTTGCTTATCACTTTTCGAAAAATATTTTGCAAATGTCTTTTAAGCTAGTCATTGTGGTTTGTAATCCTCTTGAATTATCATGGGATTACTTTTGCATTAATCAATTAATTTCACTTATCCATAGCGTATTAGCGATAGTTCATTTAAAAAATCTTCAAATATCATCTCACACATAATAATTTTATCGCAGCAGAATCTACTGATAGGCTAAAACATTAAAGTCCTTAAAACTTTTGGTATTTTCACGCCTTTTTTTTTTCATAGCGATAGCAGTCTTGCAACATATAAGCAAAGTGCAAATTTTGCGGGTGAAAATGCAATCGATTTATCAAATTTGATTTACGATCTACAAAATAAAAAAGTCCAATCGTCATTATACTCGCAGTAATAGGCTACGCCGAAGTGTGTTACGAGTGGCGGGGTCCACTTCCGCGGCTTAGCGCCTGAGCAGCACAGCTCCAAAGAAAAGTTGCAGCGATGGCGAGCCGTTTGGGGCATCGGGTCCGATGTGACCGAACCGGGATTTGAACCCCAAACCTTCTGCCCCGACAGTAATAGAGCTAAGAAGCTAAGCCGGCCGGTTGATTTACGATCTTTCAAACTACTGTAAATTTGAAACTGGAAGAATGACCATAGGCTAAATATCTATGCACATTCATTTGTTGGAACCTTTTCAATGTTTTTTTTTCAATTTATTTAATGTTTTAGAACCTGCAGCAGTTAGTAGAGCTTGAGTTCTTACCCAGAGGTAAAAAGCAGAAGCTAGAACTTGCATTAGTTATCAAGTAGCAGCACAAATGCTGTGCAGTGAAACAGTGCTTTCCAGCCGGATGAGCAAAAAGTTTATAGGATATATTGGGTATACAACATACCATAAAACTACATGGTAAATGTAGTTTTATAGCAGACGTCAGAGAATCAATATAGACAGAACTATGTCTGTAACCTGATTGTGTTGAAGAGAGACCTTTTTTTTGAAAGAACGCTTCTCTAAGACTTTTTTTTAGAAAACACTCCTTATGCAGAAAGTTGGGTAACGTATGAAAACCGGAAAGTACAAACTTTTAAGAAAAAAGGCGAAAGTGCATGGCATTTCAAAAACGCAACGGCAAAACAATGCCAACCCAAGTTTTTCAAAGTAAAAATACGAAAGTATAAACTAGCACTAGCATTGGCTTAGCATAATGATTTATTTTTGATCGTGCACAATGTGAAAGATTGGGGTGGCTTCAACTTACCTTATCGCCCCCCTAAGCAGTGGCGTAACAAAGAGAGCCAATGAGGCACTGCTCCCCTGCTTTTGACAAATGAAAAAAAATTTTGGAGATTTTTTACTCGAACGAATCAAAACGAGACTTTTTATGGTCTAAATCCGGCCCTACCTTCCTCCTGAATAATCGCTGGCAACGCCCCTGTCCCCAAGGGCGGATCCAGAAGTTTTTAGGGAAAGGCTGAAAATTAAAGATTACCAATTTTGCAGTTTTGTGCGTCTGGAACTGCCGAAGTACCAATGTGTATCTCTAAAAATCGAAAAGAGATTAGTCCTCTCAGCTCTCCAAAAACCGCCACTAGCCTACTCCCTACCGTGTGATCTAGCTTTAATTGTTAGGGAACCTACTTGATCTAGTTTCATAAACTAGAATTTATCATTTACTAGGGTTACCATCAGAGCTGGATGTCTCGAGACGTGTCTCGGTCTCGAGATACGTTTTTGAGTGTCTCGGTCTCGCTATGCCAATGTCTCGTCTCGGTCTGGGACCTTGAAAGTCTCGGAAAATGGTCATGTCTCGATCGAGACATGAAAAAATTTTGGATTTGAAGCAGCATTCAGGTCTCTGATTCGGAAGCAACAATGGTACTTACCCGATGTATTCAAAGTAAAACATTGTGCGTGATTTCGCACTTTGCATAAACATTTGGCCACATTTTGTTTAGACCATTTTGCTTTGTCGTTCAGGCCTGCAGAATTGCAGGCTTTTGCTTTCTTTTTGTGAGCAGCATATATGAAAACTGGTCTATTTCAACCACTAAACACATGCATTCGATGGTAATCTACTCTAGACCAGGGATGTCTAACCTTTTAATTTATTAGGGACCCATTGCAAAATTAAATATTTAACTGGGGCGCAAAGCGACCAGAATTCCAATATTTCATATTAGGCTATAGTTCTGAGAAAAAAAAAATTACCATTGATAGCCTTGTACTGAGCCGCATTTTGCTGAAAACGGATTTTTTTTAACTACAAAGAAAATTTAAAAAGCCATCAATATAATTAATTAATGTAATAATTAATCCAATAATGTTAATTTAGTTTTAACTTTTAACAATATGGCCTTCACTCAAAGACAACAACCGCGAGCCACGTCTAAAAAATTAATATATTTTTTATGGGCAAACGGTGTGTCAAATCAAAACATTTTCAAGAGAGTAACGTGTCATATGTCATAAAATTAAGATTTTTACAAATTTGTTCCCTATGAAAGATGCTATTATAGTCTGGTTTACAACAGCTATTAAAAGATTATTCAAAGTAGTGCAGGCTCAAACAAAACTTCAAATTGAAAAAAGTGCAGGGATTACAGTTGCAGGAAATTTGGTTACGGACATGGGAAGTGCTTCTAGATTTGAGCTAGCTCTTTTTATGAGAAAGTTATTAACCAGATAGATTTTCAAAAATGCATGGTGTCACAATGACTATAAAATGTTTATGTTAATTAATTTATTATTTATTAAATATAAAGTATTTTGATTAAGTTTCATGAACACTCTCGTGCTCAATACTTGATAAACTTGCTAAAAAATTGTTTTAACTGAGGATAGTGGGCTGCAATGCCGACTTCCCTGGTTTAGACCAACATAGCCTACCAATGGCTTTTTGTTTAAAGTTTTCTTGACATCTTTTTCTTTAGATTAAAAAAGAATATTGGGCCGTGTAATCGTCTGTGAGAGGTATTGCTTGCCTTGAATCTTCTGTGATAATAAGCTGTTTCGTTGTTATTATGGTGAACTCGTTAAATCATTAATTGTAATCGTTAAAAGGATATGACCAACAGCACATTTATAATAGGCCACATCAGTTCATAACCGCGACGGCTTCATTTGTTTTTGCTAATGTCATTTTGCTATAAAGTTATTTCAATAACTTGGCTTAGTAGAGCCCATACTCCAGTGTATTACTATCGTTTTTATATTTTCTAATTTTTGGCTTATGAAGTCTCGTCTAGAGTCTCGTAACTTTAAAGTCTCGTCTCGGTCTCGAAGCTATGATGTCTCGTCTCGGTCTCGAAGCTATGATGTCTCGTCTCGGTCTCGAAGCTATGATGTCTCGTCTTGTTTCGGTCTCGAAGCTATGATGTCTCGTCTCGGTCTAGGTAGGTTCGGTCCTCGTTCCAGCTCTGGTTACCATACGTCCTCCTTTTGGAGGACATGTCCTCCTTTTTGACCCATAAAAGTTTGTCCTCCGAGAACGCCAAAAAATGCCCAAATGTCCTCCTATTCGGCATTATGAACAGTGAAAACATGTCAAATCATTCTTCCACAAAATATTTTGAAAAGTTTCTCTGCAAACTACAGCCTGCGGACGTGATGACCTTTTTTTTTTGGTTTTCACTTGTTTTTGAGCAGAAAAATGGACATCTGCGGACATGATGACCCTCAAACATCCTGTTCTCCTTTTGCATAGTAAAAATATGGTAACCCTATCATCTACTGATTTTTGTTGATTAGAGTTTGATGTTGATCAAAGTTAAACCTTCATTGTACTCGCTATTACGTCGAAGTGTGTGACGAGTGGCTGGGTCCTTCTCTACGACTTGGCGCCTGGGCAACACAGCTCCGAAGAATCGTCGCAGCGGTGGCGAGCCGTTGACGACACTGTATCCGATTTGACGGCCCCGGTAATCGAACCCCAGAACTCCCCCACCGATATCAAAATTTTAACAACTGAGCTAACCAGACAGTTTTTCGAAATTCTACTTTATGATTAGAAAAAAACTTGCAATTTCTCTCAAAAATTCGAGGTCAGAATTGATTTGTCGCTCCGCTTCTTTAAAACCAGGAAAGCATAACACAGTTTTGTCTCCATATGTTAGCTGATTAAAATTTTCCCACTTCTGTATTCTCCATTTCTTTCACATTTTCATAACTAGTTGCAGTGCGAAAAGCAATGATTTATAGCGAGGATTCTTTGTAAAGAGCCCATATTTTGTGGTGTTCAAAAAAATTAACTCTCATTTTTTTAAATCTGGAAAGCTTAAAAAAGATATTGTAATTTTTTTCGTAACAGGTAACTTAGCGCGTTTGTTTAGAGCACAAAAAAGTAAATCTCTGAAAACCGTCACAAAACTTTGTTCACCCATCAGCCTACTCTTGAGATGCCGAGGTCATTCACATACTAAAAATCTAACATCAACGCAAATCTTTGTCAACGTAAGGCGCCGACCCCCAAATTTTTAGAGGAAACGAAGAAGTGCTTGACCCGCAGTTTTATGCACAAAAAGTGCTTGACCCGCAGTTTTATGCACCTCGAAATATCCAAGTACAATTATTTTGAAATGTATGAGTAAAAATTTAGGGGGAATGCTTGAGCCCTCTAGTCCCCCCAGATCCCATGGTTCCGCGAGTGAATGTGTTTTGCATAAACCAGAGGTCACCAAACTACGGCCCGTGGGCCGGATCCGGCCCGCGAAGTGATTTCATCCGGCCAGCCACGCTGGCAGGCGAACAAAAAAAATAACACCAGCACTGAATTGCTAAGTCAAAAATTCCCAGACATTTTGGACTGCCGCTGCTGTAGAGCTACACGCAACCTTTTACTGATTCTTATTATGACATCACAAACTTAAAAACGCCATTGTTCTTAAAAACGTTCAGTTGTAAACCTTCTGAGATGCCAATTGACCTGCAAAATTAGAACTCATTGATTTGCAAGCTAACGAAGTATTGAAAGAAGGACAGCTTGTGGAATTTTACCGCTCTTTACCTGACAATGTGTTTCCAAACCTGAAGAAATTCGCTTCTAAGATGGCATCAATGTATTGGACGACTTATATTTGCGAGCAAACTTTCTCAAAGATGAATTATGTGAAGTTGGAACATCGTACGAGGCTGATCGATGACCACTTGAAGGCTATTCTTATGGTTGGGTGCTGCACCTCTACGCCAAACGTTGGTGATATTATGAGAGAAAAAGGACAATTTCATAAATCCCACTAGTTTTGACAATTTCGCAATTTCAGCTTACATAGCTGGTGTTACATATCTTCAGTAGTTATTTTTTTCGTAACTTAGTTATTTTTTTTTCTTTCGCAATTCATTAGGCTACCACAACCTTTCGATTTTCATCACAACTTTGCTCTTCCACCGCTGACTTAGTTATTGCGTTTAATTCATGCCGATGGAGATTATAAATAATTGTATATTTTTTCGCAATTTGCATCCGGCCCGCAGCCGTTATTCTCGCAGCAATCCGGCCCTCGGAGCAAAAAGTTTGGTGACCTCTGGCGTAAACGATGAATTTCATAACTACAATCCTACGTTTCATGTATCATTCTTCTGTGACATTATCATTTCAGTGCTTTTAATTTGTTGTTGGTTGCGAATGCTATTGCTGGAATCACACAATAAAATGTCATAAATAATTAAAACAGCAATGTTATAAACGTTCACTTGTTAAGCTGGTCGCTTTGTCTACAGCTTAGGTGCCGATAAATGAAACTTCGTAAGTATTCCGCACGGAAAAGAGTTATTTTGCGCGCTAACAAGACACCAGCAAGAGTTGAGTCAAGTTACGTTCAACATCAATTATAATCAGCTGATTTCAAGAAATCAAGCCTTTTAAGTACAGTGATTTGTTAGTCGATGCGATAGATGAGAAGTTAGGCTAACAAGTTTGCTGGTAGGGGGATGATGTCGAATGCTCTTTACAGACCGGAAACCTAACTTAAAGGTAAGGGCCAGCTAGAAATTCTCCGTTAGCAATATAGGATCCGAGTTGGTGGTTAGTATCAGCTAAAACTAAACTATGACGTCAAGCTTTTGTGGCATAGGCTGCATAGCATCAAGCAAAAGGTCAAAATTCTAGTCACATAATAGATATACAGGATTACAAGTTATGACCAATATAATTTTTACTGCAAAAATGGAAAGCAGAAAAAGTTATAATTATGCAGAAAGTCACGAAGGACAGTCTGCACAAAACAACGAAGAAACCCTGTTACAATTAAAGCCATTTGACGTTGAGAACGAAAGACACTGCTGAGAAAACAAGATTAGGCTTGCTTATGGCGGACTCTGCATCATGAATAGCTGACTGTCGCGGAAACAGAGTAATATGAGTGTTAATAGGCGATAGTCCATTTGAAATTAAAATGAAGTTTTTACGTTTATTCAGCTATAAGGTGCTTCTAAATTTATTTTTGATTCTAGCGATACGAGTATAGCCTTCATAAAACCAGCAAATTTCTTGCAGATCATTATCATTGCACAATCATTTTGCGATGGACTAGAGATTTTTGAAGTACACATCCTGTCAAATTATCGGATTTCATCTGTTACATCATCGTTTGTTGATCAGTGCAATCCTGTTTTTATCATTAAGTCGATTTTTCTCTTTAAATTAACGATCTGAAGTACTCAGAGTTTTGCCTGTCTAATGTATAACAGTTGTAAATTTTTATAAGTTTTATGAGAATATGAAAAAATAACCTACCCACGCCTTTTCAGTATTTTTGGGGAGCTGTTAAATAGTTTTCCAGGAAATAACAGAGGCAATAAAGTAAAAGTTCGAATTTCAACTGGTTGTGTTCGTTCTTGATTAAAAAACATAGTCGCAGAGAGAAGAGACAAAGTTTTAGCTATACAGTATTCACAAGTGATCTGAGAATTATCAAATCAAGAAGGAGTAGGGGTGAAGGCACAAATGTGCTGCTGATCGTAGCCTACAAGTTACAACGACTTATTTACAATTATAAGCTACTGTATCATGTACTATGTTGTCATATTTTTTCATGTACGCAGTCAGCGGCGGTAAGTCTATAACACACGTTTACCCAATTGTTTGTTGAAAAGTTTGGTTATGACAATAAAACGGGTTAGAGAGGTTTCGTATGGTTTGTAATCATCACCACTTCTGCTGATGATATCTTCATTTGTGTTTCCGAAACGTCTGGTTTTGAACATAACTTCAACTTTCTTTTTTCGTTACGCTATTGTTATTTCGACTTTTATTATAGCTTCAGATATATCTTTTTTATATATACATATTTTGAAAAAAAATTGGTTAATGTATTTAAGCTTACAGCCTAACTGTGCATAACATCAAAAATTGTAAAACATTTTTGTTGTGATGACGTTAGAAATGACGCAACTATAAATGATTTTGTGGAAAAACAATGGCACAAAATGACGTAAGTGATGACTGGGAAGGCTTTAAACTTTTTACTCCAGCAGATTTGGAGTCATTGCGTGAAAGAAGAAAGCGTTTAGAAGATCACAAATGCACCGAAAAATATTCTGGAGCAAAACATAGCATTCTCAAAGGTGATGAACTATTTATTTGTACGAACACTTTTTGTTTTTTCAATTCCAATGTTGTGATTGTTGGTTTAACTTTGATAGCTATTATGATTGTGGGTTTAACTTTGCTTTGATCTTCTAAAAACTAAAAACCACTTTTTGTTTGTTCAGGTTTGAACGAATCCTGGACACCTTCGGATTTGGATCAAGATGAATTTGTTCCAGAACCGGACCCAGTTTTAGGAGACGGCCAAGAACTACCCCAATACTGTGGGGCATTCCCTGAAGAACTGTATAACTGTTTATTAGAGGATATGGACATTTACTACAAACAAAGAGGGTTGGAAGTAGGTTAAACTTTTTTTAAATTCATTTTTGTGCCTTTTCCTTGGCTATGTTACCTCCGTATTTTTTTCGTTGTGCTATAGGCCTAGTCTAAATATGAAACCAGCAAGATTTTAATCTTTGTCATCTCGTTCTAAACATTGTAAACAGTTGTTTTTGTTCTTTGGCATTCAAGCATGAGCAAAGGCGTTGCGAAACGTTTGATTTTCAAATCGTAATAAGCAGCTGCTGAATTTGATTTGCCACACATAATCATTGTTTACGTTACAAGGTCCCGACATACTTGGTGTTTATATTTTTTACTTACTGTGAAAACTCTTTGAATATTTAATGGAGTTCCAAGTTTAGCGCATCATTCAAAGCAACTTGCCGATATTTCATTTTCCTCAAAGCTTAAACGAAACAGTTTGTAACTAGCATCAGTTTAAATGCTTTTTTGTATGACTAGTTTTTTGTACATCTGAAGTTTTTACATTATATGTTGGACCATTACAATTGCTTTTGAAATTTATGAGAGTTTTTTGGTTAACAATTTCACGGGAATTATTTTTGCGCAGAGATTTTTGATTTAATGTAGCCTGGTGGTTATCAACGGTTCACTGTGAAAAATCTGAAAGACCCTATGAGGAATGCCAAACTGTATGTAATGTAGGCTACACTTTCCTAGCAGATTCCGCCGCAGAAAAAGGGTCCCTAAGCCATTATATATTGAAATGGGAGTTCCAGGGGAGAAAGGCTCCGAGCCACTACTTTGATGCTCTTTTTTGTCATTTTGTAGTGATTTTGTTCTGTTTATCTGACATGTCAAAAACCTGTTACTTTTGACTTAAACAATTGCTTCTTTTTTAGACTTTCTGCATGGTTACGAAAAGATATGGAAAAAACTATATCTACCGCTTTAGCGCCGCCAACAGTTTCTTCATTTTTTCCCCATTCTTACGCATACGTCACTGGGCCCTCAACACCATTCTGCATCCGTATCCTTTACTTTGTGCTTGTAATTGTATTTACTAAAAATTAATAAAGTGAAAGTGTGTGTAGCCAATCACATCGATTCGAAATTTTTTTTCAAATCTGAAGCTTCGCTCGTTTTCTATGTATTCGTAGCCGCATAAAACTATATATACGCAGCAAGCAGTTGCAAAAAGCCTCAAGAACAAATAAAAATGCTGGGATGGATCCAAAATTATCAGGGAGCTATAGGGGCTTAAAATGAAAAAAGTGCGTGTCTTGCAGCTTCATACATCTAAGAGTATCCAAGTGCAATGTACTATAAATCAAAAAATCAAATCTACATCATAGTCGTGTCGTTACGCCGAAGCGTGTAGCGAGTTGTGGGGACCATCTCCGCGGCTTAACGCCTGGGCAACGCAGCTCCGAAGCAACGTCGCACCGGTGGCGGGTCGTTGGCGACACTGTTTGCGATGTGACCGACCCGGGATTTGAACCCCGGATCTCTCGCACCGACTGCAATGTCTTGACATCTGAGCTAACTTGCTTGTCTATGTATATATAAGCATGACTAAAATTTACCGGAAAAGGCTGGAGTTTCGTTATAGCTCCCCCTCACTTTAATTCCGTTTATGATTTGGGTCTACTGCGATTAGGCTAGCCGTTAGAAACAATGAATATTTTAAAAAGTACAACACTTAAAGCCACATTCAGGAAAACATTGTTTTCTTTCCAATGCTCACAAGCTAAATTGATTCTGACAAACGACTCATTAAATTAGTATTTACAAACCCAACTTTCTCCTGCCACCTTGCAATTTAAAATTTAATCACCCAACTAATGAAATATTGCCTCTAATCCAATAGTTTGAAGTCAAAATAGTTTTATCACATTAAGGCTTTGTCACGTTTGTTCTTGGTTTTAATTTTGAAAATTTTAGTTTTTTTAAATTTTTGCCTTTTTTTTTTTAACCCTACTGACAACTTCATAATGTTTTATGGTCTTGCGCTGCCTTTTTTTCCAACCAAAAGTTTCTTTGGAGTAGTTTTGAGCTGGCAATTAATTATGTTTATCGACTATTACTAGTCTAAACAGTGCTGGGCTGTAGCAAAGGTCAACTTTAACTTAATGTGGGACTGCTCTGCATGCTGTTTGGCACCATAAATTCTTCAGGGTAAGAGCTATAGATAGTCAACGTTAATAACTTGTCAACTTAAATTGTGTTTTAAACTATTACGGAAGTTCTAAATAAATTGAATAATGTTTACAATTTTGAGATATTTTTTCCCTTTGTTGCTTTTTTCCTTGACTTTTTCGATTTCTCAGAGCTTTTGATGCTTTTATTTTGATCATTATCCTTGTGAATTGCGTGTTTCTCGCACTCAATAAAGAATACAAAGAAGCAGAGTTAGTCATTCGTCCAAGTTTTGCTGTACCAATTTTAGTAATGACTTTAATGATACTCACATTTAGTGAAAGTACTGATAGCTTGTTTTTCGAGAGTTACTGCTATTAAAATTTTACTGTGGTGTTGGCTTATAAAATATTTGTAATAAAGCACTCCAAAAAATCTTTTTCAAACGCGTTAACACTTCCACAGTCTTTTGCAACTGACGATTTGACTGCCGAAATTTTAAGGATTTAAATTCAAAATTGCATCTTCTGAAATTTTTTTTAAGTTCAGTTATTCTACAAAATTTAAACAAGCTTGCAAATAGGTGACTTGCTTTATGGACTTCCAAATTCAAAGCTCATAATTGGTAGTTGACTAAAGTCGGTTTAAAAACGGTCAAAGTGTGATGCATCATTAGCCCGTTATATTTCTCAGGTATACATTTACAGTCCTATACACAATCGAGATGTTAATTAAGACGCTTGCTCGTGGCTTTATTGTGAATCCATTTTCATATCTACGAGATCCTTGGAACAAGCTCGACTTCTCTGTTGTAATTCTAGCGTGAGTCAGTTGTTAAATATTGAATCCCATTATTATAATAGGATCAAGTGATGGCCAACTTTTAGGAGTAACTAAATTAAAAATTGCAAATCAATCGAATGATAAATAATCATTCCGCAATTAATTGTCAAGATCCTCCCCGTGATCAGTCCATTGAAACGATCGAGAGAGAGTTTTGAACTTGTCCAAAAAAAATTTTTGCGACCAATCGGTGATGGTAATTTGCATGCAACGGTATTGGTCGCAAGAAGCCAACCCACTAAACTCAGCTAGTCGTGTATCTTGGAAGCACTATAAGTTGCGTGATAGTGCAGCGCTGGATTTCCCGTTTAACCCAAATCACAGCCATCGACAAATTCACCTGTAGCGCGATCTGTTAATGCACATTTCAGTTTGAACGAAGCTTTAGTAATACATTCCTTGATGAGAAAAAAACGAAACAGCTGCGATGCATAATTTAAATAGGCCTATTGCAAAAATTCAAGAGATGTGTGGTAAGTTTGTCAACACAAAAAGTCGTATTTAATCCTCTTGTTTTTCCAGTTATGCCACGATTATTGCCGGCTCAGATAATAATGTTTCTGGTGTTCGTACATTTCGGGTTTTCAGAGCATTCAAATCCGTGTCAATTGTTCCAGGTGAGTTACACGCGTAAGCGACGTAGGTTGACGTTTCCGTTGTTGATCAAAATTGTCTGGATGAGCAATCTATAATAATGTAGGCCTACACGCAATCATTTTATCTGCAATCCGCACAGCTTCCCTTAGCCAAAATTCAATGAAAACTATTCTAAATATTGAACCGTAAGATGGGATTACAGATATCTAAGAGTAAAATTGGTTGGATCAGTTGAGATTCTATCCTTTTTGCACAAAACAAAGTTTTGAAAAAAGACGTTCTCTAGCGATTTTCAAAAAATTACGGCAAATACTTTGCAATTTTCCAGTATTTATTCACCCTGTCCACCTGTACAATTTTTAGTAGGCTTTGGGCCCGCGTTTCTTGTTTCTAGTTTCTGCATCATGATCAATTTTTTGATGTCATAGTTGAAAAAGTGATTATGACATCAAAAAATTGGTTATGATGCAGAAACTAAAAACCGCGGGCCTCAAGCCTTCGAAAATTGGACTTTATAGCAAGGTAGTGGTTTCTCCATATTTATCTTCCTGATACATGGCAGCGGCACATGCGTCACAGCAAGATAAAACTCGTTAGTGCTTGCATTACGTTTTTAATTAAATTGTACAGCTCAGTGTTGCTTTTTTAATTTACTGCTAGCAAAAAATCCGCCTGGCACAAATAATCACCTTGGAGCGTCTTATGTGATAACGCAACGTCAAAGCTTAAGATTTTCTTGAAACCAATATTCTTCTAATTACAGTCATTGTTAAAACGACCACTAGTTCCAGCCTTATCACGCCTAATAAATTCTTTATAGTTGAAAGTTTTCCAAAAAGACTTAGTTTTTACTAGTGTTACAGGCATAGATGGCGGAAGCGGGATGCCCTGCCCCCCCCCACTTTTCTTTCAGAGGAAACTTAATTTACGCTTTTATTTCTACAATAATACCTCTGCATGAATATATTTGGAACTTAATAGGCCTACCATAGAAATTGAAACCCAGGAAAGAGCTTAAATGTAGAGATGTTTTCTTTAAAATTTTGTTTGCTAAGTGAGTGGAACAGAAAAAGTGTAATCTTCTTGCAGCAAAAAAAATTAACTTACGACTTGTAAATGCAGACCTGCGCATTCCGCAAATAGTTTCGCAAATTTTGAAAATTGCGCAATTGCGAAATTTGAATTGCGCTTCAAGTAAATTTTTTACCACTTGCGAAATTTGCGTTGCGCTTTAAAATTTTTTTTGCTTCTTGCGTAGTTTGTGTTGCGTTTTAAGCTAAATTTTTGACTAATTGCGCGATTTGCGTGGCGTTTTAAGCTAAATTTTTGACCAACTGCGTAATTTATGGTGCGTTTTAACTACATTTTTCACCATTTGCGCTCCACTAGCTGATTTTTACCACTTGTGCAATTTGCATGACTTTTTACTGCATTAATTTGTGCTGTTTCTCCCGATCTATCTTGTATATAGCATGATTGAAATAAAAGCGAAACTGTGAATTTTTTCCAGAAAAGAAAAACGCCAATGGGAATGATTAGATATGCTTTTAAAGCAAAGTTATCGAAAGCCTCATTTAAGTGGTGATAGATAAGGCGAGATGACGTGGTGGGATAATTGCTGCTTCTCTGCGTCACTCTTACAAAAAACTCCTAAATGTCTAACCTTGCTCCAAATGAACAACGAGTGAGGAAATAAGATATAGGTAGAGAATTTGAGTGCGCTTTAGCTTATGATGAAACTTCTAGTTGCGGTTGCAGTTTATCATTAAAAAATATTGTTTGCGCAATTTGTGTTAGCACTTATCCGCCTTAAAACTTCAATTGCGGAATTTGCGATTGTGCTTTGCCGTTTTAAAAATCTGCTTGCGCAATTTGTGGTTGCGCTTTCACAGTTGAAAAATCTAATTGCGCAATTTACGGTTGTGCTTTTTAATTTTAAATTTTTGGTTGCGAAATTTGCGAGTGCGTTCTTTACATCAAAGAATCGTTTGCGGAATTTGCGTTGCGCTTACTTAAGTGTTTTTTAAGTACCCACATCTGTGTGAATGTTAAATTCAGCATCTTAACATATAAAAGGCAAACCAGCGATTGGTAGCATCTAAGCCAGGTATTCTCAACTTCTTAACCGTGTCCCTTGGCCCCCAAAGGGATCACAGAGCACAGAGTGGGTTTTCGGACAATGGGGTCCCGGACAGGAAAATGAGCACCAGGACAAATGGGCACCAGGACAAGTGGGTCCCGCACAAATGGGCACCAGGACAGATAGGTCAGGGTTAGGGTTAGGTCAGGGAAATAATTGTTTTGGACCCATTTGTCCTAGAATCCTCAGAGTGTTCTCTTGACAGCCACGATGGTAGGAATCATTAATGAATTATAACAGACCGGGACTTTTAAACTTACACACTGTAGGGGCCACGGTCGTTTAGAGGTGCAGTCAAGGGGCCATGGTTCAGAAAAGATTGAGAATCACTGATCTAAGCTTTCAGTATGGAAAAAGCATTTTACTGTACGTTTTGAGACGAGGCGAGGTACAGTAGTTGTCATAAGTGTTGTTTATAGTAAAACAATAGCAACTAAATTCAAAACTACAGGCCTCTCCACCAAGTTATTGTATACCCAACTATCTGCACTGACTTTGCAGACAGTCACTACAGTCACTCAAAAGAAATGTATAACCTACTGTCTTAGCAGTGTAATTTTTCGTAATGCGAGGGGCGGAGCTAATTCTCGGGGAGGTGGAAACTTTGCTTTTTTCAGACTTAATTTTGACGTTAACAATTAACCTTCAAAATCAATAAAATAACCAGCTGCACATAAAATAAAAGCGGCATACTGTGCAAAATATCTATAGCAATTGTTTTGAATGTATTTAAATTTTTTAATTCACTTTGTTTTGCTGTGCAGTGCAAACCCTAGCAACTCTTTTGCCAACAAAAATGCTTTTTCTAGTCGGACAAAGCAGTTAAAACGTTTCGATTCTAGTTTTACGCGTGGCGATACGATTTATGAAGTTCTAGTATTTCTCTACGCATCACCTTATCGGCGTAGGAATTAACGTTAATTGGAGTTGAGTTATTGATCATCCCAACTTTATTTTTGGTATGCTCCAAAAAAGCTTACTGCCTTTGTTGTTTCCGTGACATACCGTGAAACCTCTCTTTGAGCGCCACTCGGCCACGGCGCTCTATTTTTTAACCCTTCCCTTCTCCTATTGTGGCGTTCTATTAGAGGTGGTGTTCAGTTAGAGAATGGTTCTATATTTTCTGATTAGCTGGTCAGAATTTTGGGAAGATCTTATAACAAATTTGACATTTGACCTTAAAGGAAAAAAACATCTACCGTAACACACTTACTGATGAGTAATCGAAAATTCAATGGGGAAAATCAGGTGACACGTCCATATGTAACCGTTTTCGTCATTTTCAACATCTTCCCATGTAGCAGCATTACAGGTGGTGTTCAGTTAGAAAATGACGCTCTATTTTTCAATCCTTGCCCTATAGTGGCGCTCAAATAGAGGCTTTACGGACGGTTATGGTATTTACGGTAGCTGTTAGGGTTGCTAAAACAATAAACTTTAGCTACACAATAACCCTGTCCACATGTCCAACTTATGTGAGTTGTAGACCCACGGTTCTTAGTCGTAGTTTTTGCATCACATTGAAATTTTTGATGTCATAATTTAAAAAAGTGATTATGACATCAAAATTCGATTGTGATGCAGAAACTAGAAACAAGAACCTTGGGTATGAAACCCACATAAATTAGACATGTCACATGTGGACAGGCTAAATATGGGTGGTAGGCAAAGAAAATCTGGTCATTGATTTTGGGTCCCCCCACTTTAGAAATGCTTCCGCCATCGCTGGTTACAGGCAATTAAACCACAAAAATATCAGTTTTCTTTTACTAAGAGAATGCTCAAGTAAAACTTAAAGCATGGATTTGAGAGCAGTTTTTACTTACAACATTGTTTCGTTCATTTTTTATCTTTTTTCAGGATTACGAACAATTGTCAATTCTTTATTCCGATCCATGAAACCACTGGCCGAAGTAATGTTTATCATGCTATTTTTGGTGGTCGTGGTCGCTTTGATTGGCCTTCAGGCCTACCGTGGCGTGTTACGTCGGAGATGCGTCAGAACACCTGACATTGATGAAATTAGCAGTGGCGCAGCGTGGACTAGTTACGTCAGAAACAGAAGTAAGTCGGTTTAATTTGCAGATAATTCCATTATGAAGTCATAAGAAGCATATAATGTACTTGTATCTCTATCTCAAAACGCTGAACTCTAAAAATCTTGTCTTGCCTGTTTCCAGCTTGGCTTAAATTCCAGAAAAAAATTATTAATAATTTATCGACCTCTAGCAATTTTCTTTTACGGACTTAAGTTTCAATTTAACTAGAGGTATAATTGCGTAACGTCGTAATTGATGACTTTTCAAGAGCGACTGTTAATATTTGTAATGGTTAAGGAAGCGGTAATCCCAATTCACCACAATACATCATGCGTATAATCACGGAGATACCATAACATAAACTAATGCATCAGTGCAACAAAATGTAAAATATAAGGTTTGAAGCCATAAGCATTCGCTAATTAAAGCGTGAAGTGCCGTTGCTACTCGACGTGTGCTTGCATGGCTGTTTTCCACTTTAATTGTGACAGTCTAAACAGAAGTAAACTTTGCTTACTTTTCCATTGCTTTTTTGCCACAAAAGGCCTTGGTAGACGTTGGTCGCCCAGGTTAACCCTTCTCTTCTCCTATTGTGAGTGAAACCTAACCTTTGAAACGCTTCCCTGTCATTTGTATTCTCTATGTTACCATCTGTGTGTCAAGCAGCACAGCTTGCACACAGATGCAAACGAGCTTGTAAGTTATTTATTGGTTTCTTGGTTAGGTAACTGGAGAGACGCGGAAGGAGAGACGGCGGTGTGTGGAAACGATACTGGAAGTGGGTAAGTACAAGTTTTTAGATGGCCACAAACCCATGGTTGATTGTCAGTGCTTATTGTCGTTGACTTGCTGGCAAGAAATGAGTGTAAAGAAGGAATTTTTGAGAGATGGGGTTGACGTTCTGCCAATAAAAATTAGCGAAATATCAAATAAATCAAATCTAATCCTCATTTTACTCGCCGTATTACTCCGAAACGTGTATCAAGCGGCAGGGACCATCTCAGCGGCTTAGCGTCTGGGCAATACAGCTCCGAATACAACATCGCAGCAGTGACGAGCCGGTGGCGACACTGTGCCCGTCAGAGATGAGCGCGATACTCAAATTTTGAGTTAATCGATATCGATACACGATACTTGAAAATGGAGTTAATCGATACCGATACTTGATACTTTGAAGAGGTGTTAAATCGATACCGATATCGACACTTGTATCGCCGATACATGTATCTTGATACAATATCAGAAAAAGAAGAAGTAAAAAAAGTTGTTTTACAAAATTTTGCTAGAGTCGACCTTGCTGGGTGACCTGCGTTGCCACCTCTGTCACTTGCAGAGCAAAGATGCAGTTTCTTTTCTTCCGGACGCTTGCTGCGCAGCTGCTTTTGAGTTTATTATAAATCCTCGTGCTGCGATACAAGTTTGCAATCTGCGGACAATTGCAATTGCAAAACGTAAAAATGGCGCTTATATTGAACATGTTCCCATTTCACAATTAACTTCGTTCAATGGCGTTACAAGAGAGTTGCAAATAGTGATAACATAAATTTGCCGACAATACGTCGCTTTGAATCATTGAGGGAATTGACTTCAATTTGTTTTCACATTGTTCAGAAACAGTTTATGAACACGCAGTCAACACCTGGTAAGATTGTTCGACGCTCGTGCTCAAAAACGGTATCGAGATACTTGTATCGGCGATGCACAAAAACACCCTTAATCGATACCGATACCCGATATTGTGGTGAAATACTAAATTGATACCGATATTGATACAAAAGTATCGCACGATACGTATCGCCGATGCAAGTATCTCGATACTGCCCATCTCTGGTGTCCGTTTTGACCGACCCGGCATTCGAACCCTCGACCTCCTGCAATGGCTGTTTTGTTTTGTCCTAAAAAACTAAGCTTACCGCGGGTGGTTGCTAAATATTAAAAGACCTGAATTTGAGAGTTGGCTGATCATTAAACATCGGCTGCTTACCTTTGCTTTCTTAAAAATCTTGATGTTTAGATTATGTCCAAGCGATTACATATGTCTTCCGAAAATCGATGAAAATCCCGATTATGGATACACCAACTTCGATCATATAGGGTACTCTTTGCTCACGTCATTTCAACTCATAACACTTGATTACTGGGAAAATGTGTACAACATGGTAAGTGCTAAGCAGGGTTGCGAACTCGAATTTACTGAATTCGATTTTGAACTTGAACTCGAAAAAAGTTGATGTAGTTCTAAGCTGATCCTACACTTGACAAAAATTGCTTTATTTAACATAAACTTGGTAAAAATTACTGAAATCGAACGTGTACTCGCAAAATGATTAATTAACTCGGCTCAGAAATTTTTAGTGGTTTCGAACTCAAACTTGAACTCTATTAAAAATGCTAGTGAGATTGCAACCGTGGCACTAACTGCTTTCAGTTATGCCGAAGAGACACTGGTTGTTTTACTTCAAAACGCAAATGGAGAAACAGAGGAAGTAATGCTTAGGCCTATTTCTTTCCCATTTTTCAAATATTTTGCTTCTTCATTGTATAAGTAAATCTAAACTTCTAGTATTGGCAAGTAAAAAATTGGTTTGAAAATTGAAAACTAATTTAAGTTGATGCTGAAATCAAACCAGCATAATTAAACATGCTCCTTACGAAAACTAATTAAGTGCATGACGGTCATTTGTTGATAAATCATAAACTATTTTTGAAAACATGGAGGTCTTTGTCCAGTTAGAAGTTTTTTTAGGAGGAGTAAAGGAAAAATATACCCTTGTGGCGTAGCCGGGGAGGTGTGCCTCCGGGGGTCTGCCTTCTCTCCCCTTTTTGACAAAGCTAAATAAAATTAAAACAATTTTATAAATTACTGTAACTTTCATAATCTGTGGCTTACTTTAATTTGTCCCCCCTCCAATTTTTTGCTGGCGACGCCCCTATTTACTGGGACAACGTGTTTGAAAGCAAAACTGCTGATTTGCAGACGAAGAATGAGTAATTCTAAAAAAATCTCGGATGTTTAGTATTCTTGCCCGGATATTGGTCGTCATTGACACATCTTGTAGGCCTGCGAATATGTTTTATTTTCAGATTATTCGAGCGGAAGGACCTTGGAGTGTCTTATTTTTTCTTATGAGCGTTTTTCTTGGTCCTTTCTATTTGCTCAATTTGCTTCTAGCGGTGGTGACTTTGGCTTATAGTAAAGAACATGAAAAGCAGGTGGGTCCTGGCTGTTGGTTGTACATTAACAATCAAGGATTTCCTTGTGTCGCAATTTTGTTAAATTTGTCAAAAACAGTACGTTTTTGCCCTTAAAAATAGGTTTAAGCAGACAATACGGAAACACTGGGGTCGAGTGCAAATTCTTTCATTGATTGTTGCCCTCATTTTGTATTCTTCTATTACAAAAAAAGGATGAAGGCGCTGTTTTTAGGTTAAAATCCTGACTCAATTATGAGTTACCGCTATTCACGACTTTTTCAAGCGCATTCCTCAACCAAAATAAGTCAAATTTTGCTAAAATTACTCTTTTTTACGTTTTTCTGACTTTACCTGCTTTCTATTGCATTAGGAAGAGATGGAACAAATGAGACTAAAAGCCAAAGAAAGAACAAAAAGAAAACATCAAAGAAAGAAGAAATTAGAAGAGCAAAGATTGAAAGAACTTGCTCAATCAAATGCCCAAACATCCGGGCCAGCTCTATTGAATGTGGTGTCCCGGATGTCCTTTCAAGCACAGTCTGTATCTGGTCACGCAGAACTAAGCGTGGAAAAAGAATCTTACTTTGTGGAAGATGTTATTGGAGTTGTTCACGATAATTACCTCGATAATGGCGATCCAGAATTGGAATCAGGACTGTACCGGCTTGAAAGACAATCGAATTCACTCGATAGTAGCGCATCATGTAAGTAAAAAGGTATTTTCGGTGCATGAAACACTAAATTTTATTACAAACGATACAGCCAAGATACAGCTAAAAATACTTGACGTTTCGGTTCACTCCTGGTGCCATTGTCAACGCTAAAAGCTTATGTTATGCTGGGTTTTAAACCAATAACAAACTCCCAACTGTACCGTTTGCCAAAGACACTAAATTAGTTTTCAATTTGTTTTAGTCTTGTTTTGAGAGTATTATAATACGCATAGCAAGTTGTGCCGTTGGAAAAGCAACTTAAAAGCGTCGTCATCTGTAAGTGTCATGTAAACGAGTGACTAGCAACTCTTGAGTGTGCTTGAAATGGGGTTTTGCTCCGTTTCTTTTGGACCTTCTATAGGAGGATACAATTTGACTAAAAAAGACGTTTCTTTCAGCGAAATCTGATCTTTCCTCTTGGAATTACAAGTGGAGGAGGTTTTCGAAGTGGTTCGATGATACGTTTTGTTGCTGGAACTGTCCTGCTTGGTTTTTATGGATGCAGAGGCGGATGCAATCTGTAAGTATATACAGACAATTACCCTGCCACATGTCCACCTTAAGTGGGCCAATCCCACGAGCTTTCTGCATCACAATTAAATTTTTGATGTCATAATTACGTTTTTCAATTGTGACATTAAAAATTTGATTATCATGCAGAAAGGTCGAGGGCTATACGCTCGTTAAAACTGGATATTACGTGGACAAGGTAAATACATACTGTAACTATATTAGAATTATGTTTGAACAACACTAAGGTATCTTTTCACTGGCATTCGATTGTTTTTCGTTTGGCGTGATACATCATACATGTGTAGCGTATCAAGTCAAAAATGAAAGTCATTTTAATTTTGGCTTTCCGCTGTTTGCGACTATGATTTTATTTTCTTCAAATTTGATATTTTGTTTAGATAATTCGACATAAACTGTTTGAGGGTGTCATTATTCTTTGCATTCTTATCAACACCATTTTCCTTGCAATGGATTATCATGGCATCACGGAGGAACTGGGTGAAGCGTTGGAAACAGGAAATCAGGTTTAAAGCACTTTGCATACTCTAAAATAAGTAAAATCGTGGTCATGGGCACCTTTTTTTTTTTTTTTGGAAGTAACCAAAATTTTGCTATATCGAGTATAGTTTTTATGACAATTTTTGGCTCTCGCGGTCTAGCCTGGTGCTTCGAAATACTTGAAAACTATTGTCGTTCTAAAAATGTACGTTTTTGGCACAGCTCCGAATTCACAATCATCATAGTAAATCTTTAACTACATGCTCTTAAACCGAGCTACTGCGTATTCTGGTTATTTGCCCAGCGTTTCTTTCAAACAAAAGCTTGCGTGATTTCGCAGAAGGTGAAAGTGCTGTTTTGGGCTGATATCCCACATCAGCTCAACTCAGAAAAGAAATCAATGCTGTAGGTGCTTTGCTACTGTCGCTATTCTAGCCTTCGGCCCTAACGGACTATGTCATTCCTACATCCTTTTCAGTAGGCCTCAGTGGACATTAAATTTTACTAATTAGCATGCTTGATATCTTTGGTAGGTTTTCACAGCCATTTTCATTATGGAAGCTGTGCTTAAGTTATTTGCGATGGGGCCAGCCACATATGCCGCTGACCCATGGAATAATTTCGATTTTGTAATTGTTTCCATCAGCATTATCGAGTTGATAATGGACTCCTCCATAGAACGTACTGGAGCGAGTGGTTTGAGAACGTTGAGATTGGTAAGCAACTTATTGAGCTGTGTAGAGATAACAACTGGAGCGACTAAAATTTAGCTGTAGTTAAAATTTTTAATTAAGAACTGTAAGACGCGACAATTTTTTAAAAACACATAATTTGAAAAAGTTTTTATCCCCTATGGTGCATTTTTATTGCAATTTTCCAATGGATAAAGCTTATAGCTAACTGATCAAAAAAAATCAAATCTTTATATTACTCGAAGCATTACGCCGAAGCATGTAGCGAGTGGTGGGGCCCATCTTCGCGGCATAGCGCCTGGGCAGCACAGAAACGTCGCAGCGATAGCGACAGTGTCCGAATTGACTGGCCCTGGAACCGAACCAAAAACCTCCCGCGCCGATAATTATGATCACCATTGTAATCTTGAAAATATCTAAATAATGCTATAGTACAATGGAATGTCAGTTTACTATATGAAGATTTCAATGCAATCGTATTTCTGTTTTCTGTTTAGTTACGTGTATTTCGACTTGCAAGAATGTGGGGAACCATGCATAAACTTCTTTCAATTATCTGGAAAAGTCTTTCAGCAGTTGGTTATCTTACGTTTGTTCTTTTCTTGGTTTTATATATTTTTGCCGTTCTTGGTGAGTATTAAGTTTTTGAATATAAATCTAAATTTGGAAATCGGTCGGTATTCAATACGTGCACGGCACTCGGCAGTACAAGCATAGCTACTTTTCTTTACAGCATTTTTATATGCAAAACAACATGCTGTCCAGCTCAGGAAACTAATAAAGTTACATTAATTTCGACTACTTAGAGTCTTATATTTTTGCTCCGTTGTTTAGGCAAACAATTATATAGCAAAAAATACTCCATGGACTGTCGCAACTGCACTGCCTCAGGAGAGTGTGAAGTGATGCCTCGTTGGAATTTCAATGATTTTTATCATTCCTTTCTGTTGGTTTGGAGAGTCATGTGTGGAGAATGGATTGAACTCCTCCACGAATGTTTGTTCTACACTTGCGGAAATGGGATCTGCGTTCCGTTTTTTCTAATCATCACGTTTATTGCAAATTTTATGGTAAGTATGTATTCAAGATATCCTTACATTTTATTGAATACGTATTCGCATATTCGTTCGTGGCTAATCCGTTGGCTGAGTAAAGTGTTGGGGGGGCACAAGCTTCCCTTAAGTTGTTATGATACATATTAACGCATAAGCACTTGACACTAAATACGCACAAAACTTCAAAAAAAGCGTTTTTTTATTCTCTGCCTCAATTTTTTAAAGAAATATCTGAATCCACCCTGTAGTAGTGTTATGAAACAGATAATGCTCGAGTTTGTTGAAGAATGTTGCTATTTTTCATTCGTGAAAAACTTTTCTAGGTATAGGTTCAACTTATTGCACGTTTGCGTGCCCTATCACAACACTTTTTTCAGATTTTAAATCTTTTTACTGCGATTTTATTGGAGGCTTTTAATGTTGACAATTTAAGAGGCAAAGAAGAAACAAAATCACGATCAAGCGCCTTCATTAAAGTAAGTGCTATCAGAAACCATAAGATGGGATTTGAAACTCAACTTTAATAAAAAGATTACACCTAAGTAAAACTATGAAACTTAGGATAGTTTTACACTGATGATGGTATAAGTTTCTACCGAAACGTTTGTAAAATGATTAGTAATACACTGGCTGTAATCTTTTTATTAAATGTGAATGCTCACTGTTTTACTTTTTTGTCGTTGTTGATGGATGTGATCAACTTAATTATAAACTTTTTTTCACGTTGATGGAGTTTACAAAAGATATCATCTCATCCAATTGATTTTTAGAAAGTTGAAAACTTTAAGAAAAAATTGAACAGAACTTCCCGTGTTGACACAGAACCGGAAACCATTTCGAAGAACGCAGAAGGTATTCAATTATTCGATTTTTCCGCTATAATCGTTTTGGTCACCCAAACTTGACGTGTAGTCGTGTACAAAATTTTGTGGGCAAATTCTAACTTGATTTCTTGATTTATTTTCTTAACAAACTTCTTAATAAACATTACTATAGATCTGAAACCTGAAAGTGAAAACTAAGAACCTTGTGCATTACTAAAAAAAATTTAGAATTCCATATGGTTAGCAGCAGTATGTGACTGCGCATTTTGTCAGCGCACACTTACCCTCTCCAAAATATCACCAGTTTTTATGGGCTTTAGGTTTGCGGCTCTTGATTCTAGCTTCTGCATCATAATCAATTTCTTGATGTCATAATCACTTTTTTTAACTATGACATCTAAAAACTGATGATGGAAAAACTAGAACCAAGAACCGTGGGCCTAAAGCGCAATAAAATTGGACATGTGGACAGGGTAACTTTGTATTTGTAAGGACACTATTTTTGAAACAGACAGGCCTTGCAATTCTTTCCCTCTCGTTTTTTTTTTTTATATCCTTCAGAGCTATCACTTGAGCTTTACAAAAACTGAAAACGACAAACTTTGCATTCTTCAAAATATTTTTTTCTTTCTCAAAATGTTTTCATTTTTGTTTGTCGCATGCGTATAGAATACGCAGTAACTTAAACCTATACGGAATATAACGTTTTTAGATCAAACAGCTCCTGACAATGGATCAAACGTTTTCGATCACGACAGCAAGGATTTTGAATCCACCCAGTACAAGCGAATATCTCTGGTTGCTCCTTCCAATATGTTTGAATTGACAGAAGCAGTTGGGGTCATCAGTTTTGATAATCCAGCATGCACAAATGAAACTAATTTGGAAAACTCTGCGAGTAAACCTATGCAAGAAACAAATTCTGGGTAAGTTGCTGTCAAAAAATTCACAGCATGCACAAAAAAATTTTATTAATGCGTTTGGCATAATTACGCAGAAGTTGCGGAGTTCATTTCAGCAGCTTGGGACATGGGCAACACAGCCTCGGACATAACTCAGGTATTTGTATTTGCGGTTCAATTCTTGATCACAGACCGATAGTGGGAGATAAAAGTATTACAAGTTAGCGTAAATGGCCATATTTTAAAAATCTAAGCTCATTTTTAGTTGGATTTCGTCTAAGCGAACCAGTAATTGAAAAACTAAAGCAGTTTGTGGACTATTTTTGAAAATAAATCTGAATTCCACTAAACTATCCCAAAACACAACGTTTTTGACAAGCTGTATACAGTGTCGCCAACGGCTCGCCACCGCTGCGACGTTTCTTCGGAGCTATAGCCCAGGCGCTAAGCCGCGGAGATGGGCCCCACCACTCGTTAGCCTACACGCTTTGGCGTACAGTACTAACGCGAGTATAAAGAAGAATTGATTTTTTTTTGGTTCAAAACGGTAACTCGCATAAACTTTCATGCAGAAAAAAGCCGTCGATCGGAGAAAAAGATGAAAAAAGCGCTCTCGACAATGCGGAAGAAAAAAGTCAAAAACATGAAAGTTTAAATGGCAACACTGGTAAAAAAGTATCTTTTACCAAAAGCAAAAACTCGGATTGTCTAAAGCAGTGCTGTTGCTACATTGGCGGTAAAACTGTGACAGGATCAAATTCATCCGTCAATCTGTCGGTTGCATCCGCGACGACAAAAAAAGATAACGATGCCATTGTCAATGTGTCACCAGATGACGAAAACGAAGAGAAGGAACTGCCTGATTGTCTTCCAAAATGGCTTCATACGAGGTTCATTTTACTGTTAGACTACTTACATAAATGTCCTTCATTTAAAACCTATACACTATGATCTCCTAATTGGCGAGCTTTTCCTTTCTTTCCTTCAAATAAATTGGGAAAATTGATTATTTCAAAACCTTTGGCAGATCCGAAGGGGAGAGGCCAAGAGCTACCCCTTCCCCATAGATTTTTAGTTGTTCATTGTATTACATTAGTACCAGTACTTCCACACTTCTGGACCCAAAAAATAGCGAAGTTAGTATTTTTACCATTCTACGCCCCATTAAACAAAATTTCTGGATCGGCCTCAGTAAATCGCCAAACTACTTTTGTTTCACCAGTGTTGATGTGAACCCAACTACCTGTTATTAAGTGAAGATCAACTAAATGAGTACCTATGACTGAAACTTCTTGACATGGTTTAAGATGCCCCAAAACATATTTTGAAATTCGTTGTAATTCCATGAGGACTCCTGGGTGTCGCGGAAGTGCGGTTTTTGTGAGATTTTGTTATGTACTAAAGTCCCACACTGGGTTAAATTTTCTATTCTGGCAAAAAGTCTTTCAATTTACTTACTTTGCTCCCACGATAAGCTGTTCGGCTGCTAGCTTCGATTTTGTTTTGTTCCGTTTACTTTGTTGGGCTGTCACCAGAATAGATCAGACTGTTTGGAAGATTAAAACAATTACTGTTTTTCCCAAAAACACAGCCTCGTTACATCGTAGGCCCTCTGACGTGATACCAACCTCTTTTGCTCGAAACAAGAGTAAGAGATGTGCGAGAGCCAAGCGCTTAAGTATATTCTGCACCTCAAATCAATTTTCAACTGTCTTGAAAATCAATTTAGCAACAATAAAACCGAAATCAAATCTTCATTATACTCGTGGTATTACGCCGAAGCGTGTAACGAGTGGCGGAGCCCATCTCCGCGGCTTAACGCTTGGGCAACACAGCTCCAAAGAAACGTGGCAGCGGTGGCGAGCCGTTTGCGACATTGTGTCCGATTTGACCGACCCGGGAATCGAACCCCAGATCTACCGCACCGATAGTGATGTCTTACCAAGTGAGCTGACTAGTGCTAACTCTACTTCTTTTTTTTTTCTTTTTAGCTATCCTGGTTTGAGCGCATTACCAAAATTCAAGTTATGTAAATACTGGTTATTGATACGCAAAGCATGCTTCAGATTGGTTGAACATCAAATTTTTGAAGGTTTCATTCTTTTTTTGATTTTATCAAGTACAATATGTCTGGTAAGTGCTATAAGCCACTGCTAGTCTTTGTAACTTTTGTAAGTGTAGTATTTAAAGACGCCTGCATGAGAAAACTGTGTTTATACGTGCAATTTTCTTCACAACGCTTTTGTAACAAACACGGCAAATAAGCGATCAACGTCAAGCTCCAGAGCTCAACGTTGCCGTTTCGAAAAAACTTGATTATTTTGTCTACAACCAAAAACTTACATAGTATTAATATTAATTACATTTCAGCCCAATGGCCGGTTTGCACAGTTTTAAAGACCTTGCATTCAGTGCGGAGGTCTGAGGTTCAATTTCTGGGTCGGTTAATACTGGTACAGTGTCGTCAACGGCTCGCCATTGCTGCGACGTTACTTCGTAGCTGTGTTGTCCAGGCGCTACGCCGCGGAGATTGGCCCCGCCACTCGTACTTCGGCGTAATACCGCGAGTATAATGAAGATTTGATTTTTTGACATTTTTATCCCAACTGTACAAAGTGTACATTTCTACTATAGGTCGAAATTAAGTCTTAAAGCTGTAATGATCGCAAAAGAAGAGTCACCGCGTAATCATTTGTTACTCAGGCGATG